>CM063730.1:448581-1648581 GCA_032441825.1 Chaetogeoica ovagalla
CTTTACGATTCGATCGACGTTTGCTGAATAAAAAAAAAAAAAGCAATTGTAAATACAAACGTTTCGTTATTTGAAAATCAAAAAAGAAAAAAAAAATTGGTCGGGGGGAGGGGTTTAAGAATTCAATCGGATAAGTTTCAAATACATCGCGTTTATATACTGTACACTCGTTACGATTTTTCTTGTAACTCTCTCGAACACACACGAGCGAGTGTACACGCGCGATCGATTTTAATTGTCACGGTTTTATATTATTATTATTATTATTATTATTATTATTATTATTATTATCCTGAGGATTTGGAATGGCTGCGAGACGTTTAAATTCGAACGCGGTCTCGTAATCTCCTTTGAACACAGTCGAGTATATAAATAAGGCGCACCGATGTCAATATATATACGACGTTACACATTGACTGTACGTAGGTATATATTATATTTACGAGTGCTGTTCGTGTGGAAAACGCGCATAAAAATCACTTCACGCTATACGAAATTATTTTATACAAGACGCTTCTTTTTTTTTTTTATAGACTTTGATGTTTAAAACGAACAAAAAAAAAAAACTTGCGCGACGATTTCTTTACTTTTTTTATCGATTTAATAGGCAACGGATTTATTTATTCGCAGTGTTACGCGAAGAATTGAACACGCGACGAATATATATAATATAACAACAGTACTATTAACAGAAAGCTTATTGAACACACTGCAACGTACGGAATTCCGTTAAATATTTACGGTTAAAACTCGTTTTTTATTATTTTTTTATTTTTAGATCAATTATACGTAATAATATTGTATGACAATTTTCCGTTCCCCCATACGGCGACGTAATTTTCGAAAATAACACGATTATTATAGCGGAAGACAGTTTTATTTCAATACGAATTCGTCGAAATATTCGAAAACGTATTATTTACCACTACATATAGACCGGCAGAGTAATATGCAATTGAGAGTATTTATTTTTTTATTTTTTGTCATTCGAACGCTCACACGGTCGTTTTCAATATTACGCTTATTACATCCGATTTATGATTTTTTTTTTAACTTAGATATCTCTTCGGGGAATCGATAAAAAGCCGCTCGCGCGCTAAACGTCAAAATATTATTATCAATCGCATACGCTTTATTTCTCCGGAATTAAACCCGTTAACAAAAAAAAAAAAAACATTTCTACGTGAAATTCATTCGAATGGCCGGCCGCCTTGAACTGGACGAATCAGTCGTGCAAATAAATAAAAATTGTCCATATTTTATATATTATGTAAAAAAAAAAAAAAAACCCCTTATATATTCCGCGTGACGTTTTTGACATAAAACGTAAAACGTTTTTAAAGAGGATTCCACAGAATTTTAGTTCCGTCCCCCTGTGCAAAAACCTTTCCGCATTACACGATTGCAAAACGTAATATATATATATACTCAAAAACGTTCTCTATTTACCCACAACTTCTTACAAAAGTCTATACACATATACACGCGCGCACACGTTTATCTCGGCAGTATTTCTATTATACACTCCATTAATAACGCGTATTGAACCGAACTTTATTTTAGTCCTCTCTTACGAAATAATATTATTAATAATTATAATATTAATAATAATAATATTAATAATAATAATATTAATAATAATAATAATAACAACCCATCTGGAACTTATTACCTAAACGTTTGGTTAGGTCAGTTTATTTCTGAATAATCTGACGAATTATTAAAATTTTCCGCATAGCGAATTCACACCGTGTCTAATTCGAACATTGAACAACGATTTTATAGTGAATTCATATAGACACACTATATTATGAGTTTTTACCGCGAATGTGCGTAATAAATTCAGCAATCTGTGGACTGTGAAAAGCCCGTTTCTCGTACGCGGCGAATAAAAATACAAAAAAAAATAATTGGCTTCGGGCTAAAACGTTTGACAAGTAACATTGTCCAACTTGTCACTATATATTAAATATCGAAAGAGATTTAACGTATAAAATCAAAAGCGAAAAAATTATCAATACATCGCTGACGAAGCTGACGAAATGCTTTAATACGGTTTTAGTAGTATATAATAGTATATATATTATTATTATTTATTAATTAATTTTTTTTTTTTGTTCATACGTATACGATAACGATTAATTTTATTAATAACAATAATGTCGAATAAACGAATAAAACGATAATTAAATCTTATTGAATTTCCTATTGGAGCCGATTTTTTTAAATATTATTTTTACTATAAATATTGTACCTGTACGCGTTTCGTATTCGTACATAATGACTAATAATTTGAATAAATATTTTTTTATATTCGATTTCAACCAATGGTTTATATCGTTATTTCATCTTATAATTTTTTTTTGTTTTTTTTAATGTTATCACTGTTACATAACAGTTCGTTATTTATCCCATCTCGGCCCACCAAATCACTAAGAGCCGCCACTGAGTTATAATACGAGCTACGTCGTAGTTGTCGTTGTTTCGTTTTCTTTTTATTATGTTCCGCCTCTCGATGCGAGAAATGAAATAAAAACTTTCGAGGGATATAAACGATTTCGGATAGAATAAAACTCCTCAATGACAATACAATAATAACACGATTCAACATATCGATCGAATAAACGTTTTAGGAGGAAAGGGGGGAAACAAATATACATATTTGTTTTGTGCGCGTGTATTTACGAATTATGTTAAATCGTAGAAACAAAACGTAAGCCTCTTTTTACAAAAAAATTACGTGTGATAAGTAGAGCGGAATAATTGGTAGTTTAAAAAAAAAAATTACCCCCCACCAACTAAATACGCGACATGTGAAAAACGCGAAAACATGCGTGTGGAAAATTCAAATTTCTCGTTTTTCAAATTTTCCACGTGAATTACGTGGGTAGAGAAAAAAAAATTAAATTGAAAAAACGAAATTGAAATTCGAAATAAAACAAATGACGCCGAATGTTTGTAACGCGTTGTTTGGCGTTCTGATGAGAATGCAAATAAAAACGCGGTGAATTTTAGTCGAAAATAATATTGAAATCGTACCCGCGTGCTTAATCAACGAACGCGACAAGAATCTAATTTCAAATCATTAACAGTGTTTGTGTCGGAACAACGACGTTCTCTTCAACGCACTCTTCGCCCCCAATCGTTGTATTACGATTGTGCCGGTAAACAACCGAGTCTGTGAAAATACGTTTGAATAAGACATGCCGTATTATTATTATAAATACATTAAATTCTCCAATTGCTGATACAGTTATTATAATTATTCACGATTTGTAAAATATTCGAAAATAGGTTTATAAAAACGGAAAAGTATAAGGAAGAAAAAGAAAGGTGGAGATCCGTGACGTGTCGCTTGAGTGTGAATATTGCTTGGACAAAGATCTCAACGTGTTTTGTTATTGTTACGAATTTGAAAGCAAACATTTCGAAATTGAAAACAAAAAATAAAAAATTCAAGACTCTAAGACCCGTCTTATAACAACCTCTCCTTTTTCGAATTAGATGTCAAGAAATCTATAAATTTGCCAAAAGTCGAATGAAACTTTTTTAACCCTGTTTTTCCCTATAATATAATAGTATAAAGTTACAAACTTGGTGAATATTTTAAGTTTCTATATGATCATTGATTTCAAATTTACGAAGAAATAAAGATAATTTCGACGAAGTCGCGTTTCGTTATATGCTATTTTTAAGGTTTTTTTTTTTTTTTTTTTTTGAGAAAATTGAAATATGACCTCTCTCTAGAGTATCGACTAGACGAGATTCGCTACCGGGAACAAACAACATGCGACTTTGACGATCAGAGCATTCCTTCTGGTAAACTTTCTGGATAGAAAAAAAGAACACATCGTTGTAAAATCCAAACATTCCTCTCTCTCTTCGCACTTAGAGTCGTCTAAAAGGAGAAATATTAGCTTTTTTCTTTTTTGTTCCTAACACAAAACGTGTTTTTTTACTAGTCTGGTTAGATTTACGATTGTGCAAAACAAATTCGAGAACGTTACAAATTGCATATATTTGGTGTTGGTATATATTTGTATTCGCTATCCCTCCCCGCTATCGCTGCATGAGTTTGCCGAGAAGGCAATTGAAATTTTCCCGTCGTTTGCATGGAGTTGTGTACATTATATAATTAATAACCGACGTTTGTTTCGTGTGCGATTTGAAAACACACATCGGAATACAAACCGCTATTGTAACAGTAGGTTTGAAAGATGCGGTGCTAAAGGATAATACGGTGAAAATGGCACTTATCGCGGGAGTGGAATATGTAACGAAAAATGTACGTTTACGATAATAATATTGTGTCTGTTGCATGCGTGTTATATACATTAGTAATCGAAGCGTGGTAATTTCGAGAGGAAAATGTTATTTTCACAATAAATGTAACGTCATCGTCGAAAACTACATATTTATACACATACACACACATACACGTAAAATAATAATAATTTATAATCCAATTTTATTCCAGTTATTATTATTTATTATTATTATTATTATTATTATTATTATTATTATTATTATTATTATTATTATTATGTGTGCATTGAACGTTATTAAATGTATTCAAATAAATATTACAGGATAAATAGTATTGGAAACATTCCTGTAGACTTATTTTGCTGTTGTGATGTAGTCGTGGACGTTTCACTAATAAGTTTACACGTGTTTACAAATCAGCAATTATTTTATACGCGAATTACAAATTTCTTTTCTTTCGGAACGTTTGCGCGTGTATTAACATAAAAATTAAGTAAAAAAAGTGCAAATACATCGTATCGCGTTAATAATATTGAATTTGTACACACTCGTAACGTGCTGATTGAAATTTTCTTAATTACCACCGATTCAATTATCTGATCTTATTTACGAAACATAATTTCAATTGAACATTGTGCTCGAACATTTCGCGTTGGATTCCGCGCGCGCGTAAAATTGTGCCTGTTATTTACAAAATCACCACAAAGCCTTTGCTAAAACAATTATTATTTTCTATCATACGCGTTTATAATAATACGACGATTGAATAGAGTATCACTGTAGAAAGCGATACTGCGAGATAAATACAATTTCCGTGTTCTAACTGAATATTGGAACGTATATCGACAACACTTGGAATTATTATTTTCGGATGTATAGAAAAAAATATGCTCAATATTTCCATCACACTCTCAAAATCCATAAACAACATACTACACCGGTGAAATCGATAAAACTTTATCGTAAGTTCGTTTTTTTTTTTTACGGTTCACGTATGAATCGTATAACTGCAAAAAAAGAGACACGAGTCCACTTTTTCTATATACTTTGTTTTTTTTCGTTTTTTTTTTTTTTGAGAGAGAGAGAAATACAAAACATTGAATAACGACGGTTAAAAAATTCTACAGACCGGATTTCGAAAATACTCCATTAAATTTTTATCGTTTAAATTTAACGCGTTATTCGAGTTGAAAAAAACAAATAAATTCCATAAGTTTTAATTAATAACATAATATTAAGTCACGGACGCGTGTCTCCTTCGTCTGCAGAAGTAGTAAAAACGTTGTAAATATGTCTACATGATAAAAACGAAGAAAGCCCTGTCAAATGCAGCAAATATTGTAATGTTTATTCGTCACTACTTGTGATAGCGAAAATAATCATTCTACGTCTCTTAAAACATTAATAATAACCGTAGAAATTTTATAAATACGTAGAAACAGAACGCTTCAAATCGTTAAATAATTAGTTATTACAATAACAGTTTTGCATGTTATTAAAATAACAGTTTAAAACAGTGTTGCCATTCGCTTTCAGTCAGCCCTTTTAGAAGTTCTGCCGTTTTCATTTTTACATCGACAACCGTTTGAAAATGGGTTCCTTTTAATAAACTTTTAATCTTTGGGAATGGGAAGAAGTCACAAGGAGCAAGGTCTGGCGATTACGGGGGATGTAGTATAGAAATATTTTTAGTTGAATTGAAAATGCACTGTGATCTGGAGGATTGTCTTGGACTCAGACTTTCTTTCACAGATTTTGTCGCTTCTTTCTAACGCGTTCTCTCAATTTAATTAATACCTCTTTATAATAATGTCGAACGATCTTGCCGAATAATTTTGTCGATTTTTTCAAACGTTTTCGTTTGTCGAAGACGTGGTAGGACGTCCGGAACGCGATCATCGTCTTCGACTTTCTCTCTTCCACTACAAAACCGTTTGTGCCATTAAAAAACGCGAGCTCTTCATAAACATTCTTCACGATAAACTTCACTTAACATCCGAAACGATTCCGCGGCAGTTTTTTTTTAATTTAACAAAAAATTTAATGTTAACACGTTGTTCGACTTTTAAATCTAACATTTTTCGGCAGTATAATCGAACTCACGCTAATAACATGGTTACTAAAGTCTAAGAAAATGAACCGATTTCATCAATATTTATAGTACTTTTAAATGTTTTCTAATCATATTCCAATGATCACTTAATAGATAACGTTAATAGTTTAGGTAATGTTTAGAAAGTCTCGTTATTTTATGGTCACAACCCGTATATAAAATTTGTACGTAATTACTATAACAAGTGGAATAATTTGAAACCTATTTTAAAAATAATTATATAATAATATTCTTTTATATATATATATATATATATATATTTCGTGGTTTTTTTATTTATTATTATTTTTTAATAAATTATAAGTTTTAATATTATATATATTAAATAAAATGCATCATCACTCCTGTGCCAAACCATTAGGACACTTTAGACAGCATATTCTTTTTTATATATATAAAATAATAATAAAAAAAAAAAACGGGTTTTCTATATAAACCGCATAGACTCGTATGTAATCGAATAAGTGCGTAAACTTATATTATGTGAAGACGTTATCGATGACACTGCAGACGCGGTATTTTTGACGAGTCACTTTTTTCCCCGAATTTCTAAAAAGTACTTTCGTCAAGGGGGCGGAAAAATAACGTCGATACACGCGTTACTTATTTCACTTAAATCTTTAATCCACGTGTGATTTAATGTGTTATATATAAATATATTACCGGGGATCGGATTTTATTATAATACCGAAACATGTGTGCTTGATTACACGACCCCGGGAAAAAATATTAAAATACAGTCTGAAAAAAAAAATCTAAAACGTTTAAAACACGTTTAAATTATCGAATATCGTACTCGGAATCCACGAAACAAATTCATAGGCTAATGGCTAACTCTGCTATTCACGCATGTACGCGCGCGCAGTATCCGATGATGATTAGCGAACGCTCTACGCGTGCAGAATCCGAGTTGCGCCGCAGATTACTGAAAATGCGGAATTTCAGAATTCGATTGTTTGCGTGTACACACATAGGAATGATCGTATAACGGGTGGCGCGGAGAACAACAATAATAATAATAATAATAATAATTAAACGCTCGCAACGGATTCGTTATGATGATGATTTTATTCGCATATATTAAAATACGCTGCTTAACAACATATTACGGTTTATTCGGAAAACGTTATTTGAAATGCTAAAGTGGAAAAAAAGATTTGGGCATTGTTACGACGATGTAGAAGCATTTTTTTTTTTTTTACGCCGTAATGAATTTTTTTCATTTCAAAAATTTTAAACAAACGTGTCTCCCCGTCTGCAGTACGCGATGTATTAATTAAAAGGAGATTTTTTTTTTTTTTTAGTTTTTTTCCCACGAGATGCTTTTATTTATATAAAAATATTTATATATATAAATACGGAAATTTATCCAACACGAAACCGCATAAAAATTTACTCTTTATTAACGCGTATTTCAAATATTTCAGCGAAATCAATTGTTTTTTGTTCCTATATAATAGGATTTCACGTCGGTGGATCGTAGAAAAATAAAAAACAACGGAACTATTACTCGCATAAATTACTGGTGTGCACTCCGAAACGGCAAAACACGACCTGGACCGGACCAACGGCTGTTTAACGTTTTTTTTTTTTTTTTGTTTTTTTCATTTTGATTTTAGTCCGGTACGGACCGAATTTTCTATTGGACCTAACCGGGACTGTTGTTTTATGCAGTAAAGTGTTCTGCGCGATATTGTTCTTTTACACCGGATCGGACCGATTATTATTCGTGTTCAAATGTCAGATGAGACCGGATCAGAATTCGCTAATCGACCGCCGCGATTGACTATTCATATTCGTCATTGCGATTTGATTATATTTGGAAACAATTTCATTCGGACTTCATCATCGATCATTCGATTCGTTGTTATTCCTTCGTCAAAAACGATTGTACATAAATATATATATATTATATTGTATATAATGGCGGAGGTCATTTTTTTTTTTTTTTTTTTTGAAAATACGATACTAAAAAAAAGAAAATTTATATATATTTAATAAAGAGAATACAATAAAACGTATTATCACGTTGTGTTCACGTGGAAAACTATAACGGATTTTTACTATTTTATTGGGTCGTCCAAAGAAATAAATCAATCTTTGCCCGATGTACTTCACGTCGTCGTCATTAACGGTTTTGGACGAGCGTGTTTCGAGTGGAAAAGCAAAAAGAAATATAACAAAAAAAAAAAAAAAAAAACGCGATATTCGTTTGTTGTGTTTTCTCCGTCTCCCGCGGGGTCTTCGCGGATTAATGAAACAGCGATCCCTTCATCCCCCTCACCCTGCTACAACGGGGGAGCGACGATTTTGTCACGTTATTCGGCCATTAATCACAATATAACGTAACGTTATTTCGCGCTCTCGGCGCCCGGCGGCGTCCGATCCCCCCCGGCCCCGGGTATATCCTTCTACAGGATACATCCGCGTATCCCGTTTTCCTATATTATAATTCCTGCATATGTCGTTTGAATAATCTACAACTCAGAAAATGTTTTAACAAATCCGATCGGTTATTATTATTATTATCATCATCATTATTATTATTATCATTATTATTATTATTATTATTATTATCATTATTATTATTGTTATTATTATTATTATTATCATTATTATTATTGTTATTATTATTATTATTATTATTATTATTATTATTATTATTATTATTATTATTATTATTATTATTATTATTATTATTATTATCATTATTATTATTGTTATTATTATTATTATTATTATTATTGCCGTCGTACCGCGAAATCACCGGGAAACGTTATTCGATTCGTTTAACGCGTGTAACGGGTGAACGTTGGTAATAAATAATTTCATTTCGCGAATATATTTCCGTTTCTTGACACCGAACGCTTTTGACCTAACCAAACCTAACCCGACCTAACCGGACCGGGTAATGGTATTGGACGGCACATATATCGGACCACCGATATTATAGTCGCATAATTTTCGTATAAATACACATAATCGGATGGCCTCCTCTCTAGTAGAAATCCTGTTTCACGTGTTTATATAACATCCGAATATATAATACCGTGTACTTAAAAATCTCTACTCGCCGTGTTACCGGTCCAAATCGGAGTTCGATTAATTCTCGCGAACGGAAAACAAAAAAAGTTTTCAACGTTCGAAAACCAATAGCACTCTTATTCGGAAATGGAGAAATCATATTACTACTCGCGTGCCGTCTGCACACGCTTGCACTCGACTATTATATTGTTTTTGTTTCATTTACGGTCATATAAGTCCAATAGCAACGTAATATTATACATAATTTAAAACGAAATCAACGCGTTTTATTATTATTATTTTTTTTTTTTAATTCACAAAACCATCAACGTCTCATAAATCACAGCTATAATTTTCCTATGCGATTAATCGACGAATTCGACATTGAGAAACGTTGTGAATAAAATAATTCAACGCGTCCTAAATTATTTATGCTTCGCCTTAACATTAATAACTCAGAACTATCCGTTAAATTATTGAGAAATTTTTCTAAGAAAATAAATTTTTCCCTTCGTTTTCTAAAGTTTCTAATTTTAAAAGGTTTTAGCAATACGGCACATACGATGAGTGCGGTTGTCCATTACAATTTAAGGAAACAAATCGCAAAAAAGAAAATCTATTTTTAAGATTTTCCTATTACAGTATTGATTTCTGTACATGCGCTGGTTATTGTTTGCGCGATTAAGTCCTAATAATAATAACAATAATAATAATAAACAAAAATTAGTCGAAATTTCGAACGACTTCTAAAAAAAAAAAAAAAAATCGTATTACACCGTACATGTATTGTATCGAATAATTTCGATGAAAAAAATGTGAGAAGAATGTTTTGCGTCGCACAATTTTTGACTTATTCCATTACACAGGCGTATAATAAATAAATCGTTTCGCCGGATCGCCTCTCGAAATCGTCGCGTTGGCAATCGGCTGTAAAATTTGTCGGTGGGAAAAATAAACGATTTTCGTTTGGTATTCGCTCAATATGGACCAGAGCCGTACCGTAATGGCCGTGCTTTTGACACGCACAATTGAATAACTCGATTTCTATATAATCCCATAAGTACGTATCACGTCGGCGACGGACGTGTTCCCACGAAATTTCAGCAATCGATAAAATCGAATCGCCATAATAGATCAACTAAAGCTGCTTTCATCGGAGAGAGGGAGAATTTTGAAAGATTATACCGAGGACACGGGGGAATTTTCTATCGAGACGCCCGACGTCGTTAGACGTTTCGAGATCGTCGTTGTTATATTATGTAGTAGATGATGTGGATCGCAACGTGACACACGTGATATTTAACTTTATTGAATTCCTTGAAATAAAAAAAGTAATAATAATCCCTCGGGTCCACTGCGTCGTATTACGTCGAGGATAAGTGTAAGAAAAATCAACTCCGGCCGAACACCAAACGGCGTGTTAACGAAACAATTAGCGCATACTACGCTGTTGAACCTACCCGCGTTGTTGTACGATGTGGGAATACTATCAGAATTTAATTCTATAATTATTTGTATATTAATATATAAATAATATTATATTAATTCTATATTATTTATAATTTGTGTTTATATTTTTTCAATATAATTTTTTTACTATGGAACTAACTAATAATTTAGTAGGTTAATGATGATGCAGCTAATAAGCTGAGACAACAAAACAATATTATATTATAAAAAAAAATATGTAAACGACAAAGAAATTTGTCAGCAGCCGCGGTGTGCGACTGTATGACACGCAGAGCTTATTTTATGTGTGTTTCAATGAAATCGGAATTACTGAACGATTCGTGTGTTTTGTTTTTCGGTGTCTATACCGAGCTAAGGTGTATTATACAATATAAAATACAAAATACGCGAATTCACTCGATTTTCGAGTATGACGGGAGTGTTTGAAAGACCAGTGTCCCCATAAATCAAGATATTATAGTAGACTAATTGTGTACGCTAATTTTTGGAAATTGAAGAAAAAACGACAGTATGATATTGCGTATACAGGACTTGGGGAGGGAGGGAGCGGAACGCTTTAACGCGCAATCTCCGAACACGAAAACTGTAAACTACTGTACGATCGGACATGCCTCTTAATGAGTTAAAAGTTGAAATTAACTTAACGTCTTAAGGGATTACTCTTGGTTTTATTCTGACTGATTTTCACTCTCTCTCTGTCTCTCTCTCTCTCTCTCTCTCTCTCTTTCGAGTTAACGTCAATTTCTCGTTTTTTTATTACTGTTATTTTTGGACCAATAATAATTAGTTTAATTTCGAATTAAAAGTTATTTATCCGTCGATATTTCTCTAAAAACGACACAATTCGTGACCCGCAACGATACGTATCGGCTATATAGGATGATTAGTGGCAAACGCATTACTCATAAAAAATTGTTAAAAAATAAATTTTTTACAAATTGAATTATTACATTTTATTTTTGTACGAAAATAGAATCAGAATTAATATTTATATTTATATAAAAAAAAAAAAAAATCGAGTTAACCGTATTCCGTTAAATAAACTGAAATATAATTTAACTTTTAATTCGGTTAAAAAATTTGTTTGGCTTAATTTTAGCGTGTTAAAAAGTAAAAATCATTAATTTCTTCGTGCTTGAGAAAACATCAAAATTCTTTGATTATCAAATGGAACTCGAAAAGATTGTTTTTCGCATAAAGTTTTTAAATACCGCCGTACAATAAAAACCAAAACGATTAATCACGACGACCAATATTGCCTGTATAGCGTAAAAAAAACAATTCGTTGCTTAAATCGTTCACATTTTTCTCAAATAAAACGCCAAAAATAATAATACTTTTTTTTTCTAATAGCATTCGATTACGGTTTAACAACTGGATGCGTTAAGATTTGAGGCCGTGTATTAAAATAATCGAATTCGTCTTTTTTTGAACGCAATGAAATTAAGAAAAAACATTTGTATATCGATTTTTACTGGTGATATTTCTTTTCCATTCAGATTACGACAAAAATGTACAATAATATTATACGTAATTGAAATCGTAGAAATTATATCGACGCAAAATATATTGTAATATCTGTCGAACACTATTACTATAAAATGGAAAATACCGATTTACAACGAATATTCAAAAAACGTCATTAAGTGTGTTGAACAAATTGTGTATGAAATTATTTATTTCGCTTCAACCGTCGTGACATTACTTTTAAGTCATTGAACAACATTTCGGAAAATTACCCCAACAACAATAATAATAATAATAATAAAACGTATCAAATTTACATTTTACGGAACGTTTTCTGCTTGTTAACGACGATTACATATTTAATATTAATGACGTACTTTTTCTGATGGAACGTTAAATGAATGTAATTGTAAAATTAGTATTACTATAAAAAAAAAACACGAATTTAATATTTCAGTGTTTGTTGTATTCCGTAAAAATCCTACAATTATTAGCGTGGTTTGAGACTATATGCATACGTAATATGATTATTTGTTCGAAAAACGGCATAAAAATTTTAATGCGATGTAAATGTATTTGAAGTAAAAAAAAATTTTCAGTGAATATTTCTTTTTTTTTTTACATATTTTGTGTATTTCTATCAATGAAATGTCTACGAGATCTTTGGTGTTTTAGATTTTAACGTGTGTTTTACATTTTTCTCGAATATTTTCAATAATCCAGGAAAAAAACTCAAACGTTTTATTTAATTTAATACTTATTAAATTATGTATACAATATATTTTATATTCATCTCGTAAACGATAATAATGAGCCGCGGGTTAAATTGTCGAAAATCTATCGAGCATATAATTCTTTTTTTTTTCATATTTATTTAAAAAATGAAATTTAATTTCGATAGAAATCAAATTTTCCACTATATTATTTATACGGTTATATTTTTACAAGTGCACGATTAGTTGGACATTTCAACGTCTAAAAGTGTCCCGAGCCTTAATTATAAGTTTTATCAAATAGATACAAACTACTACTGTGGCTAGTGCGAATATATCGTCTTCACTTCAGAGAAGAGGTCTTTGGATTTCCTCGTTGGCCGTCAAGACAAGGGATAATCATACCGATCACACAATCCATATATAAATATTTATGATCGAATCGCTTTGGCGTTCCATTTTTGCGGACAACGAATTCTCGTATATTTATAATATAATAAAAAAAAAAGAAAAACGTAATACGATTTGATTTGCCTCTGGCGACGTTGTTTGAGACAACAATTATTGATATTGTCCACACTCGGACACGACTGAGAGAAGAGTAATATTATTATTATTATTATTATTATTATAAACCTAATATACTAGAAAAACTCGAGTAATAACACTACGCGAGGAGTGAAACGATGCGATTTATGACTGGACCTATAATAATACATGATAGAAAAAAAAATTATCTGACTAAATAACGAGACGATAATTGATTTTGTGTTGTTAGAATTCTGAAAGTGTCGCGGGATAATCGAATATTGTTTTCCCTTACTTTTGCAAATTTACAAATACATATCATCCGAAAAACTCAAAAAAAACTTCGTATCTCGCGCGGATCTTTCGTATGATTTGAAAATATTATTTAAAATAAATTAATTCTCGTGTTAAAAGCGACAATGAATGTAATGACGACAGTCTAAATGGAAATTTCACGAAACGCTCATATATTATATTGATTGTTTTTTATGGCCTCATCGAAATAAAATTATTTTGCAACACGAAATACAATGCAACTATATAATAGAGTTGTTCAAAAATATTTATTTTTTTTTTTTTACAGTTAAATGATTCGTCGTCCGTAACGTAAATTATACATATATCTTGCGTCGACCCGGGATTCACACTTATCATCTTGCATATTTAAATACTATATTAAAGCAATAGTAATTATATTTACTTACATAGCGTTTATTTAAATTAAACTATATACGAGTATAAAATGTATCGTTTTTTTTTTCAAAACTCCATAATTTCAAGGATATAATACAATATATATATATACTACATAGCGAGTACTCACCGCGGTTAGGTTAGAAATGTTAAAAATGTATATATTTTCTTCTTTCGATAAATACGTAATATAATATTCTTTTCGTCTTTTAAATAATAATAATTCTATCATAAATGGAAAAAAATTGTGTTTTATTTTCCATAATCACATTTATTAGAATTTCGATATTTATACAAAAAAAAAAAAACCGTACATACCCCATTAACTTATTTATAATATTTCTTGAAGACATCTAATATATTATATTTTTCCGTTGTATTACGTTATTTATTTTTTCATAAGCTACGTGCATTGTGTAGTTTGACTAAAACGTTACATTTTTATTATTATTATTATTATACTTGTAAAATCGGTATAGCTATTAATTATATTTCCTAGAGAAATCAACTTTAAAAATTAAATAATACGAAACGATTGAAAATTAAAAATAAATTTTGTGCCGCCGTGACAGAACGACCGATTGAACAGGGAGCGAGATGTTGAGAGGTGAGAGAAAACGGAATTTATATAATTATTTAAAATGGAAAAGCCATCGAAATTTAACGCAATCGTTTTAACACTATTGCGTACGGTTGTTTAAATAAATGTAATAAATTGAATTTCAAGAACATATTTGTCAGTAGATAATAATAATAATACATTTGAATAACAAATACGAAGAAAATATAAGAAAACACTTATTGTAAATTATCTACGAAAGTACGTATTGTTTAACAAATAATTTATTACTATTGATTTTAATTTTTTTGAAAAAGTAAATTTTTTTCTATAACGTTCGCACAACGTATAAAAGAAATTACTTTATCGTCGTATAATATTAAAATCGGTTTTTTTTATTTTTTATTTAGTCTACAATAAATAAATGACGTATTTTTTTTTTTTTTTACTAAAAGTCTATGTAAAACTAGAATGAAAAAACAATAACAACCGCGTTCAATATGAACCAGATTTGCACCGCAGCTTGAACCATCATTTATTGATGATTTAAAACGGCGTCTCCGCCTAAAACGCTATTTGGGTATATTTGATCAAAATAACCCAAATAACTGTATTAAAAATACGAGTATATGTATCTTAGTGCTGACTTTTGAGTTTCAAATCCACGGGCATTGAATTCGTCACGGGCAACGCCGTGCAGGATCAGCTAGTATTTAATAATTGTTTATGGAAATTTTCATTTTTTTTTTTTTTTTTTTTGTCTATTTTCTCTGTTAGTTATTATTCTAATCAGATACGTTTAAACTTTCTATATTCGTATACCGCGTTTTAATAAATAAATACATACTATGTACGTGCGTGTTTTATACGGTTTTTTTGCCTTTGACACGTTATTCGTGTTATTTTTTTATTCGAATAAATGTTTTTAAAATAACTAACACTCGTGTAAGTGTATACCCAAAAGCATTGTTTATTTTTTCTAATTCAATTCAAATAGTTTTGGAGTTGCGACGGAAAATTCCTATACGTATCAAATTAAAAACTTTTTATTAAAAAAAAAATATTTAATTAATTCGTTATTATTAAAGTTTTCGTATTATTAAACTTTGCTATATTATACTAATATATCGTATAACATAAATTCATCGTTACATTGCAGGAGTACACATTGTGCCGACCCGATTTGTTTTTGGAGAGTAGCATTTCATTAAAAACGTTGTTATAATCATATTAATTTTCTCGAAGTAAAGACCAATAATGTTATTGTGATTTGTGAATACTTTAGACGGGTTTCTTCTTCGTCAAGAAGATTATACACGTATAAGAGAACGGCTTTTGTCCTTTTATCTTCAAGTGTTTTAAAGATCACGAGACAATACAAACTCCAAAATTTATTTATATTGAACGAAAAATAAGAATACATTTTTTTCCATTATTATTCTCTTTGAAATGTCAATTACAGATACGTAATATACTTCGTGTATATATATATATATATATATATATATATAGTAAAACTCGCGATCATGTGTTGGTTTTTTTTCTTTAAATTTTATATTTAAGATCAAATGAAATGATTCTCTTGCATTTTATTCATACCCTAGTTTTTTCGAGATTAAATTCTACATACATTAACTTTATAAATGGAAAAATATAACGAATCAAACATCGATAGGAGATAAAAAAAAACTGTACTTGCATACGATTTATGTGATATTAATAGTATATACGATCCATTCGAATATTAATGTCATACACGTTTATATACGTAAATATATATTTTTATGAAGAATATTGTTGTCGAAGAATTTATTATATTACTTCAACTTTGATTTTCTTTATATAAATACAAAATTAAATATATCATATATGATTAAAACCATCGTATTTTACCGTATTAGACTTTTTTTAAATTCAATTATACATATTATCTTTTCAAAGTTTTGAAACTGTTTTTTTTAAAAAAAAAAAAAACTCGACTTTCATATTTTTACTTTACTACATAGTAATTGAGTTCATGAGAAGATTTCGTAATCTTTAATAACATAAAAGAGTAGACGTATTTTTTCAAGTAAAGAAATGTTTGGAAAAAATATTTTAATTCGTTAAAACTACTATTTAATATTGTGTATTATATAATTAGTAAAGCCTCCCGATGTTTTCTGTTATTTAACAAAATATTTTTCTTACATTTCCGTTAAACATTTACTTCATAAAAAGAAGAAACTTTTGCCAAAAAAAATCAACGTATAGACGAATAAGATAATACACGTTTTCATACGAATAAAATGTTTAGAAAAAAAGAAAACAAACGAAATAACTACCACGGTTGTGTATCAAATGAAATAAATAAAAGTCTTGAAAAATCGGAAAATTTTAATTCCTGTACGGGTAGGACACTTTTATTAACGTATTTATATAGATTTTATATATATATATATATATATTCTGTTGAAAGATAATATCCTATAGGAATATAAAATAATATATACGGAGAGAGAAGAAAATTTGATATCCGCGAAATCACCGAGTAGTAGTGCGTACAATGTGATCTCGCAATTTTCGAAGGTATTATATAATATACAGTATCGTTTCAAAGACTATAAGCCGCGCAAAATGATTGTTTTAGTATAGAATCGTTAAAAGTATATATACGGCGGAAAAGAAAACACGAGAATTTCGAATGGAGTTTGATAACGAAAAAAAGAAAACCACCGATCGCACTTCCTTCGTCATTTACAATAATTCCTCGGATTTTCCTCTATCGTATATTATATTTCCGCACAGCGTCTTTATGTAATTTCAAATTTCATCTCTCGGATATCAGATAACTAATCCGTTTTCCACGTCATTATAATAACGTCATCGTAATAGGTTTTGTCGACGAAAACAAATATTACAATTTATTATAATAATCGCATTGTATTACTCGGTTGTCTCGTACGAATAATAATTTTAACGCGTAACACACATTATTTAGATACAGTAATTCGTAATGGCGGATGGAAGTTTTTTTTTTTTACTTAAAAATGTTGGCTTTATAATAATGTTCGTTTGAAATGTATATGTATAAAACCAATTACGTTCGTTTTGTTATAAAATAAATACTTCAATTTTATACCGACGTGAAATTTATTTTTTTTCATTCTCATAAACGTCGTAATACCTAATGCAAGAAATACGATTTCAATTATAATTATTTCATTAAAGTCTTTATTAATGAAAATTTATATAACGTTCGTATTGGTATTCAATAAATGTTGCCTATTTGGAAAATTCTTTTCTTTAAATCACTTCATTACGTGTTAAATTATAAATTTTTCGAAAATTGACTTTTGTAACATTATTTTTTTTGGGGGAGTGAGGAAAATATCATAATCATTATTTTCATCTTATTTATAACTCTAAATTCATCTTTTTTAAAACCAATTTCGTATCCAACTGTTAATTATTTATTTAATAACGAGTTAAAAATTCTTAGTTTTAAGTCAACAAAAAAAAAAAGAAAGTATTTTCGTAATAATAAGGGAAAAACATATATTCCTGTTATAAGCCATCAGTATCATAACGAAAATTCATTCGAATATTTGTACGTATAACGACGACCGTGTTCGGGAAACTAAGTGCCAATTTGATATATTCGTATTATTTTTAATAATTTCACCGAATGAATAATTTCATAGAAAAAAAAAACAAAATATATAAAATTGTTTTGTTGTATAATTTTCTTTTTACTTTAACGAGCTTTTAATTACTTCGGCCAGTAGTTTCTACTCTTCCTTCTCTAGCACAGCCATTTGAGGCACGTTGAAAACATCCGTCTCTGTATAAAATTATGACGTTTGACTTTAATGCTGTTACATAAATAATAAAGAAAATTTGAAAATATTTTTATTTCCTTTTTATTTTTATTAAATATTCTGTAATTTATCGAATAAATAAATATTATTTGCATATACTATTCTGAGCGGAATCCGAAAGATCATAATACATTTAATATTTTTGACACCAAGAACAACCGCCACATATTTATATTTTCGCCCTTCGCAATGAACCAACACCCCATTGAAACGACGTTATAATAACTCGTCCGCGTTGGTATTATATATATATATATATATAATCGTATAACGTTACCATCCATTTAATAAGTCACAATAATTATTATAATATTAATAATAATAATAACAATAATAATAATAATAATAATTACGTAATTGGTTATAAGTTTTCTACAGGAGAACAGTGAAATTGGGTCATGGAAGTTCACGGTGTAAAATATTATATAAATGCTTATAAGCAATAATAATAATGAAATCGATATATTCGAAGAAATAAATATAACAAAATGAGGTGTTGTCGTTTCGACAAAGACATTAAATTGAAAAAAAAAAAAAAATGTTTTTTTTTTTTTTTTTTAACTTTATCGAGCATTATACCAACGTACACGTGATGATTTCGCTCGTATACGATAATTAATGTGTTCTGGACGACAAAAAGAAAACCTTAATCTCGTCAATGAGACACCTCCTGTGTAATATATCAATTGAAAACAAAAAATAATGTAACTACTAATACCGTTTCACAACACGAACGTTTTTCTTTTTCCTTTAAAATGCTTAGGATAGATATCTTTATCGAAATTAATATTAAAAAATGTGTCCGTGTTTCTTTTTTTTTTCTGAACACTAAACGATTTTTTTTTTTTATATATTCCAAACGTTTAGTAGACATCGCGGTATTAGTAGTTACATTATTTTTTGTTTTCAATTGATATATTACACAGGAGGTGTCTCATTGACGAGATTAAGGTTTTCTTTTTTTGTCGTCCAGAACACATTAATTATCGTATACGAGCGAAATCATCACGTGTACGTTGGTATAATGCTCGATGGAGTTAAAAAAAAAAAAAAAAACATTTTTTTTTTTTTCAATTTAATGTCTTTGTCGAAACGACAACACCTCATTTTGTTATATTTATTTCTTCCAATATATCGATTTCATTATTATTATTGCTTATAAGCATTTATATAATATTTTACACCGTGAACTTCCATGACCCAATTTCACTGTTCTCCTGTAGAAAACTTATAACCAATTACGTAATTATTATTATTATTATTATTGTTATTATTATTATTAATATTATAATAATTATTGTGACTTATTAAATGGATGGTAACGTTATACGATTATATATATATATATATATAATACCAACGCGGACGAGTTATTATAACGTCGTTTCAATGGGGTGTTGGTTCATTGCGAAGGGCGAAAATATAAATATGTGGCGGTTGTTCTTGGTGTCAAAAATATTAAATGTATTATGATCTTTCGGATTCCGCTCAGAATAGTATATGCAAATAATATTTATTTATTCGATAAATTACAGAATATTTAATAAAAATAAAAAGGAAATAAAAATATTTTCAAATTTTCTTTATTATTTATGTAACAGCATTAAAGTCAAACGTCATAATTTTATACAGAGACGGATGTTTTCAACGTGCCTCAAATGGCTGTGCTAGAGAAGGAAGAGTAGAAACTACTGGCCGAAGTAATTAAAAGCTCGTTAAAGTAAAAAGAAAATTATACAACAAAACAATTTTATATATTTTGTTTTTTTTTTCTATGAAATTATTCATTCGGTGAAATTATTAAAAATAATACGAATATATCAAATTGGCACTTAGTTTCCCGAACACGGTCGTCGTTATACGTACAAATATTCGAATGAATTTTCGTTATGATACTGATGGCTTATAACAGGAATATATGTTTTTCCCTTATTATTACGAAAATACTTTCTTTTTTTTTTTGTTGACTTAAAACTAAGAATTTTTAACTCGTTATTAAATAAATAATTAACAGTTGGATACGAAATTGGTTTTAAAAAAGATGAATTTAGAGTTATAAATAAGATGAAAATAATGATTATGATATTTTCCTCACTCCTCCCCAAAAAAATAATGTTACAAAAGTCAATTTTCGAAAAATTTATAATTTAACACGTAATGAAGTGATTTAAAGAAAAGAATTTTCCAAATAGGCAACATTTATTGAATACCAATACGAACGTTATATAAATTTTCATTAATAAAGACTTTAATGAAATAATTATAATTGAAATCGTATTTCTTGCATTAGGTATTACGACGTTTATGAGAATGAAAAAAAATAAATTTCACGTCGGTATAAAATTGAAGTATTTATTTTATAACAAAACGAACGTAATTGGTTTTATACATATACATTTCAAACGAACATTATTATAAAGCCAACATTTTTAAGTAAAAAAAAAAAACTTCCATCCGCCATTACGAATTACTGTATCTAAATAATGTGTGTTACGCGTTAAAATTATTATTCGTACGAGACAACCGAGTAATACAATGCGATTATTATAATAAATTGTAATATTTGTTTTCGTCGACAAAACCTATTACGATGACGTTATTATAATGACGTGGAAAACGGATTAGTTATCTGATATCCGAGAGATGAAATTTGAAATTACATAAAGACGCTGTGCGGAAATATAATATACGATAGAGGAAAATCCGAGGAATTATTGTAAATGACGAAGGAAGTGCGATCGGTGGTTTTCTTTTTTTCGTTATCAAACTCCATTCGAAATTCTCGTGTTTTTCTTTTTCCGCCGTATATATACTTTTAACGATTCTATACTAAAACAATCATTTTTGCGCGGCTTATAGTCTTTGAAACGATACTGTATATTATATAATACCTTCGAAAATTGCGAGATCACATTGTACGCACTACTACTCGGTGATTTCGCGGATATCAAATTTTCTTCTCTCTCCGTATATATTATTTTATATTCCTATAGGATATTATCTTTCAACAGAATATATATATATATATATATAAAATCTATATAAATACGTTAATAAAAGTGTCCTACCCGTACAGGAATTAAAATTTTCCGATTTTTCAAGACTTTTATTTATTTCATTTGATGCACAACCGTGGTAGTTATTTCGTTTGTTTTCTTTTTTTCTAAACATTTTATTCGTATGAAAACGTGTATTATCTTATTCGTCTATACGTTGATTTTTTTTGGCAAAAGTTTCTTCTTTTTATGAAGTAAATGTTTAACGGAAATGTAAGAAAAATATTTTGTTAAATAACAGAAAACATCGGGAGGCTTTACTAATTATATAATACACAATATTAAATAGTAGTTTTAACGAATTAAAATATTTTTTCCAAACATTTCTTTACTTGAAAAAATACGTCTACTCTTTTATGTTATTAAAGATTACGAAATCTTCTCATGAACTCAATTACTATGTAGTAAAGTAAAAATATGAAAGTCGAGTTTTTTTTTTTTTTAAAAAAAACAGTTTCAAAACTTTGAAAAGATAATATGTATAATTGAATTTAAAAAAAGTCTAATACGGTAAAATACGATGGTTTTAATCATATATGATATATTTAATTTTGTATTTATATAAAGAAAATCAAAGTTGAAGTAATATAATAAATTCTTCGACAACAATATTCTTCATAAAAATATATATTTACGTATATAAACGTGTATGACATTAATATTCGAATGGATCGTATATACTATTAATATCACATAAATCGTATGCAAGTACAGTTTTTTTTTATCTCCTATCGATGTTTGATTCGTTATATTTTTCCATTTATAATGTTAATGTATTTAATCTCGAAAAAACTAGGGTATGAATAAAATGCAAGAGAATCATTTCATTTGATCTTAAATATAAAATTTAAAGAAAAAAAACCAACACATGATCGCGAGTTTTACTATATATATATATATATATATATACACGAAGTATATTACGTATCTGTAATTGACATTTCAAAGAGAATAATAATGGAAAAAAATGTATTCTTATTTTTCGTTCAATATAAATAAATTTTGGAGTTTGTATTGTCTCGTGATCTTTAAAACACTTGAAGATAAAAGGACAAAAGCCGTTCTCTTATACGTGTATAATCTTCTTGACGAAGAAGAAACCCGTCTAAAGTATTCACAAATCACAATAACATTATTGGTCTTTACTTCGAGAAAATTAATATGATTATAACAACGTTTTTAATGAAATGCTACTCTCCAAAAACAAATCGGGTCGGCACAATGTGTACTCCTGCAATGTAACGATGAATTTATGTTATACGATATATTAGTATAATATAGCAAAGTTTAATAATACGAAAACTTTAATAATAACGAATTAATTAAATATTTTTTTTTTAATAAAAAGTTTTTAATTTGATACGTATAGGAATTTTTCCGTCGCAACTCCAAAACTATTTGAATTGAATTAGAAAAAAAATAAACAATGCTTTTGGGTATACACTTACACGAGTGTTAGTTATTTTAAAAACATTTATTCGAATAAAAAAATAACACGAATAACGTGTCAAAGGCAAAAAAACCGTATAAAACACGCACGTACATAGTATGTATTTATTTATTAAAACGCGGTATACGAATATAGAAAGTTTAAACGTATCTGATTAGAATAATAACTAACAGAGAAAATAGACAAAAAAAAAAAAAAAAAAAATGAAAATTTCCATAAACAATTATTAAATACTAGCTGATCCTGCACGGCGTTGCCCGTGACGAATTCAATGCCCGTGGATTTGAAACTCAAAAGTCAGCACTAAGATACATATACTCGTATTTTTAATACAGTTATTTGGGTTATTTTGATCAAATATACCCAAATAGCGTTTTAGGCGGAGACGCCGTTTTAAATCATCAATAAATGATGGTTCAAGCTGCGGTGCAAATCTGGTTCATATTGAACGCGGTTGTTATTGTTTTTTCATTCTAGTTTTACATAGACTTTTAGTAAAAAAAAAAAAAAAATACGTCATTTATTTATTGTAGACTAAATAAAAAATAAAAAAAACCGATTTTAATATTATACGACGATAAAGAGTAATTTCTTTTATACGTTGTGCGAACGTTATAGAAAAAAATTTACTTTTTCAAAAAAATTAAAATCAATAGTAATAAATTATTTGTTAAACAATACGTACTTTCGTAGATAATTTACAAGAAGTGTTTTCTTATATTTTCTTCGTATTTGTTATTCAAATGTATTATTATTATTATTATCTACTGACAAATATGTTCTTGAAATTCAATTTATTACATTTATTTAAACAACCGTACGCAATAGTGTTAAAACGATTGCGTTAAATTTCGATGGCTTTTCCATTTTAAATAATTATATAAATTCCGTTTTCTCTCACCTCTCAACATCTCGCTCCCTGTTCAATCGGTCGTTCTGTCACGGCGGCACAAAATTTATTTTTAATTTTCAATCGTTTCGTATTATTTAATTTTTAAAGTTGATTTCTCTAGGAAATATAATTAATAGCTATACCGATTTTACAAGTATAATAATAATAATAATAAAAATGTAACGTTTTAGTCAAACTACACAATGCACGTAGCTTATGAAAAAATAAATAACGTAATACAACGGAAAAATATAATATATTAGATGTCTTCAAGAAATATTATAAATAAGTTAATGGGGTATGTACGGTTTTTTTTTTTTTGTATAAATATCGAATTTCGAATAAATGTGATTATGGAAAATAAACCACAATGTTTTTCCAGTTATGATAGAATTATTATTATTTAAAAGACGAAAAGAATATTATATTACGTATTTATCGAAAGAAGAAAATATATACATTTTTAACATTTCTAACCTAACCGCGGTGAGTACTCGCTATGTAGTATATATATATTGTATTATATCCTTGAAATTATGGAGTTTTGAAAAAAAAACGATACATTTTATACTCGTATATAGTTTAATTTAAATAAACGCTATGTAAGTAAATATAATTACTATTGCTTTAATATAGTATTTAAATATGCAAGATGATAAGTGTGAATCCCGGGTCGACACAAGATATATGTATAATTTACGTTACGGACGACGAATCATTTAACTGTAAAAAAAAAAAAATAAATATTTTTGAACAACTCTATTATATAGTTGCATTGTATTTCGTGTTGCAAAATAATTTTATTTCGATGAGGCCATAAAAAACAATCAATATAATATATGAGCGTTTCGTGAAATTTCCATTTAGACTGTCGTCATTACATTCATTGTCGCTTTTAACACGAGAATTAATTTATTTTAAATAATATTTTCAAATCATACGAAAGATCCGCGCGAGATACGAAGTTTTTTTTGAGTTTTTCGGATGATATGTATTTGTAAATTTGCAAAAGTAAGGGAAAACAATATTCGATTATCCCGCGACACTTTCAGAATTCTAACAACACAAAATCAACTATCGTCTCGTTATTTAGTCAGATAATTTTTTTTTCTATCATGTATTATTATAGGTCCAGTCATAAATCGCATCGTTTCACTCCTCGCGTAGTGTTATTACTCGAGTTTTTCTAGTATATTAGGTTTATAATAATAATATTACTCTTCTCTCAGTCGTGTCCGAGTGTGGACAATATCAATAATTGTCGTCTCAAACAATGTCGCCAGAGGCAAATCAAATCGTATTACGTTTTTCTTTTTTTTTTATTATATTATAAATATACGAGAATTCGTTGTCCGCAAAAATGGAACGCCAAAGCGATTCGATCATAAATATTTATATATGGATTGTGTGATCGGTATGATTATCCCTTGTCTTGACGGCCAACGAGGAAATCCAATGACCTCTTCTCTGAAGTGAAGACGATATATTCGCACTAGCCACAGTAGTAGTTTGTATCTATTTGATAAAACTTATAATTAAGGCTCGGGACACTTTTAGACGTTGAAATGTCTAACTAATCGTGCACTTGTAAAAATATAACCGTATAAATAATATAGTGGAAAATTTGATTTCTATCGAAATTAAATTTCATTTTTTAAATAAATATGAAAAAAAAAAGAATTATATGCTCGATAGATTTTCGACAATTTAACCCGCGGCTCATTATTATCGTTTACGAGATGAATATAAAATATATTGTATACATAATTTAATAAGTATTAAATTAAATAAAACGTTTGAGTTTTTTTCCTGGATTATTGAAAATATTCGAGAAAAATGTAAAACACACGTTAAAATCTAAAAAACCAAAGATCTCTTAGACATTTCATTGATAGAAATACACAAAATATGTAAAAAAAAAAAGAAATATTCACTGAAAATTTTTTTTTACTTCAAATACATTTACATCGCATTAAAATTTTTATGCCGTTTTTCGAACAAATAATCATATTACGTATGCATATAGTCTCAAACCACGCTAATAATTGTAGGATTTTTACGGAATACAACAAACACTGAAATATTAAATTCGTGTTTTTTTTTTTATAGTAATACTAATTTTACAATTACATTCATTTAACGTTCCATCAGAAAAAGTACGTCATTAATATTAAATATGTAATCGTCGTTAACAAGTAGAAAACGTTCCGTAAAATGTAAATTTGATACGTTTTATTATTATTATTATTGTTGTTGGGGTAATTTTCCGAAATGTTGTTCAATGACTTAAAAGTAATGTCACGACGGTTGAAGCGAAATAAATAATTTCATACACAATTTGTTCAACACACTTAATGACGTTTTTTGAATATTCGTTGTAAATCGGTATTTTCCATTTTATAGTAATAGTGTTCGACAGATATTACAATATATTTTGCGTCGATATAATTTCTACGATTTCAATTACGTATAATATTATTGTACATTTTTGTCGTAATCTGAATGGAAAAGAAATATCACCAGTAAAAATCGATATACAAATGTTTTTTCTTAATTTCATTGCGTTCAAAAAAAGACGAATTCGATTATTTTAATACACGGCCTCAAATCTTAACGCATCCAGTTGTTAAACCGTAATCGAATGCTATTAGAAAAAAAAAGTATTATTATTTTTGGCGTTTTATTTGAGAAAAATGTGAACGATTTAAGCAACGAATTGTTTTTTTTACGCTATACAGGCAATATTGGTCGTCGTGATTAATCGTTTTGGTTTTTATTGTACGGCGGTATTTAAAAACTTTATGCGAAAAACAATCTTTTCGAGTTCCATTTGACAATCAAAGAATTTTGATGTTTTCTCAAGCACGAAGAAATTAATGATTTTTACTTTTTAACACGCTAAAATTAAGCCAAACAAATTTTTTAACCGAATTAAAAGTTAAATTATATTTCAGTTTATTTAACGGAATACGGTTAACTCGATTTTTTTTTTTTTATATAAATATAAATATTAATTCTGATTCTATTTTCGTACAAAAATAAAATGTAATAATTCAATTTGTAAAAAATTTATTTTCTAACAATTTTTTATGAGTAATGCGTTTGCCACTAATCATCCTATATAGCCGATACGTATCGTTGCGGGTCACGAATTGTGTCGTTTTTAGAGAAATATCGACGGATAAATAACTTTTAATTCGAAATTAAACTAATTATTATTGGTCCAAAAATAACAGTAATAAAAAAACGAGAAATTGACGTTAACTCGAAAGAGAGAGAGAGAGAGAGAGAGAGAGAGAGAGAGAGAGAGAGAGAGAGAGAGTGAAAATCAGTCAGAATAAAACCAAGAGTAATCCCTTAAGACGTTAAGTTAATTTCAACTTTTAACTCATTAAGAGGCATGTCCGATCGTACAGTAGTTTACAGTTTTCGTGTTCGGAGATTGCGCGTTAAAGCGTTCCGCTCCCTCCCTCCCCAAGTCCTGTATACGCAATATCATACTGTCGTTTTTTCTTCAATTTCCAAAAATTAGCGTACACAATTAGTCTACTATAATATCTTGATTTATGGGGACACTGGTCTTTCAAACACTCCCGTCATACTCGAAAATCGAGTGAATTCACGTATTTTGTATTTTGTATTGTATAATACACCTTAGCTCGGTATAGACACCGAAAAACAAAACACACGAATCGTTCAGTAATTCCGATTTCATTGAAACACACATAAAATAAGCTCTGCGTGTCATACAGTCGCACACCGCGGCTGCTGACAAATTTCTTTGTCGTTCACATATTTTTTTTTATAATATAATATTGTTTTGTTGTCTCGGCTTATTAGCTGCATCATCATTAACCTACTAAATTATTAGTTAGTTCCATAGTAAAAAAATTATATTGAAAAAATATAAACACAAATTATAAATAATATAGAATTAATATAATATTATTTATATATTAATATACAAATAATTATAGAATTAAATTCTGATAGTATTCCCACACATCGTACAACAACGCGGGTAGGTTCAACAGCGTAGTATGCGCTAATTGTTTCGTTAACACGCCGTTTGGTGTTCGGCCGGAGTTGATTTTTCTTACACTTATCCTCGACGTAATACGACGCAGTGGACCCGAGGGATTATTATTACTTTTTATTTCAAGGAATTCAATAAAGTTAAATATCACGTGTGTCACGTTGCGATCCACATCATCTACTACATAATATAACAACGACGATCTCGAAACGTCTAACGACGTCGGGCGTCTCGATAGAAAATTCCCCCGTGTCCTCGGTATAACCTTTCAAAATTCTCTCTCCGATGAAAGCAGCTTTAGTTGATCTATTATGGCGATTCGATTTTATCGATTGCTGAAATTTCGTGGGAACACGTCCGTCGCCGACGTGATACGTACTTATGGGATTATATAGAAATCGAGTTATTCAATTGTGCGTGTCAAAAGCACGGCCATTACGGTACGGCTCTGGTCCATATTGAGCGAATACCAAACGAAAATCGTTTATTTTTCCCACCGACAAATTTTACAGCCGATTGCCAACGCGACGATTTCGAGAGGCGATCCGGCGAAACGATTTATTTATTATACGCCTGTGTAATGGAATAAGTCAAAAATTGTGCGACGCAAAACATTCTTCTCACATTTGTTTCATCGACATTATTCGATACAATACATGTACGGTGTAAGACGATTTTTTTTTTTTTTTTTAGAAGTCGTTCGAAATTTCGACTAATTTTTGTTTATTATTATTATTATTGTTATTATTATTAGGACTTAATCGCGCAAACAATAACCAGCGCATGTACAGAAATCAATACTGTAATAGGAAAATCTTAAAAATAGATTTTCTTTTTTGCGATTTGTTTCCTTAAATTGTAATGGACAACCGCACTCATCGTATGTGCCGTATTGCTAAAACCTTTTAAAATTAGAAACTTTAGAAAACGAAGGGGAAAAATTTATTTTTCTTAGAAAAATTTCTCAATAATTTAACGGATAGTTCTGAGTTATTAATGTTAAGGCGAAGCATAAATAATTTAGGACGCGTTGAATTATTTTATTCACAACGTTTCTCAATGTCGAATTCGTCGATTAATCGCATAGGAAAATTATAGCTGTGATTTATGAGACGTTGATGGTTTTGTGAATTAAAAAAAAAAAAAATAATAATAATAATAATAAAACGCGTTGATTTCGTTTTAAATTATGTATAATATTACGTTGCTATTGGACTTATATGACCGTAAATGAAACAAAAACAATATAATAGTCGAGTGCAAGCGTATGCAGACGGCACGCGAGTAGTAATATGATTTCTCCATTTCCGAATAAGAGTGCTATTGGTTTTCGAACGTTGAAAACTTTTTTTGTTTTCCGTTCGCGAGAATTAAATCGAACTCCGATTTGGACCGGTAACACGGCGAGTAGAGATTTTTTAAGTACACGGTATTATATATTCGGATGTTATATAAACACGTGAAACAGGGATTTCTACTAGAGAGGAGGCCATCCGATTATGTGTATTTATACGAAAATTATGCGACTATAATATCGGTGGTCCGATATATGTGCCGTCCGCAATACCATTACCCGGTCCGGTTAGGTCGGGTTAGGTTTGGTTAGGTCAAAAGCGTTCGGTGTCAAGAAACGGAAATATATTCGCGAAATGAAATTATTTATTACCAACGTTCACCCGTTACACGCGTTAAACGAATCGAATAACGTTTCCCGGTGATTTCGCGGTACGACGGCAATAATAATAATAATAATAATAATAATAATAATAATGATAATAATAATAATAATAATAATAATAATAATAATAATAACGATAATAATAATAATAATAATAATAATAATAATAACAATAATAATAATAATAATAATAATAATAACAATAATAATAATGATAATAATAATAATAATAATGATAATAATAATAATAATAATAATAATAATAATAATAATAATGATGATAATAATAATAACCGATCGGATTTGTTAAAACATTTTCTGAGTTGTAGATTATTCAAACGACATATGCAGGAATTATAATATAGGAAAACGGGATACGCGGATGTATCCTGTAGAAGGATATACCCGGGGCCGGGGGGGATCGGACGCCGCCGGGCGCCGAGAGCGCGAAATAACGTTACGTTATATTGTGATTAATGGCCGAATAACGTGACAAAATCGTCGCTCCCCCGTTGTAGCAGGGTGAGGAAGATGAAGGGATCGCTGTTTCATTAATCCGCGAAGACCCCGCGGGAGACGGAGAAAACACAACAAACGAATATCGCGTTTTTTCTTTTTTTTTTTTTGTTATATTTCTTTTTGCTTTTCCACTCGAAACACGCTCGTCCAAAACCGTTAATGACGACGACGTGAAGTACATCGGGCAAAGATTGATTTATTTCTTTGGACGACCCAATAAAATAGTAAAAATCCGTTATAGTTTTCCACGTGAACACAACGTGATAATACGTTTTATTGTATTCTCTTTATTAAATATATATAAATTTTCTTTTTTTTAGTATCGTATTTTCAAAAAAAAAAAAAAAAAAAATGACCTCCGCCATTATATACAATATAATATATATATATTTATGTACAATCGTTTTTGACGAAGGAATAACAACGAATCGAATGATCGATGATGAAGTCCGAATGAAATTGTTTCCAAATATAATCAAATCGCAATGACGAATATGAATAGTCAATCGCGGCGGTCGATTAGCGAATTCTGATCCGGTCTCATCTGACATTTGAACACGAATAATAATCGGTCCGATCCGGTGTAAAAGAACAATATCGCGCAGAACACTTTACTGCATAAAACAACAGTACCGGTTAGGTCCAATAGAAAATTCGGTCCGTACCGGACTAAAATCAAAATGAAAAAAACAAAAAAAAAAAAAAAACGTTAAACAGCCGTTGGTCCGGTCCAGGTCGTGTTTTGCCGTTTCGGAGTGCACACCAGTAATTTATGCGAGTAATAGTTCCGTTGTTTTTTATTTTTCTACGATCCACCGACGTGAAATCCTATTATATAGGAACAAAAAACAATTGATTTCGCTGAAATATTTGAAATACGCGTTAATAAAGAGTAAATTTTTATGCGGTTTCGTGTTGGATAAATTTCCGTATTTATATATATAAATATTTTTATATAAATAAAAGCATCTCGTGGGAAAAAAACTAAAAAAAAAAAAAAAATCTCCTTTTAATTAATACATCGCGTACTGCAGACGGGGAGACACGTTTGTTTAAAATTTTTGAAATGAAAAAAATTCATTACGGCGTAAAAAAAAAAAAAATGCTTCTACATCGTCGTAACAATGCCCAAATCTTTTTTTCCACTTTAGCATTTCAAATAACGTTTTCCGAATAAACCGTAATATGTTGTTAAGCAGCGTATTTTAATATATGCGAATAAAATCATCATCATAACGAATCCGTTGCGAGCGTTTAATTATTATTATTATTATTATTATTATTATTATTATTATTATTATTGTTGTTCTCCGCGCCACCCGTTATACGATCATACCTATGTGTGTACACGCAAACAATTGAATTCTGAAATTCCGCATTTTCAGTAATCTGCGGCGCGGCTCGGATTCTGCACGCGTAGAGCGTTCGCTAATCATCATCGGATACTGCGCGCGCGTACATGCGTGAATAGCAGAGTTAGCCATTAGCCTATGAATTTGTTTCGTGGATTCCGAGTACGATATTCGATAATTTTAAACGTTTTAGATTTTTTTTTTCAGACTGTATTTTAATATTTTTTCCCGGGGTCGTGTAATCAAGCACACATGTTTCGGTATTATAATAAAATCCGATCCCCGGTAATATATTTATATATAACACATTAAATCACACGTGGATTAAAGATTTAAGTGAAATAAGTAACGCGTGTATCGACGTTATTTTTCCGCCCCCTTGACGAAAGTACTTTTTAGAAATTCGGGGAAAAAAGTGACTCGTCAAAAATACCGCGTCTGCAGTGTCATCGATAACGTCTTCACATAATATAAGTTTACGCACTTATTCGATTACTACATACGAGTCTATGCGGTTTATATAGAAAACCCGTTTTTTTTTTTTATTATTATTTTATATATATAAAAAAGAATATGCTGTCTAAAGTGTCCTAATGGTTTGGCACAGGAGTGATGATGCATTTTATTTAATATATATAATATTAAAACTTATAATTTATTAAAAAATAATAATAAATAAAAAAACCACGAAATATATATATATATATATATATAAAAGAATATTATTATATAATTATTTTTAAAATAGGTTTCAAATTATTCCACTTGTTATAGTAATTACGTACAAATTTTATATACGGGTTGTGACCATAAAATAACGAGACTTTCTAAACATTACCTAAACTATTAACGTTATCTATTAAGTGATCATTGGAATATGATTAGAAAACATTTAAAAGTACTATAAATATTGATGAAATCGGTTCATTTTCTTAGACTTTAGTAACCATGTTATTAGCGTGAGTTCGATTATACTGCCGAAAAATGTTAGATTTAAAAGTCGAACAACGTGTTAACATTAAATTTTTTGTTAAATTAAAAAAAAACTGCCGCGGAATCGTTTCGGATGTTAAGTGAAGTTTATCGTGAAGAATGTTTATGAAGAGCTCGCGTTTTTTAATGGCACAAACGGTTTTGTAGTGGAAGAGAGAAAGTCGAAGACGATGATCGCGTTCCGGACGTCCTACCACGTCTTCGACAAACGAAAACGTTTGAAAAAATCGACAAAATTATTCGGCAAGATCGTTCGACATTATTATAAAGAGGTATTAATTAAATTGAGAGAACGCGTTAGAAAGAAGCGACCAAATCTGTGAAAGAATGGCTGAGTCTTTCACCAAGACAATGCTCCAGCTCACAGTGCATTTTCAATTCAACTAAAAATAATATTTCTATACTACATCCCCCGTAATCGCCAGACCTTGCTCCTTGTGACTTCTTCCCATTCCCAAAGATTAAAAGTTTATTAAAAGGAACCCATTTTCAAACGGTTGACGATGTAAAAATGAAAATGGTAGAACTTCTAAAAGGGCTGACTGAAAGCGAATGGCAACACTGTTTTAAACTGTTATTTTAATAACATGCAAAACTGTTATTGTAATAACTAATTATTTAACGATTTGAAGCGTTCTGTTTCTACGTATTTATAAAATTTCTACGGTTATTATTAATGTTTTAAGAGACGTAGAATGATTATTTTCGCTATCACAAGTAGTGACGAATAAACATTACAATATTTGCTGCATTTGACAGGGCTTTCTTCGTTTTTATCATGTAGACATATTTACAACGTTTTTACTACTTCTGCAGACGAAGGAGACACGCGTCCGTGACTTAATATTATGTTATTAATTAAAACTTATGGAATTTATTTGTTTTTTTCAACTCGAATAACGCGTTAAATTTAAACGATAAAAATTTAATGGAGTATTTTCGAAATCCCGTCTGTAGAATTTTTTAACCGTCGTTATTCAATGTTTTGTATTTCTCTCTCTCAAAAAAAAAAAAAACGAAAAAAAACAAAGTATATAGAAAAAGTGGACTCGTGTCTCTTTTTTTGCAGTTATACGATTCATACGTGAACCGTAAAAAAAAAAAACGAACTTACGATAAAGTTTTATCGATTTCACCGGTGTAGTATGTTGTTTATGGATTTTGAGCGGAGTGTGATGGAAATATTGAGCATATTTTTTTCTATACATCCGAAAATAATAATTCCAAGTGTTGTCGATATACGTTCCAACATTCAGTTAGAACACGGAAATTGTATTTATCTCGCAGTATCGCTTTCTACAGTGATACTCTATTCAATCGTCGTATTATTATAAACGCGTATGATAGAAAATAATAATTGTTTTAGCAAAGGCTTTGTGGTGATTTTGTAAATAACAGGCACAATTTTACGCGCGCGCGGAATCCAACGCGAAATGTTCGAGCACAATGTTCAATTGAAATTATGTTTCGTAAATAAGATCAGATAATTGAATCGGTGGTAATTAAGAAAATTTCAATCAGCACGTTACGAGTGTGTACAAATTCAATATTATTAACGCGATACGATGTATTTGCACTTTTTTTTTTTTACTTAATTTTTATGTTAATACACGCGCAAACGTTCCGAAAGAAAAGAAATTTGTAATTCGCGTATAAAATAATTGCTGATTTGTAAACACGTGTAAACTTATTAGTGAAACGTCCACGACTACATCACAACAGCAAAATAAGTCTACAGGAATGTTTCCAATACTATTTATCCTGTAATATTTATTTGAATACATTTAATAACGTTCAATGCACACATAATAATAATAATAATAATAATAATAATAATAATAATAATAATAATAATAATAATAATAATAATAATAACTGGAATAAAATTGGATTATAAATTATTATTATTTTACGTGTATTGTGTGTGTATGTGTATAAATATGTAGTTTTCGACGATGACGTTACATTTATTGTGAAAATAACATTTTCCTCTCGAAATTACCACGCTTCGATTACTAATGTATATAACACGCATATGCAACAGACACAATATTATTATCGTAAACGTACATTTTTCGTTACATATTCCACTCCCGCGATAAGTGCCATTTTCACCGTATTATCCTTTAGCACCGCATCTTTCAAACCTACTGTTACAATAGCGGTTTGTATTCCGATGTGTGTTTTCAAATCGCACACGAAACAAACGTCGGTTATTAATTATATAATGTACACAACTCCATGCAAACGACGGGAAAATTTCAATTGCCTTCTCGGCAAACTCATGCAGCGATAGCGGGGAGGGATAGCGAATACAAATATATACCAACACCAAATATATGCAATTTGTAACGTTCTCGAATTTGTTTTGCACAATCGTAAATCTAACCAGACTAGTAAAAAAACACGTTTTGTGTTAGGAACAAAAAAGAAAAAAGCTAATATTTCTCCTTTTAGACGACTCTAAGTGCGAAGAGAGAGAGAGAGGAATGTTTGGATTTTACAACGATGTGTTCTTTTTTTCTATCCAGAAAGTTTACCAGAAGGAATGCTCTGATCGTCAAAGTCGCATGTTGTTTGTTCCCGGTAGCGAATCTCGTCTAGTCGATACTCTAGAGAGAGGTCATATTTCAATTTTCTCAAAAAAAAAAAAAAAAAAAAACCTTAAAAATAGCATATAACGAAACGCGACTTCGTCGAAATTATCTTTATTTCTTCGTAAATTTGAAATCAATGATCATATAGAAACTTAAAATATTCACCAAGTTTGTAACTTTATACTATTATATTATAGGGGAAAAACAGGGTTAAAAAAGTTTCATTCGACTTTTGGCAAATTTATAGATTTCTTGACATCTAATTCGAAAAAGGAGAGGTTGTTATAAGACGGGTCTTAGAGTCTTGAATTTTTTATTTTTTGTTTTCAATTTCGAAATGTTTGCTTTCAAATTCGTAACAATAACAAAACACGTTGAGATCTTTGTCCAAGCAATATTCACACTCAAGCGACACGTCACGGATCTCCACCTTTCTTTTTCTTCCTTATACTTTTCCGTTTTTATAAACCTATTTTCGAATATTTTACAAATCGTGAATAATTATAATAACTGTATCAGCAATTGGAGAATTTAATGTATTTATAATAATAATACGGCATGTCTTATTCAAACGTATTTTCACAGACTCGGTTGTTTACCGGCACAATCGTAATACAACGATTGGGGGCGAAGAGTGCGTTGAAGAGAACGTCGTTGTTCCGACACAAACACTGTTAATGATTTGAAATTAGATTCTTGTCGCGTTCGTTGATTAAGCACGCGGGTACGATTTCAATATTATTTTCGACTAAAATTCACCGCGTTTTTATTTGCATTCTCATCAGAACGCCAAACAACGCGTTACAAACATTCGGCGTCATTTGTTTTATTTCGAATTTCAATTTCGTTTTTTCAATTTAATTTTTTTTTCTCTACCCACGTAATTCACGTGGAAAATTTGAAAAACGAGAAATTTGAATTTTCCACACGCATGTTTTCGCGTTTTTCACATGTCGCGTATTTAGTTGGTGGGGGGTAATTTTTTTTTTTAAACTACCAATTATTCCGCTCTACTTATCACACGTAATTTTTTTGTAAAAAGAGGCTTACGTTTTGTTTCTACGATTTAACATAATTCGTAAATACACGCGCACAAAACAAATATGTATATTTGTTTCCCCCCTTTCCTCCTAAAACGTTTATTCGATCGATATGTTGAATCGTGTTATTATTGTATTGTCATTGAGGAGTTTTATTCTATCCGAAATCGTTTATATCCCTCGAAAGTTTTTATTTCATTTCTCGCATCGAGAGGCGGAACATAATAAAAAGAAAACGAAACAACGACAACTACGACGTAGCTCGCATTATAACTCAGTGGCGGCTCTTAGTGATTTGGTGGGCCGAGATGGGAAAAATAACGAACTGTTATGTAACAGTGATAACATTAAAAAAACAAAAAAAAATTATAAGATGAAATAACGATATAAACCATTGGTTGAAATCGAATATAAAAAAATATTTATTCAAATTATTAGTCATTATGTACGAATACGAAACGCGTACAGGTACAATATTTATAGTAAAAATAATATTTAAAAAAATCGGCTCCAATAGGAAATTCAATAAGATTTAATTATCGTTTTATTCGTTTATTCGACATTATTGTTATTAATAAAATTAATCGTTATCGTATACGTATGAACAAAAAAAAAATTAATTAATTAATAATAATAATAATATATATATATATATACTATTATATACTACTAAAACCGTATTAAAGCATTTCGTCAGCTTCGTCAGCGATGTATTGATAATTTTTTCGCTTTTGATTTTATACGTTAAATCTCTTTCGATATTTAATATATAGTGACAAGTTGGACAATGTTACTTGTCAAACGTTTTAGCCCGAAGCCAATTATTTTTTTTTGTATTTTTATTCGCCGCGTACGAGAAACGGGCTTTTCACAGTCCACAGATTGCTGAATTTATTACGCACATTCGCGGTAAAAACTCATAATAAAGTGTGTCTATATGAATTCACTATAAAATCGTTGTTCAATGTTCGAATTAGACACGGTGTGAATTCGCTATGCGGAAAATTTTAATAATTCGTCAGATTATTCAGAAATAAACTGACCTAACCAAACGTTTAGGTAATAAGTTCCAGATGGGTTGTTATTATTATTATTATTAATATTATTATTATTAATATTATAATTATTAATATTATTATTATTAATAATATTATTATTAATAATATTATTTCGTAAGAGAGGGCCATAATAAACTAAAATAAAGTTCGGTTCAATACGCGTTATTATGGAGTGTATAATACAAATACTGCCGAGATAAACGTGTGCGCGCGTGTATATGTGTATAGACTTTTGTAAGAAGTTGTGGGTAAATAGAGAACGTTTCTGAGTATATATATATATTACGTTTTGCACTCGTGTAATGCGGAAAGGTTTTTGCACAGGGGGACGGAACTAAAATTCTGTGGAATCCTCTTTAAAAACGTTTTACGTTTTATGTCAAAAACGTCACGCGGAATATATAAAGGATTTTTTTTTTTTTTACATAATATATAAAATATGGACAATTTTTATTTATTTGCACGACTGATTCGTCCAGTTCAAGGCGGCCGGCTATTCGAATGAATTTCACGTAGAAATGTTTTTTTTTTTTTTTGTTAACGGGTTTAATTCCGGAGAAATAAAGCGTATGCGATTGATAATAATATTTTGACGTTTAGCGCGCGAGCGGCTTTTTATCGAAGAGATATCTAAGTTAAAAAAAAAATCATAAATCGGATGTAATAAGCGTAATATTGAAAACGACCGTGTGAGCGTTCGAATGACAAAAAATAAAAAAATAAATACTCTCAATTGCATATTACTCTGCCGGTCTATATGTAGTGGTAAATAATACGTTTTCGAATATTTCGACGAATTCGTATTGAAATAAAACTGTCTTCCGCTATAATAATCGTGTTATTTTCGAAAATTACGTCGCCGTATGGGGGAACGGAAAATTGTCATACAATATTATTACGTATAATTGATCTAAAAAAAAAAAATAATAATAAAAAACGAGTTTTAACCGTAAATATTTAACGGAATTCCGTACGTTGCAGTGTGTTCAATAAGCTTTCTGTTAATAGTACTGTTGTTATATTATATATATTCGTCGCGTGTTCAATTCTTCGCGTAACACTGCGAATAAATAAATCCGTTGCCTATTAAATCGATAAAAAAAGTAAAGAAATCGTCGCGCAAGTTTTTTTTTTTTTTGTTCGTTCTAAACATCAAAGTCTATAAAAAAAAAAAAGAAGCGTCTTGTATAAAATAATTTCGTATAGCGTGAAGTGATTTTTATGCGCGTTTTCCACACGAACAGCACTCGTAAATATAATATATACCTACGTACAGTCAATGTGTAACGTCGTATATATATTGACATCGGTGCGCCTTATTTATATACTCGACTGTGTTCAAAGGAGATTACGAGACCGCGTTCGAATTTAAACGTCTCGCAGCCATTCCAAATCCTCAGGATAATAATAATAATAATAATAATAATAATAATAATAATAATAATAATAATAATAATATAAAACCGTGACAATTAAAATCGATCGCGCGTGTACACTCGCTCGTGTGTGTTCGAGAGAGTTACAAGAAAAATCGTAACGAGTGTACAGTATATAAACGCGATGTATTTGAAACTTATCCGATTGAATTCTTAAACCCTCCCCGACCAATTTTTTTCTTTTTTGATTTTCAAATAACGAAACGTTTGTATTTACAATTGCTTTTTTTTTTTTTATTCAGCAAACGTCGATCGAATCGTAAAGACGTCCGCGAATCCATATAAAACGATATTGATGGTAAAGCGCGGAATATGACTTGAAAAAAAAAATATATATATTATATATGTATTCGTTAAAAAATGTATGACGTGTTTGAGTGTTAAAAAAAGGAATTATATTTTTATACGTGTTTACCGCGATCGCGAGCCGTTGTTTATTTTTAAAATACAAAAAAAAAAAGAAAAACAAAATGGGGACTTTCGTGGGATTAATACGTAAATACGATTTTTATTCATTTTACTAATAATAAAAGTTTCTTTGATTGTACTGCGGGATCCCGTTTAAATATTTGCTAACCAATTAAAAACAAAAACGGATTCACCGTGCATTTTTTGTAATATTATATTATATAGTGTGTATCGACTAAAACAAAAAAAAAAAATTGCGCGCCCGCAATCACTTTTGACGAGTAATAAATCGATTTTGTTCGCACACCCCCGTGACGAAGCACTGTTGACAAATCAATGTATACGAGTTAAAAAAAAAAAATTATTTGTTTTAAACATCATTCGACACGAGTATAAAATAACGACTCTATGATTACGTGTAAAAAAAAAAAAAATTTATATATATACACACGCCGCCGTAGAATATAACGAAATAAAGACCGATAAGTATATAAAAGTTAGGTATATCTGATTTACTGTCGAGGAAACGTTTTGTTATTATTTATATTTTATTTTTATAGGTGTAAAGCGGCTTAGGCATTCAATATTGTTTGGAAATAAAAAAAAGAAGAAATCTGTCCGCAGTACGACACTTATACATATGTTTTCTTTATTGATAATAAGTTTTTTCGATGATACGTGACTCGAGGAGTTAAAAAAAAAATATATATATATAATATATGTGTAAACCATTCACGCGTAATATACATCGTGTCCGAGTTTTTTATAATGATTAACAGACTGTATGTACTGCTTTGAGATTTTTGCATTTTAGAATTCGATTGAAATAACGTTAATTTTATTAAACAACAACTTTTTTTCTGTATAAAAATACAAATTAGCGATTTAATGAATATACGTTAAAAAAAAAAAAAAACGTTTTTGGTGTTTTTTTTCTTATTAATTATTATGAGTCGACGTTTTTAATTTTGAGTTTATAAAAATGTCAACATTAGCCGTATACGTGAGAGAACCCGGCAGCAAAATGATGTGGGTGCACGCGATATTGTCGAAGTATTAAATTGACATTTTCGTGTATTAAAAAAAAAAAAAAAATAATAATAATCGCGCAGGAAAATCGACGATTACAAATACGAATTTCTTACACCATCATTCCCCCTCCCCTTTTTAATTAAATTCTTTTTAAAATTTTTAATGTTAAAAAATAAAAAAAAATACAACAAAAGTAGCGATTTTTCACATTTCTTTTCATTCTTTTCGAATTCTGTTATTATATGACAATTAAATAGTCGTATTGAATGCGCGTTCGTTCGTATATTATAACGTCTGTGTCGCTACGAAATTACCCTTCACCGCCGATGCCGGAAAATAAAATAAAAATTCCATATTCTATTAACGTGTTTGTAAAAAAAAAATATATACGTATATATACGAAACGATAAATGCTCGCTCAGTAGTATATTTATATATTTAAAGCACATTGAATATACGACGTATTAAAAACGAAAAGAATAACAGCGTTCCATGCATATATTGTAAAAACCGTGTGGAGAATAATATTTATAAAAAGTGTGTGGCCGTTGTTAGCGACTTGATCGAATTCGACGCGATTGTTATGTGATGTACAAAGGAGAACTCTATAGTTTAATATACAATTATAAAATAATAATATGTAGTTTTGCGTTGCGAATTGAAATAACTGCGACGACGACGACGCTTTAACAGTAATACGAGAGTGAGAGAGAGAGAGAAACGAAAGAAATCGGCGAAAAGAAAAATCTTTAATGCGAAAACGAGGTTTCGACGAGAAACGCTGCGATTTCGATGTGAAATAAATACGTAAATATAGTGCATTCGTATAATATTTCACGCGGCGGAGTACATTTTTTTTTAACGATTTCGCGAGAATCCTCCCCACCCCCCGTTGCGATGGCGATATCAATTATTCATATAATTTTTTATATATATATATATATAATTTTTTTTTATATTTAAAATATATTTTTTTTCGTAGCTCGTTATTAAAAACTGAATATCATTTTGACGAATGATTTCCAAAATATTATTGTTGTGTTATCGTGCGCGCGTAACGATTGCGGCGTCGTGTTAGCGAAACCGTACACGCCCGCGGGAAAAAAAATGTTCGTTTTTTTTTTTTCAAATAAAATAAACACGTAAGTTTTTACCGGTATAGAAGCACCAGATTGAAAATTATTTAAAAATATGCTCAAAAAAAGACCAAAGAAAAAAAAATTCTTTTTTAAATAATAACGCCATTAAAAAGATTCCGAAATTCCCTTGTTTTATTAAAATAATCCGAATTACGTTTACGTTGTGGCGAACACTTCAGGCGAACAATACAAAGCACAACGCTTGGAATAACATTTTTAATTACATTATTTTAGAATGAAAACGAAACAACAAAAAAAACACTCGTATTATCAACTACGGTGCATAAAAAATTAATACAACGAGTAAAAAAAAAAATAGTAAAAAACAGGGAAAATTTCAAAATAGAAATTTCACTTTTGAAGTCTCCTTAATAATTACTGTTGGGGGATATATCGCGCCTTAGAGCTCCCAAAAAAAAAAAAAAAAAAAAATTCAATGCGCTTTGAATTGAAATCGCGGCTCCCTTTCTTTACTTCAGTAAACGATTGTTCGGGTCGAGTAACATTTTTTATCCTACAACGAGATGTTATCTCGCGTGTTTTGGTCCTCGCGAAACAGGAAAAAAATTAAAACCATTACGCTAACATCAGGGACGAGAGATACTTGTGTCTGTACGTATATCTACCGACAACTAAAATTAATCGAACTAAAACTAAAATGTAATAAAACATTTTTTTTATTTAAAACTTATTATTTTCCTATAATTTTTCGACAATTCTGAGTTGGCGACAGATTCGTTTAGGGCCGTTTTTCTTCCCCTTAGGGCATGAAGTAAATACGCCCCTGGCTCACATCCGCTTCTATGACATTATGTTCGAAACTCTGTCCGAGATAAACGTACGCGCATAAATATATTATTACGTTTTCTAGTAACGAAAAAAAAAAAAGAAACTAACGCGTTATGGTTTGAATTCGTATCGAATCAAAATAGTGGTTGGGTAAATTTTTTTTAAAAAACGATTGACTTTTTTTCTGTTTTTACATTATACGTATACAAAACGCGCAAGTGTATTAAAACCGCGTGTCATACGTTTATGCACTATTTACCGCGGCGAGGAAAATATTATTTGCGATCAATTTCCATTTACCGCAATGAAAACACAAACGTTTTATATCTCGGCAGAGGAGGATACGTCCACCGTTTACGTTAATGATTGAAAAAAGAAAAAAAAATCTTTGAACGTACAATTTGAAGTTTATTTTTTTTTTTTTGGTCGATAAAAATGTTATTATCCGCGAATAAAATAATATAAGTATTAGGCTAGTGATTTTCTATCTCTTATTTTTTTTTCCCACTCATATGAATTAGACTAGGAAATATAAAATGAAAATTTCGAATCGGAATATTTCGCGATAAAAAAAAAAAATTATGACAACGAAAAATCCACTTTTACTCCTTAAAAAAAACAATTCTTTTACTTATTTTTTTTTTCTTAACAATCGCGATGCCCAAGGCCTCGCGTTCGTTCCCGTGAGGACTTTTACACTGGGTACTGGTAACTGCCGCGAAGTGAAATACGTCTCGCTACGTCTTCCTCGTCTTCACCACGATACACAATTTAATTCCATATTCGCACCGTACCGAAGACGATGTATTTACTATAAGAATGTCGCGCAATATTCGATCGTATATCATAATAACAGTAATAAGTAATAATAATATTAATTAAAATTGCGTCTGTATAATAAAAATGTATAGACTTATTATTATAATAGACGGCAGCGTTCGTTTACGGCGGGCCCGCAGTGTGCTGCAGTCGAACTGTTGGACAACAAAGTGATTGCTCTTAGCACCGCTCTACTTTTTCGAATTTCAACACCGAAATTGTTCAGTGTCATGCGTGATTTTTTTTATCTTTTTTTCGGTACAATCAAAAAAAAAAAAAATAAGAAAATAATAAGAACATTTCGCCACACTCGGGTTTTCGTTGTCGCGGCGTTATCCGCCGCAGCGAAGGAAATTTTACTCTCCGATTCGTGTCTTCCGGAAGGTTACACGTTAATCGAGCGTTTTCGATTTTACCGGGGAAAGCGCGAACGTCTGAACGTGTATAAAAAAATTAAAATATTTGGCGATGACACAGCCCTATGTATACGACGGTATTAATCCCCCGACGACAAACAATTTAGTAAAAAGAAAAAAAAGTGTACCCGGTATCTTTTTCGTTTTTGTTAAATTGCTTTTTGTTTTTTCCTCCGTATACGTAGAAACAAATTTAAATCCCGAAATCTAATACGTCACAGTAAAAATACGCTAAAAGCAAAAAAAAAAAAGAGGGAACGTAAATAAAAAGTGACCTCAAAAGTTTGACAATTCCCCTGCGCTTCGGATGAAACGCGCGTAGGATATCGATTTTTTTTTAAGGTAAATTCGGAAGACCGCGCGAGTCCGCTACGAAAGCCGATTTCGTGAGGTGATGACGGGCTTGACGGGTTCTCCGGACGGAATTCGTATTAAGCCGATCAAATTTGTTCTTTTCTTTCCCTTCGCGTTGACTATTTAAAAGCGACCGCGTAAATCTTACAGCGTGCACTTATAACAGCTGGTCGACAAATACGCGTGTATAAATATACATAATTATTTCGAATTTTTCCCCCCCGTTGCAATAGTGAAATAATAATTTTTTGATTAAAAGCTAAAAACAATATTGTGCGTTCTTAATTACGGGTCTTTTTAAAGAGCTCTCATTCGAAATGAAATCCGTCGACGTGCCTACGAACGGCACGAGTGCGGTAGACATATTACACGCAATACAGTAAACGCGGGGGAAATAAAAAGAATTACAAACTCGCCCGAAACGTCGAGAATTTGATGTATTAAAACACTTACGTCGAATCGCACGAAAATTTACAGAAACGATGACTTGTTATGGGTCCTGTAAAATTAAAAACCGGTATGTAAATATAAACAGATATACACTAGCGTTTCCCGCTCTCACCTGACTCTTATTATCTGGACGAGTATCGCATTGAGAATTATTATAGGTGAAAAACCATTGGAAGAAGAGACGTGTCGGTTGTCAACTATTCGACCCCGGAGAAAACGATGAAATAATTGCAACGGGGCGAAATTGCTCGCCGTTATCGTAATAATATAACCGTTTTTCCATAAAAATGAATTCGATATTCGTAATGAATTAAAATATTATTCTACGACCAAAATAAACGCGCACGCCGCGCCGTTTAAAATTATTCGCCGGCAATATTTACTCTGTCATACAATTGCTATGATCGGCAATCGCTGAAACACTCGCCGTCAACTAATTATTTTCGTATTTGATTAGCTACTTTAATTTTGAACTAAACGCGTGTTTTTAGCCAGTCCCCGTCACTACTGGTAAACGGTTTGCTCAAACGGTTTTTGTTTTTTTTGATACGCGAACGCGCTTCATAACGGCGTTGTCCGTTTTGACAAACATCTCAAACGTGGTGTTTGACGACACGAATATTACGATAACCGAGAATATCTTGTGTTCGATAACATTGCAACGCCGTTCACCGAGCGAGTGGTTTATATAACCTTTTAAATTCACACGCCTGCGTATTTACAGCGTTCTCTCGCGCAACGTAATAACGCGCCCCTGTAAACTGGCGGTAGTGTACATCTACCTACATCGGAATAATCCGTTTATCGTTTACAGAACACTGTTTTATCCAGTAATCCGGCATTAACTCCAGGTAACGCGTTATCCAAAGTAATATGATAATATGAATCACGTAATCCAAACGCGATTCATACTCGGGGTCGCATGAAAAAAAAAAACCGCGGATTTAATATTAAGATCGCGCCGCGGACGTTTGTCTGGCGGGACAGAAAGACCGTTTTACCTATAATTATTATTTTTTATCTCCCTAGCCCCGCGTTGCGTGTTGTAATTCCCGTGTAAACCGAACGATATTACGAGTGTGTTATAAAAAAAACGGTGTAAATTTTCCGTAAAATTTTACGAAAACGTTCGTTTCGTTTTTTCGAGGAAGGTTTTATTTTGTTTTACGTTAAAAAACGTAAACGGTTTAAAACCGCGCGTACCGTCCGACGTGTCGAGTGACGACCGCGTTTGTAGGATTACGGAGAGAGAGAGAGAGAGAAACCTAGTGAAAACGACAAGACGAGAGTGATGTTTTTATCTAGGCGAGACGCGTTTTCCTCGGTCCTTTTAAAATTTTCCGCACTCGAATATAAATATATATATATATATATTTTTTTTTTATACGGTCCAACGCGATGATTAATATCGTCGAATCGTTTCGGCGAAAACGTGCGCGAGTTTTGAACTAAATATCGTTTCTTTTTTTGCTCTCCTCCTCTCCGTGTAATAATAGTAATACGTTTGTTTTCATTTTCTTCTTCTGTACCGCGCGTACAGTGTATTGTAGACGTGCGTTTGTCAGTTGGTTTCTTTTTCTCTTTTTTTTTATAAATTTCCACACACTCGTCCGAACGTGCGAATTTTTACAAGGACCTTCGCGCGATGAAAAAGCGTTTTTTTTTCGCCCCTACGATACGCGAACGAGACGAATCGAACGATAACATTTAAATCATTACTTTTTCGCAGTCAATCTAGCGATTGGTTTTGCAGTATGTGATGCGCTCTCCAGCGTTTGTTTGACAAATTCTTGGTCGGTCCGTTCTATTTTTTTCAATCTTCCCCCCTTATGTAAAATAGTTTTTATCGAATAATCGGTGAAGAAACGTTGAAAACTGCAATAAGACTTAGTTTCCCCACCCCCCATCCCTCTAATCGGATTCAGAATCGAAATATACAATGAAAAAATCGTGTTGATTGGCATTTCACGTACAAATATTATAATATAATGTAACGATAACGTTTTACGAAAACAAATTTCAAGCGCGAAAAACCGAGCCATCTCCCAAACGAAATCTCGGCTGTTTTTGTTTTTTTTTGTTTGTTCTCTATACCCGTTAATTATTCAATAAATTCGATAATAACGCGTATAACAAACGCCCGGTTATGAACGTTTTTCTAACGCGTTGTCTACAATTTAACGCATTGAATTCACCGAAGTGTACGAACCGAATATATCAGACCGCGCGTCATACATCACAGTCTGTTGCACTTATCTCGAGATAATATATTGTGATTAAAACCGATCCGGAAAAGCGTGTGGTTTAGGTTCTTTTGTACCAGTGCACAGTCCGGATTATAATAATTTATTATAAATTCGAATAATAATTTTTCCCTTGTCTAAAAACGACGTGACACGGTCGTTGAATATATTATTATTATTATTATTATTATTATTATTATTATTATTATATTATAACGGACACGTTTCTCTCTCTTTCTCTCTTTAATTCGCTGAATTTCGTGTAAACTTTATGCATACGAGTATTATGTAAAACATTAAAAAGAACCCGTCGTCCGGACCATTGGGAAATAGTTGTTTTTCCGTTGTTATTGAGTGTACGAAGTGGCTCTTTTTTTTCTTTATAATAAATACCGGTACGCCTTATACGTAAAATATGTAAATTCGATATACGTTATTTAAAATTATGCCTCATTTGTTAGCTGCAATTAAAGCAGAGTCGTATTTAGAATTTCGGCGGCCCTGGGCACATTTTTTTTTCTTTTAATTCCTCTCCTTTTACGCGGTGGACATCGTATTGAATGTAAGAAAATACGCGTTTAAAAAAATATCTGTCTAGATCAAGATGGTGGAAGTTTGTTTATGGTCTCCGGTTCTCGGACAGTACAGTGTATTGTTATTAATATTATTTTATATTTTTATTTATTAATAGGTATTGGGCGAGTACAAGAAATCAAAATCATTTTTAAATGTAGAAATGTACACGAATCCCGTTAAACCGAAACCTTTAGTTGTTCCGAGAAACACGTTTAATGAGAAATGCGAGTTGGACATTTCAAGTTATTATTTTAATTTCAATTAATTAATTTTGACCAGTATTGACTGGATATTTAATGAAATAACATTTTTTTTTTTGACAAACCCAATTCTATTAGATTCTTTAAGTATCATTTAAAACAAGTCTTTAAGTTGGAGTGCTATAAAAATCATCGTCAGAGGTAGAAATCAATAATTATACTTGCCTATATTCATTTTAATAATTACACAATACAAATTATTTCCTTTATTACGCGTAAACGTCTTCTCGACGTTTTCGAGATAAAATAAATATATTGAAATTTAAAACAAGCGAAATATCGTTATTTTAACATCACGACGTTTTACTTCTCAACGACCATTATATTATGTGCTCCATCATCACCGGTCGAAGGTCACCCATAACATTATAATATCAAAATTGAAATAGATTGAATTCAATAACACTATAGGGCCTCCATTAGCCGTTTCAATTCATGTGCGACATATTTCCTATAACATTTGGCCGTCTATAATATTATAATACAATCAATGGTAGTATATTATATAACATATTATCTATAATACACTAAGGGCGTGCCTCGCTTTTGCTGTGGATATCGTTTTGGGTAGCGATTACCGGCTTATATAAATCCGTCCATCAAAATTGACTGTTCGAAAACACAATGCGCTATAAGCGTATTATATGTGTACTCCTCAACATTGAACATTGACGATTAGTGGAATAATAATAATAATACGCGATAAATTACGGTGTTTACCTTGGTGGAATAGATCGAAACTGTCATAATAATGCAGGGACATTCTGTATAAACACTTAACGTTGCCCTCTTTCCGTAGCGGTACACTCGACACGACTTAGCACTCGCGATGAACGGTGTCTTTCGTCGAATCGTCCCGATCCGTGTGTCCGTACTACGTACGACAACGTGGTGAACGACGTTCGCGTTTGCCCGCCGTCGCACAACTGAGCGATTCGTTAGTTTTGGACCGCTATTTATACGCGTCTTTCCGAGTGGCCACCCCCATTTGTGGTGTCGTAGCGCTATCTTGTGACTACTTTTTTCCCGGTTTTATTGCGTTCAACTGATGCGCTTCGTCGGCATTCGCGGCGAATGTTTAGTTTGACGCTGACCGAGCGATCAATCGTATGCTATATTTATTATTATTATTAATTATAATAATGTTATTTCGCGTATGAAATGAACGTACGGGGCGGATTCATCTTTCCTCGTTTTACATTCGCTTGCGCGTTTACTATTTATATGGTTATACGCGTTAATATTCGTACGTGTATTTATTAATAAATATTCAACGCGATTGACAAAAGCGTTCGGCAATTACTTTTCGAGAAATATCAAGTTGAAAGAAGCGTCAGATTTTTATGCACGAACGTTGAAAGTGAGTTTTGTATCGGAGTCTATCGCGTCTACGAAGAAGAACTAATTGTTTATGAGTATTCTTGTTAGTAAAGGAGTATTTCTTTTTCTTTTTTTTACAGTATATCGTGTAAGACCGGGCACATTGAGATTCGAAACCGTTTACCGGTTAGTCAGTACAATTAACCGGCGTTTTTTACGTCATCCGCTACGAGCGATATTTTTCAATAGGCACTCTAAGATGCTTACAACACAGTTAACGGGAAGAAATCGTGTCCTCCGAGTGGAAATGTCTACATTGAAATGCTCGGTATTTTAATCGTTATCGTATTGGGTATTTGGAAAACAAAATGATAATTAACGAATAACAGCAACAACAGCGGGCGAATTGATCGCGGCGCACAACCCCGGGGACTACGTCTATGGTTCCACAATAATCCGAAACGTACGCGAACGACGGACAACGAGGACGATTGTGGCGAATTCCTGTAATTAAATCTGCGCCGTTCGCGTGTGCCCGCGAGCGCAGGCAGGCAACCGCGTCCGAAGCGTGCGACGTCACTTGAATTCGAAATTCGGCGTGGAGAACTCTCGGCGAGAATCAATTAAGAGGGCCCCGCGGCGGCCGCCGTTGCGAGACGGAACGGGGGAAAGAAAATAAAAATAATTTTCGAAAAACTCCGCCGAGTTTAATTCTGTTTCCGTCAAACGGTTATTACGTTCGCCGGGATAACGCGGGATTACGTGCGTGTCTTTTTTTTTTTTTTTTTTGTAAGGGAGCCGTTCCGAAATCATCGCGTTGTCATAAGACCGTTTGAAAAGGAGCAAGAAAAAAGAAAAAAAAAAAATAATTTTCCGCGCAACGGAGACGGGGAACGCAATTTTACGCTATCGTTTAATTAACATCTGAGCGAGCGGTCCAGAGCGGAGGCCTACTGAAAGGTGCTATACACCGTCTTGCAGGGCTTGCGCTGAGAAAATTTCGGAACAACACGAACTAAGCTTAAATGCGTGTTTCGACGAGACAGAACGCCTAAGCCTCCCACGAGGAGTTTCTCTTCGATAGCAAGCAGCGAACCTTTTCGAAATTTAACGTGATTTGCGTCGAATTAAACACGCCTGGTTAGTTAAACGTTGCTGCGCTCTCACAAGCCGCCTCGAGACATTTCGTTAAAATTATTAATTACCCTTACAAGTAGTTTTTATTACACGAATTCTAACCGGACTCTTTGAATTCTTAACAAAAAAAATGTTATTTAACCCGGTAGTTATTACCGCGTCATGACTCCAATACGAAAACGGCTTTGGCATTAGTATTTTTTATTTTTGTTGCACTGTAGCACACAATAAGGCCTGGAGTTTCAAGCGACGAAACCGTATGAAATAGAAATACGCCGTCCCGTTGTAGTGATTTATTATTGAATAATATTATATAATAAATATTCGTTTAATGTCGAACATTTAATGGAAAATATTGATTTTTTTTTTCATCGCAGCTATATGGGTAATTAACTAGATTGGTAGTGAAAATTCGACATTTTTATAGGTTTATATTATTTTTTTCAATTATTACGGAGCATACACTTTTTTTTTATTTATTTTTTATTGAAACTTTGTTAAACAATTAGTCAGAGCGACTCTATATAAGTAGGCCAGAGTTTAAAATGAAAGCGATAGTTGTAGTGATGGCACGAGGTGATCGAAAAGAGAGTATGTGCTGGGGAATGTTAAGGGAGTGAAACAAAGTAAAAAGACGTTGGCGTTCAGTCGACAAGGCGGGACAATGAAAAAAGACGTTGTTGAAATCGCAGATGACCGGAGCGTGATCAAATACACAGAGAGGTGAGTGATTAAGGGATAATTTAAAGGAATGAGAAGGAAGAAGGGAATGTCCTAAGAAGCGAAGGCGGGAAAAAGGGCTAATTATTTCGCGAGATAGATTTAGTCTATACAACCATGGTTTTAGCTGGGGTAGTGGGATTTAAGGATCTGTACCACGTGGCGAAATGAGGTGAGAGATTATTATAAGAGTCAGACCATAGACGGTGACAACAAGATTTGAGCATGGGACACAGAAGTCAGACCAAGGAATCAGATTATTGGGTGGGAGTTGTATTAAAACTGTATTTTTGACCACGGAGTCAGCGGTTTCGTTACCAAAGATGCCCGTGACACTTAAAATTGATTTTCAAATATATAACCGTTGCCGTAAACGTCGACAACGGCCACACAATTAAACGTTGTTTAAATGCAATGGAACGACTAGCGAGCAGTTTGAAAAGACTAAAAAATAGCTCGTTAAGAGTATACACTGGAATCGATGTTTTAGACTCGAGTGGGAATGTCATTTCCCGCTCCACCCCCGCCACCGAACTCTTTACCATTTTCACCGGCAGTAAGGATTTTTTTTCACATTACACAACATGTAAAAATTCGTGTCGATCGCCGTGTTGTTTTTATTTTAAATTAAATACCGAGCACGTCTCGTTAAACAGTACACGAAGAAATATATTATTTATATTCGTTGCTCGGAACAGCAGCAGCTGGTAAACAGACGTATTATATTCTGTTTAAGTTCTTTAATATATTATGTATACGCTAAAGGTTTCGGTTGTCGGTAAAATAACCGATAAATAACCGGCGGTAGGGTAAAGGCGTGTTGTTCGCGAGAAGAACTCGTCCGTTTATTCGGGAATTTCGATCAAAACGCCTCGTGTAAACGGTATTATACGAGTATATATTTTACATCTCTCACTCTCCTCTATCTGCAGTTGTTACGGATATTCCACGAATTCAATGGGTTACTCGTTATTATTATTATTATTATTTCTTTTGAATTTAAAATACTTTTACCGCGTTTTGTTTCTATAGTTAGTTAATGATTGGCCGTTGTTCGAGTTCGCTGCGACGGTGTACATAATATATACAGTTTTCCAGTAAACAATATCTTATACACGTATAGAGAATTATATATATATATATATATATATATACGACAAATAATAATAATATTATCATTATAATTTAATAATATTACATTATCCTGTGATGCTGTGTCTCGAACGCTATAATACACCAATTATACGATGGAAAATAATTGGAATTAAATGAGAACAACGAACGATAATAGTATAAAAAGTTTATATATATATATATATTTACCGCAGAGGCTACTTAAAATAAAAAAATTTCATCTTACACTTATCGATTTACACTGCCAGAGAATTCACCCGTGACAATTTAGTTAAATAAATATCGTTTTTAATACGCGCGATACAGTATAAACGCGATCAAAGAAAGGAAGAAAAAACATTTTTTTTTTTTTTTTTTGTGAATTGGTCGTAAACATATGATGTATATAAGATTACAGAAAAAAAAACGTATATTTAATTTAAACGTTTATTTACATTACCTTTGAATGAGTTAAATTAAACTTTTTGATAAAAACAAACGGGTTAATTTATGTAAAACAACTCGCAATATACTTGTAAAAAAAAAGGTTTTTTTTAAATTCTAATCCTTTTAATTCTTGACTGGAAGACGATATGTAAGTTAACTTGTTAATTATTTCGTCTTTACCTATTTAAATGCATTAGTTTCACATAGAAACGGACACAAGACGTTCGGGACGTATTTCAATTAAATGCGGAGGATCCAAGAATGGATTTTTTCTTTCAAATTCTTCAGCTTAGAAAATATAAGTTCGCTTAAGGAAACTCGCGTGTAAGGCACGTATTTCGTTGCTAGATAAAGTTCGCTAGAATAAGTCAGATTTTGAAGTTAATTTATACACTACTAGAAATATCTTTTACGCGAACAAAACAAAAAAACTTTTAAATTTAGGCTCATTTTTCTCTTCCTCTGTATACAAATGACGGTACCGTTTTCGTTGTTCCATATCGTTTTTCTCGTAAATACATTTTTATTTGATGTTTGACGACGGGCTTCAGCTGGTGACCACCCCCGGCAAACGGCCACGTAGCCGGGTGGGTCAGACCGACACTGAATCAAAGTGAGATTTCAAATATCAATCCGAGAAGAAACGAATGGATTTATTAATTTATTTCCCCCATAATACGTATTATTATAATATAGGCGAACGGATAATTAAAATATTATTCAAGTTCGATTTAAATTCTCGGATGACGGAACACTGCACGGAATAAATTATTTCAAAACGTCGTTCGGCAGAAAAAAACCGCTCGGTCCTTAATGAGCATATAATAATAATAATAACAAAATGAGAAGAAAATTATTATTCCATTCTCCGTATATTAAAACACCTTTTGTTTTCTATCATTTTTCGCGGTTCGGTTTTCCTCTCGTTTTAATCTCCGATTATAATTTTCGTATTTGTTTGTTTGTTGCTATTTTACAATTTTGTCTATAGGTAGAAAAACAGTCAAATACAACGCGTTCTACAACAATAATGTTAATCAATATTTTCAACGTATTAATTTATTGCAATTCGTAGTGTAGTGTATATTAATATAATAATTTTGGTAATATTAGTGTACAATTAATATAATTAAGTTGTTTGTTTTTTCTATACATAAATCCCCTTCCGACTCATTAGTCATTTGCAATAATTTAGATGTTGATAAGGCGCAATGCGTTGAGAAAACGTACGTTTTATACGATTTTATTTATTTGAATTGTACACGACGAATCGACGTGTAAGAGTGTACAGTGGTTAGTGCATGAGGTACAACAGCGAAAAAGACGCGAAATATAATTTAGTTTTACACTGGTTATACATTTTTTTCCTTTGTCTGAAATGCTTGTTAGGTACACTCGTGGGTATTAAATATAGTATTATATGATACAGTACTTGTGTGTAGTGGCGGGCAACTTCGTGTCATAAAAATATGCGGAATTTTAAACGCGCCCACCGAATACACGATTTTTGCCTGGACGTTTTATTATACGAGCGTTTTCCGACTTATTTTACTTCACGGCGCACACTGATTCCAACCTATAAATATAGCCGTGACACATTTCACACTGACAAATATTTGTTTTTATCTATACTATATGCTTTTATCGTATTAAACACTAAAGCAATCAGTATATTATATTATCACTAGTGAATAAAACTTAAAACGGTGTGTGTTTCAAAAAAACTCGTGTAGAATTCACGACGAATATCAAATTAATTTTTATGGAAAAACAGTTATAAGTATGTTAAAAATCTAATAAGGAATTACGCCCCGTTTTTCGTTCATTATTTTATCGTTTCCTCCGGGGTCGAATAGTTGACAACTGACAAGCACTTACGTCCCATAATGTCTTCTTCCAACAGTTCTTCGGTTATAATCGTATTAATAATAATTAGAGTCAGGCGAATGCCGATAAGAAAATCGTAAAAACGTTTATTATTAATAATCACGAAATCATTTATGGTTGGCTCACCGTGCGTTGATATAATATTATATAATACTTTTATTTCAATACGTTCATATAAAAATATGCGCTAAAAAAAAAGAAAAACAAAAAAAATCTCTAAAAATTAACAATTTCCTGTTGATTTTTATGTAAACGGAAAGACACTTTTTTCAGTTTTTATTTCCTTCGGAATTTTCAGTACGCGTTTCGCGCGTTCATGACATTTTCTAAATAGTGCAAAAAAAGAGAAAATTTGTGATTGAAAAAAAAATGTAATTAAAAACGTCACGAACGATAATTTTTATTACGGGCTAATCAATGACATAAATTCGGTATTGGATAAATTTCTTGTATATATCATAACGTAAAGAAATTAAACGCGCGATATATACCGTTTTAAACAAAAATAATATTATAATACGGCGTCATAATTTTCTTCTTCTTCTTCTTAATTTCGTTTTTTGAATTCCACGTTTTTTTTCCTATTGAAATTTTCTCTACGTAATCGCGTTTGTTTTTATTTCGTCGTCGTCGTCGTATTATTATTTTTTTCGCATAATATACCCGCGACGAAGATTTTTTTGTCGAAACCGCCGTGTAGTAAATAAATATTTCATTTTTTTTTTTTTCACTTTTCATAAAATATTTCTCGACTCGATCGTACGTTTGTTTCCCCGTGGATTTTTTTTTTTTTGTAAAAAATATATATACAAATGTATTATTCGCCAGCATTAATATTTATGGTTTTTATTTCTCCGCCACTCTATTATTATTTTTATTATTTCTTTTTAATTTCGCGTTTTATTCTCGACCGCGTTTATCATATAATAATCGTAGGGAATTCTCAATACTATAATAATATACTTACGAATTTATTGTTCTGGGAGTCCGTTCCAGAGTTTTCTCCAAACAAATCGTATATTTTAATACGAAATTTACACAAAACAACGGACGACGGGCATAATTACGTATAATTATGTCGGGTGTGTGTATATTATCATATTATGTACCCGCTGCTCACTTCTTATACTCGTTTTAATGCATTAAATACGGCTGGTGTGTGTGTGTGTACAATGTGGCAATGGACTTCGTAGCCGGACATAAATTCTCGCGTTTTGTACACGTAACAGCAAACACACGCACACCCGTACGGGGTTTTTAAGACGTACAGCGGGAATCGTACGTTACATAAAACATACTCGCGCGTTTTAAGTGTGGCTCAAGAGCTCCGTTTCACGGAGAATTTTTAACACCGCGTTATATTACACAGTGTGTGTGTGTGTGTGAGGATCGGATTCTGTACGTCATCATCGGTTGCTAAAAGCCCCGCGTCTCGTTCAGACGTGCCGGCCAACGTCTATTCTCCCGTTAGACGCCCTTTGAAACAGCATCGTTTTTTCTGTTCACTTTGCGTGCTGAAATTTTACTTTTTCAAAAAAAAAAAAAAACGTTTTTCTCCGTGAAAAGACCGCGTCTCGTTAACGACTCCGCGTTTTTCTTTACCGGTAGATATTTCTCAACACTCGTTCGTTCGTTTTACTTTTTCTACACTGCAAGTTTGTTTTAGTCATATAGAGAAGGACGAGCTCCACGTCTCTGCTGCTCCCAGTCTTTCTCTTTCGCACTGAAATATAAATGAATCGATGATTGCAAAAACGACACGAGTCACGTTTTTTGTGACATTTAGATATTAGCAAAAACACATGCTATTCATCTGTTTTTATGTGTTGAGTGAAAAACTTTTATGTATAATCAGTGCATAATATATTTCTACAAGTCAAGTGTTCATTTTTAAATAAGAATTTTTTTCAGAATTATTTAAATTATACACTTTTTATCAATTATCCAAAAGTTTTAAAAAATCGACTCATGTCGTTTCTGCAATCATCGATTCAAATATTATAGCGTTTTACTAATTATTATAGTTTATCAGCTATGAATTCGGTTTTTGCAAATTGTTATCGAGTATTGTGTATATTTTGTGCGTTTTAGATTTTTATTTTTTCTTCGCTTGTGCGAGTTAAATTAAATTTATTTCGCGTTTTTTCAGTAATTCTCGTAACATATAAGGGTTATATATAAGAAGATTAGAAAAAAAAAAAATGCTCGCATTTCCACCACATATAATCTTCTATTTTTTGGTAATAAATTATCCGCGATATCTTGTCGTCCGACCTTTTACTGTAATTCATAAATTAAACACATTTTTTTCGCTAGTTTTACCGTTTTTTTTTTTAGGGTACATTTTAAACTTTTTTTCCCCGGTCATATTATAACCGCACATATTTCAGTACGTTTTATCGCTGAAAAAAAAAGAACGGGCACTGTTTATAATATTATACAGCCAGAAGCAAAAAAAAAAAAAAACACAGGAATTTAGGAACCTACATTTAGGTTGGTCCGAAATTTAGACGTTACACTTCTCAGATAATCGGCAGTAAAAAAAAAAAACAAATTATTTTTTTTATCATTTGTTTATTATATTATTATTATCATTATTATAATGCATTAAATTTTTTTAATCGAATTAGAGCAAAAACTGAGGCGAAATAATTGCATCGTTTTGTTAAGTATACCGCGGGTTATAATAATAGAGTCGTAAACTCGAAAATTCTTGTGAATACATTTTTTTCCATTTTATTAAAAATTTAATTCAATTTTTCTGTCAATCGGTTGTTCGTCGGATTGTCGGTCAAATCAAAAATACCGAAGGAGAAGAAAACGCGTATTTTTTTTTACAAATCCATAATTACATCGACGTGAACACAAAAGTCAACAAAACACTGCAAGACTTTCGCGTTCGTTTACTCGGTGAAACGTCTAATAATATATTTTCATTTGCCGGATATTATTATTATTATTATTTTTTTTGAAATGTTTCCTCGATGTTTGCGGGCAAATAAAATAATAATTTAATTTACGTAAAATATTCCAAAATAGATTGAAAACGTATTATTATTATTATAATTTTTTTTTTTGTTTTTTAAATGGCCGTACCTGTACGAAGAACGCACTGCGTTGCGAACTCACGACCACGGCCCATCGGAACGAAAAATAAAAATAAATATTCGCTATTATTACTCGTTGAGTTTTGGTAATAATTTTTGTAAAACGAAAAACCAACGGCCGACTCTCTCCGCTCCCTTTACTTTGGCCACGCTGACGTTGAAATTCGACGGAATACTACGTGTACACGGTATGCAGGACGACCATTGAAACGTTATATGGAAAACGAGATATTTCACACCGTCCGTGAGTGTTCCCACCGTAATAAATAACCGTACGGTGTACGCGTACACTTATATAAATATAATATGTATTTATACTCGAGCTTTGGCGCCGCCGCCGATATATGACGGTGGTTTTTCTTCTTCTTTATCTCCTTTTCCCTACGTATATGCTTTCGTATAGACGGTGTGGATTATGATACGAAGCGTTTATATATATATAACGTTCTCGTATAATATGATGTACTACTACCACCTACTAGGAGCATATTATACGTAATGATTATTGTATGGAAGTAACTGTATTATATTATATACCACCACGTAATGCGTTCGGATGATGCGAAAACGTTTAACTTTGAGATGAGATCGTCGACGGTGTAACCGCCGTAAGATCTGAAAATGTCGGACTACTGCAGCCGATGAGCGTTTGACGATTAACGATTTTAATGAGAAATGGTTTGTGTGTTGTGCGCGCGGAAGAACATTACGATACTTTCATCACCGTCTTCTGTCGCGTATAATCGCTTTCAGTTATCTTATTATTATACGACCAGAAACATAAATATTATGTGGGAACGAATGGTGTACCTTCAGCTTCTCTCTCTCTCTCTGGCCGTACGAGGGATTTAGAACGTAAAACGTCGAAAATTCGCCGCCCTATCCCATTGCAAAAAAAGATTTTATATAATATTTCGAATACATTAATATATTTTTTCCTCTGTTATTAATAAATTACTCTCTTCGAGTGTATTTAAGGTGGCGACTCGGGTAATTCAATATATTTGTTAGAGATCAGAGAATAATAATTATAATAGCTCCAAACGTTTATTTTTGTATTCGACTGTTCAGTGACAAATCGATGTCGTCATAATTATTATTATTAAAAAAAAACATGAATGACTATATCAAATCATCGAGTAAATATTTTCGATTCCCTGCGGATCGCCACAATATTATTGTTTTTTTTTTTTTTTTTGTTTCGTGAAATCCATACAAATTTTCATCATAACCGTTCTCTTTAAATTGAGAATTATAGCAATGTGTTTATTGTGGACAACGGCGATGGTAAACGCGTTAATATAAATTGATCGATTACATTTCAAATGGACCTTTTGGTTCTGGGAGGAGATTAAACTTTATGCGTCATACGGTGGTAACGTTTTGTCGCGAAAACTTTGCATTTTTACAAAACGATAGAAACGAAAATATTTAAAAAAAATTTTCCTGTTCTTTGTCGTTAATGTAGGTCGATTCTGTAACTCGATAAAACGTGTTATCGATAATTTTCGGTTCGTTTAGCTATCGAATAATTAGCAATAAAGTGATTCTATAAGAAATATATAACGAATATTATCGTAAAGATATCGAAATATTATCGAAAATATTCGATATCGTATCGAGAGGTGAGGATTGGCCAATTGGCGTTATCAAATCATAAAATATGTTATGATTTATCATTATCACACATTTGATTCTATAATTATTTTAGACGAGTTGTTCTTAATATATTCTCGTTGTGTTATTAATTTTTGTATTTTTAAATGTGTTAAATTTTTTATACTTAATATGCATATATATATATATATAATATATATACATACTTTTAAATATTAATATGACTTTATATTATTTGAATTGGGAATTTTTTGCATTGGAGGAAAGGGTTAGGATATCAAAAAGAAGAGTACTCAGAGGCACTCAAAATTCTTATGATTAACCAATACATAAATTCTTGAACACATTTCGAGTTAGTGGAAACTAGCTATGTACTTAACTAACGAAATTCGTGACTCACATCAACGAGAACGTAGTTCAGGGTTTCCAATTGAAATTTAAGTAACTATCCACATTTTTTGATAAGTATGTTATCTTTTACGTTGTTATTATGCTTTTAATGGGTTTTAAGCGTTACACAAGTTAGCGATTTAGTATTATGTACAAAATGCATTCAAGTGTATTTCCAATATTTGATAAAATATAAATATATAAAATCAAAGCGGATTTTCATTTCGTCTTCCCTGCCTGGATTTTTTATTGAATTTACCAGAAAATCCTGTTGAACGCGTAAAATAATTTAATTTTTATAAACAATTAAAATTAAACGATTACTTCATTTGGGCATTGATAGAATTCATTATAATTAAATAAGTTATTATTATAATAATTAATAGTTTATAAGTTAGGTAAACATGCATTTAACTTAAGGTTACATAAAGTTTATAACACAAAATCAGTCACAAAAGTCAAAGTTCAAAATATTTTCGAAATATGTTGTATCAACGGAAATGATATCGTAGCGCGCGATTGAAATCCACCAAACCCGTGCAACGGTACAATGGGATTGCTAGCAATATCATTGAATCCGCGATTCTGACGGGACAGAGCAGCACTGGAATAGTAGCTTATATACACATCGAATTTAGCATTAATGCCTTTTGACTTGCCATTCAAATGTAAATTTCAAAGTTTCTTTCGTCACTGCAGCTATAACCAAATCAAAAGGGGCAAATGCTTTCAAACGTGTTGGCGGCGCGCAGACGTCTGCGCAGCCGAATGAACTGTTATTCCTTTCCGCGTGTGTACGTTGGATTATCGCGCGGGATACCTGATACCCCGATCAATTTATTTACTACTAATAACGACGAAACGAAAAATGTTTCCCCCCAACCCCCCCGAAGTATTTTTGCGAGCGTATTTATAATATCTATTTACTGTAATCGATAAGTATCTAATAAATTATTTGCAAAATCCTATCTAATTATATCGAGAAAAATCGGACTCGTTCTCTTATGATCGGGTATGGAAAAATATTATTCGTTTTTTCCCCCCTTTCAGAAATCTGTGTGGCCGCGAAGACAAAACTAATAAACCGTTGTAACGAATAGTGTTCGCCGTTTTATTATTATTATTATTTTTTTTTTTTGAAAATCGCACTACAACACATTCCGGCCGACACACGAAATCGCAGGGCGGCGGCAAGTGCGCGGTTTTATAATTTAACGCGCGATACGTCAATATTAATGCCATCACTTTTTCATAATTTATTATTATATTATCCGTTTTTAATGTAGTCAATCACGCGCGAAATGATTAATCGTCGGTTTTTTTTCCTCATCGGGATTTGTTTAAAAAACGAAAAAAAGCCGAACTGCGTGACACACGTTATTATACGTTAACCGACCGCTTTCCTTACGTCACGCACACACATACATTGCGTAATAATCAATATTATACGTTTTAATCGGCCAAAAACGTATCGATTTTTACCAATAATATTTTTTTTTAGTATATTATTATCGTGTAAAGATAAAAAAAAGTGTTCGCCGTAGTTTATAGCGGATCGTTAAAAAAAAAAAAAAAAAAAACGGAAATTTTTCCCGATAAGTCTTTGCGCACGATTTTTCCGTTATTCTCGGGTTTGGGTTTCTTTTTTTTTTTTTATACACTTTCGATATGTTAATAATTCGTTTATTCCGATGTTTCAATTGTTCGAATTGAATACGGACGGATTTGGAATATAACTCGTTGGATTTTTAACGTTTTTTTGATATTGAATCGAAAGACGAACCCGAGTGAATAGTGTTTTAGAACGAATTGAAAAATATTACATTTTTTTCCATATATAAAATCGATTGTATTTTATCCGTTTCACAGAAAAGTATATATTGTATCGTTATGATATGAATCATTTCATGCAAAAAGCGGATGACACGAGACCACGACATTAATACATTTTGAGAAAAAACCAAGCGGGGCTGTCAATTTATTACCGATTTTGTTATTAAATTCTGGTTTACAAAATGTTGTAGTTGTTCACGAAAGCGCGTTAATGAAAATCGAACATATTATCTAAAATATATATATGTATATATATATATATGTGTTTAAGAGTTCAATACATTTTTCTTTTTCAAATACAGTATTTACATATTTTTATTATTCAACACAAAATTAATTTGATATATCCGTTCGTGGATTCGTATAATAAAGGTCTGAGTTCAAAACTTTTTGAGATGAATTGTAAAAAGACGAAAGCCTCTATTCGATTCAAGTACTGTAGCTTTTGTCCAAAACGACAAAATTACCTTCGAAATATCGTCATAACGTATGCTATACAGCGGTGTAGCCAGGATTTTATAGCGGGAAAATTCTATATTTTATGAGTTTAAGGTAAGGTAGTTAATACTACTTTTAAAAAATTTAACCGTAACACTATTATTATTATTATTATTATTATTATTACGTAACATAAAATACAAAATACGAAATAAAAACTCGATTATGGTTAATAACTCACGGACAGAATAGTCTCTAAGAGCTGAGTAATGTACATTGACCAGGCAACCTTTTGAGACGGAAAGAGTTACGATTTACGAAATTTTACAGTATTACGTACTATTTGATTTTCGAGATTTAAAGTAAACGACTTTAAACACGATAATAATATTTATTCGTATTGAAAACATACAAATATTTGTAGCACAAAATGCATGCGTATTAAAGTATTTTAGCTGTACGTCAATGACTGACTGACGATTTTTACCTAAATTGGTCGTAATAAATAAGTTATTTTAAAATTTTATATCACGCAATACGTACGGGTATTACGGATCTTGTCGCCTCCGACTGATATACTCGAAATTCGCGAGATAATTGTGACAGACACCTACCGTTGCATGATTTTGTCCGTGCACAATCAAAGGAACGAACGTGTGCGAATAAACTCGTCGCAACATTGCATGTGAAATTCGTCTTTTAGTTATTATTTTTCTCTCCGAATAATCCGGACTCATCTCTTCCGCGGCTCCTATACATAATAAAAGTTTTCTGTTTGATATACCATATCAATCGCGCGAAACGATTCGTACTCTTTTGGAATTTGGAGAGAAATTAAAAATGTCTTAATAACAAACGATTGTAACGCGGATTTATATAACACACGTCGCGCTGTTATAATCATTTTAACGATTTCCAACATGCACGTACACATTTATACCCTTCAGGTACATATTATAATACGAGAATACATAAGACACACGTTTGCTTTGCGAATAATTTATGTCACCCGATATTTCTTTTACACTACTGCTATTGCGATCCCGCCGCGCGCGTCTCGACCATCTGTCCGGTGTCTCACGTTATCTTATACGAATTCCCATCGTTTTTGCATAAAACGTGTGCGGTTAATACACATTTCCGTCGTGTTGTTAACGTTTCGAATAATAATAATGATAATAATAATAATAATAAATATACGTATTTCGCGTTTGACGAATGCCTCACGTTCAAAATCGTACACGGAAACGTGTAACGTAAATATAAACGTTATTCGGCCCGTTATTAAAAGAGAAGAGCAAACGACCGTAAGAAAAAGCAAAAAAAAAAACTTTCAATAATTAAATTAACCGTGTTCAGTGGCGTCGATCGTGTTATGCGTCGAAATGAAAATGATTCGTTCGGAGCAACAGAAAAAGTCGATTGGACGGAGTAGAGAAGAGGAACTGAGAGTGCTGAGTGTAACGAATTGGAAAAATCTGGTAGAAATCTGGTTTGATCAAGAGAACAAGAAGAAAATTATTATACGATTAAAATTTCGAAACAAAACGTTAGAATGAAAAAAAAACAAGTATTTTCTACGAACAAACGATAATAAATTGGAATTTTGATGAAGTCATATAAAAATACAATAGTTAGAGTTATATTGTAGAGTAATAATAATAATAATAATTTGCCCGTCGAGATAAAAACTCTATACGCTGATTTGTAAAATATTACTACAAGCGCCTTTCAGCTGCAGCTGGTCGCTGCCGTACGTCGCTTGTTGCTCTAAAAGTTTCTGACCTTTAACGTTGAAACGCACATTTGGCGCTTTAAATGTATATTAACAAATGCCGCGACGAGCCAGCGCAAAGGCGAAACGTGAAAATTGAAAATTTTAGTGAAACCGCCAGAAATATACGGTACGATGTAATGTTTTACGTGTTCGACCGAGTCCCGCAAGACACGTTCGCAGTTTGGTGTATTTTAACCGCAGTGATCAATTCACGTTCCTACGCGTGCAACAGCAGCTGTCTATATAACCTCGGGACAGTAACGAATTTTATATATATATATATTGAAGATAACCACAGATTTTGCGTGTGTGATCTGATAAACGGATTTGAACATTAAAAACAATATTTATTTTTTTCTTCATTAAAATTCAATATTACGGATAATTATTCCGTCGTCGCGTGTTTCTCTCTTCCTCTCTCTCTGCACGCACACAACACTCCGTATCGTTTACGCATCCGTAAACACCGCACGACATACATGGTTGGACACAGCTTTCTTTCGTAAAATCCATTTTTTTCGTTTTTCACACGTCAACACGTCACGAGGTATATTAGAAGTCACTGTGGTGTAAGTACTGGTGGTTAAGCAGCGCGCATAATATTACTATTATTATCGTTTATAGATCAATGTGTTCGTGTCGTCGACGGCGTAGAAAATCCGAGAGCGTATTACAACAATCGTTGGAAACGCACAAAGCCGGATTATTCACACTCGTACGATAAAAATCACGCCCGATTCCGCGTACGACCGGACAAGAAACGACAGACACGACAGACTCTCAGTTGATTCAAATTTTCGTATCGTACTGTCGGAAATTGTTGTTGTTATTGATTCCCAACTCGTATAGGAATTTACAAATTTGAAGATCCGGCGGCGTTATTGCTCGACGCCGACGAGGAGGAAAACATTATTTTATGATATTATTTAATAATATGGTTTCACGACATTTAAAACAAAAAAATGAAAGAAAAGTTAATGGAGAACGTGTAGCTTTTTGTATAAAATGTTCGAGGACCACCGGAGAAATTCTTTTAAAATATTTTCGAACGTCAAAGTACCAATTTAATGTTCTGTTATTAAAAATCGAGGATAATATTATATAATTTATATATACTTTTATATTATATTTACGCGTATTTTAGCTGAAATTTGAAGAATAAAAACAACGTATTATTTATACCATAATAAAATGTACGGTTCAATATAATATAAAGACTGTATCTATGTCTACAATTATATTATCACATAAATAATACGAGTATGATAATAATTAGGCTTGTTGTAATCAGCGTAAAAATGTTCGTTTACAAATTTAATTTATAAAATATATTAATATAAATTTATACGAGTACATAAAAATATTATGTATATTTCAAATAAATCGATTCCGATTGTAGTATTTGTCGAGAATAACCGTATAAATTCCACAAATTGTTTTTAAACTCGGTACAACTATTCGGCCTTGGTGAAGTATTTACGGCGGGCCGTTATTCGCTTAACGCCAAAAGGAACGTAAAGGCGCGTCGATAAAAATGTTTGGCTATAATTGTATTCTGCCGATACGTTTATGTTGTTTTCAATCGCCGTGTTCCATGATAAACCGGCGAAATTATTCGTTTAAAAATATTATACGCGACATTATACGGATCTAAACGAATGCAATTTCGTTCAATATTTACACGCGAATTATTTCTTTTATTCGTCAGAACCACGGTAGATTTTCAAAACACATCTCCTACTACACATTATAGTTATCATCATCATCATCATCATCATCATCAACAGCTTAACGGTCCATTGAGGACATTCACTGCCGCCACTAGTAAGCCTTTTCGTTTTTCTCCGTTCATAATCCAGTCCATTGTTACATTTCCATTTATCAGTCTCATATCCTTTTCTACAATACCTATCCGTCTGGTTCTTGATGTGCCAAGCGGTCTTTTCTTGTTTATTTCTCAAGACAGAACATTATTTTAATACGTCTCCCCGTTTGCTGCCCTCCGTACGCGTTCCAATCACTCCAGCCGTTGTACGTGCGCGATTTGCACAATATTACATCGAAATTTATGATTATTTTATTCTGAGCAAAGATTTACGCGCTTGCGCTTATATTGCGTCACTATAAACATTAATTATATACCCTCGGACTTCGCTATTCCGCTTCGTGAATTTCCGCGGTTTCATTTATTTACGGAACACCCGAAAACGCAATCCTTCTCCGCGTTACGCCCTTAAAACGAAATATTTCATTCCAAACGCGTTCTATACGATCGACGTATTTACGCGTACTGTAGAAAGAACAGTCGGTCGCTTGTAGACGATGACGGCGCTCCGTAATCTTTTAGAGTGATTCAAATGAATTCCATCCACCATTCCCCGTTGAAAATATTGTTAATGAATGATTTAATCAATTTAAATGATTTGATTTCCTTCCACGTACAACCAAAACATTGCTTTCGTCACATACGCGCGCGCACTCCCGATTCGTTTCACGAATAAAAATATGCGCGTCTGCAGGTTTGATTAAAAAATCATTCGCATGTGAAAGTTTTCCAAAAGCAATACGCTTTTACACATCGTCGAGATACCGTTTCGAAAGCGCGTTACACGACGTACAACTAAACGAGTATTTCGATCGGGAAATTCAAATTAAAACTTTGCGTTAGCCGTGTGTGATACGACTGCACAGTGTTAACACTCCTACAGGAATCGAGTGTATAACGTGCCTATAACGATGAGATATTATGTGCACGTATACGTATTTTTTTTTCTTTATCAATAAGTTTTCGCTAAAATATTGTTCTATTTATTTCTTCGCTTATAATAATATAGAACGTTAATCGCGGCGCAACACACATATTATAAGGTCGACTCGAATTGTTTAAATCAAAAATTACGTAAAATATTATATGGAATGAAATTATACACACACGCGAGTTTTTCCAAAACTATAAACGCTCGTGAAAAATACATTTTTAAAGAATATAATTCAAAAATTGACATCTAAGTGGATTTGTTTTTTTTTTTTCGTATCAAACTAAGACTCCTATTCGCTCATCAACAATAAAAGGATTGTAAATTTTTAAATAAAGTACAACCCGCATTCGAACAAAATTTTTTCTCCGACTATTCTTTATTATTATTTTTTTTTCACGTCGTTTTTCAACAGTTATTTCAACTGCAGATAAATGAACCTTCATGTTTTTGACAGCTTTATATGATATAAAGAGTCCACGTTCGTATATATATATTTTTTTTTTAATTATCCGCAAATGGTTAAATAATGCGTATAATCCGCGACCTGTAGTATACACCAGCGTTCGCTCCGAATAAACGAATATTATTTTCAAAAAAGAAGAAAAAAACATTCCAAGTTTATCTCTCTTATTATTTTTTTTTTTTTTAAAGTCATTTATTCGCGACTTTTTATTTTCATGACTACAAAACTATGAAACTCCGTTTCCAAGATTAATTGCGTATTCAATTTTTATATTCGTTGTACACAAACAACGCATTTACTGTAGGCACAGTGTATAAGTGCGTCGAATCTGATATTGCGTTTCATTTCATTCGAAAACTTACATACGACACTTATTTGTCCATACAATATAGACAGTTTTTCGTACGAGTATTTGAAGAAGAGAAGAAAAAAGGAAAAAACATTAATTTGTTAATTCAATGCAACATATATTGTGATACTGCGATATTATAATATTCTACAATCATATTATTATTATTTTTTTTTATATACATGAAAACAACGTTCATAGTTTTGTCGTCTCGGGGTTTCGAATACATTACATTTATAGGACGTATTGCGAGAAGGGCTATTAGTTTAGTTTTATTACGTATATACACGTTATCGGATAAATTAACATTTGTTCGTTCGAGTAGAATTTTCATTTTGTTTTTATCTTATCGCCGTAAAAACGGACGACGATTGTTGTTCGAATTGAAACTTCAGAATTAAAATTTTTATTATAGAGAATACGTATAATACACAGGCGTGTACTCGAACTGTTTCCTAGAAACAGTAAAATTTAATATCGTCTATTTTTTTTTTTTTTTTAATGAGATCGTATTGTATAAAGTTTCAGACATAAAATTTGATTTGTTCAACGAGTGTACACGAATGCAATTGGTTTAAGGGCTTTCTCGGAATTACGCCGCGATTCCGTTTCAAACTATTTATAACGATCAATAGCTATAAAAAAAAAACTACAGGATTTTTCCGCTTTTATAATAATAATAATAATAATAATAATAATACATTTATAACGAATATTTTCCCGCCGATTCGTTTTTGTTTTCGGACGCGTTAAAAGCGTATTGTATTACGTAAAATTCAAAACCAGATGTATAGCGTGAAATAAGATCCGTTAAAATAAACGTGCTCATTTCGCGGTATACGGGGGCGACTTTCGTTGGAAAAAAGTTTCGCACAATAACGCTTTGTCGCGCAGAAATAGATCGCGTCGGGTTTAAGCCGCGGCCAAAACGGATTTTGAATAATGTTCGTAGAGTTAAGAGTTGCAGGGAGACAATTGTTCGTCGAGGAGATTAAAGCGGATTTCCGTGGGGGCTGGGGAAATCGACAACGAGTTTATTAACCGTTTTTGAGACTTCGCGTTTTCCTAAATGAGAGAGAATATAAATGTTTTCTCTCACTCCCCCTCCCCCAACTACTCATTATTCGCAATTATTCGTAAAAATTTTATGTATTTCAATTATGGTGACTGGTGTACGTCGTTTAGCAATGATTTCGCTATAGCGTATCATCGTTATTAAACCGCGATGACTTTCACTCGAGTGCGACGAGTGTTGAGCACTGGAGAGGAGCGCGCGAATGAATTCTCTAACGTGTAAATGTCGTCGATTAAAATTCCGGAAAAACTAAAAAAATTCGCCGTACAAGTCCGAAAACGGAATCGTTACTTTCGGCAAATAATCGTCGTGTTTTTTTTTTTACGTTTACAGTTTTCATTTATTACGCCACGGTTGTTACGACAAAACGATAATAATATTTCAGTACTTAAAATTTTCCCCGACATGTGGTATATAAAGCGTAGAGAAATTTCCATATTGAAATATACGTGTATCAGTATAGTAACGTACGGTAAATGTACGTTGTTTTATAAATAAAACTATCGTATACAAACGACGTTTCACCTCCTAACGAACGAATTTCTATCGATTCGAATTCAAATTTTTATAAAATAGCAAACAATAAAAACTACATAATATAGAGGTGTGAAATTTCCCGCGGTAAAATTATCTAATAATATGCGAGTGAACATTCGTCGTGTACAGATAAACGTAGAATTATTTAATGAAATATATGTTGTTTCGACGATATCGTTCGACTTTCGTTTTTTCTCGATATTCCCGTGAAACGTTACTCGATTAGGAATAATCGTCATTGGCCACCTACCAACAATGAATAAATATAGAAAGTACGATTGATACGAATAACAAATAAAATCACGAATGACTAAAATTGAATGAATCAATAGCGAAGAATTCTTTTTTTTTTTTTCTAAAAAATAATTTTTAAAATTTCGACGTTAAAATGATGTTGCCCGAGAGAAATCGAAAACGTACTCTAAGACTCTGCGTATTGATTATATATATATATATTTTTTTTAAACTATAAACATTGTTAATAAATAATAAATGTCCTTATTAAAACTATATAAATACGACGTTCATGTAATTATTTCTATTATATTAAAGTCTGGTATTGGGGGGGGGGAGTTTATTTAATAATAATATATATATATATATATACCTATAGACTTGCCTACACTGGTCGTTAGATCGCTCTAAATAAAAAAGTAAAACTAAAAAAAAAAACGAATATTAAAAAATAAAAAATCCGTCGTCCCGTGTACGCGTTATTATTTATTACGATGTACCGTACGGACGTTATGAAACGAGAGAAAAAGAGAAAACTCTCTTTTTAAAAGAGAAATGTTTATCGACGAACGTCGTCATCGTCGTCGTCGACATCCGAGTAAAATGAGACAAAATAACGATATTTCTGGGCAAATATAATAATAATAATAATAATAATAATATTCAACGGCTAGGTGGTCCGTGTTTGCTTTGATATAATACGCGGTTTTTACAATTCAGTCAGGAATTGTAAAAAAAAAAACGACCGGTGGAAAAACGCGTTAAGGACAAAAACAAAAAATAATAATAGTATATTTTATTAAAAATACGTCACGCGGTTTTTCTTTTCAGGTTTTCGGTGAAAAATCGCGGAAAAATATAAGAAAAACGAAAAATACCGTACACAATCGTATTATTGTTATTATCGCAATAATACGAATACGCATATAAAACTTAAAGCGAATACGCGCATACGCTGGTACAAATCGAGTAATCGTTTCGTTTTCCGTTTTAAATTTCAACATATATATTTCTAAATAATATATTACAATAAATAGTAAATAATAGCGAATGGGCCCCGTAAAATAACTGAAAAACTTCGATTCGTGCCGGTAGTAACAGATATGTTATTACCAATAACACCAGAGTTATGCGCAAAAAAAAAAAATAAAAATACGTTTATTGAATACTTTGGAATATATTTTTCCTTGTCCTATTTTAGAAAAAAAAATAATATCATTCTCCCCCACCGCCCCAAAAAAAAAAAAACCGCTGTTTGATTGAAAACGCCAATGGATAATATTTATTAATGTAATGTCGTTCCTTTCACAAAACTCACTAAACTCGTACGTAGATCAATAAGAATTTAACAAACACCCGACACCAAAAAAAAAAAAAAAAAAAAAACGGTTGGAAATCGAAAAAAAAAAAATTCGTCGCTTATTCGTTTGGGGGGGAATAATCGTTTTTTTTTTCGTCGTGTTTCACGTTTTCAACCGACCTGTTATTAAATAATTCCCAATGACTATTACTCGGTTATATTACATACGTCGCGGGCGTTAATAATCGTAAATATTATTGTATCACGTGCAACGGGTACACGCGCTCTGCAAACGACTTTTGCGATCATTTTAACGTGTTCCAGTACTGTTACGAGACCATGCGCAAAATTATTATGACAATTCGAACGCGTAGAAAAAAATAAATAAATAACTGGTTTCCATTAATATACCTCCTACACCGTCGTTCGACTTTCATTACCGCTGGTATTCCAGTGAAATCGTCTCGTGTTTTATACGAAACAATATAATATACATATATTATATAAAACGTTATATATTATATAAGAACCGCCGTCGATTACAGGCACATGCGATTCAGATTTTTTACCGTATTGAAAAAAAAATTAACCTAAACACTGCTATTATACATACGCGTATTTATATATGTTGCGTAATGTGACACAGAAGCGTTTGTCAATCGTTGTGGGGAGTTCTTTTTGTTTTTTTTATATAAAAATGACAAAAAAGCGAAAAAAAAACCCCCCCTCGTCGAGACCGGACGAAAACGGAATTTAATAAATTTCGTTACTCGGTTTATAGACGCGGGGCCGTATTACAATAAACGATTTTGTTTCTGCACATCGAAACGGATTAAGAAACGCTTTTCGCGCTACACCTGTATTGTTTACACAATTAACACGCGTATGTTTTCGTCGATTATTATTATTATTATTATTATTTAAAACAGTCGTATATATATATATAAGTGAAAATCGACAATACTCGTTTCGTAATACGGACGAATGCGATGGACCAATTCTTCGCGTGTATAGGAAATAACGTCGCTCCCCGCGTAACGCGTAGTAATAAAAGTCGAGATATTTGAAATTAACTCTTCGGACGTGGAAGAAAAACGTTTTTTCTCGCGATTCTATATACACGTTTCGTGTAAAATTCTGTCTCGACCGAACCGTTTGTTTTACGGCGCGCGACCGTAATAAAATACAGTCAGAAAGAATCCGAACAGTATTATGCGTTTTTACGGGCAAACGGTTCTGTGGACGAGGAAGAAAATTATAAAATACGTATATTTTACTCGTTCGGCGAAACGAGGTTTACCGAACCACGTGTTTGTGAAACGCGCGCGTGATATTATAATGAATATCATGCCGTCCTTAACGCCGGTTGATTGTCGCGGCGAAACGGCTCGCCCGAGCCGAGGGAAACGTGAAATTTGTAAATTATGCAAATCCTCGTTGCTTTTGTTGTTTTCGCGAAACGTCGTCGTCGTGCGACGCGCATACTCTCGAATGCTCCGAAAAAACTATATATACACGTTTCGACGCTGTTGGATGCTGCATCAGGAGAGATATTATAATATTATTACGTCGGTATAGGATTTATATTATTATTATTATTATATGCGCGTGTGTGTCGCGCGATCGTGAACGTATATTATTATATGCGCGCGTTATTATTATTAATATGAAATTATTATTATTATTATTGTTATTGTTAATTGAAAATCGTTATGAATATTTTACGACCTGCGACTTGTGTACGTACGCCTCGGGGAAATTAATCAAAAACTTTTGGAACGAAGCAAATCACACGTTGCGCGATATTAGTCGCGAGGTGAACGGTAGGGAGGAGAGAGAAAGAAGTGAAATCCGAATGTTTGCGAACTAGGGAAATTTAAATTGGGGAAAACACGAGTTTAGAACGGAAATGACATGAGTATTAAAAAAAAAAATTACGCGTCTCTGAAAATTTTAATGTCTTGAAAATTCGTCGGTGTTTGCCGATCCCCGTCGTCGCGTTTGTAAATTAAACAAGCCTATCGAAAATTCTATATAATATCGACGTTGAATCTTTATTATTTATTTGCGCCGATGTGTTTAAAGACGTTTATCGTTATTTTAATTAATTCGATGAAATTGTCATAGGAGTGCCCCGGCACCGTTGCCGTTATGAGTGGTACGTTAAAATATTAGAAAAAAAAATAAGGGAGAAGTACTCCGTCCGTCCCTTCCTCGTCATAATTCGAGCAATGTCGCGAATCGATAATAAGGAATAAGAAAAAGTGAACATAAATCAATACGCGCGTTTATTATCGTATACGTAAAATAATAATAATAATTAGGCGTGTGTATTGCGATCGAGCCACAGATCATGTTTTTATGAAAATCTAAAAGACGAACGTTGTGCAGCGTTTCTCGTTGTGAGCGAATTACGACGAATGTATTACGAGGAGCAGCTGCAGCAGTCGAGCAGAGAGAATTTTTATTCACAAAAAAAAAAAAAATAAATAAACATTTGTCTGTGATGTGACGGTGAAGGGTTTACCGGGAATTCGAATGGGATCGTTTTTGGAAAACGAATTTCAAATTGATTGTCATCCAGCGTTAACTGGAGCGGTATCGCGGGACACGGGTAAGAAGCACATTATATTCTCGTAGTGTGATTTCGTATAAAATCGATTTCTCGCGAGCTGTTCACTCGAGACGGTTTCGAATAATTACTATTTTTTGTAATCCGCCCCTGATAATTTAGCGGAGAACGTTGTACGGGAGGGACTACCCCGCACGGACACGATTCGGTTTTGATTTTTCTTTCAATCGAACGGGTAAGAGAGAAACTTCAAATGGATATAAACTGAAAAATATAAACCTATAAACTGAAATTGACGGGATCAATCGTCGTTTGACGGAGACTTCAGGCGCGTTTCAATGTTTACGAAATTCCGGTCGATTTTATCGTACTATCGGATCGAAATGCTTCCGAGCTCAAGACGGACGCGTTTAGAGTGAAAATCCGGAGGGACGGGGAAATAAAACTTTCGTACGAGCGCCGCGTAACATGTTTTTTTCTTTTGTTTCCCTCTCGCCGCGGCGATCGATTATCGCGTTTGAGGAGTGGTGGATATAACGTATAAAGTTTTCGCGACCCCTAGGCCGCGGTAAAATTACATTTCGCCGAGACCGAAACGGATTATAAACGTACTCTTTGCATCGTTATATACTGTTGCGCGCACTCGTTATTCGCTCTTTTCCCGTTCTTGTCGTCGTCGTCGTTCTTTTGCACTAATTACGAATTCGAACGACTGCGCGCGGTCTTCTGCTTTGAGACGAAGCGGTTAAATCCGAAAACTCGTTGCCGGAGTTATTATCGTCAAACGCGACCGACAGACAGACCGCGGGGCGACGAGCACGGTAAGAATATATTTATTTTTTTTCCTCATAAAAACGTATATTTACAATACTCCTACGCTTGAATCGAATTTATCCCCGCGGTGACTTACGTAAAGACAAAGTAAACTTCGCGGATGAGCAGGCGGGGGTGTGAGGAGTTTTTTTTTTTTTGTTAATAGCCCGCGACGCGCGAAGGATTTGTTTTGTAAATTTTTTTCTTTCTTTCTTTCTTTCTGACGCTCGACACGCGTTATAAAAATACCAAATTTTTTTTCTCTATTCTTCTTCTTCTTCGCCATTCACTCGCTGCGATCGAGTTTCGCGATATTTATTATTTAACCGTGCACAATATACAATATCATCGTCGAGCGTGTCCTTCGAGAAACGGAATCGATATTCCGACGGTGTTCAGCGAACAACCTCGATACGGCCGTGTACATATTATTATTATTATTTTTATTCACGTACGTATTATATATCAAAAACTATAATTCGTGTATGAAGTCGGAAAACGTACCAACAGTGTACGATAATGTCCGCGCACCGGTGAAATGTAATTACGAAACGCGAAATTGGACCGCGCGACGTGTATTCCAGACAGGGTGCGGCAGTAGAAAAACGCTCGGTTTTTTTTTTCCAAAACGATAATCTACGCGAAAAATAATTGCGGTAAAACGAATGAAAAAAAAAATGATATTATACTAAAAAAAAATATATATTTTTTATACGTAACAAAACTCGGGTTTTGAAAATAATATGTGTCCAGAGTCATACGGCGCTCATGAGCCGCTACGTATAGGAATCTGACGAAAGGAGTCCATCGCGTTTGTTCCACCACCACTCGTGTGATCTCGTTCCTTCAACGGTTCGCGTAGTTAGACTTCCGATTCTATTTTAGTTCTGTAAGAAAAAAAAATATTTGATAGTAAGTAACAAAAAAAAAGTGTGTATATTTATATATATGTACGGCTTATTATCGATTCCCCCGGTGTGCTCGCGAAAAATATCGAAAGTATTATAATATTGTATTCTCTTACGGTATGAAACATGGCGGGTCTTTGGATAAAGATTTTTAGAATATTTTTATACACTTGAAAGCGATGCGGATAAATCGTTTCGAAATTCAAACAAAATTTCAACACCCCACAGGAACATATTAGTTTTGAACAAACGCAATGTTCTATATATAAAAAAAAAAAATACGCATTTTGTCGAAAAACTAAAAAAACAAAAATTTTCAAGGAATTTTTTTTTTTAACATCGCATTACATTTTTAACCCTTAAAACCAAACAATTTTCACGAAGTAAATACCTAAACACATATAATTGCTTTAAATAGCTTAAATTTATAAGTAATTTTTTTGAAAAAAATATCGTTTCCATATTATATAATATAAAGAAACATATTCTGTAAATATTTCAAGTCTCTACAATTAAAATTACGAAACAACAACGAAATCGCGTTTCTATGTAATTTTCCTGTAGTTATTTTTCTGACGCTTGAAAAAAATATCGAGAAAATCAAATAATGATTTCTCTAAAGTACTTTCTGGTAGAATTTTTGGGTACAGACGTAACAAAAATAAAACACACACATTGTAAAACCAATACATTCCTAGCTCCGTTCAGAATCTAAAATATTCCACTCGCGGCAAATTTAACGACTATTATACATAGAGAAATATGCAGGACGTATTATTATTATAATAATTTTTTTTTAAAATCTCTTTCGAACGTAATACACGACAGATTAGAAGTTCACGTGGGAACATTGCTCGGGGAATATCAAAAATCGAAAATCAAAGTGTCGACAATAGACTAAATGTTCGTACTTATGGACAATAATATACGGCCAAGTGAAGCACTATGACAAATAAAATTCCTGTAGTTTTTCAAACGAGCATATGTTATTTCGGGAAAATAATCACGGAAAGCTGCTCTGTGACGGTGTGGAATATACTGTTTGCAATACTAGAATATATTCGTTTTAAATGTGTTTTTATTACAAATTTATGATAAAACGCATTGTACGAATAGATTTCTTATAAAAATGTTATTGAAATAATAATAATAATAAAAAAAACCGATATTTAAACAATTCGAGAACGATATACGACCGTCGTCGTGTGATTATCCTGTTGACGTCAACTCGCAAAATCAGTCAAGTTTACGGTAAAAATTAATCGAAATTGAAACGAATTAAACGTTGACTATTACTGCTAATATATATATATATATATATAAGACGACATCTTCAATATATTAATTTCAAGTTTTAGCATAAAATTGTCTTATGAAAATGAAATCAATAAATTCTTCCGCGCAGTAACATTCTTTATGGAGGTAAGAAATTGTGAGGAAATTCCATTGGACGTGAACTATGAAAGTGTGTCCGCGGTCGTTTCGGTCAATTTATACGAGCGGTCGGCTATGTTTTATAATACTAATAAATTATATCGACGCGTCTCGTACGCTGACAAAAAAAGAAACGGATAATAATCGTCTACAGCGTGTGTACAGTGCCGCAGATTTTCACTAATCGTATTATAATATTACGCATTTAGTCGGTAATGACGAAACAAGTAAAGCGTATTTAACTCTGTCTTTTAATTAGTGCCAAACGTTACAAATCCGAGTTTCGAAATAGCGAAATAAACCCACTTGTACGGGGTACACGACACCATTGGGTTGTAGGTCACGGAATCCGCGACGGTCCGATCGATTTCGATGAGCGCACCGTGTACGCGTGCGGCGCGCGTGTTAAATAATAATATTTAAAATTTCGAAACAAACGAGAAAACAATAAAACGAATATACCTCGGGAGTCGGAGAAATTCCGTCATATTCGACGTACGGTACTCGATTATATCATTGTGGGATATTTTTTTTATTGTTTCGCTGTGAAAACGGAGCGGTACGTCTGAGGACATACGTCGATCAGACGACGAATGCATCGATCTGCGAATGAAGCTCTATTCACGTTCTCGATATACCTGCAAACGATAATAGGAATGTATAAGGTTACTGTAGCCCCGGGGGAATTGTTTTCCAAAGTCGGCGGCACTGCTGCGTGCAGGGACGATGTCCTAATGATGACGGATGCAGTAGTCTGTCCGGTTTCGTTAGAGAATCGTTTGTCAAGGTGGCCTCGTCGATTGCTGGTGGGCTCCCACATCGAGACTCGTCAATAAACGGCGGCAAAATGGTGTTAACATTTGTAGAAATGAAACAAATATACACGGACGAAGCAAATCGATAGCGCTGAAGAGTTTGTTGAAAAAAATCGAAGAGCTCGTACGTCGTCCGACCGTACGCGAGAAATGGCGAAAATCGTTCGGGAGTCGGTGGAACTGTGCTTAACGGGACCCGCGTTACACACACCACGATCGACGACAAATCGCCTCGTCTCTTTTGACCGTGACGTTTTGAGCCGTCTCGTACCGAATGACTTTTTCGTTTTCTTCCTTTTTAAAGAACGAATGTCGTGGACGGAAAACGTTTTTCGTGTGGCGTAGACACGATTTCTTTCCGCGGAAGGACGGACGGGGGGAGTTCAATGGGAACTCTCGGAATGGAAATATTTCACGCGTCGTTTACTATAAATCCGTATTTATTACGAGTAATTGTTATTGACGAGAATTAAAATTGAGATTCGCCATTGTTTTCGCGGTGAACGCAACACGATTTCAACGTATTTTCATACGGCGATTTTTTTTTTCTGATTTTGGGGGGAGGGGAGTTTAAGGAGAGAGTGGAAAAAACAAAACCATTTGCACTCTGCCTTGCCGGTGTAAACGAGCGGTTTCGACACGTTCCGTGCAAAACGGTATACGAAAAAAATGAAGTACGATTGGCGCGGCGGTCCGCTGCCACTCGCGTGTGTCGTCCGTTCGTGCGCGCGGCGACTACTGATTCGCATTTCCGCGACCGTTCACGACTTGACGGCGCTGACGGATCGTCTCCGGCCGCAAAACGAATCGCCGGCGATTACGGGACAATAAAAACGCGTCCCGTCCCTCTCGGTCCGGTCCGGTACGTATCGCACGTAAGTCTGAGAATGCGTGTGTCGGACGATGTGAAAAATTTTCGACAATCGTTACGTCGTTCGCCGCGGCGTCGTTTTCATAACATATTTTTATCCCGTTACGACTTCCCGTTAACCTCGCGGCGCACCCCGCGATAGCGTATATTCGATATCGATCGTCGGCCGAAAATCGCCCGTTTCGCGAAATCGAACACGACGGAGCCCGAAACGCATTCGTCGCAGTCGCGTTAAAAAGGGGGGAAAAAAAAATTCGCAGCAAATGCAGGGCCAAACGATTGTGGTGTACAGACTGTTGTGAACGGACGACGAACGGTTTGAACCAAACCGGCGCATTCGCGTGACGATAAGCCGGTAATGCGATCGCGTGAACTCAGTGTGTCCGCATTAGAACGATTTCCGCCGTTTTCTGCGTCCGAAATCAGCCGTGCTGCTGACCCGGTGTAAAATGTGTAGCCGCGGAAGAGTGATTTCGAAACGCGACCAACGGTTCCTCCTAGTCCGTATCGGCCGTGTAAGGATTTTCGTCGTGGATTTATTTATGTTTTATACAAATTGTCAACGCCGCGACAATTCGATATGTAACTGTTGCTTATACACACCGGACGGACCACCGATTTCCACAATCCGTATATTTTTGCCGGCATTTATTTCTCTGCTGTTCGGTCAAAAAACTTTTTTTTTTGGGGGGAGGGGGTGTGGATGATGGTGTTTTAGTAAAACCAGCGCTTTCGAATCGAAATTCGAGTCAACGCGAACACGAGTCACTGGTATTGTAACACTTTTTAAATCGTTCCGATTCCGTACAAAACAAACGCCTGATATTATAAGACGTTTAAAAAAAAAAAAAAATTATCCCTATTCCCAAAGTCGAGAGTCGTTCTTAATTCGTATTTATTTTAATAATTGCTGTGCGAAATGACATATTTCCGTATTCAGTCTATCTAATAAAAAAAATGTACAACGCAATTTTATAAATACCTACCCATACGGGTACAGTGAATAAATAGAATATTATTAAAAGAAAAAAAAGCGCGTAAACGTCGGTGTAAATACGAATGAACTGTGATCGTAATTGAATACATAACTGTTCGTTATAGAATTAAAGGTCCCGCAAAATCCATCTGATCTCGCGTCTCGCCGTCGGTGCCAGAATAATACGCGAATATTATCGAAATGTCATTCGACCTGAACCTTGCGCGGTGTAATGTGACGTTCTCGTATTCGTCGGGATGAAAACAAAACGTAAAACGTCATTTTATATAAACGTTTATCGGTTTTTAAAAAAAAAAAAAGGTTTATTCTCGCGACGGCGTTTACTAACAACAATTGTACGTATATATATATTTTTTTTTTTCCCCTGGTCGTATTGTAATAATAATAATAATAATACGAATGATATCGTATTCCGTTCGGAAACCGTGTTTTGACATTGGAGATTATTTATTTAGTTTTGACAACAGAGTTCTTTTGTATTACCGCCAATTCCAGACGAACACTACGAGAAATCGTCGACCACACACAGGAATCTTTCTATATTTTCAGGTCGGGTTCCTGGAAGTTCCGTTTAACGACTCACCACCACCCGGGCGTTATCGCCGATGTCTTAAGGAAAAAAAAATTAATAAAATAAACGGTTGAGATTGGTTACTTTGGCTATACACTCATCGGCTACCGGTGACGATTTCCGTCCGCGCACAGTTCGTTCGGATATAAACTCCCACGTTTTCATCCGGCGGAACAAACAATTTCAAATCGCGTCGATTTTTTGAAACGTGTCGCGGCCGGCCGTCGTTCACGACGTTACGTCCATCCCACCGCCATCCCGTCGTTGTCGTCGTCACCGCAAATACCCGAGTGGTAAACGAAAGAAACTTATTACTTTCTTCTCCCGCCGCGTTTTCGCCCCGCCGGGTGTTCATTAAACCGGCGTTTAATAGGACGGCGCAGCTTTTAAACGCCTTTTTTTCGTACGTACGACGCGACGACTGCGTTATGAGTGAGATTTCTGTTCGTTTCGTTTCACCGGCTCATTATAATGCGCGGCGGCAGTATTATTAAATTAGGAAAAAAACCGCGGAAAAGCCGCTCGAATCGATTTCGACGATTTGCTATCGGAAAACCGTTAAAAGCGCGTTTGAAAACTACGCCGCGGGCCGTCCGGTCTCCGTCCGTCGTCTATACGGCTGTAACGGACGCGCGTTTTCTAGCGTATTGTTTAACGGGTCCGATGCACCGCGGAATGTTTCGAATTTTCCCGGAATTTTAATGAAAAAAAAATAATAATAAAAAATAATCGCTCGCGTAATTTTGCGTGTTATCGTTGCCGAGACGACGGTACGCCGCGGCAATTCTCGGAGTTTTCCGCGAAGAAGAAAGAATACCGTCGAAACGAATCGCGGGCCCCCGCGTTTTCTCCATTCCCCCCCGCATACACGTATTTTACGGCGATAATTGTTTTTCTTTTCTTTCTTTTTTTCCCCCAAACAAATTTCTGCGTTCGGTAAACGTTCCCTTCACTCCGAAAGTCGCTTTTACACGCGCCGAATAAGCGGAAAAAATTACGTCGACGAATTCCGAACACGTAGCTCACCGATAAGTACACCACCCGGGCGGGCGCCCGGCTTTGCGCCGTATACACGTCGTCTCGTTCCAGCGCGCCGGTTTTTCGATAAGATTCCATGAAAAAAAAACCAAAAAAAAAATCATTTAATTAAAAACCCCACGTCGCGTCGTTTATTAAACTGCAACAATTTTACGCGTCTGTTAGTTTTTCTATTTGCCCTCGTCGCGGCGGAAAACGTCACTCGACGATAGTCCATAATGATCGCGGGAATAAAGAAACGTATAATTTTCATTTTTTTTTCTATATAAAGTTTAACAACAGACGTTATTTATATATATATATAAAACTAGAACAGATGAATAAATCCGGTGTATTCATGCGTTTGTATTATTTCTCTTCGCCCGTCCAATCGGCGGGAACAATTAATATTGTAGTAAAAACATAGACGGGCCATGGGGGGGGGGGGAAAGGAAACGGTGCGATATTGTTAAATGTCGCCTCGCCTATTAAATTTACTACAATATATATGTTCACTCTTTAAAATATTGTGATGAGCTCGAGAATCATAATGTCGCAATATTATGTAATATGTATATGTTATGAATAACATATTAATTGTATCTTACCTGATATATATATATATAGCCGTCGGAGATATTCATATTCGGACGATGAAGACATTGAAAATAAGCAAAAAAAAATGTTTAAACGTCTGGATTCTCGAGAATCAAAAAAGGGAATGGAATTGAGGCCTGGCGCCGCGGGCCGAGAGAGTGTTGCTGCCCGCGTCGTTAATCATTTTCATCAAAATGCCATTTACAACACAATGATAGACGACACTCTGTTATTTACGATTTTATTGATTGTACGACGTGATTTAATAAAGAGTGGTTATCGTTACAATAACGGTCGTGTACCAATTGCGAAAATACAATAATAAATTATATTGATATTTTGGAAACGACCGCGGTATATGAATGGCGACGATATTGTAATCCGTTTTTTGATTTTTTTACAATTTCTATTTTTTAACTATAAAATATTAACGCCGTAAATCCTGCAGAACGGCAGTTTTCGTAACGACGGTCGGTTAGAATGGCATGCGATAAAAAAAAAAAACGCGTGAAAATTTTTTTGTCAAATTGTCAAATACCCATCCGGGATAAATACATATATATCCGGCGAATCGCAGAATACCGGAACTTCTCGCGAATCACGTGTTTTACAATGTGTAAAACATCAGATTTTTTCCTTCTCTACGTCGTGGTGTTCGGAGCACGGCTGAGCCGACGAACAATCGCTGTGTTTTCTGGTGAAATATATCACCGTTGAAATTCGTCGTATTGTCGTTAGGATTTTTGAAATTTTTTTCACGTGGAATTTTACGATATTCTCGTCTTATTTTTTAATTCGCGGTTAAAAAATACGTACAAACGTATTATTTATTTATTTTTTTTATTATTATTAACGAATTTCATTTTTAAATCGAATAATTTGCACGACGATTGTGTTTGAACGAAATGCCTATATATTATGTTTTAATCGTTTCTCGTCAACAAGTGATGGAAAAGAACAAGTTCGGATATTCTATTTGACAGTTACTCTGTATAATAATTGGTTTTATTAGACTAGCTGTTTCGGAATGTTTTATTGAGAGACGACGACGTTTTCGACGGATTAATATAGACGCAAAAACGGAAAACAAAAAAAAAAAAAAAAAAAAAAAAAAACGTTAATAATAACAATAATAATATTTATTATTATTATACGAGGAAAAAAATATCTCTAGAGGATTTATGAAAACACTAACAATATTTTATGCGTATACGTCAACGAGAAAATATCGTTGGACTTACAAAATGTATATATGTGTGTTTTTTTCCTCTTCCTAAACCGCCTACGATTTTGCGGAAAACGTCAATTTTCTTTATACGTTTTGTTCTTTTTTCCCGTATACGTTTCAAACGGGAACTAAACGTGTAATACGTATATAACCGGGTATCGCGTTCACATAATATGTGTGTATATAAAAGCGTTCGACGGTATACAAACGACCAATAATCGTATATTGTTCGGATCACATGACGAATAAAAACAACGACGGAAACGTTACCATATCGCGGAATTGTCGTTCGGTATTTACAAATCAGTTTATCGATAATAATAATCGATAGAAATCGAAAAAACGGTTGGTTCGACGCGACGTAAAAGGTATTAAAACGTCTTCTTCGGACGGGGGAATCAATATTGTCTAAATAGAAACAAACTTTATTGGCTGTTATTATTGCGTTCGGCTCCGGTCCGTATAATAATAATACCGTTTTACAGAGCAGAAATTCCTATACGATTCTGCATACAGTTATTGTTATTTTATCGCTTTATAACTGGTTAATAGGGAAATGTCGTTGCACGATCCGATCACTCGATAAAAGTTTATTTCCCACGTTTTCGGGTTTCTAACGTTTTAGATGACATATAATGATATTATTAAAGGATTTTTTTTTTTTTTACAACGAACGGGAGTGAAAAAAATACAACAAAACAATACGCGTGTTAATTATAAAAACAATCGTTCGAGACTTTTCAATTACGGGAAATAATTTTTGTATTTAAAGAGCGCAATTTCTAGGGCATATTGGTTACCGTTGTCATTTAGAAAATCGTCGCGATCAATTCGAATATTGCCTCATAATTCGTCTAGCAAAAGTGCTGTATTTCGAAATCGACGTCGGAGGAGAAAATCGATACGAAAACGATTATCGCGTTTGAAAGCCAAAACGATTATTGTTTCGCTTTCGTCGATCCCGTTTTGTTTTTCCTCCCCTCGGCTCCGTCGAAAACACCGCCGTCGTCGTCCCGGCGATATCCCGCATCGGGCAATGCGGAATTGCCATTACGTCTTTTTCGTCCGAACAATCGTAATTCGTAATAACGAAAACAGAAACGGGGAAAAGCGCGAAAACGTCCTCTCATTGGATAAATCTCCAGTCGTTTCGTCCTATTGTAGTAACATTAAATAATACTCCGGCTCGTTATTGTTGCCGCGTATGGATTAATTTTTTTTTTTTTGGTCGGATTCGAAGCGCCACCGCCCGGGCCCGAACGCGGCCGGAATCGTTCATTTACGTCTTATATACAATTATATAATATTGAACATTTTACACACCGAAGAATCCTACAGAGTTTTCGTTCGTTTTTTTTTTTTGTTTTTGTTTTATTTTTTTCAAGGTGTACTCCGGTGCTTTTTTTTTCTTTTTCAAATCTCGCTCGTGCGTCATTACGGCGTGTAAACCGTCAGTTATACTGATCGCGTGTGACAGATAAACGAGAACGTACGCATACGTCTCCGCCGCCGTGAACTTCCGAGTATTCGATTCGTTTTCTCTCTCTCTCTTACTTTTAGTTTTATTTTTTCTTTCTACGCCGTAACGATTTTAAGGTAAGAGAAAAAATAATAATACACACTACTTATACCAGCCCCGGGGGAGTGTTGTACATCGCAGCAAATAGTAGCGCTGTCGAACGGCGTTTTTATATTTTTAGACGCGTCACCACGCGTAAATAATATATATTATAAAATAGAGACGCTGCAATAACGCACGTATCGTGTACTACCGCGACTCGCGACCTAACACCAGCTGCGTCGGTTCTATTTTAATACGCGAATTCGATCGGACAAATCACGCGCGTTATGTCGGGAAACGTTTCGAATATTATACTCTAACGCAGAGGTTCTCAAACTTTTCAGGCCAGGCCCCCCTATTTAGTTAACCCCAGACCTGAGCCCCCCCCCCTCATAAAAATAATTTTAATAGTCATGTTTAGAGTAAAAAAATGTTAAAAACAAACAACAAATATTGATATTAATATTAATATTACAAATTTATTTTAAAATAAAATGTATTTTTTATAAAATATTTTAATTAATAGGCCAATTTTTTTTTATTTTTTCTACCAATGCAATGTTGATTTTTAAAATTGTCTTGCGCCCCCCCTATAAAGCTTTTGCGCCCCCCTGGAGGGTCGCGCCCCACACTTTGAGAATCTCTGCTCTAACGTATTATATTGTGGTTACATCGTCTTCATCGGATGTCGAACGGAATCGTCGAATACATCCGTTCTCGGTGACGTATACGTGGAGTGTATTAAGTAGGTTACGTTTTACGATTGTGACGATAAAATAATGATTTTTTTTAACATTATTAGGAAACGACAATGGATTGGAACGGCATTTCCAGTATGACGAGAAACACGATAAATTTTTATACTCAAATCTGATCTTATTTATTGGAGCCCTCCCTCCCCCCCCCCCGTTATCGTTGGATGATAATATTTGTTCGTAAATATTGTTACGTAAAATATTATTCTAAAAAGTAAAAACAAAAAAAAATGTTATTTGAATAATGTAATCTTCCCGATTCATAGCGAATAATTTCATACGTCATAAATCAGTTTTTCTTAGACCCCGTTCTATTATCCGAAACTTTTTATCGCACGTTTTTATTTATCCGTATAATCAACGCGGTAAAAAAACTGTTCTCTTAACCAATATTTCCAATTCGCACAGTGCGTGTATACGAGTGTATATAAAAAAAAATTATTCTCGTCAACACAAAACGCATTCCGTGTATTCTCGCGTACTTTTTTAATAATTGTCGTTACAATATTATTGAAAGGAATAAAAAAAGCGCTTTTTTTTTTTTTTTTTTTTTGTTACGACGATGTCATTATTACTTGAATGAATATTATAACGAGATCAAGCGAAAAACAAATACCGTTATTTAAACGCGTTAACTAAACGCATAAATTTTGTTCCGGTTTTTTTTCACTTTTTCTTTTAGTTTTAAGATTCATTAATTAAATGTATTTAGTGTATTTCTGTACGTACTACACTCGTCGTGCGTTGTCGTCAAAGTTCGCAGTACAGTTAATTCCATTATTTCCACACGGGCATATCATAGTAAATTCTCTCGTCGTCAAAAATTATTATTTCGCTTTTCTAAAAGTATTCTCTACTTTCCGGGATAATTCATTTATATAACGTTATACGTTTGTACAACGAGAAGTGCGTGTGTGGGTTTTATCGATCTCCTCTTTTTTTTTCCGTTTTTTTTTTTTGTTTTGTATATTTTCCCGATAAATCGAGACCTGAGAAAACGGTATATGTGCAAACAGACAAATGCAATTAACTAACGAACTCGCGGCCCTTAGAAGTTTTCTACGTTAGTCATTATACGCTTATGCGTGAGCGTATCGTGTGTAGTGTAGTCGTACGACGTAATATAGTCGTTATATATATTTTTTTTTTAAGTAAAACCTCTTTACAAGAATTTTGTTTTTGTTTTTTTTGAAATTATTCACAAAATTTCTGCCGGTTTTTATTTTTCAAAACTTTTTTGAAAAACAGTATTTTTTTTTTTTCGTACACAATAACGATATTTTATTTACCAAAAATCGCACTGAACGTTCGGTTTTCAAACGGGGAAACACATTGCTGCGATTTGGATTTTTTAAACTTAACATCATTGATTTTGCGCGATAACTCGCCCCATATATATAAAAAAAATCTAAAATTCAAATGTTCGCGCGATCAATCGATGTTGTACCCGCGATTAACGACTGCGGGGATACGTCACCCGTCCGATTTTAACGTTCGAATAATCGCGTTACAAACGAATCGGATTCGTTTCGTTCGCAAAGTCCTCTACACATACGAATCGATTAAAATAAATTAAATATTTTTAAGGCAACAAAAAAATAAAAAAATCGCGTTTTTAACAATTCGACCTTAGCGTGTGTACACGTACATTACACGATGTGCTGCTGCAGTTTATACGAGTTCAATAAAACTTATAATTGGAGTTTTCTCTATTTATTTTTTTTCAACGTACACGTTCGGTCGACGCGCGAGACGAGTGTCTCGTCTGTTTCGATTGGGAATTCGGTTCGAAAAAAGAATAAACTTGCAATAACGTTTTGATTTTTTCGTTTCAAATGTTTGTGTGAAAAGACAATAACAAGTCCCTATAGAAATCGTTAAATTTTCTTATTTTTTTTTTTGAAAAGTTTACCACGACGACGACAATAATCGCATAATAATACAGACTGATACGAATTTATTAAAACCCTCACGGTCACAGGGCCGTGGCCAGAAAATAGTCGATTCGGAGGAGGAAGGGGTATTACTAACATGGACATTCAATTATTCCTACTTTGATATTACTCTTATAAAAGTAAGAATAATTGAAGTGAAAAACGACTTTTTTTACTGTCGTTAGAGCACTCCGTGTATTTTTTATTGTCTACTTTTCGGTTTCGACAATAAACGCCAATTTTTATTCGCCGATTTAAAAAAAAAAATAATAATAATAATAACTTTTGTTTTTCTCGCCCGTATTTTATATATATTCTGAACACGACAGTCGAATGGCACACATTTATTTTGGAGCCCCTTTGTGACGAGACTATAAATCGTGCTAAATATAATAATAATTATTATTATTATTATACTGTGATATTGAATATTATATTGTACCGTGTGACATTAACCGATAATCTGTCGTTTACGAGAGAGATAGACGGCATTCAACGAATCAACAGATGGTCGCACGCATGGATGATAAATATGTGGATGGGTCATTTTATAAGAATTATATGGGTAGCTTATTCTTTCTTCCATTAGCAAGTTACTCTTTCTCCCATGCATAAAATCATAGATTTATTCATATATTAGGAATAAATTATTAATATTTATTAAATAATTGTAGTTATATTAAACTGTAATAAACAAAAACCGCAAATCAGCTATGGCAATGTTACATACATATTTTTATATATATATGAAAAATATCAAAATTTGAAAATCGCCACGTGTGAAATATTCGTTTTATATTTCATACGTGTTTAAATCATTAGGCGACACGTCGTGTTACATATTAATATATTGTTTAATTTCACCGCGATTTTCGTTAAACTCCTAATAATAAGCTTATTTCTGCCACGTGGTACCTAAAACGCACGTAATATAATAAATGCGTATTCGATTTATCATCGTTGTAATAATAATATAATAATAACAACAACAATAATAATAATAACAACAACAACAACAACAATAATAATAATAATAATAATAATAACATTACATTAAAATTGTATTAATCTACGCCAGGCGTAATTTAATTTCGTCACAGCAACGTTTACCTACATATAATACACACGTATAGTAAATAAAGCTGCAGTGAAATACTTTCAATTTCTCCCTAAATAGTTCAATTTATCGTATTATAAATCGTCCCGCGATAATATCCCACGTTTTAATATAATGATTTAATTAAAAGTATAATTTTATTGTTTGTATTAATAATAATAATAAATCGTACTAATCGAGTAACAGAACTCGTTTATTTCGATATATTTATTAGAATTCGGAAAATCTTCAAACGTCAAATTTTTTATTTTTTTTTTTTTTTGTATTGGAGAGGTCAGTCATTGGGTTTTATTTTGCGTTATTTCCGCCAATCGCGACCGTGTTAAGTCGCGTTAAAAATAATAACCGATATTAAATCAATTCCATCGATTACACCGATATATTCATAACGAACGTATATTTGCGGAAAAAGAGAATTCGGCATATGTCGCGGGAAACCACACGACGTTTCTTTTTGCACGCTGTACGCGCAAACGTAAAAGCAAAAAGTACGTAATACGTTATTTTGATATTGAAATTCAATAGTGGTGGTGTCGGCCGGATATTTGTCACATCTAGCGGTGCGTGTCGTTCGCTCCAAATCGGTTAGCAAAAAAAAAAAAAAAAACATTTTCTCTTTCGTGATACGTGCAGTGTATGTCGATTTCTTTCGTCTACATTATACGGGACGACCGAGGCGGCGAATTTCACGTGTAAATGACAATAATATTACACCGAAGCAAACGGTCGGCCGAGAGAAACTTTCAATTTTCAGTGTGACGTGGTATCCAGACGACGAGTCTCTTTCTCGCACGTCTGTTTCGTAGTTCCGTTGAAACGCGAATACGCCGATTACAGCGCTTGTAAACCTTATAAAATCATGAGACGATTAAATAACTAAAAACAGCGGTTTTTCTTCCCCCGGATCAACAACGGCGGTGGCTTTTTTTTCATAAACATATCGCATAAATGGAATATTAAGCCGTTAAAAAATGCAATCGTGTTTTGAACTACGAAAAATATTTATCCGGTAGCTCTGGAGAGGAGGAAATACTTCTTCTGGCCCACTGTGCAGCTACGTCACAAAACATAATCGTCAATCGATCGCCGTTTGACAATCCGTTCGTGTTTGTTTTCCGGTGACTTTTCGCTCGGGAAATAAAATTGTAAAATTGTAAAAAAAAAATAAATAGTAACGACAATTTTTGTCGCGCGTTTTATATTTTCGCGTGTCGTTGTTGCACCGTAGAAATAACGGCCGACTGAACTACTGAGTAGTTGAGTTCGGACGACGACCGGTCGGTTATAAATAATATATAATTTATTGTTTTTGCCGCGGCGAGAAAGAGAATCGGTGGTGAAAAACACACGATGTGTGTGACGGTAATGCGTGTAGAACACGCCTCGGGTCTATTATTTCGCGAGCGAAACGCGCGTGCAGTAGTAAACCGCGGGGTGGACGATAAAATTGTTATAGCGTGTGAATATTGTTTTTCTTTTCTTTTTTTTATGCGAGGAAGGGGGAAAGAGGCTTTGGCCGGAATTATATATTATATGAGAACGGAGACTATTGATATAAAATTGAATAGTCTCACGAAAACAGCTTTAATCGAAATCCGAGATGATCTACGAGCGGTTAGGTTCAAGAATCAAGAAAAAAAAAATAAGTAATGCGAGGCACGCTTAAGGCCGTGTACACTTTTATATAATCGGAACAAAAAAATAAAAAAAAAAAAAAAACGTATTACTTTATATTGATCCAAATATTTTTACACTGCCCGGAATCCCATCGAATAGTAGTCTAGCAAACTTCCATCGTCAATAACTTCATCAGCGTTATCATTTCTGTATGAATATTCATGAGTGCTAACCAGTTGGTCTTGTCCCAATACGTTGTATTATTACGCAAATAAGTTTTCGGCTTACCGAAAACGATCGCTCCGGTGTGTAACGCACAGTAGTTTAAGTCACAGGCGAGGTAACTATAAAATTATTATTGTCAAAAGCGACGTTTTAGATATTATTCGGATAGAAATTATTCGCTAGAAGTGTATTTGACTCGAAGTATTTTAATTCGGCGTTTTCGACGATCCGCGTCGTCGATGACGCCGAAATTGTCAGATTTTAATCTCAGCTTTAAATGCATCAAATATTTTGACAACAAATAGGTTTTTGTAAAAAAAAAAAAAAAAAGCGCGCACGTACTTCCGAGCGTATAATTTGAAATGTGTTCACCGAATACGTTTACTTTACATTATATTAAGTAGTTACAAATTTTCAAAAATTGTAAATAGTACAAATATACATATTTGGTAAAAATTTCCTATACTCTAGAACCATTCTAAACATATCAAAAAAAAATACACTTTGTCGAAAGACTTGAAATGTTTATAAAAGAAAGATGCGCGAAACGATTTTCAAGAATTTTCTTTTTCGAATATAATATTGAAGTGACGTGAAATTGAAATCGTACGAAATTCCAAAAATAAAACCAAAAATTAACCTCTTTTTATCGACTATAGAAAATACCTAGGAATTTATAATCGCTATAAATAGCGCAAATTTGAAAAAAATTTCGTTTTTCCAATATAACGTAGAGTTACACGTTTTGGAGAATATTACAAGTATCTATGAAACTATCGATTTCAAAATTTTCTCGAATTTTCAATTTTTTTTTTTAACGCTTTTGATAAAATCGAAAAACGATCTCTCGTGAGTGGTGCAATTACAATTCACTACAAGAGACCAAGTATGGTCGTTTAAAGACCCGGAACACTGTTTCTAGTAGAAATTTTTTTTTTGGTACAAATATAAGAAGAAGAAAAATACACACATCATTGTAAAACTATATACGTCTCAGAATCTAAAAATGATTAAAAATATAACATAGTCCCGCAGCGCACGAACGGAGAAATGTTCTTTATTACGTTTTGTGTGCGAGTTTACGACGACGGACGGTCTTAAAGTCCCAGACGTTATATATATATATATATGAATACGATGCTCTACACCTCTCCGTATATTGTTATATTCTCTTTACGATTGTGTGCCTGCAGTACTACAACGCCGCTGGAGAGCACGTCGCGTACGCATCATCCGTGTACAAATGTAATATATACGAACGGGCTCGTATACGAGTTATTCGGATTAACGAGCCGATCGGACGGATATAATGATTTTCCGCTCATATACGAGTATATTATATATTTCTTTCATCTTTCATCCCGTTCGTGTTATATTTTACGTACGGTAATAGTCGGGGGGGAAAAAAAACGTTTTAGTTATACGAAAATTTTCGCCGTCCGGTCCGATCTGACGTCGTGATAGAATGTAAAACGCGTATACATTGTGATGCGGTGAAACGCCGAAATCGGCGATGGAATTGCATTATATTTTTTTTTATTATTATTATTATTCAAACCGCCGAACCCACCGCTACGAGTCCGAGCGGTTAGCGATTGATTTTACGCATTGCGCACTGATGATCGCGGCCTGAGACCGCTTATTAACCGTTAATTATTATTATTATTAGCAATCAACTAATTATGATGTAGTCGATTTGTTCGTGACAACGTTGACCCAGTGGCCTGCTATATACCCTTCCGCGAGACGACGGTCTCTTCGCGTGTTCCAAATCTCGCTCGTGTTTGATTTGCGAATTTTTATAGAACATGTCTGACGATTGGGGGGGGGGGAGAGCTCGGATGGTTTTTTAGACTTCCAATGTGATCGATTTTTTTTTTTTACTGTCTTCGGTAGTGAAAATTCTTCTAGCGCCGATCGTTTGCTCGGCTTCTGGCTTTCACGCAAGCGGCTGTCAGAGATGTACGAAGCGTCGCTTCAATCATCGAGCTACGGTGACAATCGGGTTTATGTACGTTTCAAACGAATCGATACCAGATCTGACTGGAACGAGTATTTCCCTGTTTAAAACAAGGTAAATGAGCCGATTCTCATCGCCTTAGTAACTTTTTTCACCACGTTTAAAACGAATTCGCTATATATATATATATTTTAAAATAGCGTAAAATATTAATTGTTAATTTAAATTCAAAATATGTTCATTATGACGCGAGAGTGTTTACGTAATTATTAGAAAAATGAAAGAAATGACAACGTGGAATAACACTGGAAAGTTTCGCCGGGGTTTTCAGAGATTTGTCAGAATTATGTGAAATACAACATGTGTTGGCGCGGCGCTAATGCACGCGCCGAACGTTGAATTGTATTCGTTGGCGCCGGATTTACGATTCGTTACACGCAATACTCGTGTAAGTACATTTCGTCGTCCATTTTTATAGCCGTCTCGTACGTTCCAATAAACGTATAAAAAGAGAAAAGACGTAAAATTTACAATAGTTATTTTTCGTCTCGAGACAATTATCCGCGTGCTAGAAGTTCGACAAAAGTTTCCGACCTCCACAATCAAAGGACCGCGAGACGACGGTGTACCGTCCATCGATTTGTCGATAATAATCGGCGAATAAAAATCCATTGACGTCAATTTCTCGAGAAAAAAAAACAGAAAATTATTTTGGTATGTTCTTTTTTTTTTTTTATCGGTAAAAGCCTACGAAATACTCGAAATTCGAACGTGCGTGTGTACTATCGTCTATTCTTGTCATCTATGCGTCGTCTCTGAAGGTTCACAACGGGCCAAAGAGTTTTTTTTTTTTTTTTTTGGCTTTCGATTGACAAACGAATCGAAGTTGTCGACTGTATGTACAGTACGGTATGATGTCGTATAGTATAATATTGCGTGTAATAACTTCAGAGCTCGGATTTCGATGTATTTGTTTTATGTTTTTCTTTTTTTTTCTAAAATGCTCGACACGACGATTTCCGAGATATAAATTTTTTCTTAATTCACAATGTTCTAAGTTTTTTTTTTGGAGGAAACTCGTTTTTTTATTTCAATCGAAGTTTTTATAACCTGTTTATACGTTAAATATTACAGAGGTGTTGAAATTACACACTACAACCATTTATCCAGTTAAAATAGTGTATCGAATTACAACCAATCAATGTCAATTTTTTTCTTTCAAACAAAATTTCATAATTATAAATAAACATGTTTATTTTTGAAAATAAAAAAAAAAAATTAATATTATTTAAAACGAATATACTTGTTGTTTTTTTTTTTTATATATATGTATAAAATTTCGTTAGAGCGTTATTTTTTAGGAATTCTCGTATCATAAACGATTATGTTTAATGCGTTGAAATCCGCGCCTTAGTCATAACGATAAACGTTATTATACCTTAAGGCCGAACGTTATATTATATAAATCCGAAATGACAAGCGCGGACGAAAAAATTATTATTAAATAATAAATATATACCGTGTGTACATCATTCGTTTTTCGCGTCGACGGATTCAATATATGGTACAAGAAAATCGACTCGAATCGATGGATACGAGAAATGTGCAAAGTTTTCACGTAGAATATATTATTACAATAACTGTTTATTACTGTTCTTCGTATATACGGTAGTGAATTTGTTAAATGTCCTCGGGCAATAGAAGAAGAAAAAAATTCTCAATTTAGTTGTTTCGATTTCAATCGAAACGCGAACGTCGTGGAAAATCTTCGATTCAAAAATTATATTATTATGCCGACTGCGAATTTCGTTCAAAAAAAAAAAAAATATATATATATATATATATATATATATTTGATCTCTCGTCGTCAGTGGCGCGTATGGGAACAATATGAGCATTCGCCCGAAAAATAAAACTTGGACTTTTAATTTGGTGTTGTACGCTCATACGTCGATTAGAGAGAAAAAAAAGATAAATTTTAATTATTATAATATTATTTCAATAGGAAATTGTTTAGTAATTCGGGCACGAAGAATAAAATATTAATTTAAATATGAAGAATATATTTTAATTCCCTTAGATTATAATTCACACGCGTCTGTTGACAATAGGGTTTTGAATTTTGAATTTATAATGTACGATAAAAAAAAAAATTGAGTGCACAATCACACACACTTGAATTCGCTACCATATTTTGAGTCCTTACATTTTTTTTGTTTCTTGTACACAGTTTATTGAATTCCGAGGTAAATCCATTGCGTAAGTGTACATGGATCGCTTTCCATATACACAGTACAGCACTCTGTCTACGAGGCATTTTTTTTTTTTTTTAATCATTGCGATATGAACGATGGACTGAAGACTCCAGATAAAGCATTGCCAAGCACCAGACCTCAAGTTTATAATATCTGAGATCAGCCGTCTCTCGATTACGGATCGTTTTGCAAAAAAAAAAAATGTTGTATACACTCACGTTATAATGGATGAATCGCGCGGTTCACCGGACACATTGTGTGCTGCGAACCGACGGTTGCAGTCGGAGGATTTTTCATGCGTTTCTCGAGAAACCGTCTCGGTCTGTCGTCGGTTTTCTTCTTCATTTCTTTTTTAACGAGCTGAAGAGTCACCGTTCGAGTTTGCATTCGAATTAAAAAAAATCACAGGCCATCGCGTGAACATCGTATTGTTAAAAAGTGTTTTAAATTATCTCTGGATCGTCGTGTCCAGTATGCTTTTGAACAAATTCCCAAATTAAACTGGAAACAAGGCGGTGGAAACTATGTCCTATTCATTCTTCGAGCAAACATTATTTACACATTTTAAAAGAACCGTCGTGCAAACTCTTAACGATTTCAGATATATTTATTCCGATTTCGTTTGTCGCCCGTTGGACAACGGTTTTTTCGATGCGCGTATTCTACGTCTCATTATTACTTTGTTTTTAAGGACCTGATAGTTTCCACGCTGTCTTCCATTTATCTGTACATAATATTATTACATTCGTTTGAACGTCCAACCGAGCCCTACGCTCGGTTGAATACGCAGTAATATTACATATATATATATAATATATGAACGGGACATAACGATATTTGCGATACTGATTTACGTGTACAATAGGAATAATATACGTATTTTGTACGTCGTTGCGATCGACGCGAACGTCCATAAATCGTATTATTACATAATATAGCGAAAACGTCGAAATTATAATATTGATTTCAATGCGGATAGAAAAACAAAACGTCTGTCATTTATTTTCGTATCTACGTTATAAAAATATCGTTTATAACAATTATTAAAAACTTATACCACTACCTAGGTATAACGCGATTATACGAACGACTTTATTCGAATATATATATATATAATATAATATGCTACAGTGGCGTATGCAGGGAAGGGATGATGTATCCCTCCCTTCTTTGTAGGATTCTGTTTTTACACTTTAAACATGGACATTGAACTTAACATAATATGTACTTTTTACGTACTTGTCGAACAAAAATCGAAAAACGACTTTAGAAAAGCAAAAAAAAAAAAAAAAAAATTGTTTATTAATTTCGTTCCGCGTAATTCGGTCGGGTTAGATTACGTGACAGTGGTTCCCAACCTGTGACAAGCGGAAAGTTCGTATGAGCGGTGGTACGCGAAGAAATTGTTTCGATGTAACATTGGCTCGGCGGCATTCAAAGTGATTTACTGCGAGTGAAAAACGAGTACCATTCAGCGGCGCGGTACAAAATAAACAGCAACAAATTTACACATTACAAAATTGAGATTTTTTTTTTACATTTACGAATATCGCGTAAAATAACAACAACAAAAATGATAATAAATGACACGATTTAAAAAATTAAAAAATATGTTTGACTCCCACGTAACCTTAATTTCAGAATAAAGGCGGTACGCTGTGACAAAATGTTTGGGAACCCCTGCGCCGAATAAAGTCGTTTTACGAGTTTCTCGATATTGTCTCCCGGAAATAATAACATTTCGCGAATAACGTTAAACTCGCGCATTTATTTCTAAACGCCGCAGACGGTGTTAAAATTGAAATGAAACGTTTCAAAACGAAAACTATCATTATTAGTTAGGTTAGTTAGTTACCTGTTGTTTTTAGTGCGACGGAATCGGTTATTTTTCCACCCCTCCTCCGCCGTAGTTTTAAATGACCGCGGCGCTCGCTGTTTTCGACGTATCGCAATGGCGTTTCAAAGAGTTCTCGACGTGCGTTTGACCGCGGTATACTCGGCGCGCGTCAGAGCCCATATAAAACGGTTTGGAAGAAAAAAAAAAAGCAAATTTTTCTCCGCGATATTTTCAATTACGGAAATTTGACAGTTTATGAAAATAAAAAAAAAATTTTAACGCGCAACTTGCCAACTGCACGCACCTGTATTTATCGAACAGATTTCATTAGATCAGTTAACGGTTTAATTAAAAAAAAAAAAAAATACCGTAATTAAAAAAAATAAATATTTTACGCTTTCTTTTTTTTAATTATAAATTTATTTATTGTTTTTATTATTTATATATATTTATTATATATATATACAAATTGAATCCGACAGTTATTGTATGCGGAATTATCTAGCGGGATAAATGTCCAAGTTAATACCGCATTCACGATTTCTTGGATACTATAATAATAATAATAATAATAATAAAAATAATAATATTAATAATAGTTCATTTTTTATATACGGTATAGTGTAGTGTAACCACGACCTAACCTAACCTAGTGTAACCTAACCTAAAGACGTTAATAACTGATAATAACTATATATATATAAGTGAACTGTAAACCCCGTTGGGGAAATATGATATATTCTCCGGTGAAATACGATTCGGAAGCAAAAACTCGCTGCGTAATAGTCTCCGCGACACAAAGTCGCGTTTTAACCTAACCAACGTAATGCCGCAGATTAAATAGAAGACAATGAAGTCGGCTATACATAATATAATGCAGCATCTTGATTAAAGTCTAGCGTGTGTACACGCTATTGTATAACCGTAATTAGCGTCCTTTCAAGTCAGCCGCATCAACCGGTGTTAATTTATAACTCGTTAATAATATTACTACACGAAATTAATTTATATAATAATACGCGTGTCCTATACTCACAACGCGGTGATAAGCCCCGTTGAACTTTTATGAAAATTTCCACGCATTTTTCTCTAATTATAAACGGTAGATTAAACGAATAACGTCAGAAATCGATTATTTTCCCGCCCTGTCGTACGAATAAACGATGTTGTAAGCGAATTATATTATTTTAATATTATTATAATCGAGCGCGCAATTACGTGGGTGTGATTTTTTTATTCCGATTTAATCGCGATCTCGTCTCTATCGCGCCACACACACACACACATAAGTCGTCGTTGCAGTGGAAAATCTTTGAAATAAAATAAGAAAATGTTTTATTTATACCGTTACACGCCGGTCATATGAACACGTGGTTTTTATTTATTTCTTTTAATATATCTCTCACTTCGCAAAGCTCGGGCTTTTCGTATAACTCTCGTATTTAACTCCGCTAAATAAATATTTTATTTTTTTTTTGGAAAATTCTCAATAAATACGGTAATATCGTACGCCCCCGTTTTTGCTGTTGGACGCGTTAAATTTCGGTACATTAATAACAATGTGTTATGTTTATTAAGGGAACGCGCGTGGGCCGGGGATCCACTGGAATCGTTGGACACTCCTAGTAAAACCATCTAGGAAACTAAATTAGGAGAATCAGTTTTTCGATTTTTTTTTTTTTTTTTAAAAAAATATGTCATTCATTAACAGTTTTTTCATTGTACAATATTCATAAAAGTAAAAATATATATATATATATGTTAATTTCTAAGCGAATCTTGTTGTGAAATTTCGTCGTTGTTTATTTTAATAAAACAATAACACTCGAATACAATCCGCAGGCTGAATACGGAATTTATTTTTGCTCGTATAAATCACTTTGAATATCGCCAATCTACCTCTGTACGCTTATTTTTCAAAATATATAACAGTTCAATAATATGTAATGTGTTATATTAATAATAATAATAATAATAATAATTTCGATGAAAATTTCTTCGCGTACCACTACGGGTTGAGAATCGCTGTCACGGGAGCAATTACTAAATAATTTCTTGTCTTAGACGCTGACTGATCGTCATTGGAGTCTAATTAATTATTAAACGTGAATAGTTCGTGAAACGTTGTTATACGTGTATATACGTATATAAAATAGAGTTTATTGTGGTGTGACGGCAGTCGGTAATGACACGATTCGCAGAGAACGTTTTAAATTATTGTATAGATTCAAAAAACGACCGTCGGATAGGAAGAAAATCGTTATCGGAAAAACACGATCGTTTAAATAACAAATATATTTTATTATTCCGTACAGATGAATTTGTCTCGAAACCGTTAAACAGAATTTCCGAGGAGGCGAAATATTTTTGCGTTCATGAAAAATTATACCGTCGATCTCAGGACGCGGACGGGGCGTAGAAATAAAGTCGACACCACCCGTGCACGGGGTTTGAAGGGCCCGCAAAGCCTAAATTCTAATTGATATTTACAAATGCTTTTTGACACGTCGTTTGTTCTTTTTTCACCGACGTTTATACGAGATACACACGCGGTAATACTTGGTGTCTGCGTCCATAACGGGTTATTAATAATCCATTCTGAAAAATTAAATTTTTCAACCACGCTTGGACGGGACAAACGAGTAAACACAGATTTTTACTGTTTCAACGAAACTTACGAGCGAATAGAGTATGGATCGTTGTACAACGGCTGGTGCGTGTACGACGGCCGTTTCGCGGTGTCAATCAATAAAACTCGTATTACTATTATTATTATTATTATTATTAAATGTACGAACGTAGAGCTATCTATTTTCTTATTATTCGTTTGACAAATTCTAAATGACTTTTGCGTTATTCCCGATTTTATTATAAAGTTTCGTGTTCTCTTTTTTTTTTTTTTGTTTTGTTAAAAATCAATTTCTTAGTTAAAAACGTCAGTGAACAAAACTATTAACGGGATCACTGCGGACGGGACACCGATCGCCGACGAATTTTGCCGGCATTCGCACGAGGTGCCCGAGTAATACTCGTACCGAAAGGACGGTTTGCGGATATTTTCAAAACGAAAAAAAATTCAACAAATTTCAGAAAATCCAACGACTAAATGTAAAATTTTTATTAACAATAGCTTTGTATAACGCCTATTTTTGCGAATTTAATTAAATTTTTTTTTCTTTTTTACTATCAAGTCTCGTACTCGGTTTTTTGGCATCCGACGTTTTTGCGAGTTATCAAACAGTCGAATTATTGCTGGATTACGCGGTCCAACCTAGTTTCCGTGTTTGCGGACAAACTTCGTAATCTCGTATTGAACGGAGATTTTCATCGTATTTCGGAGAATATGCGTCGTCGTAACAAACGGCAATTGTACGGAGTTTACTTTTAGAAGTAAAAAACAAAAAATTATAATAAAAATTCCAAACGTCTATTTTTTTTTTTTTTTTTTACTCGAGATTTTAATCTCGTGTGTAGAATTTCCCGAGTGTCTCTCGCATTCCTTCATTGAACACGCTCTTTTTTTTTTTTTGTTTAGATCGAATCGTTCGCCGTAAAAACGGTTTACGTTAAATGTCATAGAAAATTGGAGTGAGGGGATGTGTTTGTAGTCGACTAGCGCTCTGCGTCACCGTTAAACGTGTTACGACGATTTCGAGATTAATAGCGATTTTCCGTTTACAATAACTGCGAGAATGGCGGGAAAAAAGTAATGGATCACGTCCCGTTCGTTACAAGTGGTCGAACGAAAGTTTTTATTATTGAATTATCGTAAAAGTTTGGCGAGAAAAAAAGAAATCTATTTATTCGTGCGGTGTGTGTACGAACAACGCGAAAAACCTCCTGTTCTCGTGATTCCTCGAGTGTTTAAGAACCGTTCTGTTGACTTTGTGTCCAACTATTCGAGGGAATGAAGGGGAGAGCATCGGATTTAGACGTAAAGCCGCAATAACAAGCGCGAAAAACAATCGGTATTTTATTCGTCCGTATACGGGATAAGATAAAAGTATTTTCAATTTGAATAACGCGCGCTTTAGATAAGTTTTTATCTTCACACGCAGTCAACGTTATTGTTACGTACAAATAACGCGCGCACTATAAATAATTGCTCCTTCGAATTTACGTTTACGTTTATTATTATTTTTATACGTAAAATTGCAATACGACGAACGATTGAATTTCGTTTTTCTATATATGTATATGTACCGCACTACGAGATGACAAGTTTGGTAATTTCCGAGAGTGGGTTTTGAGATGTGTAACGTACAAAGGCAGCGCATTTATTTATGACTGTAAAAACTGTTGTTGGCCAAATAGCGCCTTTAAACGGTGAGAGATGGAAGTTACAAAAGGCGTTTCATTGAAAAGAGCGTTGAGATTTTCATAAGAATCCGCCAAATACTGAAAACTGTCGTTTTGGAAGTTAAGACATTTATATATCTCATAGTGCGATACATATGATTTTTTTTTTATACGAACAATCCGGGTTTTATAACTATTTTTGTTTTTCTTTCCATCAAACGAACCGATCGCCGTTGGTGAGGAATTTTAATTTTTAAATTGTTGTACTCTTAAAATTGTACGAACGCGGAATTCGAAATTCAGACGTACACCGTCATCGCACCGTCTATTAATGGATGGTAATTTTTTTACGTTATTCTTCGTCTAGTAATGGAATTCTCTATTGTCAACACTGTATTTTGTGTTTCAAATGCCGAATAGAAATTTTTGTTATTGTTTTTTTTTTTTTTTTGACGATTTAAAAACACGTATTATAAAGTATTTTTCTCCAATGATATCGTGCAAAATTTTGGATAATTCGCCTGTAGAAACGATTTATCGAAATTGTCGGCTAATAATTTCCATAATACACTATCGATAATTTTCGCTCAAATCGAATATAAAATTATCGTATATATGTGTAATCGTTTTGATGCAAACACAATGCTTATTGTACGATTTAACGATAATTTCGTGCATAATTTATCAAATACATATAATATCGTAAATTAAATAAATTAATAAAGATAAAGTGGCATTTTTTTTTATATCGTGTATACGTAATGTTGTACAGAAATTTCGTTTATATTTTGCAATTAAACGGTCACGTGGTTTTTTTTTTTTTTATGTAAATTATAAACGGACACGCTAATACGAGTTTGCGCGCGTTCGCTTAATAAATTACCTCGTACAATTAAATTAATTGTAATATTTGTCCGCACTAACGAGCGTACAAAAAAAAAAAAAAAATGTTTAATTTTTTTTCCCCTCCCGGTTATTATTGGGAACAGAGAAAAGTCTTGAAAACGTTTTATTCGCCATTAAAATTGGTTTTCAATCAATCGATAAAATATTTTTTATACTGTATTTTCTACGCGTTCGCCGATTAACGCGATACTTTTGCACGTCAATCACGTTAATGATCAATTACGTTTCTCTCTCTCTTTTTATTCGATGAAAAAATTGGGTCAATCACTTTTTTATCTGTTTATCGACAAAATGTATTCTCTCGCATTGTTCGTCCGACTCTGACGTTTCGCGTGCGTTGAACTGCGCGCGTTCCGTCTTCATAAAATATATCGTTACGTAAAAATCTTCGTCGTGCGGTATATATTATAAAACACTCGAAAAAATTAATTACACCGATATTCGTTCTCGATTACAGTATTATTATTATTATTATTTGACGCTTTTTTTCTTTCTTTCTTTTCCACTCCGACGCGGTAATAGGATCGACGAATACATTTTTTTTTCGTCATTAAAACACTGTATAATTAATCAGGTGTATATTACGAGAGCGGTTTAAAATTGAAACGGCGGGGTAAATTAAACTTTCCTACACGGAACCGGACAAATCGTATATATCTCTACAAACGGTTTGCAGTTATAATTATTGATCGATACGAGCGGACACGGGTAAAAAATCCTTTTTTTCTTTTTCAGTAATACGAATATCGAATATAGTAATTATTATTATTATTATTATTATTATTATTATTATTATTATTATTGCTTAATCGAATTGACAGTCGTCGATACGAAATTTGCGGTGGAGCGGAAGATTTAATCGCTTTTTTTTTCAATTTCCGTTGAATTAACACAATAAATAATAAGTAAATTAACAATACGAATTAGTTATAAAATATAATAATAATAATAATAATAAAAAAAAATAAAAATACTTTTGAATAAAATATAAGATTCGAACACCGAATTTCAACGAGATTATTGATAAAACGTTCTTTTTTTTCTTCTTGAAATGTCTGCTACTGCTAATCGTTACTCGTATTTTTTTTTTTTACTACTTTTTACATTAAAGTAATCTAAGTTATTATTTTCACGTAGGCACTATTGATTATGTTTTTGAAAAAACGAGTATGAATACAATGTTCCGAACACCGCCAAAGTCCGAATAATACGAGTGTTTAAATATCATAATCGTATGGCACCCGTATACTGCATCCCACTCGTCCAAACCCTAAAGAGTTCAACGAAAATTATTCTTGGCATTGTCACTCTCAAAACCGAACGTCAACCGCGTTATTATCATTCCCATGAGTATTATCCAACAAATCTAAGCTTCCTGGGCAAACTCATTAATGGTTCTATCGATGCAACACGTGGAATTTTGTCGCGTCAAAAGTAAATCTCAAGATTGCCGGTTTATCTTCCCGCTTGTTCGTTCCATTATACAGTTTCATCGTTTCGACTATGCGGACCATCGATATACATCGGACTTGGTATATGGGAAACCGCGATTTGCCTTGTAACTCAATCTCGTATTCTTATTCTACGTATTCCGCCTTATGTGTTATGTGTGTTAAATAAAAACTTTCGATTTTTTTTTTTGTCGTTTCATATCGGAGTACGTATAATTCCCCTCCCCCGATTATTATTTGTAGATACAACTATACGAAGATACGTTTATTAATAATAATAATAATTATTATTATTATTACGACGTATTTAGGCTTGAGAATTATCGTAGCAGAAAAAAACAAAATAAATTGTACCGCTCTATTGGTATACCGCGTAATTTTGTTCGAGTGCTCGTATTGTTGTTATTACTCAATATTTTAATAATTTAATAACATTCGAAGGAATAAAGTCGAACGCGTGCGGAGCTGTTTGTCACATCTGTTCACAAGTGGTTTTATTATTATTATTATTATTATTATTATTGATTTCGTGTTGTTTTTTTTTTTTATTATATTTTCCTTCCCGTTATCTCTTATTTCGTTCGCCCGCGAAGCCATCGCCGTACGAAAATAGTTTTTACTACAGTTCAAACAAGACGTGTTTTACTCTTCTAACGTCGGCCGTTTTCTCGGTTACAGATATGGATTGGCGGACATGAACAACGAGGACGAGGTGCAACGAGTGTTCAAGGGGGAGTTGGACACCGCGAAATGGGCCATTCCCCGTTTGGTCAAGGTTTTCATCGCGTCCACCAGAAACGGTAAGCCGGATTTAGTAGTAACTTTAAAAAAAAACGTCTATATGCGCTTAACGAGAAAAAAAAATATAAAAAAATACGTTCTAATAAATTAATGAAAATTACTAGATTTTAAGTATAGAATAATGGCATCGCGAATGACAGACGATTGTTTTTACACGTTTTCGACGGTGTGTGGCGTGTATACAATTTGAGTTCTCGAATCTGTTGGACATAAAATCTCTATGTAAAACAAAAAAAAAAAAATTAATCACATTTTTTTTTTTTGCTATTTTGTACCGAAACCCGTTAGATAATTGCGCGAAAACAGGGGAAAAAAATTCCGAGCTATCGGAAAACGCGCGCGCGAATATAATACGCGAAATGAAATTTCGATACAAGTATAAGAATCGTGAAGGAGCGTGCAAAAACCAAAAAAAAAAAAAATAATAAAAAACATCCTGACCCCTCGTAGTTATTGGTAACTAATAACTATACAATATTAAAAACGTGTGTATGCGTCGACAAGAAGAAAACGGAAGAGAATGTATAGAAGAAGAAAAAATAGAATTTTTTTTCTTTTGAAGTATTAAAAGAAAAAAACCGTCAAATTTTCTCTATATATAACGAATTTCGTTTTAAGCGCCCGTCAAATATCGTTTTGAAAAAAAGAAAACGTTTCTGTCTAACGAATTCGTCTTGTCGTACCATTAACGCGTACGATTCGCGTATTCCGATAAAATGTCGACAATCCAAACACACAGACGCGATCGCGTGCCCGTAGCAGCAGCCACGTAAAAACTTTATTAATAATATTATTTGTTTGATCGACGAATCGTACGTATTATTTACAAACGTATTGGATTGTATCGAAAAACGAGCCTGCGGTTTATTTGTGATCCGTTGCAGTCCGTTCACGCGGAACGGTATCGCGATAAATTTTTATTGAAATAAACAAAACTTTTAATATCCTATAAACTAATGTGCTATAACACGTGGTTTTACGTCTTTATTTCGACGTTTTACTAAACACTGCGTTATTGTTATTATAAGTACGTAACACGCGTTGATTAGATGTAACGAATACGAGGTTTTTTCTCTTTTTAAGCGGAAAAAACGGGAGTCATTTCTTCATAACGAAACGTCTATTTTAACGAATATTTTTATGCCGAATCGACGAGTAAACTATTCGCGTTCGTTAGACTACGTATTGTTGTTATCATACCTCCTTCTTCTCTGTAATCGACCATTAACATTCAATCACAATGCATGCCACTTCTCTCCATCCATCGTCACTCACTCAGCATTTGGATCCATCATTTGTACATCCTTCTTGACCTGATCCTCTCACCTTAAACGTGGTCGTCCCAGCGGTCTCTCTCCTCGCGGCTTCCCACACTGAACCATCTTCCGAACTAGAGTTCCTTCTTTTCTCCATGCACGTCTTGCCCACCGGAGTCACCTTCTTTTCGTTTATTATTATTATTATTATTATTATTATTATTATTATTATTATTATTATTATATATAAATCATATCGATGGTCGGCTGGGCGTTTTGACTCTTCAATAAATTATTACGCGTATAGTTTTTAAAACCGTTATTGTTTTTCCGGTCGAATCGATTTTAATGAAATTGGATAAATCCTAGGAAGATTCAAAGATTGTAATGGCACATCCGTATTCGGTGTATTGTGATTATTGAAGATAGTACTACTCTGCTTTATAGTTTTCGGCATCGTAGGTGATGGTGACACGTTTATATAATATGTATTTAAATTATGTACTGCAGTAATATAGTAGTGACACGCCTCGTTAAACCTCGAACGTTGAACTCGAACACGCAGGTGTGTGTGTGTGTGTATATTAATATTGATAATCGTTACCACACTGTACTTACTATTATTTGATAAACAAAATTGTTTAGACGTGTGTGGACTGAACGTATTTCGAAACATTCGAAACCACATGTCCGATTCATAAATCAACGTTCTTTTGCACGTGCAATTGATAGACGTCTAAAAAAAAAAAAAAAAATCCGACTGCCTCTCGGACTCTCGGACAATACGATTTTTAAAACACTCGGTAAAAAAAATGTGCCTAAAAAATCGTCAATATGAACGTATGTACTTACATAACGAGTAAACAGATCGTTTCGTTTTTTTTGAGACGAATATAAAATTAATAATTATACATTGGATATTTAAAATCTAGGAAATGAAAACTCATTCGTTTCAGTATCGTATTTTTTTTTCATTTCCGATTTAAAAAAAAAAAAATTCGTCGTCTTCCTCGCCCCCCCCCCTCCGCGATCGAAAATGTAACCGAAATGAATAATATTTTAAAATTCTTCTCGCCGTCTTTTCTATCGTATAATACACAAAAAAAAAATTATTACGTCGAGTACGCGAATTGATTAAACGCGGTAATTTTGAAACGGTTTTTTTTTTTGTACTGCACGAGCGACGGCAATATCGTTTTTGATTAGGTATCGGAAACAAGTATGGCCGGCATAAACGGTACGGAGATTGAATTGCGAAAGATTTTTTAATAAATTTCCGCCGTTCGAACACGTTATGCATATATTTCTCGTTAAAAAAAACATAAATAATAAATATTTCCGCGTCTTTAATAATAATTTTGAAATAAGGATCGGCTTAAAAAAATAAATAAATATATGTATATATATATATGCTCGCCGTATATTTCGTATTCTCTGGACAACATTGAAGTACACGCGCTCATTGAAAATAAAATTGCTTTTCCTTCGCGTATTACATTACAATTTACATTTACAATATTTATGAATTACGGAAATGGAAAAACGTGAATCTTATTGAGAGAGTGAATTCGAGAGACCGTTTAAAAAGTGTACGCGGACTTGCCGTTCGTTTGGAAATCGTCTACGAGCGCGGTGTGAGACTTACGATTTCTCGACTTTTCGACGTTATTTTTCCCACGCCGTACGGTCAACGCAGTCTTTATGAAAATTCGTTTAGTGTTTCAATATCATAAAAAAAAAACAGCGCGAATGATCGGGCGAGTTAACGAATGAAAATAGTAGTCCATTAACGCATGAGTCGTTTTTTTCTATTTTTGCCGGATTTAAAACGGGACGAAAAAAGATATCGATTACCACGTTTTACGACGGAAATAGAAACAATCGTTATACATATTGTAAAATTTTTTTATTATTTTACAAAAACTAATCGGTATTTTTATTTTTTATGCGCTTTTAAATACGCCTAATAATTTATTAAGTACCCGTTTGGGGTTATAAATTATTATTAACGTTTCATTACTGACCAAGACGATTATTTCAATCTCCGTACGAGTGTTTTATAATAAACGACGCGTTATGGACTTCGATAAAATATATATATATATATGTGTGTGTGTGTTCTTCTCCGTTTTATGTCGGTCAAACTAAACCGAATAATTTCGATGAAATTTAAAAACAATCGAATTCGCGCGGTGGTTTTTTCCACCGTTTTTTCTCCGGTTCTGTTACTCTTTAGACTTCGCGAAACTTTATCCCACGCGAACTGCACTTTATCATCGTTCAAATTCGAACACAATAATGTTTTATGAGTTTTCTTTTCCATATTTCCCCATTGAGCGCGCACGCGCGTCGTAGGCGATAAATATTAATAATTATAATCGTGTGTGTACATGTACACGCTTGCTTCAGCTACTACATTAACCCGTGGGCCGTGAACTATAATGATAATAATAATAATAATAAAAAATAATTGAAATATGCGCACACTAAAAGACTGACGGAATACGCGTACTTCGAAATATGCGTCATTTCGAAAATATAAAATAAAAAGATACGTTAAAAAAAAAGAAACGGAGAGAAGCGTTTTCGGCTATGCTTTTCGACACGCACTCGCTGAAATATTTTCGAATAATTTCAACGGTTCCGGGGACAAAGGAATACCACCTGGTTTTTGAACGCGCGCAAACAGGAGAGCTGGCGGAAATTCGCACGTGTACGGAATATCCGTTTCGTTACGGTAATTCACAATTTTGTTTCCGATCGAAAGTGCGTCGTTTCGACGAAAACTCTCAACGATTCCGACATACGGTTCGCACGAAGTTTTCGCCATGGCGCACGCATTAATTACGCGCTAGAAATCCGCGCGCGAAAGGGAGTGCGTATAGTTAAAACGGATTTTCGTAGAGCGACAACGCGCCAGCCAACACGCTTCTTTTTTTATTCTTGTCCCAAAACGTTCGCGACGTTCGGTTGTTGTATCGACTTTCCGAAGCAGTCGCGGAACGCGCGTGTTCGTTCCGTTTTTTTTTTTTAAAAAAAAAATACCGCGCAACAAGAATTCGTCGGATTCCGGCAACGACCGTTGAGCGACGGTAGTAATAGAAATTCAAAAAAAAAACTCCAATCCCGCGTTCATTAATGCACATCACGACGAATTAAATTCAACACGCGACACGACATGATATAATATATACTGTACGGATCTAAAACAGACGTCGCGTCTTACAGGCACTCGCAGTGGAACGGATAAGCGTTCCATAGATGTACGAAAACCGCGCGGCGCACACCTCGTACACGTTCTATCGTATTATTATTATTATTATAAACGCGTTCTATTCATTCCTTTCTTTCGCACACAAACTTTTAGAACTAATTAGTGCCGCGTCACGGCATACGTATCAAACAATATAGTTTACATACACACACACAAGCGCGCGCGCACGATACGACGCGAGAAACTCTACACGCGTAGTAATATAATATAATATAATATAATACGCGTGTACGACGCGTCGACGAAAATCGACTGGCACCAAACCGCAACACGCCCGTGGATTTAACGACCGCGAGGAAATCCATTAATCTCTCCGAACTTGTCAACCGTAACTCTGCTCCGTCACCGGCGCATAGCTGTTTCGCCCCATCACCACCGCCCCCCCGGCGTTAAAAAAACGCGCGCGCCGGCCGAGACCGGTTTCGCAATTATTACATATTTCGTTAGATAACAATCAATACGGCCGCGTCGTCGGTCTCGTCCTGCGATGACCGTTTCGCGTCGTCAAAACACGTATTCCGACCGCCGGCCATCGGGATTATTAATTATAGTGGATTATTCGAATGCGCGTTCTCCGCGACTCGAGTTAAACGCGATGCGTCGTCGTCGTCCAACGTATTCGCGATTTTCGCTACTATAACGGATATTATCGAACGAACGGGCGGCCCCGAACAGACGAACGGAGGACCATTCGCATCGTTCGTCCCGCCGTTATCTACGATAACGGTTTTCTCAAACTGTGGCCCTTGGGGGTACTCGACATTTTTTAACGGCTACGAGTCTGGCTAACAGACCTTTAAATTGAAATAGAGGAAAAAACTCTCTAAAATCCAAGGTAAACATTTGCGAATTTCAGTCTTAAAACGATACCGTATAATATCTAAACATTTCGTGCGTTAAATAAAATCTTGCGTCGTGAACGACACTCGCGTGTGTGCGTTATCGGTTTATCGCGTGCTATGAGAACGATATACCCCATATACAACCAGTATAATATTATGCGCAAACAGAAACAACCTCGCCCTTCTCACTAATTTCTCTGAAAGTAAGCGGCCTTTTGGTTTTTTAAATTTTTTGTGTATTAGTTTTTAATGACTTAAATCATAATGAAATAAAAATGTGTGTAAGTCTTTAAATTTTTTTTATATATATTTTAATTTAGTAAGTAATGAGGGGGATACTCAAAAATATGTGTTGGTAAAAAGGGGTACAGTGTTCATAAAAGTTTGAGAATCCCTGATCTACAATAACGGTTTTCGTTGGGCAAATTTCTGGACGTGCGGAAAGCGTTAGCCGGCGGAGAAACGCCGCGGAGCTCCTGCAATCGGTTGATATTGTGCGGCCGAAAAAGCGTTCCGCCGACGCTCTTGTGATTCGCGCGTTTTTTTTTTAGAAAACACATCGCGAGACCGAACTACGGTCAACGCGCTTTCGTCGTGTGTACCGAGCTCGAGATGTTCGAAAACGAATGCGCCGGACACATTACCATGGCAATTTGATTTTTGATTTTGGCAATTTTTATCGTGAATATAGGAATAATCGCGGAACGCCTTAATAACAAACGTCTAATCTTACATTATAATGTACAAATCATAGTTTATCTTATCCGTCGTCCATTATCGCGTCGATGAATACGTTTTTCTCCGAGTGCCACGTTCCATGAAGACGTCATCGCACTCGTATTTATTCAGCGGCGTTTGTGATTCCATCGCATGCGAACGTATTCGTAAACGTATTAACAAACGAAAATAACCGATTTTTCTCAATCTCAACGTTAATTTTTGTCTTAAAATCGTTTTTATTTACATTTTCATTAATTTTTACACACACAATAATGTCGTTTATTTTAAATAACGATAATACGAATGTCGTTGTACAATGCAATATGTAGTTATTGATTTCTCCGAGTTAGTTTCGAGAATTTTCCTCCCCCCCCCCTCTGAATAGCGGACACCTCTAAATAACGGACAAAATTACGGCGACCGAGAGTGGCCGGTATTTAGAGATTTCATTGTAATTAAATTCTATGTGTACATAAAATATTCATTGCGTTTCCGCGTGAAATCGAGTTTTCAATAAAACCGATTGTTAAACGCGTGCGTTATCGCGTAATGCGATTTATAATATTTAAAAAAATAAATAAATAATTGACGCGGTGTTTTACGTGATTTTTAATGTTATCCGGGCAAAATTGATTTTTTCGATTTCGTAAGTTATTATTTTTGTGTACTGCAATGACGGCTATCGCGTCGCTACGAGATTATCAAATGATAATCATAATTCGATCACTTTTTGTGTGATCACACGGTGCGCGATTCGACGACATCAATACGGTTTGTTAGGCGTCGTAATAAATACGTTCGCATCGCGACGAGGAGACATTCAACGTCCAGCCATTCAATATCGTGTCTGTGAGGGAAAAGCGCGGAAATCAAATAATTTCATATTGTCATATTTTAAATAAATAATAATCGCATTCGCTTTTTGTAAATTAATTTTTTTTTTTTTTACGTTTATTCGTTTAGCATCGTTACGTTTATTTGTCATTACTACTATTATTATTATTATTATTACGGTTTTGATCGCCTATTCTCCGCGAGATCAATCCCGTACCCGTGGAGTGCGTTTTTTACGTTCATCGGACAAAAATAATTTGTCAATTGTCGTTATTAAAATAGTTTTTTACGGTATTAACTAAAATAATAATAATAGTAAAAAAAAAAAATCGCTAAACGTTTTAACATTAATCGAGAATTTTAATCGGCGTTTAAAATGTTAATATTATATAACCCGCAACTTTCATTTACTATTATTAAATATATTGTATACGTTTTTTTCTTTTTTATGAAAACTTCGATTAACCGACGGATCCATACACGCGTATAAATATTTATTTTTTTTTAAAGCGCATAATCCGTGATAAATATTGAATAATACGATTGATCACGAAATGAACGTAACGCAAATTTTTTGTTTTTTTTTTGCTCGAAACTCAAAGACATTTTTGTTTTTTTTTTTATTTTTCGCGAACGCGTTACAAAGTTTTTTTTTTGAACGTTCTTTTACTATGTCACTATACCGACGGCGGTTTTGAAAATACCTCGGGTATAAATAAGTAGCTTTCTTTTCCTTAGAACCTCGTGTAGGGAAAAATAATTTTTTCATTATTATTGTTATTATTATTCGTCGTCCTCTCGTTTCAAACGTTAAAAACACTTTGAACGACTAAGCGAACGGTACTGTGTTGTTTAATTTAAAATTCGTTTTGACAGGTACTGCGAAATTTTTTTTCGTAGTCGAACACACGACACGTGCATAATATATATTATATAATATTATAGGTACGCATTGTGAAAAATAATGGAATATTTAAAACGAAAAAATTAAAAGACGAGCAATTGGAAAATTAGAAATAAAATTTGCTTCAAAAAAAAAAATATGTATATACATATAACTAAACGGATAAGCATTTTTTTTTTTTTTTTTTATTGGTCTTTTCTCCTTGTAATTTTTTTTTTCTTTGTTTACTATTATTTATTTTTATTCATTAAAACTTTTTTTGAAGAAACAATCAAATATTTACCTCAGCCATTGTTCCCGCACTCGCGGGACGTATGATTTTAATGAATAATTTATTGCGTTATAAAATTATTATAAAACAACGTTGCGAGTTTCACGCATTACCGATTATTATTATTATTATTATTATTATTATTATTATTACTCAATATTAAGCTCAGGATTATTGTAAGCCACAAAAGCAAACGTTGTTGAATATGTTAATGCAGACGTTTCTAGAGCGCTATATAGTTATTTTAAACCAGCGCGTTCCGTTACGCCACTCGCATCGGATACATATTTATTTATGGGATGTCAAGATAATAACACAAATTTCTTTTTACACTAGTGGACCGTATTTTATTACGCGATAATTCATTTTGGCGATAGTGATAGTAATTATAAAAATTATTACTGTTTATTACTGATCGGTTGTGTTTTAGCTCGGTGCTCTCGAATCCGACGACGATTTGAACCCTGTATTTGTTTGACTTGACACCGTGTAAACGGAAATTTCACTTGCTTCATATGCGATGACGCGATTTGTAGAAAAAAAAAAAAAGATATCTCAACCACAACAAATGCGAAGTCTGTTTCAATTGCCATTCGCTGATAGACATTATATTCGACTGGTCGAATTGAATTCATTAAAAATATGAAAATATCACGTTATATACGAGTATTATATAATGTAAAAACGCGTTTACGTTTTTCTTTCTCTCTTTGGTAACAGTGACGTCTATCATTAACTGTTCCAGCGAAAAATCGTTTACATCTTTGGTACGAATAAAAAGAAGAAAAAAAAACGAATAGATTAAAATCAACGTTGTGGGGGGGGGGGGTCAACAAAATGCGCGCGTGTGTATGTATGTGAATATTATTATCGATAGAAAATCGATGTTATACGGCGAAGAAACGTCTGGAATTTTCACGATAATATCGACGGATATTAAAAAGTGAAAACGAGGTAAACGTTTCTCGAATATCACAGTGTTATTTAATGAAATTTCTATTTTTTTTTTTTTTTAATATTTCAGTTCGATATTGTATTATTTGAATAAAAATGTTTAAACGTATACATTATGATTTACAAATCAAATGTATAACATCAGTATTATACGTTCTTTTACATAAAACGCGCGACGACAACATTTTTAATATTGATTTTTTTTCTCTTTTTTTACGATTCGACAATTCGTACAAGACGAACATTTTGCGGAGAAAATTATTTTATTTCTTTTAAATACGTTTTCCGCGTTAATATTTAGTAAATGCAGTATTTACACGATTAGAACTGGCGGATAATTTGAAATCGTACTGCTACGAACCTAACCCTATGCATTTGTAAATCGGTTTCGCGTCCGCGTTTAAAAAGAAAAAACATGTCGTTTGCGCATTACTAATCGTGTTTTGAAATGGGGGGAAAAAAAGCGTAAAGGACAAATTTCGCGATATTTTCGCGCACGTTTACATTAATCGTTTATTAAGGGGATTGAAAGCGGACATTTTCTCTCTTCGTCTTACACATACGAAGCATAACAAAATAGACGTTTCCCTACTTCCAACGTACTTCCGATTGGTCTAGCGTGGTACGATAAGAAATTTGAAAACGGATTTGGAGTCTACTCGAGATTGACTTGCCCACGTCCTTAATTTTTTCTCATAAATCCTAAAAAAATAATCGAACAATTTTAAAATAAAAAAAAATTTGCCAATAATCAACTTTTAAACGTCCCGAGATGAAAAAAAAACGAATAAAGTGGCTAGATCGTTATACAGTAAATTTCACGACGAATTCAAATCCGTTTTCAATGATCTTATCGCACCACTGGATCGATCGGTACGTTGGAAGTAGGTCATGTATATTTTGCTGTGTTTCTTGTGTGTAAAAGAACAAATGCTCGCTTTCAATCCTCCTTAACGATATCCAATATTGTAATTAAAACGTGAAAAACTATAGTAATTCGTTCGTTTGCGATCGTCCGTTGTACACGCTGCAAAAATCGCTGACGGAACGAGTGATAAAAACGGAAAAAAAAAGCGCGCGAATTAAATTAATATAATAATACGGCGCGCGCGTACTCGTACGTATCCGAGATGTATAAAATATTCATCGACCGAAAACAACGCGACGAATAAATATTTAATTTAATAATTCGAATAATAAACGTTAAAAAACAAAACGAAAAATGTTATTGCCACGGCGAATACTTGTACGAATACCAGTATAACAATTCAAATAATATTGTTTTAACGAAACAACCGTGCCTAGTGTTTGACACATTGAAACGTTATATAGGTTTTTTTTTTATCGTATAAATTCGTTTCGTAACTTGTATACGTCGATCAAACTCTTACACAAACGACGGATAATAATAATAATTTTTAGAAAATCTTTAGGCATGTCTCGTTATATTTTTTGTCAATTTCGTCTGCAATAAAATTATGATATCGTTATTATATACGTGGAACAGTAGGTTATACACAATTTTCTTTTTTTAACGCCAATGACAGGTCAAGAATAATATGCCAAAACCCGTCTGGAAATATAAATAAATAAAATTCCGAAAATTATTATGTGTTTTTATTCAACGCCTAAACGTACATATAGGTATATAAGAATGAAATACGATTTATAATAATAATAATTTATTAAATATTTTGTAAAGACATATACTTTTATATAATAAAACACGCGCGTATATTATACAGATTAATTATTATTATTAAACGCGTTAAAGCGCGTGCATCAGACATTTCGTTATATTTATTATTATACGGAATGTCTTATATAGTAATAATAGCGATATAATTTCGAAAGTCGTTTGTCCTACACACACACACACACATTTTAATGAAATATGATTCTCGCGACGTTTTTATTATATTACTTCATACGTGCCGTGTATAATTATACTCGTATTTTTCATATTATTATTATTTATAATTATAAAAAATGAGTTTACCTGCATAATAACCGGATGATATACGCTACGATATTATAATAAGCGAAACAGATATATCGAAAAAGAATTACTTACACTCGTGTTTTTAGAGTTTTACACACAATTTTGAAATCAAAGTCATACGCACAAACAATATAGTGAATAAAACGTTATTATTATTATTTGTTGACTGTAGGAAAAGAAACACGTGTTACAATTATTTTGCTATCCAATACTGACAATTATAACGCTTCGAAAGACATATTTGATATTCGTTAATTCGAATTATCAAAGTCATGGATCTCAGATATTCGTCTGCACTGTCTCCATCGTTAATTAATAGGACTCCGATTTTGATTCCATAAAAAAAAAAAAAAATATTTAGAATAATACAATTTTATATCTGAAAAAAAGAAAACGAACGCGTATCCAATTCAACTGGGCCGAAGAAATCGGCTAATCGATAAGTGTGACGTTGTATAATAGATAGGAGTTTGAAAATCGTTTTATACAAAAAAACAAAACAGACAATACGCGTAATATTACTATAGAAACGAATGACGATAAAAACGTTAAAAAAATTCTCTAAAACCTCGAGTAATAATAATAATAATAAAAAAAACAATTCGTTCTTAGAATTGGATTTTCTATTCGATCTGTACGAGTAACAAATACGAAACAAATTCTTTTCAATCGAACTTTTTTTCTCTTTCTAAAAAACACACACACACACACGCGCACACTGCGAATTGTTCATCGCACAGCCCTGATTATGAATAACTAAAAAAAAAAAAATAATAATAAAAAAGTCGTGTCCAATTAAATAATAACATTTATTATTTATATAATCCGTATCGTTTAAATATACTGCACGCGCGCAATAGCGTTTCGAACAGAAAATATTATTCAATATAACATTTCGTACGAATTGATTGCCACGCCGGGCGGGCCGTGGCGTCGTGCCGAGTGATATTCTTGTCAATCCGCGGTTTCGCGACGACAATTGTCCACCGTCAATCGATCAATCTCATCGCAATAATTCGCGTTTTGATTATTATTATTATTATTATTTGATTATTGACGATCGGTAGCGATCTCGCGGACGACGACGACGAACGGTTTCTGCCATGTCGGACGAAATGCCGACCGTTTCGGGCCGCGGAGACATTTTTTTGTCCGCATATCGTCGTCGCACTGCGAAATATTCTACGTGCTTTGTTCGGGGAATACTGTTAAGGAAGATGCGAGGAAAATCGATTTTTTAGTCCCGGCGGCGGGACAACCGTAAAAGCGCACAAACGAACGTCTGGGTCCAATACAAATGCGTATGAGAGAGGAAAAAACAAATTAAAATTAAACCGTATGCGATTCGCACTTTTCGGACAAATTCTCGGGCACGCGTATTGCACACGACCTGCAGTAATAGTGACGACGATGGGCCGGCCGCCACCCACTACCTCAATAGTGAAAAAGAAAAAATGTCATTGCCGAAACCATCTATTGATACACCGATTATTATTATTATTTTTGTAAATGTGTGTTTCGAATTGTTAATTATTGCGTTATTTGTGTGTGTGTTCGAATGATATGCAGAAAAAAAAAACCGAACGTTTTTTCCCCTCGACTGTACAAAATTTGTCAATCGCCTTCTTAACTCGTATTCGGATTTATTTAAAAGTAGAAATTCATAACGAATAACAACAATACGTTTCGCTTTCAACAGCGTTCGGCTTACGGGGGAGGAGAAAGTGCGCTTTTATTCGAGTTTTAAATAAAATGCGTTTTAATTTAATACGAAATACGCGGTATTATTGCGTTCACACGCTTGAATCGCGTACACTCCGTACGTTTTAATAATGTGTATAACATAATAATATACGACTCGTTATGACGTGTACGGCTATGATACTGTAATTGCTGTTGAATTCGAGTAAATCACCGTAGAACGGTTTGATGATATTTCACTCCTTTATTACTCGTTACTTTTTTTTTTGTAATAAAGCACCGTTTTTTTTTTTTTTATAGAGCCAAAACCGGCGCACCGATTATAAATATTTGGAATAGTTTTAATACGCGAACGATTCGTAATTTGGAAAAACAAAAATCGTATAACACTTCCCCAACTTAGGTTTATTGAGTCGTAAACGCCACACGGACGACAATATTCATAAATGCTATGGTCGTCGGTTGCGCGGAGACCCGACGCCGGGATTGACGAGACGTGGTGAATAAATAGAATAGATTTTTTTTTTTTTCATTTCGCCGCACAAATCACTCGCGTCGTGCGATAAACACGAAAATGTACGCCACAAATCCGACGGAAAAAAAAGTGAAAAGGAAAACGTAGAATAACAAACGGCACCCGGGGTCTCGTGTATATTTTTTATACGTTTTGCGCACACCGAGCGCGAGCTTGTATAGAGTTATAACGCTCGTTTTTTCTTTCAGAACACATTTTTAATAATAATAAAAAAAAAAAAACGACTGACGGAATGAAAAAACCTTTACGGATTTCCGACCGGGATTTTTTACTTGTCGTCGTAACTAATCATATAATCGTTCGGTCATCGATATTCATTACCTGTGCCGCCGTTCTAGGACTGCGAGGAGACTAGGAATAATCTCACGTCATAATCGATATACTATTGACTTTTGGAAAAATATTTTTAATACGTAACGATTTCGAGATCCATTCGGGGGGGACTCGTCGTCGATAAATACAAATGAAATAACGAAATCGTTGCGGCACACATCGGCTGGGTCACCGACTTAGAACACTGCCGGTGAAAGAGATTAGAGAATTTTTTTTTCAAAATTAACACCGGACTTCTCGCTGTTGACATCTACGTTAGTAGTGTTGGTGTTTCCAATGGCTTGGCTCACCGAAGTCGCGTCAGTGCGCGCGCGTTTTCGAACAAACAATATTTTCAAAAGTTTTTTTTTTTGACATGACCGATTTACACGGCGTGCGGCGCCGTTTGCGAATTTCTAATGCGCACGACTCCGTTCAAAACGTACCAGCGAGATGACATCTACACACTCTCGTAATAACCCCTTCACTACGCTGGGCGAAACTTGATCGTGACAGCTGCTCGTATATCACGAGCCGCCGCGGACGACGACGGAGTTAATACGATTATAAACCCGAGCGCAGATCGTTTAGCGTCTCAAACGTCGTCCGAGCGAACCGTGTCCCCCGACAAAGGCGTTCATTTTATTTTCTTCGCTGTCGTTTTATTTTCGCGCGAACGCCGCGACGCCAAATGCGAAATGTATAATTTCTCTCCATTCTTTTTTTCCCCTCTTCAAAAACCCTCGTTTAATTATTTTGAAATTTCAATTCGAGACGACCGAATTAGAAGAAGAAAAAAAATGTCGAATCTCGCCTTTTTCCCCCCGTATCGTACGGTAGGAAATATGTATAGGGAAAAACGCTTTTAACATTTCGTACGCTGAAATGTACGAAACAACTCCTCGATAATAATTCAAATTCAATAAAGATTTTTCGCAATTTTCACTGTCCTATCCGCGCGTCGTATACATTATATTGCTTTTACATATTTCCTATTGCACCGGGAAGAACTTTCTTTTGAGCGCAAACGCTTTTCGTACGCATAACGCAATAATGTTTTATATTTTGACGATACGTTTTTTTTCTGTGTATTATCGGCGATACGAGATGAAAAGACACGCGTCCCCCTCGTTGTCCATACGCATTTGCGAACGGGCGAGCAACTCCAACGGCTAAATCGATAACATATTATTATTATTACGTATGCGTTATACGGTTTCCACGAACGAGAAATCGTCAAACCATATATACTACTACGATAGATCGTTATTATTTTTCTCTATTTCTCGCATAAGTATTCGTACGGAATTTATACGACAACAGTGCGCGCAATATGTCTCGTGCGTTTTATCCTCGTATCGTTTGATGGCGCACGCGCCGGAAACGTCTAGGAAAAAGTTTTCATCATCACGCGATCGTATATACAAATATAGTTTAATTATATAAATAATAAATATATGCAAAACGAACTCTTATCTTATATATATATATTTTTTTTTGTCATTCTCTACACATTAAGGCCCTTTTGCATGACTTCTCCCGGTCCATTGCGTCATCCAGTCGTTTTCACTCGTCAACATCTAAAATCCTTATCGTCCTTCTTTATCCTATCTAACCATCGCTGTCGACGTGTTCCCCTTGGTCTTTTTTTTGGTTTCTGACCACGAAATTTCGTTTAAGATTTTCACCAGGTCGCCAAACGCGGCCAGCACGTTCTAATCGTTTCGCCATCAAGAATAATCCGATGTTCTGCTCGTTATATGGCGTATTTTCATTTTATATAGCTCGTAGAAATGAAATTTCGAGTATCCAAAGTCCAATGCAAAAATGTTTTCCTCCGTCGACGAGAAGTGTATTGAAACGATCCGTCCGATTTCACTGGCATATAATTTGTAACCTCGTGTAGTTTGTGGTGGCGAACGAACCGCGTCTGAACGAGTGGATTTTTGAAATTTTCTCGACTGCTCGCGTGTTGAGACGCTCCCGGAGACGATTGACGCGTTTCGATACAGTTAGACAAAGGGAGTTTTGCAGTTCGCCCAAACCCGGACGTTTTCTGCGTTTATTTCCGCGACGTTTTTCATTTATACGCTTGTAGAAATGTCAAAAAAAAAACCTAAAATATTACGCATCGCACGTAGCGAAAAATTCCCGTTTTTGGACGATATATACGTAGATATAGACCAGAACCGAGGTTATGTCGTTCGCTCGGACGATATGAGCGGCGTAAATTTACCGTTGGTTTATACGATTGCGGAGATTTGCGGAAAAGGAGTAATATAAAAAAATACTCTCCGTTTCGTCGTCAATCGCTGCAGATAAACTACGTAGGTATAAAAATAAAATACGAAATCGCGTGGCTAAACTGTGCGTAATAATAATAGCGAAACGTATTATTTTACGATCCGGTCGGCGAATAGAACAGAGATTTGTGTTAACTCTCCGTTTTTACTTCGTGTTTTTAAAACGAAACGTTCTGATTGTGAAATACTATACGCGCGAGAGCGCATTATATATTGTGGTGCGCAGTATAATATAGTCGTGTGTGTAAAAATGTATATATATATATATATATTTTTTACACTCTGTGAGCCTTTTGTTTGTTCAATTTATACGTATAAATATATCATTATTTTATGTTTTCGAAAGCTTTTTACCCGAGGGAGATACGTGAACAGTATAAAAATACGACCGTCGTCGTCGTTGCCGCCACGCGCATATATTAACTGATATTTTCTTTTTTCTTTTAAACTCCGAAGAAAAAAAATTTTTTTTTCACCCAGCAGTATAAATCGAAGTTTTCACAAATATACAAAATCGGAAGTAAATACAAAGTAAAAAAAAAAAAAAATTATATTTTATTAATAATAATAAATATACGTTTTTTTATTAACGAAATATCAAAGCGTTTTTTTCCCCCCATCGAATAATTCGGAGGATATAAGCAAATACGACGTACGTGTAAGATGTATTTCAAAGTAATCCGTTCGGAAACTAATAAATACGTTAAGACTGTAATAATAGCTACACGAAAAATAATGTCTCTCTCTATCTCTCCTTATATTATCCTTGTATTATCTGATCGACATCGTTATTTATACATGTGGCCGCTGTAGGTAGAAAATAATCGGATGTTTATTCGAATTATTTTAATATTATTATTATTATTATTATTAGGGAGAATTACACTTAGGATTTTGCAACGTCTTACATAACAATTTAAATACAAAGTTTACGACACAATCCGCGGTTTTATGAGATATTTCAAGTCAATTAAGTAAAACATTGTTTACAAAATATATACGAGTATATTTGATTTTATACGCCTCGAATTTTTCTGCTCGCGCGAATTCTTGAATTATTTCATCGTTGTAGTATTTACATTGCAAACGAAACGATCCATCCATCTGTCATCCTGAACGATCTTAGACGATACGTCTTAATAATCACTTTTAATCTTTTTCAAGAGCGTTTACAAGCTGGACAACATTCGAATTTAAAATCAATCCTCGCCGTTATGTGCATCGACACACACGAACGATTTTCACGTATATTAAATAATCGGTTTTCTATAAACGCGCGGTCGTTCAAAACAATAATTAATACAACGTTCGTTGATTGAAATAAAATCGAAAATAGAATTTATAAGAACAACGCGTTATAGCTGGATTCAATATAATCGAATCGAGAACTTTTCAAACATTCATTGTTAGAATACGTTAAATTGAATCGATTTTTTTTTTGTTTTAATACGCGTCGCGTATTTAACGAGCTTTTTCCACGCGAAAGTGATATTGTACGGAGATATAATATTATAAAATTGTGAAACAATCGATCATCACACAATATACGAGCATTGTTTATTATTATATTATGTTCAGAGACATGTGGCGCGTACTATATATGATTAATGATTCCCCCGGAGCGTCTGCCTGAATTGAAATAATACGATGTAAAAATTACACGTGAACGATTATAAATAACACGAAAATACGTGATGAAATGTCGTTTGATTTTGTAAGAATTTTTTCGTACGTTTTTCCACGAAAAAAATAACACATCGATAATTTTTATTAACACGCGATAAAATGATATTATGTTATCGGTCGATGAATTTAGAAAAAGAGACCAAACGCGTGTACGCGTTTTATTTTAAATCATTTTCAACGCGCTGTTATTTTGTACCGATTCGCCATATATATATATATAATTCGCGTCGTACTTTGTATTATAACTGTTATGAAATTATAAAAAAAAAGCAAAAAATACGCGCCAGCCATAAACCACATTTCTATTTTTTTCTGTTTGTTTCACTGCAAACTCCGGCTTTTCCTCTCCTTCTCACGGTCTATAAAACGCAATAAATCCTTATAATATTATCGTCGTCGTGCTGCGATGCGGCGTATTTTCAAAAGTTTTTTTTTCTTTCCTTACGCTAAAACGAAGGCAATTCCGACTCGTATTCCATATCGTAAATTATTTATTTTAAATTAACGATATACGCGTGGTGGAACGAGTCGAAACAAAAAATAAATAAATAAACAAATACGTTTTGTTATATCGTTATAATAATAAAAAAGAAAAAAATTGCCAAAAATACGAACTAAATATTCCCGTTGTCGATCGATCGTCTGTTCACAGAAATTAATTGTATTCGCCCGGGGATGTTTCGGATTTCGTCCGAAAAACAAAAAAAAAAATTAAAATCGCAACAAAAATTATTATAATGTCCGTTGCCACCGCCGCGATTCAAAAACGTTTCTCTGTCGTGCGCGTATCGGACAAAAGCGAATTTAGTTTCTGCCACAATCGTGTAGGGCTTGGATTTTTGGCGCGACGTTTTCCAGAACTCATCTAACACACGTATCGTCTCCAATCACTTTTTACGTACTTTTGAATGATAATGAATTTATCGTAGCGTCGCAACATTGTAGAAGAGGCAAATTTTATATGAATATAATTTTTGTGTTCGTTCCGTTCCGTCATTTCAATCGTCTCTCCAACGAATGTTTTCCTCGGCGTTTGTTTTATTTTGCGTCCATCGATGCTTCCTTCCATTATACTCGTATATATTTGAAAAAATAACTCGACGTGTAATTGAACTCGCATAATATTAGAAACGCAGTTATTGGAGGGCGGTCAGCGCGCGTGTATAAAATATATTATATCGATCGTTTGACCGACCCGGTCTACCATACCGCGGTGTGTATATATACACACACAGAACGAATTAAAAGCATTTTACCGATGTTATTGTGCTTACACACTACGACGATAAATTATTATCGAGAAATTATTTACAGAATAAAAAGAAAACACAGTCGACTCGGTCATATATACGTTATGTGTACGAGTTTTCTTTATTGTCGTACACCGCACTCTTCTCTCTCTCTTCGTCAGTAGGTGCACGTCAATGTTTTCCGATGTTAATTTCGTCATCTCCATTGGGGCAAAAACGAAAACCGTTTAAATCCATTAATCCATAATAATAATAAAAAAGCAGCACTACCGTGACACGCCCGGGGGAGCAATGAAAATCGATAAACGCGCGCGTATAATACTGCGTAAATATTTGAATTCCAAAGGTTTTATTTTGTTTGGTTTTAACAATGTTTTCGTTATTACCGTCAAACGTTCAAATATAAGTAAACTATTTTTTTTTTTTTTTACCGTCGAATTTTACTCAATTAATTTTTATTTATTATTATTATTTTTTTGTATCATATAAAACACGGCTAATACGATATAATAATATCGTATTCGCTTGCGTATGAGAATTATTCGAAAACCTCACTAGCCGTCATTTTTAATAATTTTCAAAATCGATCGACGGACATTTATGCGAAAGATTCGATGGAATTCAGGAACGCGTACAGGATTTTACTGTAGACACGTTTAAAACGCAGTTTAATAAAAAAAAAAAAAACAAAACAAAAAAATTGAAACGCGCAAAACCACATTTGTATTATGAAATGAAGTCGCAAAAACAGATCAATATACGAAAGTTCTCTTTTTCGCTCTTGCAATATTATTACGGTTACGAGAAAAAACTGGAAACTCATGCGTGTCAAACCAGTGGCTTCGGAAAACCTGTAGTACGCGACGACTAGATTTTCAATTCGACGCGGTCCACTCGTTTCTATAATTTTATACGATGTTTTTAAAAATCCTATCGATATCGAACGAAGAATTTTAACGTTTTCCGAAATTTATTATTATCGCTCGGTCGCGTTGTACGCGCGTGTAGTTGAAAATTCGCACTTGTAGAGGCCAGGTGGGTGTCGTTATATATATATATATAAACAGGTGGTCTTACTGGCAAAACTTAGTGAATTTCACCGCCGACGGCCACGGTCTCGCTGGTAAAACGATTTATTTTTTTCTCAGACCAACCACTTAGAAAAGAAATTCCCGCCGAAATCGGTTCATCCATATTGTATTGCGTGCGGTTCTAGAACGACAGCAAGCGCGTATACGTACTTTTTTTTTTCCTCTAACGTTAACGACGTCGGTTCGGAACTTTACTCGCAGCAGACATTGCAATACATAATTAATGTATAAACGTTTGAAATTTTTGGAAAAACTACTGGGAAAACGTGCAGCAGGACTGGAGGTCGATTGACACTCGGAGTTTCACGTTTCCGTTTCGGTACGCGTTTTGCGCGATTAATTTTCGACTTTTTTGGACGTATTCTCGATAATGACGAGTCGTTCCCGCGTACAGAGCGTGTATTCCGTTCCCGTTCCGCGCGCAAAAATGTATTCCAAACGGTCTCTGTTTTTAACCGAATGTACGAGTCGATTATTCTTTCTTTCGACCGGCGGTTACTGAAGAAGAATAAAAATTACTTACGAATCTTTTCGGATTTTAATCGCATCCGTACCAGAAAAAAAAAATAAAAAATCAGTCGGGTTTCATCTCACACACCGGTATACGGACATCAGAAGAGTCGCGTCTCCGGAGAAAACGTCGTCCGCCGGCGCATAATTTTACAATTATCTCCGCAAATGCGAATGAGAACGCTTTGCGTTTGCTTTCCCGCGAGATGAAAAATCGCGATTCCGCTATTTCACCCGACGTTAAAACGTGCGGTTCAAAGGGTTCGATTAATTCGTTCCAATAATTTTTTTGTCGAAAAAAGAAATTTCTAAAAAAAAAAAAAGTTATATAAAAAAACTTTCCCTCGACGTTTATCCCAGCGTTAACTCCGAACGAATATATATATACTCGTATATATAAAGAACCTTAAAAAAAAGCTTTTCCCGAGTACAAAAAATGTCTTTTATTTGACACGTCACACTTTATAAAGCTTAGAGTATAGAAAATGTATTTAAATTTTTATTTTTTACATTTTCATTACATGTGCGCGTAGCAACACGTCACAATATACACCGCGGGGACGTCAAATAAATTATTACGGAATACGAGAGAGAAAAAAGAAAAAAAAACCGTAAAATAAATTAGGCTACACATTATTATTATTATTATTATTATTATTATTATTATTATTATTATTATTATTATTATTATTATTATTATTATTATTATTATTATTATTATTATTATTATTATTATTATTATTATTATTATTATTATTATTATTATTATTATTATTATTATTATTATTATTATTATTATTATTATTATTATTATTATTATTATTATTATTATTATTATTGCAAAATCTCCGCGTCGAGTGTACGTGGTTTTAAAACGGCCGGGACGGAGAAAATATCTTTCCGAGGGCTTGTGGTTTAAGAGCGTTCGTTTAAACGAGGCTCGCGGTGAGTTGTTGTGTAACAGAAAAGAGGGATTCTTTTTTTCTGAACGAATTGTCCCTGCGTCGTTCGCCGATGATGGTGGCGGTGGTGGTGGTGGTGGTGGTGGTGATGGTTAGTTTGCTCGCGGTGTAATTTATCGTTACCTTGAATTCGTTTCACCGCTGTTTTGTTTTAGTTTCAGTTTTGTTTTATATATCCACAGGATTCGCGCGGAAAATCGTTTATCACTGTCGGCTAGTGTAAAAAGTCGCAGACATTTTCGAAATCGTACTTTAAGCTCGAAAAATGATCTCGGGGAAAGAAAAAATAAATAAAACTGCATATTATATTGTATTCGTCTCGTTTATATACCGCAAAATTATATACCACTATAAAACGTCATTCATTATCGCGTTCGTCTCTTGGCGTTTTTCGTAAAAAAAAAAAAAACCACGAAAATGTCTGATTTAACGATTAAAATAATAATAATAATAATAATAATAATAATTTACGACACGCGCGATTTCCATTTGAGTATTCAAAGGTTTATTTAAATAGTCAACGCCTCGCCTAACGTATAAATATTGTTTAACGAGAAAACGATATTATACGTATATTCGTGTTGTTGTGTGTATATTAAAAAAAAAAAAGAATCGCTAACCGATATAACATAATGTTTTCGAAATTTTATAAATTATTGCAATGTTGTACGATGATAACATAATTATGACGAGTCCACGTGGTAGTAAAATATTAAATTATAATTTGCGATTAACGCACGACGACCAACATGCGAGTGAGTAAACGATTTATTTTAATAAAACGTATCGAAAGAAAAAATAACGACCGCGCATAGTGTAACGTAGAAAATGTATATGAAATAAATAGAAAAAAAATAAAAATAAAAAAAAAATTGATATAACCCGACACATATATAATATTATTCGTTTTTGTGCGAATGAATCGCATTTATATTTCACGATCGTCCGTGTTACTCGATCTGTACATTACTTACAGCACTGGGATATTTTTATTATTCTATTCGAACTTCATAAAAGAATTATATTAACTATTAATATACGTATGAATTTAACGCGGGAAATAGTCCTTTGCCCAGCTGTCACAATATTCAAATGTCTCGTGTTTTAAATATATTATTATTTGTCCTCGTATTGATATATACTATATATATATGGATCCCGATCGTCCTGTCACGCAAAAATTCCGCACAACGCTGGACAACAGGACTCTGTGTGACTATTCAACCGATACCAATTTAATTGTTCCCGTGTCAAAACTCCGTACGATAATATACGTAGGTACGTATACTTATTCAGATTTTACTCTATTTCGTTATGTGATTTTCACAGAATACGCGTTGATTTTTTTTTTTTTAAATTTATTTACGTATACGTGACACACTCGCCTATACGCGACATCGGCCGGTGTTAATATGACTGTCCGTTTTTAATTTCGGTGAAATTTTCGACTCTGTTGGTGGTAAGAGTACCGACGAACCGAGAAAAGCGTCAATCGAATAAAAGAAAAAACCATTTTTAAACGTATAAGAGTAAAGAAAACGATTCGTAAGCCTACGGTTAAATCGAAAACAATATGTTATCGGGACAACAAATAATGAAATGATTTACCGTTATTCTCTGACTAACGTACCAGCGACGGTGGACGAGATTTGTTAAAATCTCTAAAATAATGTATCTTCTTTCGGACGAATTAAAAAAATATAATAATGATGAAAATCCACAGACGCCGCACTGCAACGCTGTACCCGTTAGCTTTCGGTTAGTTTTGAGAATTCCATACCGGACAGAAACGTAATGAAACCTCAATCGGTTTAATAAAACACACGGAAAATATTCATCCAGATTCGTCGCGTTCCCTTCGATATGATTTTCATTCGTGGCCGCAACACACGTCTTTTGTAAAACACTTTCAATGCACCAGAACGAGAAATTTCATTATTTTTTTTTTCGACAAAATCCGATTCAAATTCTTTGTCGAAAAACGCGGTGATTTCGAAACTAACGAGGCAAGTGTCATGAAATTCATACGAGCCTGTCCACGGTAATCACACCCACTTACCAAATAGATACGTATATACATTGGATAATCATAACGCGCTATTTGAAACTAAAATAAAACAGAAGTCTCATTACTTTCGGTCCAGTTCCAGTGTTATTTACGTTACGAAAACGTTTGTATAATATTTAGTTTATCGGTCATTTATATTATGAATATCGTTTTAGACGAGTTTTAAAGAACAAAATTCATATAAAATAGGAGCAAAAAATCCTCTTTCCTATTACCGTACACTTTTCCGTCGGCAGAATAATATTACCTATATATATATATATACGCGTAAACGTATAATAGTATTAAATATTAAACGAAGTGGAACGTTTTCCCGGGAACGTCATGACAGGTGAACGGATGAGGGATTCAAAGGGACTTTTGAATCAATAAAACAGTAGAGTTTTGATAATATTATTATTATATAGTTTGAGTACGTCGACAAATTCTATACGAAGCCCCGAGTATTATATATATATATATATAACAAAATACGTGGTGTGTACAGCGCAATGTAACGGGATGAATTCATCGGTATAATAATAATAATAATAATAATAGTTTAGAACGTCCGTTCGGAATACCGTTGAGAAAACCGAATATGTTAACTGTGAAATCGCGCGTACTTACAAATTGTATAAAATAGGAAAAGGCCAGCCAGTTAGCGGCGAAACTCTCCGCCGCCGGCACATTATTTAAACGAAATATGGAGGAAAATGTCGCCGGAAAAACAGGCGATTTCCAGTGGTGGTTATGTGACTTATACGACGTTACGACGTGTGATGGATGCTCGCGTTCCAAACTAAACCCGTTATAATAACCGAAATAATCGGAGTAATAACTGGAAATCTGTTCGTAGTGCGTTCTCCTCATCAGCTATATGAGAGAGAAAAAGACTGGAACGTGTATTGTATAAAAATAAATTACCGAATGAAGTTTCGAATCGATCGAACAATGAATAGGTGGAATTGAAATTTCGAAATGTCCTACCATAATATTATATACATCATTTCAACACGCTGTTGTTTGTAAAAAAAAAAAAAAATACGATTTGATATTTCAGTGGAATAAACTAATGTTTTAAATGTTCACGCGTGTTATTTAAACAAAATGTACATAAAATCTAATGAACTCGATGAGCGATAATTCATGTGTTTTATTAGTAAATATCTCGTTAAGTTATCGGAAAAAAAAATATTGTATTTTCAACGAAATTAAAATACAGCGCTTATATGGTGAAATATTTCGTGTAAATTTAATTTTTAATGTGACGAATGGAACAAAACGTTTATATACAAAAGACTCGGAAATTATTCTGAAAATAATCCAAAGGCTTTCTCAACTCCGAACGTTCCTCGGGATATTATTATTATTAAATTTAATCTTTTTATATTTTTTATTATTATTATTATTATTTTGTAGTATACGTCAGAAAAAAAAATAGTGTATATTATTATAAGGATAAACTTATAGATGCGTACCAACACACAGCTGTGAAAATAATGTATGTAAATCTTTCAAAACTGCGTACCATATAATATAGAGAAATATTTATCAAATCCGTATCATAATAAATATATAAATAAATTATTTTTTTCGACCTAAAAATTCATCAACGCCATATTGTGTTTATTGTACAACGTGCGCGAAAATAATAAACAATTAGAATTCTTATAATATAACGTGAAATCAATAATAGCCCGACCAATTAGCTATTACGGCCAATTAAATATGATTTTAATTAAATCATACAACGGCCGTATAATATAATATGATAAATTGATGACTTGTATTATTATTATTATTATTATTATTAAATTCATATAATATAAAACGCGTGTTTTCAACGATTTAAAGGTGTAAAAATTTAGTTTAAATATATAATAAAAAAAAAAATTCATTTTATAATTACAAACATTTATGTAGTTCTTCATAAGTATAATTTTACCGAAACGCTATAACGCGTTCCTAAAGCTATAAACAATTATCTCTGTAAAAATATAATAATAAGCGTAATAATTGAGTTTCGTTCTAAAAATAAAATCAAATTTATTTCCAATTATTTTCAAACTCTCCCGTACAATGTTAATAAATCAACTCGAGTTTGTATAAAATTACATTAATACCAGTAAGTTATTTGCTTGTTCATTAATTTATTATTATTACTAATTGTTATTATTATAATTGTTTTACGGCACGTAGCCAGCTAAATTTTATTTAGGAAAGGTCAGATCGAGTAAAAATTAACTCCTCTGATTTTTTCGGTCTTTGAATTTATAACGTATTAAATACATTTCTATCACAATTCATTATTAGAATAAAATAAATACAACAAAAATTATACTATTCGATACGAATAATTTATTTAATAAACCCGTGTACGTAGCTATAATAATAATAATAAATATTCTTTCATTTGCAGATTGGATCATTTATCGGTAAAATACTTCTTCTGGATAGTTATTTCCTAACGACATATTAAAAGTTTTTCCTATTAAAATTACGTCGAGAAAAAATTTTAAATTGTATTGCGTACAAATGAAAAATTCATAAAGTTACTTCTATATTCTTTGTTGGAAAAAAACCATTCTTTTACTTTCATATTCCGACACCGTAAATATGTGAACTTACATCGTTTTTTAATTGACATTAATATATAGAGAAGTAGAAATACTCGGCGGAAAATCGATTTTATTTTTTGTATGATCACATATTGTTTCAACATTAATTGGTAACTTTTTAGTACTGATTTAAAAAATAAAACGTATCTAGCGCGCTTCGTTTCATCGCAAAATCGTTATTTAAATTAAAAAGAGTACGAGTAAGAAATAAGAATACTCGTATATATTATAGTGAATATTTGCGCGTGTAAACGGCGAGTGGATGAACTTACTAAACGTGTGATTCATATATATCAACGACGGGTTGTCATTAAAACTTGCCAGTTGTTACCAGGTTACAAATGATCATTCGGTTCCTTACCGTTCATTTATAAACAATCGAAAATACAAATCACCCTTGTAACAGACGTGTGAATGTTCTCTTTTTTTTTTTTCTTTTTGGACCACGCACAATACTGTTGCGACTAAAATGTACTGTAAGTTTTTTAATTTTTATTATTGTGATCAGTCGTTTTTACAGTCAACAGTTATGAAAAAAAAAAGCGTTTTATCTTCAAAAAAAGCGTCCGGACTTCATAGGTCCCCTGTTCCGCGTGCTTGATTGTTGTTGCTACCACTGTTTTTTTTTGGTTTTCACGCCATTAGAACTCCTACGTCTAAAACAACTAATGCGATTCTCGCTTTTTAAACTGTATTATGTTTTAAAATCGCGAACTCGGTATGTTTTAATTTTGCAACGTCTGTATCTTCTGAGAATACAATGTTTTAACAATAAAGTCACATTCACATAAAACGTGATAATTTTAAAAGTAATTTCTTCAATCTCTTTAGAAATTCGTATTAAAAAAAAACCCCCCATCGTTTTATTTATTATTATAATAATAATAATAATAATGTACGAAAACTGAATTCAACGGATTTCTGACTTTCCATTTAAAACGTGCCACGATGTGCGAGTTTACATTAATCCCAACGGGCATTTGTCAGAGGACACGACAAAATATTTTAATTCACTTAATATCGTTAATCTTTATCGATTAAAATATTGTTTTCGCAGTTCGATACAATCACATATCTATTGTGTTCAATTTTCAAAATAATCGAAATAAATATTCATTTTTTTTTTTTTTTGTTATTACGATGATAAACCACCGCAGGCAGTGCAACAACAACAACAACAACACTCTGTTTTGCGGGATTACGAAAAACGAGTATCACTTTTGTTTTTAAGAAATATTATAAAGTATAACCTGTACTTATTATTTATTACAACGATATACGAGAACGTTATAAAGCGTCCACGTAAATCGCAGTCTATGTCGACAAAATTTCCGGGACCTTTGGAAACAACGGACGAGTCACGTGAGAGACTATTATAGTTATAATGATCATTAGAATTTATTTTGTGTTAAGTTTTTACGGGAATTACATTATATATATATAAAAAAAAAAACTGGGTATCAATGGACCCCCGGGCAGCAGTGAAACTTCAGCGTTGTCTGTTACTGAACTCGATTTTGTAGAAATGTTGTAATTTTTGATATGCTGAATTAATCATTTTAATATTAGTATCCGGTTAATGTCACAGGTGGTGTATGTAAAATTTCCTCGTAATAACTTTGAACCATCGCGAGTAAAATGAAGTAATATCTTCTATGAATAAATATAATAATAACTCGTATTAATACATTGATTTATTACTTATTATAAAATTAATAAATAAATTTTAATATACCACGCATTGCTGAGCGACCGGTCGTTTCTGATTGGCCAATTTCAAATAGCGCTCGATAAAATAATGTTATGTTATCAGTCACAGTAGTTGCAGTCATAGAAAAGCGAATAAATAGAAAAGCAACTTCTGTAGTAGGATAGGATAGAGGAAGCGCTGTGGCTGTCGCAATTAACTATTAACAATCGAACTATCGATATTGAAAATCGATTTTCTGAAATTTACGATTTTTTCATACCAAATATGAAGTTCACTTTTTAAGTGTTTGGGGACAACTTTGGGATAGAATTTTAGAGTAGAAGAACAAACATAAAAACGCATTTGAATTTAAGGTATATTTGAAAAAAAAATAATAACAAACAAATTAAACAATTACATCAAATACTACAAGTAGTATGAATTGTGCACATTTTTTTTTTTTTGTAAGATTTATTTTTTCTTTGATCATTGATTATTATAAGAATTTTCAACTAATTTATTGGTATTTAGTCTCTACTTAAAATACGATTCACGTGGTAAGTGTAGGAATAAATTGAGAGGTTATAATAATGTATGTTAAACATATTAGATAAATCGTCGTCAAAAACATTAGGCGGTATAATTTGACTTACAATATTTTTAAAAGTAGAACAACTTTATTTTACGAATAATTTTACATTATATATATATAGTAATTTATGACATTTTTTTATCAAGAAGAATTAATAATTTACATTTGAAATAATTACGACGCTGCAACTGAATAATGAAATGTTCGTCTAAAACAGTGTCAGATGATAATTCACATACAACACATAAACAGAGTTTTTTTTTTTTTTCATCACCCAACCATTTACATAGGTTCTACTTCCAGGGGAATATAAGGTGCGCCTTAAAAAAGTAGTTTCACTTAAAAAAATAACAAAACCGGTGTGATTTTAATAAGAAAACAAATAATACACTCGAACGAACTTAGTTTGCTTCGGGTAAGGAAAATAGTTACGTGTGTGTGAGTTTTACGTCGTAATAACGCCATGCCAGTCACGTTGTGACTTTATGCGTGACGAGTGGAAAATCGTTGAAGAAAACGTAATGTAAATTTTCGATTTAACGTACTTCAAAAGCGCGACGTCAAACTTATTTGTAAAAAAAAAAAAATTACTAAAAAAATTCGTTCGATACGCATTTACGATTACACATTTATGTATATTGAAAGTTTTCTTCTTAGATGCGTTATTGAATTCAAATAAATCGAAAACTACAAAATATTATTATTATAAAAAAAAAAAATCTATATCACGACGAGAATGTGTAACGAAGAACAGACTAATTTTATTTTCACGAAATTTTACAATAGTTCCAGTTTACCAAAATTGAAAATATATATTTGAACACATTTTGTAGAGTCTGAAAAGCTTGATATGTTTTGCTCGAATTCAGAAAGTTTTAATGTTATTCCGAAATGATTCGCTTCCAATACAAATGCGTGCGTTCAAAGAGTAATTCGTACTTTCTAATAAAAATATAAGACGCCTGAGTTTTTTTTTTTCGTTTTTACAACTCTAAACGTCAAACACCGATGGAATCGGTTTCGTTTTTGTGAAAATTCACAACGCATTTAATTGAATAATCGTACCGATGCCAGTAAAACAGCTGTGAATAACGTCCAGCAGTAAAAAAAAAAAAAAAATCGTGGAAATAGCTTTTCAAATAATTCTAAATGATGATCGTTTTACGGACGCATAAAAGATATATCGAGCGATTCCGGAAATAATGCAGGGAGATCATCATAAATAAGTACCAACAAAATCATACTGACTGTTGTGTTGAATATTTATCGCACGAACGTGTTTTGGACTTTTGAGTACGGTCCGAAATAACGTTCGACGGGTAAAAGCGAAAAATGTATGCACAGAATTCAGGAATTTGTTAGAAAACGATAGTATGGTGATGTTATTTACAGGATAACCGACGAGAACATTTTTATATCGTTTCAAACCCCCCCCCCCACACAGTGTCGTTTTCGTTTAAAAACGTATTAAACGAAGTATTCTTCTGCAACTGTCCATGAGCAAAATGACATTGCTCATGTTTCTAACATTTTTCTAATCGTATATATATTTATATAATATCATTTTATTATGGAACAGAAGTTGCGAATACGATTGGACAATTAATACATATCGTGTGTAACACCAGCTGTTATTGCTTTACTGCTCGTTACACGGCGAAATCAAAGTATACACAATACATTCTTTATCTGGTGTCCCCGGTGCTGGACTTATGTATTATGACAATGTTATTATCGGGTATACGTATTACGTTAATTTCGTTATTGTGATGTAATTTTTTTTTTTTTTTATGTAAATTAGGCCAAATAGGAAGAAGAAGAGAAAAAAAGTAATATTTACACGTAAATCAAACGCGTAACTAAAATGATCAATATACGCAACGTAATAATTATTTACTCGATATGTACAATAATGAGTGACGTTTTGATGTGTATCATATCGGAGTCCTTCATTAAAAAAAAAAAAAGAAAATATATTGAATTTTAATTGTGATTTATACATAGTCGTGTTATATGATATTTCTATCTCGTATCAGTCTATTACATTAATAATCAAAAGTCAACTCTCCAGCACTCATAAATAATCTATGCCTACGCCCCTGGGTCATATATTATTATTATTATTATTATAAGTGCTAAGAATTTTAATAGACGAGTTCTGAACAAAAGTTCAAATGTCTTGATAATTTATGAAGGTCAACGAAATGCCACGGTGAAACCCGGCTGTACATTTTCGTTTTAAGTGAGCCTATTTTTTTTTTTTTTTAACACGCAAATATCTCGAAACGACGAAATTCCGAATACTTATAGAAATTGCATTCGTACCACAAAAACGTGGAGAAATTGCCAATAAATTATTACGTTACATAATAAACGGTAATAATTATATAATTAACGTGAAATGTTGTTAATATTATAGTACAATTCGACGTATTTTCGATAATCCGAAATTCTTACGTTTTTATGCGCTCGGCTCAAATAACAAATTATACGTATTATAAACCGGGTTTATTGTATACGTCGTGATGAAAAAAGTAAAAAAAAATTTCATATTCTATTTATTTATTTTTTTCCAGAAATTATTCTCGTATAGACTTGCAGTCACATTAAAATTCTCTATACGGATCGTTTCACGAACCACAAATTGTTATTGTGTTTTTTTTTTTATTCGATTTTCATGTATTCAGAGAATGAGAAAGAGAAAGATAGAGAGAGAATGCCCGCGCACATCTAATTATTATGAAAAATCTTTGGCACAATATGTATATAATGTTATGATCTGTTTAAAACAGGACAGGTTTCACACAGTGAATTTATTATAAATTTTATCGAATCCATTACCCACCGTTTGGTATTAATCGAAAAATAACATAAACGCTATGGGTATAATTTCGTTTTATTAAAAATTTCAAACTAAATACATATTATTAATGGAAAAACAACGGGAGGGGAAGTTGTTTCATCGAATATAACGTAAATATTATTACGAATTAACGTTTTTCCGCGCATTTATATGCCGTCTCGTGGTTATATGATACAGTAAAAGCCGCGTCGCGAGTCGCGAATCACACGGCCGAATATTTTAAAATCGAATTATTATTGAAAATGTGAAAACAATAAGAAAACCAACAATAAGGTTTCGGGAAACTTTTTTACGATTGCGAACGGAACTCTTTTAAGCGTTACGTCTCTCGTATTTGTAATCTTTCGAAATTCGAACATCAAACGATAAATACGAAAAAAAACTGTGACTTTTAAATGTCTTTATGTATATATAATATATATATATATTAACAATTAAGATAGAAATTGTTAATTTGTGTAAAAATAAAGCCATCTGTGTTACGATCTAACAACGTGGTCTCGAGATTCGACAATTTGAGTAACCGCCCGTGATGTATTACAGTCCAGTGGCCATTTGTGTGTGTCTGTGTGTAACTACGACGAAAAAAATAAAACATTTTAACCTACTTTCCTTATTCTCGATTGCTTAGTATAACGTATAACGTTATAGGAACCAGACGTTCTTTACGTGAAGAAAAAGACAATTTTAAGCCACAAATCTCATTCACACTACACCGGCAACGTAATATTAGGGCTCTAGAAAAGAAGTCGCTATATGAATCGTCCAGAAGCGATTGAGCAAAGATGGTGTTTTTTTTTTTTGCCCGACGCCGAAAAAGACGAAAATTATATATATATAAATATATATATATATAAGTAGTTTTGATTTATCGCTTACACGTATGAAATTAATAAAGCGTGTAAATGATTTACTGCAGATGGGTGTCGAGACGGTAAGGCACACTAGCTTTTACTAGGGACGGGTATTTCGACTCGAAGTGTTGACTCTTTTAGGTGTACTGAATGAGTTGAATCGGTGTGCCATAGTTCAGTGACTCAGTGTGGCTCACTGTAATACCACAGATTCGTGTTATCAACATAACTTATTAATTCCTGAATCGTGCGATTCTTTATTAAACGATGACTCTTAACCGAGGATTGTCATTTGTCCGTTTCTTATGTTATTTAATTATTCTATTAACTGTTCATAACTCGTGATGATTCAGTGATATACCGATAAGGTGTTGTGTGAATTCGACTACATTTTAGATTAACAACTGTACACATTTTTATAAATCAATAGTTCATTGACATTTGATAGCGCTCTGGCTAATTTTTTAAACACATTTAGACGGCGCGAGTCCAACTCGCGCATCATTCTCGGTGAGAAGGTCCCATGAAATTGATTCATGGTGAACCATTAGCCCCATAACACGTTAATGAAGTTAATGACGACTCCGAATCCCCTTTAAGGTACGGTTTCCGAGGCACGACTGATCGCAATGATTGGCCGCTGCGTGTATAGCTGGTTTCCTACTACATGCGACGCACGCTTTGATATCGACGGTTCGCCGCGCGCGTGATTTGCTTTTGACAGCCGTCTCTGTGAGTCGAACTCGCACTGTCTAAACGCGCCTTTACGACGTGTTATCAAAAAAGATTTGTTTAATTTGACGAATTGGGAGTTGTGGTTGACTCATTTAGTCGACTCATTTAAGTGAACTGATTCGTGTCACAAGGTTAAAAATGAGATTTTTAACTAACTTTTACTGAAAGTTCAGCACGAGCTGCTGCGGATTAGGTGTGTTCGACGATTTTATAACGTTTTCCACGTACGATTCCGCGCGACAATCGTTATAAACGACAAACCGCTATTGGTTTAAAATAAATCTATAAAAATAATGTGGTTCATAAGGAAAACGTGGAAATGAACGTGATTAATAATATTCCATGTACGTTTTTTGATTCGAACAACATAGTACGCAAAAGTAACTTCACACGGAAACGTTCTCATTTATTAATCGACCGTACCGCTCTAACGTCATTACATTATTATTATTATTATTATTATTATTATTATTATTATTATTAATATTATTATTATTATTATTCCTGCGAAGCTAAAAGTCATTAATACGCCCCAAACGGTGTTGGCGCGAGAAGACGTCAAATTGAAATTACGGCGGTAAAATCGCGCAGCGCCACACTCGTTGGGAAAAGAGCGGTTGACAGTATCGTCTCGCGTTATATTATTAATATTATTATTATTATTATTATTGTTATAAAATAATATTTTATAACAATATGGCGTGTACTTTACCGAGACGAACACGGTTAGTGTACAACAAAAACGACCGTATCAGCATCGTTGAATAATTGAAATGTTTAACTCCGAGGCTCGGATATAAGCGACGTGACAGCTCGCGCAGTGCGGAAGAGGAATGGATAATGGCTCGGATTGAATACGAGAGAGAGAGAGTGAGAAAGAGAGCTCCGCGTTTTATTTCAACAAACTATTTACGGCGATGACGACGTTTGAAAAACGAGTTTGATATCGCATAATAAATATTATAACAGCAATAATATTACCGCGAAAATGCGTCCCAAAACAATAATAAACGGCCGCCACACTTGTGATTCTCGTGTAGAAAACGTGTAAATGAACGATTAATGTCATCAGAATGTTTCGATACGGTTTGTGCGTAGTTGTACGTCAAAAGAAAAAAAAATAATACATAGACAGAGTGCTAAAACGTCTACTGCGCACGTTTCAAATTGATAAAAAGTATTATTATTTTTTTTTTTCATTTATTCAGATGCGTATTAGGACTGTTAAAAGGTTACAAAACGATGGAAGAGTCGTTAAGAGGTACGGACCAAGTGTTCAAATGGAGACCATGTCGAAAAATAGAGCAAAGATATAGTTTTAAGATGTCACGTAATAAATTGTTTTTGTACTCGCTTTGGTGTTTTTACGTGACCAATCATCGGAAAAAATTACTTTCCGAATCTCCTGATTCCTAGTTAACGTTTAGGAGACTGTTAGGTCGTAGTACGTTTTTGAAATGGAATATTTCGGGTTGAAAAAATAAATATATTACGTTTAATAATAACTCCGCTCACCGCATATAATAATTCGATGGTGCTCGTGAAAAACTAGTTAAGTCTAAAATTTGCGAAAATTAGGTTACGCCGTATTTTGATTCAGAATGTCTATACGGCGTTAAAAGTAAAACGATTTAAGTGAAACGACAATTTTATCGGTCGTTGTTTGCTCATGAAAAATAGGACATTTCAAAATATGTTATTTTGTGCTCGAGAAAAACCAGTTGTGTCACGTAGACGGTAATATACAATTAAACAATAATGCGAAATTTGGTCCATGTGTATAGACTCAAAACAATTTCACACGAAAATAAATCTAATAAATAAATAGGTTAAGTTGGCGCATAATGAAGTTAAGTTAATTAATTTGTTACGTAATTAATAATTACTTATTATATTATATAATAATTCGTTGTCTTTCAACGGTTATTTGAACAGATTAATCCATATATGTCGAATAAATAAAATTATTATCTTATTTGAGTTGGAATTTTGATTTTTGAATATTGAAAATTCTTCTGATTTTAGACCTTGACTAGTTTTTCACTAGCGCCATCGAATCGTTTTTACCCGTTTGTCTGTTGTTGCGTTGTGCTCCGCCACTTTCAGCCCGAAACTCAGAGCTGTTGAAATTACTACTGCACTCTCCGAGGTGGATTCAACTTCACCGCACTTCAACTCGACATTATACACAATTTACCGAACGATCGTTCATAGAACGTCCACAGTTCATTTGGAAACAATTCAATAATTAATTTTCTCCGTTGGCCGTGAAAATATTATTGTGTCAATTGAAAACATAATAATTGCGTACATAATATAATACGACGGATACCGCATAGAGTGTTATGAAGACGAGCTGTGGATAACTACTGGTTTGAGTATAAACGAGAGATGTAGGAGACCATATGATTCGGAGGTGTATGAATGACTATGGTGACTGATCCTTATTTGCGTGTAGGGCAAAGTAAATGGAGAATATTTAGCTCGAAACAAACTGGGAGTGTTGATTTGAAACACAACATATTATATGTGCAGTGATTTCATATAATATATAATTTTAAATTTAATTTCTTGCCGATCAATTGAAATATTTGTAGTTTAATATAATAATTTCTAATAAATATTTACACGGCGTACGCGGTAATTCTGAGATAAATTCTAATCTAATTTTCGGTTAACTGTTATTATACATAAAAAAAAAAAAAAATTCTATATTAATTATATACACTAGCATCGAATAAAATCCAAATTTTGGCTTGTGAAAATATTGTTTTGTTGTTATTATAGATGGAAAATTAAAAAAAAAAAGTTCAGTTTGTTGGGAAAAACACCATAGAAACATTATAATAAAAAAGAAAATAATATTTATTTGACGACAATATAATCATACAATAATATTATATTTGAAATGTTCAAAGCGATGGTTTTTTTTATAGTTTGAAAAGTAAAACTGATGTAAATACAACAGTTCTTCTTTCGACTAAATACAATATATATTTCATTCGGTTCTTGAAATAAGAATTTCATACTTTGAGACAAATACGTTGAGTTTAGAGAACGGAGAATTGTTTTTTTTTTTCATTTATTAAATAAAAATATTATGTTTTACGTTTTACAACACAGCAAACTACGTTTCGCATAAAATCAAAAATAAATTGTAAAATATTTATAAACGAAAATATATCCAAAGACATACGATGATGGCCTTAACTCTGGCGGCCATGTATATTGGGCGTCTGCTCGCATTCCGTTTGATCAGAAATTTTCTACGGACTCGATTATTATTATTATTATTATACGAGTGGATATGCTGTACTCCATTCGGTTTAAGATTCTTCTAACCTCCCCATTCACTACCCTGGTGCGGCGGCTAATAGCTGCTCTCACTCATTGGCGACTGCTGTTTCCGACGGCACACGGACGGTTTCCGACAGTCAGAATAGATGTACCGATTGAACTTCACGAATCAATTTTTCGTCCGTTGCCCGGTATGAGATTGAAACCGAATAGAGGTACTTATAAAAGAACGAGGACGCGATTTTACCACATTTATTAATACACTATACTTATATATCAATTGGAGTTTAAGAGTTGACGAACAATCGTCGTCGTGTGCAATATTATTTATATATACAATTCAAAATTAAATTAAACACTTTAATTGAAACGATGATGAAGTGACGGCAAACTTTTATAATCCGATAAATTCAATTCGAATAAAATATTATCGTTTGTTGTTCAAGTTGTTGTTATTATTATTAAAACTAAAGAACAATAATATATAAGTTAGTTTTAAACTCGTTATCTGCGCGCCGAACGAACGCAGCGAAATAATAATGTCTCGTCGATATTATATACGCTTTTATTCGAATTGTTTTCCCCGCCCTAACGCTCATCAGAGGAGTAAAAACGACAATTATTTCGAATCGTTGCGGTAATAATCCAACAAATTTTAACGCTTTTCTACAACCGAAACTGTTGAAAAGATGTTTTTATAAACAATTTAACTTATTTTCAGATAAAACAATTCTCTGGGGAATTCGTCGGTATTTTTTTTTTTTTTACGGACAATACGTAAATGAAAAGGAAAATGCGAATTAGAGTGGTTAATTTAACGTAGCGATTGTACAAACTAAATTTTCATACGTACGAATATATTATAAACAACGCGAGAAAAACGTGCAAATATACCCGGACGATATATAAGTCCTTAATATAATATATTATAATCAATTTTTATATAACGCGTTGGAAATAAATAGTTTTAAAACGTGTTCTATTGAGACAATAAAAACAACAGATTATCTATCGTACGGATTAAACATCGCCAATAATTATAATTTATGGTGATTTTTCATTTCGCGAACAATTTCCGTGAAAAAAAATGTCGACAAACAATCAGACCATGTTATTATCACTAATCAATATAAATGTTTTAAAATCTGTTCTTAGATTTTTTGGAAGAAAGAAGATGTATTCTAGAGAACGTGGGTCCGGACTTGCAGAACATGTACGATTCGACCGGCTTAGAGGTGAGTGTTATGTTTTTTTTTTTTATTTATTTATAATTTTAAATTAAATCTGAGTGTGTGTGTGTGTGTGTGTGTGAATGAGAGAGAGAGAGAGAGAGAAATTTTTTCGCTGTCAATTGTACACAGTCGACATTAAAATTAAAAACGAGTCCGTGTTCGTAGACAAATTATTATAAATACGTTTATTATAGCAGTGAAACGCGCGAAGACAAAGAAAAAGAAATATTTATTATTCTTATACGACGAGAGACGTAATATCGTAATAATATGGTAATAATACGAGAAAATATAAGAATTTCACTCCGTTATCACTGGATAATTTCGTATTTTTCGATAGAAAAGCATTTAAAACTTTTGATTCAATCGCAAAATTAGGAAAATTTATTTTAAAAAAAACTAACGAGATGATGGGGAAAAGGAAAAAAAAAGTCACAAATTCCGACGAGAAACCAAATGGGAGACACATTCCCGTATTAACGTACGCCGTTAATACAATGGGTTGTTTTAGAAGGCTTCGAAATTTCTATAAACCGTTCGACACGTTAATTCGTCGTATTCGGCGATACTGTCAATAATAATAATAATAATAATAAATTATTATTATTGAGCACGACAAAGAAACAGAGTCGTTTTAACCGTTACAAAGTTGCCATGAAATGGTTGCAAATTCCATTTACTCTCCTTCGCCCCTCCGTGGAATTATTTGAATATTGTGTTTTCATTTCGAGTTTAAATTTAACAAGCCGTGTCGTAACAATACCAACTACGTCATGGTATTATATTATGTATATATATTTTTTTTTATTTTAACGAAGTTTAATTCCGTCGCCGAAATCGACAAAATCGACGATTCCTCCACACTGTGCGGAGAGACGTTTACTACTGTGCAACGACGATAGCGTGTCTGTCGAACATAACAAGAAATCGTACCAATGTACACGCGAAGAATTCGTTACTTCAGCGTCACGTAAAAACCGTGAAAAGTGTATGCGAAAAAACAAAATCATATTTTCCCATATACTCGTATACCGAGAAACAATTGAAAACAGAATCTACGATATTATTATTGTTATTTTCTTGTAACTATAATACAGTAAATATATTTAACGCGTTATATTATCTAATGAATGCCATAACAACGAAAACAAATTAAATTCTATACTTTTTTTTTTTTTAAATTAAAATTGACTTCTATACGCGTAAAAACTTTTTCTCTCGTATAATATACAAATATTATATATATATATATATATATTTTTTTTTTATTGTTTCGTTAAAATATTTTAATGTTTTATGATTGACTTTACACTTAATATTTTCAGAATTCAAACCAAAAAAAAATTCGATTTTGTTAGTGTTTTATTTCTAAACGTGTAAATATACGTGAATAAATTATTATCACTTTTGTTTGCAAGTTATCGCTTATATAAATGAATATTTTATAATATTTCGAACGTTCGTAAAATGTCATAAACTATAGCAAGTAATGGTAAAATAAAAAAACGAGGTATTTATTTTCAATTTTTTTTTTGTATAGTTAAAACGAAGGCGTTTGTACACACACAAAAAAAAATGTGTACTCGTCAACAAATTAAAAATCGTTATAATTATATAATTCACACAATAAACAATATAATAAGCTTTTAAAACTGGTGAAATCATCAAGAGCTATTTAATTTTCCACTGCAGTCCATTTTTATACGTAAAATGATTGCTGTGTTCGAGCAAAACTAATGTTTTTTCTCTCTCACTCTATCGATAAATTGTTTTCGATATCAAGTGTGTTTATTGTATTAAAATGCCGCGACCGATTCATCAATCATAATAACAATAATAATATTTAAAAAGCATCTTATTCATAAAAATAATCATAAAAAATATATTTTTACAGTTCTTTTTCCATTTAAAAAAAAAAAAAAGACTTGTAGACGTTTTCGTTATTATATGACGCATTTTATAAACTCTGTATGATATTATTTCGAGATACACGACGTCAACGATATAAATTATATATACTTCATATATGTTACACATAAAAGAACAAAAATTACGAAAAGAGGAAAAACATTATCGTACGAAGCGCAATTATTTTTTAATGAGCAATTTTCAAAATATTTACCGAATAATGAAAATATAATGAATAATTTTTCTTAATGGTTTAAATACGTAATGCTATATCGATGTGTGAAAAAAATTCTTAGAGTCCTAAACAAACGATTATTTTATGGTATAAAATAACACGACTTGCGTTTTAAAATAAATACGAAATACTAATCGACTATTACATTTCGTGCACAAACCATCGCAAAAATGAAACTCTGGTTATGGGAAAAAAATATCAATTCCTATTGTGTCCAACACACGATTGACATTTTCAAAGTCAGGGAATGATAAACGTACACAAAAGAACTCTCGTTTAGACTCCGTTGAATTTTGCGTAGTAATTTGTGTTTATTTTTTCATTATTATTATTTTGCGGATTTTCGTATTTCCGAGTAGTTTTTTTTTTTTTTTTTGTCTGCTGATATCTGTTGATGACGTCCGATTCTCTGCAATGTCACCGACGATTCTGCGAATATTTGCATACTGCGTGAGGTCCAAAAAACATTTTCGTACCTATCTAACGATATTGACGTGCTTTGTCGTTGTTGAACCTCGTTTTGTGAATATAAATATAATCGTACGCAACGATTGTATAATATTTTATCGCGCACAGTTCCGGACGATTAAGCGAAGGTAAAGTTTGTTTGTTAGTCTACGACGTCTATGGGCTGGATCGTGTTCTAATATTATTTGATTATAAGTGTTTAAAGATCCAGCCTAAAACCCGAATTAAAACATTTCACTTTCGATTGTCGGCTTACTTTATCGCAATGTAATAATAGTTTATGTTTCGACTGTGGTTTTTTTTTTATATGAGTTCTTCACGACATACGATTGAGAGCCCGTAAAGTTTTTCAGTGATTACGACTAGCGTCCTGGCACATGATATTGGCAATGAATGGAGAGATGATGATAATACAAAATGGGAGAAAAACTTGTTAAGCATAAAATGTATGGCTCGGTATATTAATGAAGAATAGGCCGAGTACAAGATGGTCGTCAGCCGGATGAATGATGAGATCAGAAGACAAGAAGAAAAAAATCATTGAAGTGAAAGAATACAGGTCCAAAAGAGTGGATCTGTTCGAATATCTCGGGTCGATTATAACCCAAGATAATGCGACATAAAAACGGAAATACGAACGAAGAAATGTTTTTATGGATCAGGAAAAATCCTTTGATCAAAGGCATTCTGTAATGACTCGAAAGTCATGAGGTATTTAACGTTAATACGACTGACAGTCGTTTACGGACTTTAAACACGGACACTGAGAAGAACCGAAGAACTAAGGATGATAATGCTGACGTACGTGAATGAAGGAAACCACGAACTGCAAATCCCTTTTCAACGATCAGATATTTAGTGAAGGAGATTTAAACTAAAAAAAAAAAGACTATTTTGCAGAAGACATGCCTGAACAGAATTCGTTTTACGGGGGTGTTTTAAAATTTAATTGGCTCATGGTAGGGGGGGAGGGCTTCGCCGTCACCCATCTCCGTATTACATTAACAAACGCTATATATTGATATAAATTATTATATTACTGAAAACGATTAAGCATGTGAATGTATGCGTATAAAACTTTTACACTATAACTAAAATAATAACTTTTTTTAACTAATAATAACTTCTGTTAGCACAGATAAAGTACTTACTTTCATAGAAATTCGGTCCAATGAATAAGTTCGGTGAAATATAACAAAATTCGGCCGATGGGGGGGGAGGGGTATTCTAACACGCCCACATCACCCTCTCCCCTCTCCTAAGAACGCCCTTGTGCCTGAAGGAAATGATTCGCTAATTAGAAAAACAATTGAGGATGGACAAGGTATGGAGATCGTTGTTGAGGTAGGAGAATGAGACTCAAAGGTAATGGAATCACGAATATGGCAAAAAAAAATAAAAAAAAAAATAGCCAATAAAGGGAACAGAAATTAGTTAAATAGTAGTTTATTTAACGGATTGGTCGAAACCAAAGAAAATGTAGAAGAAGAAGGACTTTCGACGAAACGAAATAAGCGTGGTTTTTTTTTTTTTGGTTCTTCTAAATCGAGTCTGAATTCTGCGCTGCAGAGCGCCGGAGAGAGAGAGAGAGAGAGAGAGAGAGAGAGAGAGTCTCGTTCGATATTATAATATGCGAACGTATCGGAATAGGAGTTTGTATAACGTCGTCGGTGAATAATAATAATAATAATAATAATAATAATAATAATAATAATAATAATAGTAATAGTAATAATGGAATGAGGCTATGCTCGGAAACGCGTATTTATTAATAATTAGGTTAGGTGACCGTTGTTTCGAGCACGGGACGTTTCTCTGGGGGGAACACGGAACGGCTTTTAACCGCGGCGGCATTGGCGCGCCCGCGCGCGTCCAGACCCTGACGAAACTGTGCGCAGTGCGCCCGCGGTGGTGATCGCCCGCGGCACGTCGCGCCCGGGTCTCGCGGACCCTGCGAGACCACGTCCAACGACCACAACCGCGCCGTCGGTTTCGGATTATTTTTCGGTTCGTCGCTTTGCGACACACCGTGCGACCGAACGGATTTCGTATAACAATAACGATAATAATCTGCGACGTTTGTGTGTTTATCGACAACACCGCGACAATCGTATAAATAAATAAATAAATAATAATTATTATAATAATAATATTAATAATAATAATAATTATAATAAACGTCACTGATTCTCAGATTTCTTTAAATCCAACGGAGTTTCAAAAAGAATGGAAAAATTCCACGAGATTTTTAAAATACATATTTAAAACGCCCTTTTAGTAGATTTAAAAGTCGAATTGAATTGGTTAATACACGAAAGAATGTTATCGCACCTCAACGGTTTATAAAATTTTGTGCAAAAAAAATATTTTGCAATCAATTTACCGCCGCCGCGGGATAAAACGATCCAATCACAAATATTAGTGTACATTTTGAATTTTCCGAGTTGCCTACTACTGGACACTGAAAACAGTCGGACTAATCGCGTGACACTGTAAACTCGTTTCACACCGAATTGGTGACCGGGGGGAAATTAATTTTTATCAGAAAAAAATACATAAGAACAAATTTAAACCTCGAAAATGATTTCTATTTCCCCCCCCCCCCCCGACAAACGCAGTTTGAATTTGGGTTTTCAAAGTCCGATGTTCGAACCGAATTAGTGTTTCCAATAATATTATGAGTTCGGTTCGGTTCGAAAAGTCGAACCGTTCGTAAAATCACCGAATAGTAACGAGAAACTAATTTCACCTCGAGAGGAGGCCCCGGGATTAAGAGCGAAATGAGCTTGTAATAACAATATTGAATTCGTCATATCGAACGTCTCTCGTCGTTTGTCTATCGAATGAGGCGAAATAAAAATCGATCGCTTATTTTTCAGCTAAAAAAACAAAAAAAAAAACAAAATAGTTGAAATAAAATTAAACGATATCATAATAATAATAATAATAATAATATAGTTCTGTTGAACGCTTAACGAAATACACTTTTTATTCGATTCGATGCACGCAAAATCTAATAAAATCGCGGTAGTGACAAAAATCTAACGGTTTTCACTATACTTATCGATACCGCGTGAATGTACGTGGCTAAATGTACAATGCTATTAGAACGGTAAACATTTTGTTTTTGTTTTCTAAGAAGCTTCAGAACGATCGTTCTCTCCTACTCTACAGTTCACTGTCGAACGAATTTTTGGTTGCCAAAAACATAGGGGCCTTAATATGCGAGAGACCGCATTGAACGCGGTGATGCTGGAGAAAATATGGCGCGCGTTCGGACGAACAGCAAACGTTCGGCGATAACGTTTCAAAGGGTTTTCGGACACGAGAGTAGGTTCGACGCACGTCGTCGTCGTTGTGTCACGTTCTAAAGTTTACTGAAACTTACCGGATCGAAACTGATGTTGTGGGCTACGGGTGGCCGAGGGAAGAAGAAGACGAGAATTTTCGCAGATTTTCTTTGTCCCTTCCCCTGACAGAACAGAAAACTTTGGTTAAATGAAATGGAAGACGTATATGTGATCAGAGAGTGTTCTAAAATTCCTCCCTCCCCCGGTTACGAGAACGGATCTATAGTTTTTTATGCACGAGTAAAAGTCAAAAGAACAAAATCCGCAAAAAAAAAACGTTTTTTTTTAATTCGATTTTTATAATATTTCTCGGTGAAAACAGTAATAATGCATTTCACGCGTTTTCCAATCATACTACTACTCTATTACTCGGTCCCATTTCAATCACAATAATTCCTTTTTTATAACAATCAATCGTAATCGTCTGCACGTTCGAATTCGAATTTCTCCAATAATTTCTACTAGAAATTTCATAAATCCTTCGAATTTGACATGGTCACATTACATGTGTAATTTTCGTATCTTATATATGTATTCGTATATATTCAATAAAAAATTCAGCGATACTTGTAAAAGTTCGTTTATACAATTTGTCAGGTATAAAATGGAATAAATCGTCCACGAGAAATCAATATAAGGACGGAATGCTTTTTTTTTTTTTTTTACATATAAATCGGTATTATATTTTGAATTTGAGAATATATATATATATATAGATTATTTTGAACAGTTTTTTGCGCGGTTAAATAGTAGACGATAATAATATATTATATTATCGGTATTATAAATAATTCAGAAGCGTTTGCCGGGAAAAACAAAACGATTATTTTCGCGCTACGCGTAGAGAAAAAAAAATATAAAAAGAATACGTGTAACCTAGAAACACTGCGAGACGTGTGTGTACAACAATACCGAGTGTTTTTCATAGGTATATCCTACAGCCTGTTTAAAAACACGCGTAATACATCGCAGGGACTGTATCGTTCGAGAAAATAATAAATTATTATAATATTAATAAGTAATATAGGAAATTGTATAAAAAAAAAAATCCATCAGAATATTATACACGGTCGTATTTAAGAAAAATTATTCGATTTTCGCCATTTCCACACTTCGAAAAACATAATTGGGAGTTAATAAAAGAGACTGCATAAAAAGCAGTCCAGGACGAGTATTATTAAAAACCCAAAAATTGATATCATTTCAAACCGTTATCGGACGGCCGTCCATTTGCGCTAATTTTATACGGAATTTTCATCCCACGTCGTTGAATTTCAATTTGATAATAACATAAATTTCCTACGAATATTGACTTTTCTATATTACGCTATTATTATTTTCGTTTTTCGTTGTTAATCCTCTTAGCGGGCGTTACGCAAGCAACACGTACAGACGAAAAAAAAAATGTAATGAGAAATGATTTTTCGCTGTATTTCCATCTGCAACGTGTACATAACTACATACATCCCACTTGTGATTTCACTGTTGATTAATTACGGTATATAATAAGCCACCGTTTACGCGTTAATAACTTCATCTTCTTTACTAGAGGCCTTGCCTCGTCGTTGCAAATTTGGTTCTCCATTCTTCTCTTTTAAAAGCCAGTCTTCTCATGTCTACGTATCGACTACAGTCACCTTGTCTAATAATTTCATCTATATATATGCCATTCTTGGTCAGCCTCTACCACTGTGTCCATTTATTTGTCCTTGAAATATATTTGTCAAACTAATTGTGCCTCGGCGAGTGGCCGAACATTTCTCCACTTCTTTCTTTTATGGCGTTTAACAGAATTCTTTTGTCCCCTACTTGGTTTAAATACATCTACGTTACTTTTCGTTTCTGTCCAGCTGACTTTCGGCAATCTTTTCCGTGTCCACATTTCCGTGGCTACCAACTTCTACTTGTCTTGTCCATTGATGGTCCAGACAATAATATTATTGTCAAAAACATTTCACCGCGACCAATAATTGTCGTTTTTGCGACTAATTTTCTGTGTACGATAATTTTCTATTACCTTAGTTTTAATAAATAATTAAAAAAAAAAAATTAACTGTTCTATCGAGGCCAATTGATTACCGCGCGCACGATTTGAGAGTATCCATAATGTTGAATAATTTTTTTGGATTTATATACTTTACAGAACCCTCCGATACTTCCGACCGCGACGTTCACCCGCATTTCAAATCGATTGACTGCGTAGAACTTTTAGTTTTCATTTTTGAGTCACGGTATAAACTCCGTATAGAAATATATAGGTCATAATAAAATGGTCTTTCGTTGTTTATGACACACGAGTACGTGAATTATTATATCGTAGGAAAATGTTACTTTTTTTTTTTCATTTTTACAAAAAAAATTAAATAAAAATGATTATTGCGAACAAAAATCAACCGTTTACTAAAATAATATTGTGACAATAAAATAAATTTAATTTTTTCAATCCATTTATATTCATATAATATGTAATATTCCATACACGATATTATTTTACTGTTTTACGTAAAAACTTGATGTATTTACAGTAGTGGTAAATTAATGCTTAAAATTTTTTTCGATCGAAAAGTTATATTATTCGTTAACAACCATTAAAAAAAACAAAATGTATTATATTTCTATTTTAAACGTACGCGTATAAATACCGTATAATATTATACGAAAAATGGCGATCAAAAATTTAAAATATTGCGAAGGTGTTGTCGGAAGTAGCTTTAAATTTTTTTTTCTTTTATATATTAATCCAAGTGCCCGTTAAATTCGATATGTGCGCAGCAATATTTCTATTGAAATATTCGCATCGTGAAAACCTATATCTCGTTGTCGGCATCGAGTAAAATATAGTAAATTATAACATCTTATTTTTATAACATATACGAAATTCACGTATTAGTTGTGATCGATTGAACATAAATAGTTTGAACAGATTTTTTTTACGTTTTACATTAAAAATAAAATATGTACTCTTCCTTTAATTTCAATTTCTATACAATAACGTTTCTGAATGATATTATGCAATATTAATTTTATTTTCCTCGTGTCCAATCGTCCATACACGCGAGTACAAAGTATTAAAAAAAAAAAAAAAAAAACGTATAATCCTTACACACGTGTATTTCGACATTCGATAGGAATTTTTTTTTTTTCACTTAACTTTTTAATTAAAATTCAATTGAAACTAAATTTTAAATTAACAATTAAACATTCTCCAATATTATATATATTAAGTTAAATGAGAAAAAAAAGTCCTATTGAGAGTTTTATATATATATACGTATATATATATATATATTTATTAATATGTAAATAAAATATATGTACGTGTATAACTTATTAGAAATTTCTGGAAAATATAATGACACCACCGATCAATAGAAATTGAATTCCACGAACAAATTTCATCGACGCTTTGATGTCGTTCGTTTCGGTCAAAGTAACTATTATTTAATCACAAACTGCGTTGTAATTCTTTTTACTTTTATTGACATAAAACCTATTGAATTCTATCTGATATTATCGAATTTCCATTTTTACACTTAAAATAAATTGCTACCAGAGTTTTACGTATTATTTCGAAAAAAAAAAATGTTTATAATTATTTTGAGCGCGTGAACGTTGTTAATCACGGTAAACCGTGATATGTTATTTAAAAACGAAACATTTCGAAATTTCAACAATAAAATGGTAAACATATATAATATCAACGATCGGTGTACAATAACGTATTATGAAAATCTATGAGTCGGTCCATTGAAACTGAAGTGTCCACTTATTAATGTACATTTCATATTGTTTATGTTGAATGGCATAATATAATCGTATACGGAGATGAAATTTAAATTTTAAATTAAACGCGTGTTACAAAAATAAATTGCATACATAATGATCGTTTTTTTTTTCTTCGCGTCAATGAAAACTTTATATGTCTAATAATTAAACTTTATTTTTAAACGCGAAACAACGTAACTCATTAATTGCTCAATTACTCTTTTGAAATTGGGTTTTTGAACCTCTTGAGGTTTCGTAACACTCGAAACGTTACAACGTTTATTATTTAATTACTTGTCGTCTTCGTCGTCGTGTTTTTCTGTTACGAGAGAAATTATGTACAAAAGAGAAAACAGAATAAAGCGGAAAACATAACGATTTCAGAACGTCCATAATACGTAAATACGATGAAAGCATAAAGCTGAGATCTCTCGGATGCATGAACGTATAAATACTACACACAAGAAATGGTTAGAATAAAAGATGTTCATATATAAATAAATACATTGGAACCTATGCGCGTAGAGAAAAAGGAATCATAGTCGTATATACACGCGTTAAAAAAGTTTATATTTTCGTGTGATAATAATTTTCCATAAATGTTGTAATAAAATAAAAAATATTTTCTCTCGTTGTCGACCGATAGCAACGCAGTTTTGTATTAAATTATATAATATATTTTTTTTAATTATTTACAAAAATTGCTCGAAAACCACGCGGACGTATTAAATATTTATCGGGAATATCGTTTTATGTTTTCCACGTAAAACCAAATCAATAGCGACAATAGCGAGCACAACGCTGTGCCGTGTTTTAATAATACACCCAAACCATACATATATAATATAATATATTATATTATAAATAATATATTAGCTTATATTGATATTATAGTGCGTTAACACGGTATTTTCATCGCACCATCGTCCAATGGGCATTAGCAAAAATACGCGTGTAATGATATTTCTATTTCTAAGGCTTCAAATAAATAACTTATAATGGCCTACTGCTGCTTTAAAATAGTATATAATACAGCGTCGTAATCATATCCCTTTATAGGCAACACGCCTAATTTAAACAATGCAGAAGAGAAAATTGAAAACAAAAAACTACACAAACGATAAGAGTTCTGCTGCTTTTATAAAATTAATTATGTTTGCTTCTTGTCTGAGTGCGAGGACTTCTTTTAACCGTGTTGGATTGACGATCGACGTTGTACGAGCCTAGTGGGAATATACGTATAAGAAGACCGAGAGACTTCAGAGACATTTTTACGCATTTGGATACAAATTCTTTACTCGTCGAGCATACGAACGAGTCAGTTTTGGACGAACTATGCGTATTCTGGTGCAATAATAATTAGATCCGGAAACGTTTTACATTTAAAACAAAAACAATCGAAATTAATACAAAATTTAAAATCCGATCGTTTTTCGTGTAATATTTTGTAAGTATATAATATACGTTAGAAAACACGATGCGGACGAAATGGAAAACTCAATTACAGAACTCGTTCAAGTCGATCACAGCGAAATGTATAAACTATTAAAAAATATCAATTGGTCGTATAGTGAAACTTCTCGATGCCTGTTCTCGTTACGGTGTGTTTTGACTTTTGGTCGAAACGTTCGAGACGTCTCACAAACGAAATCTGATTTCACACACGATTCGCTTCAATCGATAACGAACAATTACAAGGAGCAACAAAAAAAAAAAAAAAAATGTTTACGATTATTATTAGTCATAAAATATTATTTACAAAAAATATAAGTAGGAATCGTTTGGATTTTAACGATAGAGAATGATACGATATCGTCATATCGCGTTCTCAATAACATAACATTCAAGTACACGGAGAAAATAGTTGAATATCGAAAGAGTATAAATACGTACATAATACCACGAAGTTTGCTACGCGATATCTATTAGTCGCGGGAAATAAGTTGTTTTAAAGACTATTAAGAGTAGAAACGACTTTAAAAGGTAAGCTTTTAAGTCGTATAGTTAAAACACGATTTACGCACGGACTAATGTTTTTGATCGGACAAGTTTTTTTGCGGTTCGTATCGTTCGAAATGTTCAACGCGTATTGTTCGAAATTCACAATAACGGACGTCATTGAAACGTAATAGTTACTTAGAAACTAAGTAGTCGACTTCGAGTTTTGGAGACTCTGCGCGTGCGCGCTAAATTTTAATCGTGTAAAGTTTTTTCGTTTTTTTAAAGTGTAAAAATGTCTCGTTCCGCGTTTCGTGGTAAAACAACTCGGAAACCGAGTGGAAATCGTTATGAAATATCAATAAGCGTAACGGTCTTATTAATGTGGTTTGTCTATTAGTTTTCGCTACAAAACGCACAGCGCGTCGATTGAAACGAACGATTAATATAACGGCGTTTCCTGCGACGTGCGCACGAATAACCTGACGACTGGTTCGATTCGATTTTTTTTTTTTATATATATATATACATTTTTACGATTCGCACTCGGTATTTCCTCGCACGCGAACTCAACAGTATCAGTGAGCTCTCCCGTCCGACCACCGCGCGGAGTTCGGTTTTCGCGCGGACAACGATCGATCGACGAACGGCGTAATTACTCGTGTCTCTCTCTCTCTCTCTCACCACTCGTCTCTCTGGCGACGTGTACGACGCGACGCGCAGTGTTGTAATAAAACACGCGCGTTTAGTGCGCTAGGAGAAAGGGGGAATGGGCATTGGTTACGAGGGATTTTGGCAACGAAACGAGGCGCGTTCATTCCCCGGCGGCACACCGGCGCGACGGCCCCCCCCCGTCCCCGTCAGGGTTATATCGCGGTAGCGCCGTGTAGGTTGCGGGTGTAACGGCACGAACGGGAAATTCACTTCTCGAGACTGTACGCGCGCGCCCCCACCACTCGTTTACGCGCGCACACGAACTCCTCCTCCCGCGGACTTTCTATACTGTGTTATTGTTTACGTCCCGTCGAAATTCAAACTGCAGTAAACCATTTATAAACCCACACACCGCCGCCGCCGCCGCCGCAGAATCGCACGCGAGCGCGGCTAAAATGTACGCGCGTTACGTGAATTCGTCCGCGCAATATTATAATTTATAACGCGCTCGCGTTTAATGCCGCCGAGCGCCGAATAAATAAATATACACGCAAAACAACGAGCACGAAATCGATCTACGAAGGCGAATTTCACGCGCCGCGTGCACCCCATTCGAGTACGAGAGCAGCACAGACATCTCGTCTGTGAATAATAAAATTTACGACAGAGTCGTCCGCAAAAATAATAAAATCTTTCGTTTTAACGATAATATGCTTACGACTCGGTCGATACGTTTTTTTTTTTTTTTATGTGCGTTTGGGATACGTCGTACGAGTGAAAAAAAAAAAACAACGTTTTTTTTTCACTTTATTTCGGTTTCATTCGCTTGCGCTGTTCCGATCGTACAATCGTTTTCGAAATCTTGGCGCAGAGCGTCGTCAATCGTCTTCGATACCAAATCGGTTTCGTACATTTGTTTTTGATCGCGATAACAATAAATACACAATATTGTTCAACAATATTGTGATTGATTATTAAGAATTTACATTATAAACATAACGGTTTCTACTCGTCGGTTTATAAACGGATTAGAAATTCATTTCAAATAAATTTTCTTTTTGGGCTATTTAAAAATACACTCTATGGACCACCGGTTAAGGACCCCGGGAATAAGATGGAACTAATGGATGCAAAAAAAAAAAAAAAAATTCACATCTATTATTATTCTTAAGCATCAAAACCGTTTCGTTGAGTACGGTCCTCGAATGTGTGAATGTGAGTAAACCAGTAAAAGTTAAAAAAAAAAAATAATAATAATTAAAGTGTAAAATGAACGAGTAGTAAGCGTGTAAAAAAACACGTTTAAAACACGTCTAAATCATTATTAGAAGTATGATTATTTTCTGAAATCTGTTTTGCAAAATTTTGAATTCGGATTAGATTTTTCTAAAATTTTAATTGGGACATCTGTTCTTCGTACCGTGTTTTAAATTTCTATTTTTTTTTTTAATATATATTTACAATATTTACCGGTATACCGTATACATTATAATGTTGTATATATACCGATATATTATAATATATAATGCAACTCGGAACCGCGAAATAAATAATGAATGACGGTTATTAAAACAAAAACGTAGTTCAGTTAAAACTTCTTTAAAAAAAGAAATAAATAAATAATATAAAATGGAAAAAGATAATAAATATATCAACACGTAAGCAAAGTTTAATCGATACATATTACATTTTAATAGTTATTAATAACCGAAATTTCTTTTGTAGGGTATAAAAATTATAATTTCAAATAAGAAATACGTTTTGTGCGTGAAAAACTTTTCTTTTGAATATACTATACGGAATATTAATTTTGAAATAATTAATGTAATGAAAAATATTATGTAAAAGCTACCGAATTTTTATAATATATTAGACTGAATATTCGAAAAAAAAACCGTAACGTTTCGTTTCAGTTATAATAACGAATATAAGGCTATCTTAAAAATAAATGTTTAATAAAATAATGAAAAACCTAGTGAACGGTATATTTCGTGAAAAATCGATATATAAATAATAATAATAATAATATTGTAAATACGTATATAATTATTTCTGTGTATAAAATCGGATATCCCGTTAAAACTAATGCGGAATTCGGTTCAATAAAAACCATTATATTAATGGAAAATATTGTATTATCAAACACGAAAAACGTTTTTCTTTACACGATTGTGTAACATTATTATCTTACATTATAACAGTGTAGTTTTCTTTCCGTGTGAAATTCCATTATACTCGTTATATATATATATATATATTTAAATTACATAAAGAGATAGAAAAAGATACACGTCCGCAAGCGTATAAATACATCATATATAGGTTTCTACGGATGCTGAAAAAAAAGTGTTTTACTCGCCGGAGATTATTATTTTATTTTCAGTTATCATAAATTTCTTTTGCGTGTATTCGAGAAAGTCAACAATTTTTTTTTCTTCTTCTTCTTCTTCAGTAAACCGTTTATTCTCTTTTCGCCGCCGCAGCCACCGCGATACATCGTCCGAGTGTTATCGAGTTACAGTAGTTCTAAACCACCGCGTAGAGATCACACGTAAATCTACCGACACCTTTAGGCTATCGCTTTGGTAGGTGGAAAAAAAGTAATGTTTTAAAAATCTCTTACAACACTTTACGCGACGAACTTTTTTTCGCTATTGGCACACACACAAGATTTGGTTATTTTAAATTCGAAAATGAGGTGATACGACGACGTTTTAGTGGGAATTTTTTTTTTTCTTGATTAATATAAAACTTTAACGGAGCAAAATAAAATACAAAAACGTGTGTGCGTAAAATTTACAAGGGTTAAAATTTAAATTTAAATTAATTCGTATTTATTCACAGCACGCGCAATTTAACGTTAATTAGATATACGAGTATATAGGTAGGTATCTACTTTAGTACTTTATTTATTACGTCCTATACCGATTAAAATTATGGAACACGCCGATAAATTACAATAATGAAATATGTTAATAAAATAAAATTACAAAGCGTGAAACTTACTAGAAAATAAATGAATTAATTAACATATTATTCGCACCTCGGTGTTTAACGAGCGTTGAAAAATATATTAATTTTTTTATTATACAATTTTTCCAACGGTAATAAATACAACACATATTTTATATTAAGTCAGCTCGTATAATATTTTAATATTGTCCGTCAATTTAATTACATGTTCTTAATATTATTACGACTGTATGTTTGTAAAACTATTTTAATTTAAAAGCGTTCAAACTAAACGAATAAATCTCGGATGACACACAGAGGTTACGCGCGACTTGCTGTAGAATAACGCGTTGAATACAATTTAAACTCTTAAAACGATTTTAAGCTCCACGTTTGAAAAGAGGGAGTGGGGGGATAAATGATTATCACCATGGTCTTCATGCTATGATGATAATAATAATAAAATACGGTAATATTTTCAAAATTTATAATAATATCGATAATATATACGTATTTTTGAACGGTATACCATGAATACGGTGGTACACGATCGGAAATTAATCGATATTATAATATCGTAAAGTAATTTTGAAAGTTGAAAAAAACATTTGGCGGGCGGTGATTGCAGCAGAGCCGGAAAACTATCATTTATAAAAGAACGACGCAAAGAATGACTCGGGAAAACTGTATTATAATAAATTGTCTGCAGTATTATTTTACGTAGGCTAACAAAGTGTTTATTTATTTTTTTTTTACGCAAAATCCATTTGGCCAAAAATTACTTTTTAAACAATCAACCGGATAAAATATTATAACATATGAATTGCGTGTAATATCAATAACGTTCTGAATTTAACGAAATGAAACGGGTAGAATTTAGTTGGCCTTATTTTATTATAATATGTATACTACGAATGAGCATAGAAGACATTTCTGTACTTTAGAAATCCATTAGAATCCGAAGAAACTTTTACGCGAATAAAATATCTTTAGCAGTTTAGTGAAGGATATGACGAGATGAAGGGATGTTTCGGTAGAACTTTTTTATCATATAAATATTTTCACGCGAGATACAGAGAATTCGGTATAAAAGTTTCTACGTTATAAAAAACATACAAATATATACGTTATATGATATATATATATATTTTTTTTAATATATCTTTATACCCGCGGTTTATTTGAAATGTAATAGAGACGAGTACAATCGGAATTACGCGTACAAATCTTTATCAAATATTGTATATTTAATAATATGAAACATGTGTTTCCTTAACAGTATAAAATAGTTCGATTTTATAAACTTTTTTTTTATATATGTTATTTATATTCGTGTACAATAATACGGGTTATTTCCAAACCCGTTTTTTTCATTAGGACGTTAGTGTACGCGCACCAGAATCGATTATTATTGGCTATAGAGGTATATAAAAAGTTTCGAATGATCAGAAAAAAAGAGTCTTATAAGAGTCTACGGTGTTCGATTGCCTTTGTACAGTTACAAAAGTTTATATTAAAACATTCCTTTTTTACGCGCACCGTCTTTAATAATAATAATAAATATTTTACATTGTTTTTGACGTGATATAAACCGCGACGAAATGCGCTTAAAAATAAGAGTAAAATTGAAAATATTTTTTAATTTTTTGATAAACAAAAATTAAACGTCCTTAACGATTTGTCCGACGGAATAATTTGTGCTCAATCATACGATGCGATTCAACACTATTGACAACTGATATTATATTCCATTCGAAAACGTACAGTCACTTGTCGATCAATTGATATATTATCATCGTTATTTATTGTTTTCGATAAATATAATATCTATTACCGGTGTAGAAAATCTTAAAAGTATTCTAAAACTATTTATTATTCCGATTGCCGCGTAATGATTTACTCGCTACGCGTCCGTCGAATGTTCCGCGTTAATAAATTAATAATGACCGACACACAAACGATGTTTAATCGTAAATTATTATTGAAAAGACGTATTGCTCGATATTTCTTAAGAAGATAAAAGAATTATTTACTTTCGTTAAAAGTACCGCTTTTAAATGGGGGAAAAAACCAATTTTTTCCCCCTAAAAATGTTATTCAAATACATTGTTAATAAAAGTCATTGGAAAAATGGTGTTGTACAAACGGTGTGAATATGTTAGTGTAGTAGGTGGCGGCATCAAGCGATTGATGAAAAACAGAATCGAACGACAAAAACGTGTATTATTTCGTATTTTTGTTTTTCGTAAATCTTTTTTGTTATAATTATTTTTCTGATTGATATTTAAAAAAAAAAACGCGTACGAGTTTCCCATTGAGGAGTACATTCGTCATCTGACTCGATTCGTTCGATGTCTTATCGTTTTCATCGTACCCGCGTACATTTTTCACGGATAACGTAGTTTTTTTCCATTTTAATTCGTGCGGCGTTGTTAGGCGCAACAGAGATACACGCGAATTCGCACGAACGATTCGATTATGTAAGACGCCGGTGGCGTTAACGAGTTAAGAGTTAAAATTGAGTTTAATTTTAATTGAGTTACTAACGCGTTCGAATTTTCGATAGATTAACTTTTAACCGAAAAAGTTATCGGTTTTTTTTTTCTAACTCGACGTGTCGTGTCACATTTTTTTTTTCTTTCGCGAAAGTTTCTGCTTAATTGAAGTTGACTACAATATTACGCGGACTGCGTGTAGAACGCATACGGCAATGGAGCTAATACGCGTGTCAAGACGTTGGAGAGAAGATTTTGAATTTTTTTTTTGCTCCTCTTTACGTTTGTTAGGAAATTTTCGAACCCGAAAAGAAAAATATAAACGCGGTCGTCACTGCGTCGGTTTAATAAGTCCCGACGATTCTAGCATTGCAAGGGGGCGGCGGCGGTGGTAGAAAAGAAAAAAAAGAACGGAACACGAAAATCGGTCGAGTATATAAACATTGCGTCGTTGTCGCCGTGTGCCGCGTGCCGTGGCGGGGTCGTATGATTCTCGGGGTAGCACGCTCGCGTGTTGGCAGTTCGCTTCTGTAAAAATGATAAACGATCGGCCGTGACCATAAAAACCATATTTCATATCCCTGTTATGGATGGACAGGGTCGACTTCGTCCGTTTAATGGAAGATAACGCGTGGGAACGTGAGCAAACGAAACCGAACACCCTGCTGCCGCGGGCTTATTGAACGAGATCAATGGTCGTAATAATAACTCAGCGCGAGGAAAAGAAAAAAAAAAAAAAGTCGGGGGGGGAAAAGAACTCGTAGTAAATTGTAAAATAAATGTTTAAGAATTCGACGACGGAGTGAAATGCTCACGTGACGTATATGAGATTATATTGTTATTCGAAGAAGACAATATTGAATTCCAATCATAAATATCGGAGAATTCTGGTTACCCGTTCGAACAAAACAACGCATGTCCGTATAAGACGCCGGCTTGGCCGTTCCATTCCTTCGATCGTATACCTAATAATATTGTGAATTTTTTTTTTTTCGAAAACAAAATATATCAACCGCCGAACGTTCCGAATATTAATAACCAGCTTCGGATACGCCGGATATATCGAAAAAATAATCGAAAACGAGCGCGCCGTTCTGTATTACATATAAATACCAATAAACGGTAATTTTTTTTTTTTTTTTATTCCACGCTTTCTACAACGTTATTATTTAAATAAATTATTTTTTTCGTTTTCGTTAAAACACGTGCATATTGTTTTTTTTTTTTCATTTATCTCCGTATATGGTACCAAAAAAAAAAAACCTAAATAAAAAAATTGATTTACGCGAATTTGAAGATTTTACGAAAAACAAAAAAAACGCGTCGCATCGTCCGTAAAACGTTTCTGTGCCACCGTCCGTTCGAGCGGATATATTTCTTCACCACGCGGTGTATTATTTTATTGATCGGAAACGTACGCGGTTTCAACGCCGTCGTTACTATATGCGCGCAAACTCCCGTTTATTTCATAACGAATTCATTTCACAAAGACGACAAATTATTATAATTATATCGTCACGTTATATATAGTGATCAAAAATAATGAGAGCTGTGTAAAAAAAAACTTGGTCGCTTAAATAACTTTTACGATATTACAAAAAAATAAATAAATAAAATGATCACGTTAAGTGAAACGCGTTCTCTGTAACGATAATAATATTGATAAATACAAAATACGACGCTGTTATGGCAATAGAAGATCGATAACATTAAAAATGTTATAAACGCCAACATTTCACACACACACACGTCGTATAAAATATTTCAATCGCAGTAAAAACGTAAAACGATTTTATCGTAGTAAAAACGATTCCGGCGCCCGCCGGGAACGGGAATTATTGTTTTCTCCGATAATTTTTTTTTCTCGTTTTTAAAGAGATAAAAACGCGGTGATGGGGGGGAACGGTCTCGAAGCAAAAAAGCACTTCGGTCTTCAGAGAGCTATCAACCTCGGCGGAAACTTTCGAAATCCAATAATTCGATTAACCGCCTACTACCATATTATACTGTCGTACGGTACACACGTATTATTATAACCACGAATTTATTTTGGCCAATGTAGAAAAACATAATGAATTCACGCCACGATTTCACTGTAAATCAGACACTTTTCCAACTCACTTTTTGCCGCTCCCTCGTAGAATAAATAACAAATTCGTTAACCGTAGTAAACTTACTAAATATATATATATACGGACAATATAATACGATAATGTAAAAGTCTTTGTAACTCGTTTTCCAAAACGAGAAACACGATTATTACGAGGACCCTGCATCGATTTCTGCCCGAACGGGAAAAAACAATATGATCCTGGAACCCTTTATAGGCCGACCATCCGAAGCAAAGCGATGAAACAAAAAAGAAAAAAAAACGTAAGAATTAATCCGACGTCTTATCGTTTCGGACACGTACTAGTTGCGGACGAATTATTCAGGTCAATGTTATAATATAACAATCGCGCACAGAGTTTTTTTTTTTTTTAATAATAAAAACCACGTGAGTTGTAGACCAAAAATATTTCCCTTCGCCGCTTTTTCAGGGCTTAGGAAAAGCTACGAAAAAATATATATATATTGGTAAACGGCTTTACAAATCTCGCAAAAGAGCAATCGTCGCTATTTTTCATTTATATGAAAAATCATTGTGAATGTTTTTTTTTTTTTTTTAAATATTTATAGATTATCGTTTCATTGTTTTCTTATAGGTTTCATGGCAAAATTTTTTTTGAAACGCCCTGTATAAATGATACTCTACCGATTTAATCACTTGAATATTGCAACATTTGTTTGCTGATAAATTCCTTTGGAAATTCGTCCGCAATTAGGAAACACCTCTCGTCGTTTCACGTTAATATTATGTACTTAAACTTCTTTTATTGCACATATACATATCATAATATATATATAATATTACAGTGCGATTAAAATAATAATTTTTCAAAAAAAAAATGGAAATTTTAATTAACAATAACATACTTTCTTTGCCGTTGAAAACGTATTCTGTTGTCGTGGATTTTTTTTCTTAAGGAAAATACGACAATTCGCGTTATCGTGGTAAAATATTCAATATTGAAAACGTGGAATTATAATATGGAAATTGACAAATTATTTCATATCGCGCTTTACGTACATTTTTATATTTTTCCTTACCGCTCATAGTTGCCTGATTTTTTTGTCAGAAACGATAGTAAATAAACTAATTTAATCTAATTTATTTTTCATAAAAAATTCTTTTGCTTGATTGTGTTATGTATATATATTGTTATAAATCCGTGTGCACGTGCGATCGAATGACTTTAGATTATTATTGTTCTATAAAATCACCGTTTGAGTTATGTTTTGTTCAATTATATAATTCCGCACTATATATTGTAACAAATATATTTCCGACTTCTTAATCGTAAATAATCAAAATGAAAAACGAAAATTGTATTTCAATAAATTATTATTGCTTGGTTTTTTTTTTTTTTTTGTTTCTTTTAATCAAAGTAGATTGATTTCGTGAGCGTAATTTTTAGAAAAATGTTGACGTTTAAAAATGGTCACGTCGTTGATTTTTAATGCACGTTCGATATTCAAGTGTTTTTCAAATAAATCAATGTCATTGGACGCGGAAAAGCCTGCAAAATATTTCGAACGACAAGACTCACTTTACTGATGGCCGCCCTTGTCTGATGCATTCTCTCTCGTCGTTCGTAATATAATGATCATTGATTAATGTAATATTGACGTTTTCAACGATTTTAACGAAAATTGTAGAAATTCAATAACCTTTAATATGAAATTTTCTAATAGGAATTTTTTTTTTTTTTTTTTTGTGAAAAATACATACATAAATTTTATGAACTGTAAAAAAATGTATCACACACATTTATCGCGGAGTTCTATTAAATATTAAAAAAAAAAAAATAACTTAAAAATATTGAACGAAACGAGAAAGACAATTACGTTTGGCAGCAAACGTCCGTGGGACACGCTGTATAGTGTGTATACGACGCATCAAATGTATCAAACACTGTTACACGAGCGCGTGTGTACGAAAATCACTGTACGAATTCTTGTAATGTACATGTGTAATTTCGAAAGACCGAGTTAGAAATCCGAATTGTCTATAGGTTGTTAGAATTGGTGAGGTCTGTCGGAATTATCTATGGAGAAAGAGAAGAAATTCATAAATTAAAGTAAGTATTGGAAAAGTGAAGTACAAAAAAAAAAGTTTAAGCTTTATTAAAAAATAAAAAAAATCGGCTATTATCTTCTTTCCCAGACATTCTTCTAGTGGAGAGTACTCGCCGCTTTCTCTCTCTCCCGTCCTCGAAGCGTGCGATTGTCAATTCAGCGGTCCTTTTGTTTGAGTCGAGAACAGGAATGCCGCCCGAATAGGACGACACTTTTTTTTTCTTTCACCTCCTTCAACTGTCGCGATCACTTTTATTATTATTATTATTATTATTATTACATCGGAGATCGTCGAAACTAACGTCGGTACGCGTTTTCATAAAATCATTGCCGACGAGATGAAATTCCGTCCGACCGTCGGCTTACAAAGCACGAGAAACAATGTTTGATAATTTGTAATTTTCACATATTGTACAAAATCCACAACGCACGTCTTTTTTTTTTTTAAACACGACCTACTCGACGAGGAAAAGCACGTATGGACCGTGACTGTGTCTTTGAGGCATATCATCCACATAACTATTATGTGTAATCGCGCGTAGAAAAAAATTAATTCGTTATACACGCATAAACGTGACGACGTTTCGTAGCGACGCGTTTTCCTGACGAATTTTGGGAACGTGCACGCGGCGAAAACATGGGCCACTAAAAAAAAAAAACCGTATTTAAATATTTTTTCTGTATACAGCGTTTAATGTTGTTGTATTTAGAATTAAAAATAAATATTTGAAAGATTTTAAAAATGACGTGAAATCCTTCTCTCTCTGTCGGGTTTGTGAGCGCTGACGTTCCGAATCGTTTGGGCGTCAGTGAAAACATTTTAAACCGAAACCACCACTGCTGTCACACTCCGTATATAATATCTCAGATCCCTTCGAATTGTTTGTTAAATTTTTTTGTTTTTTTTTGCGCTCTCCCGTGTCGTCCGAGCGATTTTCAAATGATACATTTCAACATTTCAATGATACTTTCAAATGATATCGAAGAAAAACGTCTATGCGACCGGCCCGTGGCCGTTATGTGTGTTTGCCATCATTTCGGCGGTCCCGAAATCCGTGACGAAAAAATATACGCGTTACATTTGGCTCGAAAAGAGACTGCCGCGCGCCTTTCATCGGGGAGACATCCTTCTTCTTCTCTCGAGAACGACCCGTTTTTATATCCCTTTTCGGCCGAAATTAGTTTTCTTCGCCTGTCATAAAAAAAAAAAAAAAACGACAACGACACAATGTAATAATTACCGGACTTCTTTTTAATTTTTTTAATTAATTATAAACACGCTAATATCATCGCGTTTTATTATCATTATTATTTTTTTTTACTTAAAATCTTTTAAATTCGTTAATAAAAAAATAATGACGAACGCGTTAATATCACGTGATATTAATGCGTTCGTCATTAATAGGAACGTGTGCGCGTTTCTCGTACGGTAAATTCATAATCGTCATTTTAAGTGAAACTCGTTACGCGTTTAACATTTCACATATGGTACGTGAAATTTCACCGGAAAAATTCGTGTGCGAGGCGACCATTTAATTTAATACGTATTGTTGTAGAGAGAGATTTTTATGAAATATAACAATAAACCGGCATTGAGTTTGAGAAATAAATGAATGTATTCGTACACGTACGGATTGCGTACACACGTATATACCGAACTCGGGCGTAGTACTCGGAATATGTTCGCGTATTTTTTTCTATTTTTTTTTTCTCTGTTTTCTTCGGAATTCCATTTCAGAAATAATGCGTTAATTTGTCTTTCGTCGAACGTACAAAAGCCGAGTACGAACGAGAATGGAGGAGAACGGTGGCGTAGAGAAACCCGCAGCAGCAGCAGTCGAGTAGAAGTCAATTATTATATTATATATATGGTCTGGCCGGGAACAAAATATAATCGCGTGGAGAAACGTGGAATATTAAGGGCGTTTGGCTATTGTGCGCTCGGAAATAGATGCGTATACAATATTTAAACGTTTTAATGGAGTGTTTTTTCTTTTAATTATTCAACGTCATATTATTTTGAATGGATGACATACTTTTTATGATTTCGGTATATATATATATATAAATTTTTTTTTTATAGTTACAATTTTATTAATTATAAAGTGTATTCTGCTCATGCATCGTGCGAGTTGATAATTCCGCACAGTTTACTATTCAGTAAAAAGTATACAGTTAATGTAGTGGATGTAGTGCTTGTAATGTGTGACAAATAGAAAAAAATCATAATACAAACGATAGCGTATAAAAATAATGGATAAATAGCTATAGACATCTTAACGTATTTATGTACTTGACGTGGTCTTACTATTATTATTATATATATATATATATATATATATATATATACCAAAGTTGAGAATACAAATGATATTGGATTATTCCTCCTAATGCGTTCCTTTAACACCATTAGACACACATTGCTACCAATTTATGCTTAGGAATTCCATGGATTTTGAAGAAATTCAAGAGGAGAGGTGATACTGTTTCTCTAACACCAAACCATAAGCCTTTTACCTCCCGATTATTGATTCAATACCGTTGTCTTAGATCCCGTATACGTAGATCTTTCGTTTTTCCTCGTTAATGTCCTCGTCCCGGGTTGACACGTTCGTTTCCCATCGAATTTTTTGGTCGAATAATTTTGTATTCTTCAAAAACTCCATAACGACGACGACGGTGTGATTAATGTACCGGAAATAAACAGTATTGTGAATTTTATTCCGAATAACACGCGTACGTTTAATGTCTATTCGAGTACATTTTATTCCATATATTTTTTAGACATTCACATGTCACCCGAGTCTAAATATTTATTCGTATATCTACGTTCGAATAAATGGCATTTTTTCTCTACAAGATCGTCTATGTGTCATGTGGCGCATTATTGTATAATGTGTGTTACCGTCCGTTTTTTTTCTTTCTTTTTTTTTCATATCAGTGTCGTAAATGTTTATAGAAATCCCTCGCGATTTTTAAAAACTTACGATCTCTATTTTCATTTTTTTTCCCCCCCATATATTAAACGCGTGTTATCACATTATTTGCTGGATACTATACGAGTATATTACGTGTACTCCTTCGTCGTGATCTGTACGCTTCGCGATACGTTTAAAAAAAAAAAAAAATTACAACGCAATAAAATAATATATTATTATGTACGATCCTTCTTCCAGTCATCTCCGCGGATGACATGTACCGAAATGTTGTTGGAATCGAAAATATTTCGTTGCAAATAGTTCGACTACGCTATATGTATGACGATATATTATTATTATTATTATAAGTATACACCAGAAAAAAAATCGCTAAAAACGTGAATACATTATTATTGTCCTTTAAAGTATCAGTTAATATCGTATACAATTTACAATACTCATTGGATTCGGATTGAGTTTTTCGAGGTTATTATACGTAAACGAAAGTTTGAAAACTATTAATTTATTTTTACGGAGAAATGTAAGAAGAGAAAAAATGTTTATTTTATAATATCGAACGGATAATTATAATTACAGACTTAAAAAAAAAAGCGAAATAATCGCCACTACGTCCTGTGATCCATATAAATATATTTAATAACGCTCGCAAAAAACATAAAAACGAAATCCCTTACGGAATACGAAATATGGGCTGAGACGAAACGAATTTCCCGTCTACAGCGGTTGTTTTATTTTTTTTTTTTTATTTATTTGTTTATTGACCGAGTTTTAAATTTATGTCATTTAAAATCACGATAAACATAATTTTGGACTTAAAAATGGATTTATTCGTGAATTCGTATTATATATTCCGGCTTTTTTTTCCTCAACCATATATAATACTGCGTGAACGAATTCAAACTTTTCTTTTAATTTCCGATTATAAATATATTTCGTTTTTATTATTATTATTTGTTTTTTTTACACAATATATATATATATATATTTCACTCGCAAAATCGGAATTCAATATACACGTATACATTTTACGAATCCGAATTCGAACTTTTTCGAAACAAACGAAACTTTTCTAAGCGAATGCGTGTAAACACACACATGCACTGCAGTGTATCTCAGTTCATTTATCTTAATTTTTGAAACGATTCGCGTAGTGATTTTGAGTCTCCGACGAAAAAGAACTTTCTATACGTTCGTTTGTATAAGAAATTCGTGATCGACCTCCGTTATGACCGAATGAGCTCGAGCCAATTATCCGTAATTTATCTTGATTAATTCATTAGTACCGAACACACTTAAGATTGTTCTCTGAAATTTCTAATGTATTAATTAAAACGGCCGGATAGTACTTGATTCGTTTACATCCAGTCGATTCGTATGCTATATTCATTATTTCACTCGGTTGTTTAAGCAATTTGTCCGTTATCGATTATTGTCGTTTTTCAGAAAGAAAAAAAAGCGGCTTTTAAAAGATTCACTGAAATCAGAAATATAAACGTGGCTCGTTATTTTACTGTGCTTTTTTGCGGGGAGAAAAAAAATTCCGTATATTACATATTATATCATTGAACTTGAGCGACGTAAATGTAATTTCATCAACTTCATAATATGGAATTGACGGGACTACATAAATACGTGTAAATAGGTCTCGAAAAACCAACGAATTCGTCTGTACTTCTAAACTGTGAATTTTGATACAAATAATAATGTATATTTTTACGTTGAATAATTACCGGTAATATCGACAAACCGCATACGACTACTCAGATACCTCCATTAAAAATTAGTAGTTGGTTTCCATCTACACCAGCTTATAATATTATATTTTTTCCCCGTTATTTCTATATATTCAAAAACAAAAACTAAATATGTCGGACAATAATATTATCATATTCTTAAAAAAAAAAAAACCGAAATTTAGTTTTCTTTAAGAATAAAATTTATCACACTGCCGTTCGACGATAATATTCCGGCGAATTGTTTTTCCCTTCGGTCTAGTATACGAATAATATAAACGACATTTAAAAGTGTAGTAAAAAGAAAAATCGTATTATCGAGAGGAAAGCTGATGGATCGGACCGAAATCATCCTAAATAATTTCATTATCTCGCTACAGGATATTTATTATAATCTAATAAATTGTATGACGTTAAAAATAGTAAATTGTGAATAATGGCCCTAACGGTTGGCAGTTTAAATTTTCGAAAGGTCGTGTTTAATTCAAGTCCGCGTCACTCACTGCGACAGTTTCGAATACAAATTACAGGTGTATTACATATATATATATATATAATAAATGTAAATCCATGTTAAAAGTAATAAAAATATAACTGACTCGTTTTCTTTTCTTTTCGTAACGTAATTATACAAATAAAAATGAAATATATATATAAATAATAAAGTTCGTTCAAGTGTCTATACTAACGACAAGTACATCATTAAAATTTTATATACCTCCTACGTTATTAAAAATGATTCCGGCAATATTATATTATTTTATTCCTTTTCTGAGTGCCTATAAATATATAATAATATACGTGCGCGATATATACATACTCGCCGATATATTGGAAAAAGGGCACGTAGTAGAAGTGATAATTAAATCAACGAAACATTATAAGGTAAAATAAAGTATAATTTTAACATGTACATATATTTCATTTTTTATGATTTTTACACGCATTATTATATATTACAAAAAAAACCCCCTCGTTAAAAGTTTCCAAACATAAATAATATAAACGATGCGTTATCGGGATGAATAATATTAATATGTAATGCGAAAATAACCATAAAATACGCTCTGGACTTGGTCGTATTATTAAAAATTCCCGGACGCATCGGACTTTTCATCGGTAATTTTAAATACGTATACAAATATTGTGAAAGAAAGGGAAAACAAAAGCGTATAACCTAACACTCGATCCGATGTGAAATATTTATTTTCATAATTTTCGGTGTTGTACACCTATGATACACGCATATTGCAGCATCGTCAGTCCGTCGACCAACAATCGAACGGTGTGAATATCGCAAAAAAAATAAATAAATAATAGGAGTACGGATTCGGTCAAAAATAAATAAATAACGTAATTTCAAAAAAAAAATAAAATATATATATATCGTAAACAAAATTAAAAATTCGAATCGTTTTTTTTCTTTCCTTAGGTCCGAACATTTGCGTGTAGTCGTCATCAAAAAATTGTCCAAAAAAAAATTCGTTGAGATCTCATTTCCGTTTAACATAGTCGTATATATATTATTATTTTTTTTAACGTTCCTGTTTATTTTTAATTTTTAATCGAAAACTATGTCAACTATATCGTATATTTATCGGGATAATACACACCTAATAATATGTATTTAGAGAAAATCAGTATTTCAAATCGACATTATTGATTTGTATTGTGCGCGGAAGTTTATATTATTGAATCGCGAAAACGTGTTTTCTTTTTCTCTCCGGGGATAAATGAAAATTAATATTACGCGCCCGAGTAAAAGATTCCATTTACACGACGTCGTATATGCGGCCCAAGTAAATATGATACATCACGCGTCACATGTGAAAAATGTTGATAAATGTAAATAATTTCTATACATCACATTATTTTATAATATATTCCTAGCATATACCCGTCTGTCGGGTTAAAAGAAGATAAAATATTATCGTTGAAAAACAATTTTTAAAGTGTCTATCGCGATGATCGACTCTCATATTAAAAAAATTTTTTTTCATATTAATTATACCGATGATAATAAATCAAACTCCCGTTTTCAATAGTTACGCGAGTAGTGAACGCAAATATTCGACACATATATATGTAAAAAAAAAATGTTTTTTTATTTTATGTCTGACAATAAAACGCAAACTATTATACTTTTTATCGCGTTATGAGCGTATTAGAAAACATTATTTTAATCATAAAAATATATATATCATATAAAAATCATATATTTTATAATAATAATACACTATAAAACACATTTTATTTGTATAATAATAATAATTTTTAGTGAATCTCCTCGGCTTATTTTTTTTTTTTTTTATTTCGTTGTTGTTTTAACTTTTTATTTCGAAATAGATATATAGAATTTTTTTTTTAAAAAAAAAGGCGTATTAAATATATATTTAAATATTGTATAAAATCGATAAATATTTCTACGTGTTATACGCATACACGATTAATTTAATAGTTGTCAGAGATGCTATAAAATAATAATAATACTAATTATAATAATAATAATAATAATGTATACGCGTCACGAACTTTCTCTCGATTAATATCATATATTTTGAAACAAATAATTATAACGTCACACGCCTATAAATTAAATCTAAATGATTCCCCGTTTTGCGCTCCCGCATACGTATCTGCGATTTGTCCCGTATTATTTTCGACTGTCCTTCACTTTCGCAATTGTCATTATTACACACGGATGGAAAATAATAAGAAACGTGTTTTAATTTCGAGACGTCGAACGACAACAAACGTTATATTATCGTCGTCCTGTGATGGCGTGCTTGGTGGACGACAAGTTTATTTTATTAAAGTAATTTTATTACGGACGCGGTGTAATGTGTTCTCGTTCGGACGATCTATAGCATAGGTTCTCAAACATATTTCATACACCGCCCACTTTGACAATCAAAATTCTTTTAGTGCCCCCCCCTCCCCCACCAAAATTTTTAAACTTACCAATTGTTGTTTATCTTTAAACGGTTATTACAATTATTATATTTAAACATGCCATATTCTATTTTAGAGTTCAAACTTACATTTTAAAGGATCATTTTTAATAAGAGCAATTAAAACGCATACTTAAACGAATTTCAATGTATTTTTATTAAAATTTAAACAAATCTTTGAATTTAAATTTATCGAGCTCACTTAATGTGATGAATGAATCTGATGTAGTTCGACCAGTTTCTTTTATATCAGTCTCGAATTCACTTAAATACAGTCGTAAGTCGCTACGTTCGGTAACAGGCAGGCGAATTCTTTTTTTAGTTATTATTATTGTTGTTACAGCACTAAATCCACGTTCGGACAAATACGATGATGGAAACGCTATTAGATATCTCTGAACAATCGACCATAATAATCCAGGGTAAAGTCGCGGGATTACATAATTTTTCGCTTTTTTTAATCATCTATCTATCTATCCCCAGACCGCTTCAACGCTCCCCCCCCAAACTTCTTTGGGCCTTTTACCGCCCACCTGAAGGCCACTAACGCGCCCACAAGGGGGCGGTATCGCCCGCTTTGAGAAAGAATGATCTATAGGAAATTAAAACCGACAACGAGATCAGGTTGAGGGTATTGAACAAAAAAAAAACTATTAATAATTAATATCCCGCACGCCGGCCGATTTTCGCGTTGTTAAACGCAAAATAATATGGCCCGCGATCCAGCGCTGCGGACTGGATTTATTACGGGTCTCGTGCAGAAACAATGCGGGAGACGTGCTCATATTCCGACGGGGAAAACGCGAAATAACACTAGAAAATTGGTGATTGTTCAAGCCCGCGGCCGATGTAAAAACGGTCGTTTTCAACGATAAATTTCTGGAAACCGCGCGACAACGCGTGATCGCGGCTGCAGGAGGGGAGTGTCGCGCACGTCACGGTGTGATCAACGCGCGCTTCGTTGTAACGTGTATTTGATAATTATCGACGAATTAAACTGGGAGACGAAAAAAAAAAAAAACTATTACTACTCGTCGTCGTGATTGATAATAATAAAAAAAAATCGTATTAAGAAAAAATTTCGTGCTCACAACGCGAGAGCAAAGAGTATTTCGAAAAATACATAATATATAAAATTCGTTTTTTTTTTTTTCTACGTAAAGTATCGTTTTTAATTTTCATTGGAGTAAATCAATTTCTTTTTTCACACTATACGTCATCTGATCGAAACCCACGTGGTAGATGGTAGACCGTTTTACGCGCATATAATATATTTCTGATTTTATTCGTCGTCTGTATATTTAAGAAGTCTATAGAAAAAAAAATGTTTTTTTTATTATTCATATACGGCGATGATGGATCGCGTATTAAACGGGCGCGTTGCGAGGGGCGCGAAAAGAAATCCGAAACTTCGTCCCCGAACGAGGTGTCCGCTTTCTTTTTTTTCTTTTTTTTTGTTTATTCATCAACACCGTCATTTCAAAATAACGACAATAACAATAACAGAATACGCCCGAAAGAATAATTGATATTATTTTTTAAATACGTAATTTCTATTGCGTGTTTTTTTTTCTTCGGTTTTTACCCGATTTCAAACTCCTAAGAAAAGCATATGGACAAAAAGGAACGTATTATATTAATGTAGTGGCATTTTAACGCATTTTGTAAAGCAGCAGCCATTATTACGTTTACGTGAACGGTGTGAAAACACAAATCGTTTTACTCGTAATTTATTACGTTACGCAGTTACGTTGTCCGTATACGCATTTATAAATACATTTATTCAATTGTATATTGCGCAGACTTGAAACAATTTACGGTTTGCGAGTGGCGATGATGGCGGGAGAAGTGGAAATAGATTTGAAATCGATTCGTTTATTACGCAATTACGAATCGAACGGATTCCAGTCGATGTGAAATCGTTTTCCGTGCGCTTTTTTCTTTTTTCTTTTTATCTTATTCGGAACGTGCGTGAAGTTGGCGCCGCCACTCTACGCCATAGACTTGAGACCACCGCCAATATTTTGCAACTAATTTGCAACAATTTGCAAACACCGATTTTGGAATTCGCAACTCATCCCTTCCGCCAGAAAAATCATCAACTCATCGCGTCAATTAATAATAATAATGATATGTCGCGGCAATACATTTCGCGTTGTAAAACGCGGTAAACGGTTTTAAAATATTTTCGTATTTATTTAAATACGTTCTTTTTTCTATTTAAATTTTAAAACAAATATTATTTTTCGAACCGTTTACATAAAACGCCTTCGCAACACGTTCGGCGAGGAAATCGTTCGCGTTTACTTTCTGGTTGCGATAAACATACGAATATGAAACGAAACACGTTATTATATTAATAATACATAATTATTATTAATAAAACATTTATTTATTATCGTTTAATAAACGCGAACCGGTTAATTCCGGAGTTTGTCCCGAAATTCAGTAAATTTATTCCACAACCACTCGTGCAGGTCGACAGGAGCGGACTATGAGTTTACACCGGGCTTCCAGGCCTAACGGTCCAAAGGGCCAATACAATATTTACTATTACCAATAACTGAATTTTATCTCTTTTAAAAAAAAAAAAAAAAAAATGATACAAATTAATTGATTGTGCGGTATTGATATCTATGGAAATCTCTAATAGTCTTTAAAAGTCAATTACATACAAATATAGAAAATGTCAAATGTTAAAACGAAAATATTTTAAAACTGACTTTACTATCTTATTTTCTCTTTTTTCCCCCCTTTGGAATTCCACAAATCATCTGTGCGTTTATTTCTTTTAAACGGACACCTATTCCCCTATACGGCCTTTGACGCTAATAAAGCGTTTTCGAACGCGGATTTTTTTCATGACAGACCTCGGATTTAATGTAGTTCTTCACTCTTTTCAAATTCGAAAATGCTCTTTCTTATTTCAATATCAAATTTACCGATTAAATTCTATTATTTTTTTCTCGCGCCGGGATACGTGGGATAATGATAATTATAATTATTTATTATATTTTTTTCCTAATAGCCTTATCACCGTATTCGGCACAATATTTTCTTCCTTGTCCTTTTTAAGCTTTCGCTTAGCGGTTCCGCCGGCACATCGTTGAGACATTGTCGTAACTCGTAATAATATTATAAGCATAGGCGTGCGCACGGGGGCAGCAGAGGCAGCATATGCTGCCCCCGAACCTTTTTTTATCATGTATCGCCACCGCTCTGAGCTGAAAGTGGTAGTACTCGAACATTTCGTCTTAACCGTTCGATTTCCGTCGGTGCGATCGTACATTTTCAGCACGGTTCAGTGTCGGAATCACCGACTTAAAATTATAAAATATATTTTTTTAAATATTGTGTTAAAATTTAAACCGAAACGCTTAAGTTGAAGTACAACGGTTCTCGGCTAACAATTTATAAACCATGTGTAAACTGTTAAACTGTCACCATTATTATAAACCGACATTAAACGGCAAAAATGATACCCGGGCATTCGAGTTCATCGTTCTATTATCATTTACGTCGGATCAGAGAATTCGATGTGAATGGACGATAAAGGCGAAGCAGTAAATCGTATTTATTTGAATGAAAACAAGAATCGATTGTTTTGATCGCGTTATGAAAATCGTCGTTTGCGGTGGACGGGAACAAAGTTTTACTTGCACGCGCGGTTATTATAAACCGTTTCCAGTGTTTTGGAAAGCGATTTTTATACAATTTTACGTCTCGCTCCGGAACTTTGCCCCGTTTCGAGCGCTGCGTGTGCGTAGTCTTCCGCGTAGTCTGCAACGCGTGGTGTACGAATGTAACGGATTAAATTTCGGAAAAGAGAATAACAGAGATTGAGAAGCGGTGATAAATTCTTTTCTATTTTTGTTTATTTTGGATACGCGGTGCGAAAACGTGTCTCGGACACGGGGACAGGAGGGAACCGGAGGGACTCTCGCGCGAGAGTCGTTGATTGACGTGCGCGCGCTCTTTTCTTCTCTTCTTGCCCGCGACGGCCGAGCTGTAAACGAAATGAAAATTATCACCGCAGTGGTCTCCTTTTGGGCGAGCCGATGAGAAATGGCGAGAGTGGGCTAGAGCCGCGTCTAATACGGTCAGATTACAACAGAAGCAGTCAATCCGCGTGTCAAACAGTGTCCTATAATAAAAATAATAATAATAATAATAATCGACAAAAACCATTAATAACCTCAGCCCCTGTAGCCCAAACAGGGCTTTTACTCACCGGGTCGCGCGTATATTCGAGCTCGGCACCTCTACGAACGCTCGTTTGCGCGTCGACTGGCGAGGATTTGACATTTTATAACTATTATAATAGTTTATAAATATTTAGTTTTTCAAGTCGGCGTCCGACGGCAAGTGACGGTAAGTCCCGCGGATTCGAATCCAGTAAGAATGCAAAATTTCCATTTCAAACGATTATAATATAGGACTCGCGTGATTTACCCGGAGTGGTTTTCCAGACTCTAATTCCGGAGCTCGTATCGTAATATAACGCCGCGTGGATCGTACAGCCAATGTTCCCAAATTTTATAGGTAACGTTTTTGACGGCTTGCGAATAATTTAATGATGAACACTACGAGCTGAAATTATTATTTGAAGACATTTCATTAAAAACGAGTTTGAACCGCGCAAATATTTAATAGACTACCGGTTGTTCGTTCGTGTCACTTAATCAATAAATTTCACGTTAAAGCTATATATGTATATAAATACGTTGATTTTCATTCAGTTGTTCGTATATAATATAACTGTGAAGTTGGATTTTTGCGTGACGGTCGCAATAAAAAAAAAAAAAAAATGTAATTCTCGACTGTCGAACATCTCGAAATTAATCGTCATCGATGTGGACGTTGGCGCAAGTCATCAAGAAACAACCCATCGTATTTGATATAGTAATAAATCGTATACATTTTTTACTTTCGTACTTTATTAAGTTATTTTTGTTTGAAAACGAAAGGGGGCCAATCAAAAAATGAATTGCATCGAGTCATAAAGTACTACGCGGTTTAAAAGGGGGAAAAAAAGATGATTTTATTCAAAAGAAAATGAAAAAAAATTACTCTTATACATGTAACAAATTATTTTTATACACAATCTCTAGACGAGTTATTACACTAATTATTGTTATAACAGCGTAGTATCAATTGTCTTTGTTTTGTATACATATCGTTATTATCAGCTATTTTTCCCTTTATTTTTTTTTAATTGTTCATTACTGATATTAAATTAATCAAATGTATTGTTGTTAAAAAAAAAAAAAAAAACGACAGGTAGTAAAATAATTATTATTTAATGATACGTGATCAGGTAAAAATGCATAATAATAATAATAATAATAATAATAATAATAATAATAATATAAAATTAAAATTAAATAACAAAATAGTAAAAACAAAGAGGAATTTACAAAAATAAAAATCAAAAGGATTTGTAAAAATAAATAATCGAAAAGATAGAAATGAAAAATTATAAGTTAATACTCGTGATAATAAATAAAAAATATATATAAAGTAAATAAATATACACATGTATATCAAAATGTATATTTAAATATAAAAAAAGAAAAAAGCCAATGAGTATTAAATAAAATAAAAGAATGTTGTTGTATAAGTTATTTATTACTACCGGTTTCGACAAAAAGTCATCATCAGGTAAATTAAAACAATATAATTTAAATATTTTTAAGTATTTTTTTAATTTACCTGATGATGACTTTTTGTCGAAACCGGTAGTAATAAATAACTCATACAACAACATTATTTTAACAAAGTAGTGAAAACAAAAAGAAATTTAAATCAAAAATAAAAACAAAAATCAAAAGGATATGTAAAAATAAATAATTAAAAAGATAGAAATAAAAAATTACAAGTTAATACTCGTGATAATAAATAAAAAAATATATATAAAATAAATAAATATATATATATATCAAAATGTATACTAAAATATTCAATAAAAGCCAAAGAGTATTAAATAATTATATTATTAAAATAATTATAATAATTATAATTAAATTAATTATTATAATTAAAATAATTATTTAAAATAAAATAATAATTTAATAATAATAAAATAATATTTTTAATACTCTTTGGCTTTTATTGTCTATTTAAGTATACATTTAGTATATTATATATATTTTTTTTTATTTAACATTCTTTTATTTTATTTAATACTCATTGACTTTTTCCTTTTTTTTATATTCAAATATACACGTGTATATTTATTTATTTCATATATATTTTTTATTTAAAATTAAATATATAGTCTACTTTCAATCGCGTTGATCTATTTCTATTCCATTTTTTTTTCTTTTTCTCCGAAATCGTATTTATAACCGGTCTACTTGCTCAGTTAATATCGCGTCCAAAATCAGTTAGGAAACGGGATCGGCACCATACGGACATATTAACTGAACGCTGGGCGCACTCGTGCTCCAGCTCGGTTACAGGGTTCGGAATACGCTCACGGGATGACGGGAGCACCGGGAGCCGCATCGATTTCGTCCTCCGCCGACGGGATAATAAATTTCTATTACCACACACCGCGATCGTTGTGGCGGGAGAGTCGCGATCCGTTTGGAGGGGGAGGGGGCCCACTGTGTGTTTGCTTTATCCGTCACGCGCCACATCAAACACACGCGCGCGGCGCGTCGATTAATTAAATAAATTAATCAGAGGTCCCCCCCTCCTACCGCAGGCGGGTGTGCGAGAACATTTTTTTTTCCATGACGGATTATTATTATTGTAGTTGTTGTTGTTGTTGTTTCGAAGACGATTATAATTCGTTTAAAATCATTGCTTTCGATTTCCCTCCGAATGTCGGGAGAACAAAAAGAACTTATTTAAAATAAAATATTTTGCTTTTTTGCCATCTCGACTCAGTGGCGTATTTACCTCAGGAGGTAAGACGGTAACCACCTCATTCCATCCATAAAAAAAATACGCGTGTTAGGAATATGATTGAACAAAACGCGTTTTTTTATAAATCTCTCGCGGGAGATAAATTTATCGCCCCCTTCCACTGAAATACGCCACTGGCTCGACTCGTATATAAACTGTCCCCGAAATCTTCCGCAATAAATTATAACATCATAACCCGTAAAGTCCTCCGTGCGTAAAGTTAAATGTTCGACCGTCAAGGGGCAGTATTAGGCACGGTGGCTCCGGGGCCCTAAAAATATCTAAAATAACCAAGTTCGAAACAATTTACGTTTAAATTTTTATTATTATTATTATTATTCGTATTACGCCGTGTACTAGTCGAGTGCTATTGCTCGCATGCACGATAATATCGGTTTGGAATAACAATTGTTTGCGTTCGCCACACCAGGTACAAGGGACATTACGCGTTACCTTATCTGATTTCCGCGACAATATTTTGTTTTCCGCAGATTCGATTCGGATTCATTCATAGCCTCTATGTAATGAACACTTATAATCATAGGCGTGCGCAGACTCGTGTTTCAGGGCCAGCGTGAGATTAATCCGGCCCATATTCCAATTTTTCCATTAAACCTGGCCACATTATTTCACCTAGGTACTTTATTTTAGGTATCAAAAATTGTATAGGTTCGTCGTTGTCAGGAAATAGTTGTTTTCAGTAAGATGAACTTTTGTTTTATTTATAAAATAAAGACAAACAAATAACAATATTAATAAATAAATATTACTTAAAAATATTGAAAATTATACACACACACACACACACACACTTATATTTGTAATTTATAGAATTCGAATTTTCAACTTGTGTAGGCACATCATATTTTGTGGTAGTATCATAATTTTATTTTACTGAAATAAAATTTACAAAGGCCCGTAATTCAATAAATGGCGGCCCCTACATGCACCACATGTATGTGGTATACATGATATTTAAGGGACGGGGGGGGGAGGTTACAAATGGAGTCAACTCCTCCTGCCAATGAAATATCCACATAGAAGAATAATAACAAAAAAATGCCGGAGGTCCGTAGATGATTACTCGAGGATCCACGGAGTGAATGGCCGTGTGTGGTTTTTTTTTAAATTTTCCAAAAACAAAATTTGTCTGAAATAACCGAATTGTTCGACGAATCGGAGTATAGAAACCGTTATGTTTCCAACGTAGATTTTTATTGCGAACTTTATCGAACGTGTATTTATTTTTAAAAATAATTTCAAAATAAAAATTGTTTTTTTTTTCTGGTTGAGGTTCCGTGGTTAGGTTGTACTTGATATTTGATAGGGGTCCAAGACCCGGAGAAGAGCTAATGTATGTACTCTCTTTGTACACGACATATTCGTGTATAGATGAACAAAAAAGGAAAATGTATTCCGCCGGGAAATATAATATTATTTCGATACATCATCTTTTCTATTGGACTTTATTAATTCGATGTGCGCTAAAGTATAACTCGTATAGCAGTGACGTAACCAGAGGGAGGTTTTAAGGGTTCCCTTTGACTTCTTTATATGTAGTAATAGTAGTAAAAATTAGAGGAAATACAATATAATTTTTTCAAAATATATACATATATATATATATATATTATATTAAATATGCGAGAAAAATACATAAAAAAAAAATTTTTTTCCAAAAATTGGCAAAATATGCAGTTTGAATTTTCGTTATTTGAAATCATCTTATTTGTACGCAGGACGGATTTCTAGTTTGATCTGCGATTATACATTCATTATATTTTTCATCTCGTCAAAGTAACGTGTTTTGCGTCCGATACGCTATGGTCAATTATATCGCATTTGTTTAATATATATTTATAAATATATAAATATTTATTTTATCCCCGTTGACTAATAACTCCCGGTTACGCCACTGAATGTAAACTTTCTTCTTCTTCTTCTTCTTCTTCTTCATTGGCATCATAACTCTTCAAACGCTTTTGCCGCCACCGACACCTGCTTCCACACTTCTCGATTTAGTGCTTTTTCTTCCCAATTGAGTATCCCTATAACTTCTCTCAGTCCAGCATTATTCCATTTATCCATCGCTTCTTTTCATCGTCCTCTTGGTCTCATCCCTGCGGGTTTCCATTCGACCGCCGCTCTAATGTGCTCTGAGTGTGACCTAAACCATTTGATTTTTTTCGTGCTTTCACGAAGTCGGTTATCTTCGGAATTCCTGGTCAATTCCTGCGCCAGCGTTCCAGTTCTGAATGTAGAAAAAACATCGACCGTGACGCGTTGGGAATCGTTTCTCGTTTTTGCCCAGGTCGTCGTCGTCCGCCGCCGAATCGCGTAATAACGACACGACGCTAACTGAAAAAATCCGAGTGCCACGCGCGGCGGCTTGCGCTGCGCACACGTACGGCCGAAACGCAATCGCGTGTAAGCCGAGCCGTGTTGGTGGTGGGTGTGGTGTGGGCGACGAGACGCGTGTGCTGCTGCTGACCTCGAGGGAAATAGCAAACTTTTGGCCGCCGAGAACGCGTCCCCGACGTGGAGTCGCGAGGACGTTTCCCCGACCACCGCGCCCGACGTAAAACGCATTCGCCGCGGGTTTCGTTTTTGTTGTTTTTACCTTCCGCGCACCAATCGCCCGCCGATTATTATTATTCGTTCGGACTACGCGCGACGGGGAAATTATAATTTCTAAACGTTTCGAAATTATTAAAACCACGTCACGGAAAACGAATTCGCGTACACCGCGCACGTGGTTCCGTAAGGTTTCGGTGTGAAACTTTCCGCCCCGGGGCAACACTGACGAGATCGCACGGCAAACGCATACGGCCAATATATGCGAATTTCATTTTGCCAACACTCTTCCGTCCGCGATAATGAAATATTCAACATTTCCACGTTCGACAACACACTTTCGCGTCTCAAATCTCGTTTGTATTCCGTAATTTTTTTTTTTTACTACGTAACAAACTCAAATACTCGCGCGCTTATCGAAATGATTGAAATACACGTCCGTGTCGTTTAAATTTCACGCGTGCGCGTAGACGAAAAATATTTTTAACCCCCCCGCCCCCCTCCCGAGTGGGCAACACTCCTCGTTTCGATTTAATCGCCTACGCGTTTTAATGCGTTCGGTTTAGTGATGAAATCGAATATTTTCGAATAAAAGAAATTCGCCGAATTACAGTAAGTCGTATGAAATTCGAAAATATCGCTCTAGAATATTGAACAGCCCTAAAAACTCGGTCAATTTCGTGTTTAGACGAAATGACTGGAGGAGGACACAATTTTTTTTTCTATCCAAATATACGCGTTGTCAAAAATAGACGGATACAAATATCGTCGGAGAAAATAATAAAAAAAACGTTTTTCACTCGGGGGCGGGAAAAAAAATGTCGTTTTTGTTTTTATAATCGGACAAACCAAATCGAATTACACGAAATAAAAAAGAAAATCGCCTAATTCCAATTGAGCGTGTAACTTTAACGTTTATAACGTGACAGAGCCAAAAGTACAGAATCCGTTTCTGTATCTGTAATCTGCACTGCAGTACGCGGGTATACATACGTATATAGGGACTTAGAGCGCACATCATCCACACATTTCCATTTTCAAAACCATAAACTATATTATATAGTATATGTGATATGTCAATGTATACATATGCGAGTGATTCCGATAAACACCATTCCGTTAATACTCGGGAAATGTATAATATTCGTGTGCCTGTATTACACGAGTATATAATTACAGAATATTCTATGCGAGAGCAAAGCGTAAACCGTAGTTCGCAAACGTTAAACTACATTTCTGAAATCAAATCCGACGTCTAATAGAAATAATCCATTAAAACACTGTTTGTTGTAATAATAATAATAATAATCATAGGAGCTGGTAACTGTGTTGTGCGCAGCGCATTAATACACACGCGCTACACTCGCCACCGACTTTAATTAGTTAGGTAACAACCTACTAATGTCGAGTACACTAAACATTTCACACGCACGCACGGAGCTGTAAAATGAATAAAATTATACTATGCTCATTACGTACTCGCTACTGCTGCGCATAATATTTTGTTTAAAACACATACCACGAGTGTAATCTTGTTATAATATATAGTAAACCCATAACGAAATTAAAACGTATTCGTCATCATATACATTGTATATTTCCATACGGAATAATTTCAAAAACGTTATTGAATTAAACAATTTTTTGTTTTCCTTTTTATTCGCCACTTCCGAGTCGTTTACTTTTACTTTTCAATATCTTATTATCAAAATCGTTTTCGGACATTAAATATTAGTTGTTCGTTCGATTATATTCTGTTTTCTCATATGATAATACACATAGTTTTAAAGATATTACGCACTCGTGTTTTCACATCATAAAATGTTTTGTTTTTATACACATAAACTCACGTTTTATAATGAAATCGAACGAAATAAAAAGGTTTTTTTTTTACGTAATAATCCGGCAGAAACGATACGTCGTGATAAACCGGACGTATTAAAGAAATAAGAATAATAAATGAGACTGATCGAGTGTAAAAAAAAACAAAAACGAAAAACCGAGTTATTACTTTTTAAAAAGAAATAAATATAATTTCTCGTTAGGTCAGCGTTTGAGAGCATGGTGAATGACCGGAATCCAAAATATTGTATAAACGCATAAAATCATTTTATTCTCGGCGATGATTTTCGAACGAATAACCACAACAAACCTGAAAATGTGAAAACCGTGCACGACCGGGAGCCTTTGAAAGTCCGACCGATATGCGAAATACGTCGGCCACGTAATAATAATATTATACGGCCCCACACACGGTCGATGGCGTGCTATGCCCGTATTACGTGCAATTAACTAAATGGACCGAGGTCGCGCGTCTCCAATAAACACGAATTTATTAGATTCATACGTTTTGTCAGAGAGAAAACGCAAAGAAAAATTATCGAGTTTTCCTGTAATGTGATCGATAAAAGTCAACCGTTGGAAAAATGGTAGTTCGTAGAGGTGAAAAACAATAGATTCACGAATGGCCATTGTGGAACCTAACCGCTGTCTGAAAACCGTACGAAATTAAAAATTACATTAAAATAAAAAAGCAGCGCGAATCGCGTCGCGGACTGCTGTGTCGCGTTGAATCGAATGGCTTGAGGTAAAAAAAAAAAATACAATAACAATAACGTTTGACCGACCGCCTTTAAAACATTTCGGCAAAAAAATGGGTATTAAAAACAAAAATCATACGATTTTACTACTAAAATCCGTGTTGATTCGATGACGGTTTACGTTGAGACTATACCACATAGAGCCGTTCGAGTGTAAGCAATTTCAATAAAACATGTTTTCGAACGTGCGAATGCGTTCAAGTGACAATGGTTTATGTATAGATTCCCGGCGACAATCGCGTGCGGTTCTTTTCGACGCACACGTCATTCATATTTTTAGACGATTATTCGACCGACGTGTATTCTATTGGATTACACCGCCTGTAAACGTCCGTATTGTACGCATTATATTTATTATATCATAACCGATGGACGAAACCGATTTACGACGATTGATTTTTAATTTTTTTTCTTTTTTTTTTTAACCGAGTGTATCCCATAATCGCTCGGACCAAGTTAATGAAAACAACAAAATTCGACCGAAAACGTTATGATGATGCGTATAATAATAATTGTATTTGATTCGAAATGTACTCCATTCGCCTACTGCGGCGAAATGTCTACAGTCGTTGTTGAGCGCGAGTTTCGTCGTCGACTCGTGGTCCGCGCAGGAGTAACAATAATCTCCTTATACACACCGTTTTGAATTTCCGCAATTGAATCCTTTGTGATTCGATTTTAATTTCGGGAACGAAATAACCCGGAGGAGGTGTCGGATATCCGATCGTTGCGAGGGAAGGTCGGAATCTGTTTTTGAACTAGAAACTCATTCGCCACATTTGCCTCGATTGTCTTCACGGTCTCTTCTTCACGGATAATGCGCCGAGCAATATTTTTTTCAATCGTTCTTCTATCGTACGACGATCGGGCTATTTTTATCGAATCGACCACGGCGTCCAGGTTTTCGTCTGTTCGAGCGAGGAATGGGCCTTTGTCCGTTCAGCTAATCATTTTCGACGGACTTTACTACTGCCTATCGGTAATAAAGCCGAATTTATCGGCTAGTAATTCGTATAAAGCCATTTTTTTGAATCGCACATCATATCAATTTACTGGATAAAGCAAATTAAAACAAAACTTGTAAAAGCATACAAAAATAAAACAGAAAAATGTATCGTAATAAATAACTCTCTGCGGCAAACGTCATGAACACTGCAGACAAACGTGTGATGCGCGTTATGATTAATCAATTAATTACGTTTCAAACATACGATATTAAAATACATGATTGCTATTCGTTCCACAATGAGAAAACTGAGAATATTTTTTTTCCGGTATTTTCCGGCGATTACAGACCTTATTTATATTGATGGTATATATAAAACTTGTAGGTGTATATAAATATGGAAATTGATATTAAACGTCTGCCAGTATATTATAGTTATTGTTTTTATGGAAATGTAACGGTACATTATTTGTTTTTAATGAATTCGTAAAACGAGCTGTCGAATACACATTTTTCTACAATAACGATTCGTTTGAATAATTTTTTTAATAATAATAAAAATAGCTTTCCGTCACTACGACAATGGCAGCGTAAAAATAAATATAATAATATTGATATAGGTTTAAAACGTCAGTGCTCGATTTATAATAATTCACTAAGTTTATATTCGTTTATTAAATTTTTGACAACATCCAGTGATGAACCTGCAGTGACATATCCTCCTATTTTTTTTCATATCGTTTCGATACCGCGGCTTTGTCGGACCATTCTGTGTTTTAATCGATTATTATTATTATTATTATTATTATTATTATTATATCATTGTTTTGAATTCGTGTGCTTTAGGCGGTTCATATAGTTTTCACATCTCTATTGCAGATATTTTTTTGAAATTTTCCATCGGCAAAATAATGTAATAATAATTGTTTTATGTGCAGACACAATCGAACATTTGGAAATATAAAATCCTCGTGACTATATTTTTCGTTTAACACAGTGCTGAACTCACGCCGGGGGCAACGTTTGCAAATTTTCAATTACCGCGTACATAATAGCATCCTCTGCAGCTGTCTCCCGACATATTGAACAATAACTAGGGAGAATTAAATGAGCTGTACAGTAAATAATATCGAAATAAAAATATTTGAAAAATTTATTTATTTGAAACCACGTTAATTTAGTGAAAAAATTTAATTACGCAATACGACCAACGTGACTTATTAGCTCGGGCTTCTTTCACCTGTATTTATAGCATCTTCGTAATGCTTAAAGCAAACCGTACGTATAATACGAAATAAAATTTCACTCCCTGCATTTATTATAGCTACAACACGACATTGTTTATTCTTAAGTATTTAAGTTAAAATATTTTTTCAAATCACAAAATTCTTGGGGACCACACCTTAAAAACAAAAGAAAAATAGCAAAGTGTAGACTTCATCTTTTTCGTTCACTCATTAAATCTGAACTTTACCTCAAATTCAAAATTCTCCTTTATTATACCGTAATCGGACCTCTCTGATCCTATGGCGAGAATACGAATCGCGAGATTTATTGAAATAAATCGTGAAAAAAAATGACAAATCTCACGAAAATTCGACAAAATATTGAGAATAAACTAGTATGTTATGTTATGTTAACGTTATGGGGTATTACCAATGGGTTACTCCCCCAATCATATTATTAATGTTATGTGTCTTTTATAATACTACCATAAGGACATATTGTGCGTTTAGTTGCGTACAGATTGTCTTTTATTGTATTTTATTTTTGATTGTATTTTTAAATAAATAAAGGAAAAAAATCACAAAATTGACGCAAACAGAGAAAAGAAACGTTAACACTGCGGACCACTCGAGATATAAATCCACTGACCATCGGCTTAACACGACCCCTATCCGTTTTTTTTAGATCTATACGTGGTTTTAACAAAATACATAATTCCGAATTTTTCTCTTTTATAAAATAATTCGTTTTGTTTATCTCAATTTATATTTTATATAATAAAGCTACTCTTATATTACGAGATTATAATATTTACGAGTAAAATTAATGTAATTATAATTGTGACGCGTAATAACAGAAGATCGCATCATTTATTTATAACTATTTTTTTTTTTTTTTTTTTAAAAAAAAGAAAGTATTTATAATGATATCTTCACGTTTTCATTTTAACCGTTGTCATTTTTCAAATGTCAACGTGTACGTTGAATAAATTTTAGATTATTTAAAACACTCGCCTTTATATATGCGCGATTCGACGAATACCATCAAATATCATCGTAACACGCGAATATCGTTTTTTTTTCTCTCTCGTACGTCAAAACACAGCGATCGTGAAACACGTTTTAACGGAAAACGGGAATGGAAAAAAAATAGAGTCCTCCGGTGTATTTTTGTGATATCAAAGCGTATACACATAGCATTATACAGATAATAATAACGAGAATAATATTACAATAATCCGAAAAAGAAAACTATATTATATAATCTATTCCTTATATATAAATATATATATAAAGCACCGTTAGAAAAACGAAAAGGAAGAGAGAAAATTGATTTTGATTTTATTTTTACGACGTTTTCATCGAGTAACACGATATTATATTATAATAGGTATTCGACGTCGTAAATTCAATAATTTCGTAAATATTTTAGACGGGGCGCCTCGTTGTAAAGTATATTATATACGCAACTGTGACACATAACTCTGTCACGAAAGAAAATAAACCCAGTGCTTACGATAATAATAACAAAACCGTAATATCGTTATAACATGTAACACGGTCCGTGCCTATTGACGGAATGGGTATGAATTATTTCAACGTGTGCCGTGTTTGGTAATAAAATGTTACGGTTAACGTGGAACGGCTGCTGTTGAATTATTAATAACCGTTGAAAACGTCGTGTTGTATATTCGTATATTGGGCGTGACGGACGGACGACTGAAAGTTTTGAAATACGTATTTTAAAGTAAATAAATATTCCGAATTTGAAAAAAAAATGAACAAATAGATATAATTATTTCTCTCTCCCCGTCACGATATAACCCGTCTTGCGCAATTTCATTTTTGTTTTTCCCCCCCCCCCTCCCCCCGAAGAAATCTCCTCGCGAATTCAAAACGAGTCGACGAACCATAAATGTACCCCAACGGTCTTATGCGTGTTGAATTTTTTGCGATTCGAGGTACAAGCTATAAGAAAAAAAAAAATAAATAAAAGTTTCAGTCATTTTTCATTCCGTTCGGGGTGCACGAGAGCACGACGAAAAGCGAAAAAAATAACATTATTGTTATGATGGAAATCGGCCGCGTTATTTTCTCTCTTTAGAAACTTCATTTAGTGTTTGACGAATGCGCATAATGTTTAAAATATCCGAAACGAAATCCCACCGCGTCACTGAAAGCTATAAGGGCGTTTGGCATTAAAATAAATGATCGCCATTTATCTTCTTTTTATTTTTTCACGAGCGACGAAACGGTTTAAGTACAAAAGCGTTTATTGGAATTTTTAATCCAATCGTTTGACTTTTTTTTTTCTTTCTTTTATTCGAAATACAGCGCATAATAAACGTTGCAGGATTCAACGCGCTTAATTTTAACGTTGAAATATTTATTCGGTACTCCGGTACAACGGCATAAATTTTTCCTTTAATAATATTATCACTAGTCACAAACGGGTAGTAGGTAACAATATTGTTATTATTTGTTTATATCTACGTAGAATGAAAAACGCGACTAACTGATCTATTAACGCACAGTTCAAACCACTGGACGGATCGGGCTGAAATTTAGCAACGTACAGATAGTTATTATGACGTAGACATGCGCTGTGAAAGGCCCGACGAGAGATAGAAAGAGAGAGAGAGAGGGAGGAGGCAGTCGGTGCTGTAGCGATCAGGTCCTATATTTTACCCAATTTTTACTTTTACATAAAATAAGCTGCGATTGATTGAATCGAAACACTGGATCGACTTTTAAACTTGGGTACGCTTGCTACGGAGAACCTATTCTTGCTAGACAACTGGATTATGGTTGTACTGTTAATACTTTTGCAAACAAAAATGGTAGAAAAGCAATTTTTTTTTTAAGGAACTATTTTAATAACAAACATATTGATAATTTATAATGTAATAATTATTTTGTAATATATTAAATCACCATTAACTTTGTTTATAATATAATTACTAGGTATCATATTATAAGTGTTTTTGCTTTTTGACTTATTGAATACTTTATACATAAATCTTAAATCACCTTTTAGTTATATACATTTTAAATTGACGACGCTGGATGTCAGTGGTATGTTTAATATTTGACATTGAAAGGGGCCCGGATTAGTTGTCCCTGGGACCCTTGATTTCTCTCTGCGGTCCTGGTCTTGTGTCGTGTTCGTTTTAGTTGTACGTCTACAACTACGCTCTCCTTAACACATGGACAATTCTACGTAGCTTACACTTACTAAAAGATTATAGTAAAGAATACAAAGAAGTTTTGTAGATATAATATTCTTACTAACTATTCAAAACTATAGTTAATATAATAATTGAATTAATAAGTAATTAATTGATATATATATATTATTTTCTAAACGATATTAATTAAATTGTATTAAAACGAATTAAGCGAATAGAATATGTAAAATACTATTAACTACTACTGGGGCAAACAAACAAGAATGTTGTGTACAGAAAAGTTTCTAAAGATTAAAAAGGCATCGAGCGGCGAAATGTTGTGAATGTCGCTTAAGCGAATTACTTGGGTAAAAATTTTAGAGCATATTGTGTTATCGCTATAAATTTAAAATGCATTGCGTTCGATAAAACGATTCTGAGCTTCGTTGTAGTATTTTGAGTATATATATATAAAAAAAAACTAACCGTCTTTATGAATTAAATACGTCAAAACCTATAATTTACCGAAAATAGTCCAAAATTAAAAGAACGTTTTTGAAAATTGTTTTTTTTCCTTTTATACAATATTTCCATGGTAAATGAACGTTTTAAAAGTTTCCGTACCCGTCAGTTTCGAAATTACGAAGAAATAACGCGATAATCGATTTCGATAAGCGTTTTTGCCGTTTTCGCGTAATTTTTCGATAGTCGTTCCGTTGTATTTTTTTAGGCGCTTTTGAGCAAATCGAAAAATTACCTCTCTCTAATGTAGTCCGATGACTGTAAAGATCAGAGAGCACTCGTTCCGGTAGAATTTTCGGGTACAGACGTACAAAAAAAAAAAAGACACATCATTGTAAAACCAATACATTCCTCGCTACGTTTATGAATCGCGAACACGAAATTCGATTATATTGGTGGAATAAACCGACAATTTGTTTTCGCGAATTACACAGCTATATCGAACGCGTAGCGGATGTATAGTTACAATATCACGACTATTGCGCGCAATACACGCGTTTCGGCATTTATTTTCTCGTATATTTTTAATCGGTATTTTCACGATTTCTCAGCCTTGTTGTTTTAGACCACGTAACCTCTTATAAAAATATAAAACCGAAACGGTAAACAAAAAAAAAAAGTATATATATATACATCGACGTTTCGTAATTCTCGGACTGATCGATGAGTCGCATACAGGTGAATATCATTGCCTCACCAAAATCGGTTCGAAACATAGAGTAAAGAATATATGGAGTGGCCATATCGTATACGAACCCATATACCAGCAAGCAAAGTGTAAACGCTGAGTGCCACCAGTTTAGCAGTAATAAAAATCGTTTATGATTGAGATTGATTTTATCACTGTAGAATAAATTGTTCGGCGATATAAGTAGTGTTTAAAAACACTAGCAAAATCTCGCTTAAATACTGAAAATATATTATCTACGGTAGCCGGTTGGTAAATGCATATTATTAATAATATATGGAATATTATTGATAATCGTTCAAAGCCACGGCACGCCGGTGTAAAGTTTGAAGTTTGACGCGAGAGTTTATACGACGACGCGGATAAGCGCGCGACACAAACGATCACACATAAAATCCGCTGCAAAAATCCAAACACTTATAATGATGATGATGATAATAATAATTTATATATAACACTTACTTACTGGAGAAATTTTGAAAGCAGTTTGAAAACTTACAATAAGTAATAATAATAATAGTAATAAAATAATGTTTCAGAAAAGTTTTCGCCCGTTGTTTGGTGTCGCATTCAATAATAACATGTAGTAGTGAGCTGTGAATTTTAATTAAACGTCGACGCAGCGGCGGTAAAGAATCAGCTCGTACTCATATTTTATTTTGATTTTTTATTTCGTCTTAATATTTTATTTTTTAAAGAACTTTAATTTTGCCGATAAAATAACGCGAGTTAAATTTTAATATTCGCCGCTAGATGGCACTCGTGTCGTTTTGCACCTTCAAATATTATATCAACTGGTTACGGATCCTGTCCACATTTTTTAAATACTTATTTACCGCGACCAATTGAATATATTAATAAAAATAATAATAATAATAATAATAATAATAATAATAATAAATTATTTGATTTACAAATTATAAACGTGTAATAAATTTACTACTATGAGTATAATCGGAAACCAATAAAAATTTAACGTAAAATGTATTTTAATATGTATAACAAATCAATGATTAAGATCAATGGAGATCATTTTTCATTTGTCTCTCCCTAAATAAAATCCTGACTACGCGAGTATTCTATAATTATGAGTATTGTCGAACTCGAGTATTTGGAAACATATTGTATAATGCATAGGTTATATGGAGGATGAAAAAATGAAATTTCGTCAGAAAAAAAAAACGAAAAACGAAAAACGCGCGTTTTTATGGAAAATTTTTAAACTTCTTTTTTTTTTTTACTTCGTATATTCAAATCCGCGCGTTATACAAAAAACGAGATATTTTACAATCAATTTTACTCGTATGTTTATAAATATAATTTCAAATAAGTAACTCAATTATCACTTTTAAACAAATCGAATTTTTCCATCGCTATATTGTAACAATAATTATTATTTTTTGGAGTATTGATTTTTTTTTTAGAAGAATTGGGGTTGAATTGGAATTAAAAACATTGGGGTTCCGCGAAACACAAACTATTTCTTAATGGTATCGTGGTCGTAAAAGTTTGGGAACCGCTGGCTGTATAATAATAATAATACATAACGTGTGTTTGAATGTTTTATTTATTTATTTTTTTTTTTTACAGTTTATTTGAATATTTGATTGCTCGATACGTGAACTAAAAACAAAAAGGAAAAATATATCGGAATACACAACGACGCCGTAATACGCCTTGATACATTCCAAGTCGTTTCGCTCATTATCGTTTTCTTTTTTCTCATTAACTGCCGCGTTTAATTAATATAGTTTTTTTTTTTTTTTTTTGTTTACGCGCAGGAACGTTTTGTAATTTAAATCTCGCAACAGTGGAAAACCTTAACAATTACAATATTGTCCCACAGTCGACAATACGACATAGGATGTTTACATATTATAAAAGATATATATCTGTATGATAATTGTATTTATATATATATACATAATACGTATTTGTGTAACGAATTGTCCAGAATTAATTCGAATCAATATTCGCGTAAAAAACTGCGCGCGTCTTATTATGACGATGTAGTCTTTGACACACATGCGCGCGCACGTAACGTTGAAAGAAAAAAACGCCGAATAAAAATTCCGATCCTACAGAAATAGATTCTCAAATCCCAATTTAAATTCGGAGAGTTTGAACCGGCTGGATTCAATCGCCCTCTTCGCCATCATCCAACCATCCATCTACAGGGTTTATTTGGAACTCAATCCAGATCAAGCGAATACGGTGGTTTTTTTTTTTCGTTGCACACTTTGTGCGTTTTTACCGGAGGGGAATACAAGTGACAAGAGACGCGGTTTTATTCGGCATTATAAACCCGAAAAAAAGATTTATTATTATCAATTGTACACAACAACTACGTTGGCTAATGATTATTGTTTTTAAAAACTAAATATTAAAAAAAAAAAAACGAAAATTAACAGTAATGAACTGGCCGTGTGTTATTATTATTATTATTATTTTTATTAATATTATTATACCGTTATAATAATAATTAATTAGCGTATGTACGAGTATATTATTATAGTGATATTATACGGTATACGTGTGTAGTGGGAGATAGAGCGACCGACGGATAATGTATGACGCCGCGCGACACCGCCACCAGCTTGCCAGTGACGTCTGATCGATCGATCGCAAACACCAAACTCCGAACGGGATTTCGCATATTTGACAACGCGCGGTACAAGCGATATAATAATATTAATATATATATATATATAATAATACGATTACATCTATAATAATATTATTCCGTGGTGTGAGAGCAGCGATGAAATTATTATTGTCGACGACGATTTCCATCGGCCGTCCGCTTTTACGTGCTATGCGACGCAATAAACAAACCATCGCGACATATACGCCAAAATAACTGTTTTTTTAATTTTTCCCGATAATTTATATGATTTAATAATACAATTATTTGCTTTTCTCAAAGTGTATATCCGTATAATAATAATAATAATACGCGAATTGTGGAAACATTAATTTTATATTAACACTGCACCGGGGCCGAATCTAAAAGACGACTGAATGAAACCCTGCAGAGGCCCACGAAAACGTTAGGACGTACGCCCTTCTGTAATTTCGTAATCGTTATAACTAATTGCAGCAGTGTAAAAATCCGTTTTCTAATTTATAAAAAAAAATAAATAAATAATTTACCTGAGTACACTTCGATCGGATCATCGCAACTTGGTATATAAACCGTTGAATAACGGTGAAGTCCGTGTGCGATACATCGAGAATAGTTGATTTTCCACATGCAATAACCAACGGCATTTTTATACGGGGAAAACAATTTTCAGTTATATAAACTTAATCAACGTTTTTTTTTTATGTTAAGATTATTTCGAACCTCATTGTGTATATTTACTAATTAAATTAAATAAGTACTAAAAATAAGATAAATTTTCGTGTATACGAGTAAAAAATATATATGCCTCGCCTGCTTATGACGTGAGCCCTACACATACCTGAATCCCCGGCCCTGTTACGTACTACATTATATCAAAACTAAAAATTAGAAAAAAAGTGTGATAATACGCGAGTCTAACGCGACCACCGCCGACTAGATCGAGGAAAATCAATTCTCACGTCCGTTTCGAATGTATTAAGAGAAAAAAAAACGCATTCATCTATTTATTTGAATAATCTCCGCACAACGGATTGGCTTTTGAACAGTATAATAATGTAGTGAACTCTTTTTTTTCTTCTTCTTCTTCTTCTTCTTCTTTTTTTGTCGAACAAATAAATCTGATATGGCACCGGACGTCCGGTGTGCGGGAAAAGTCTGACGTTTCATATACCACCACGCGCGTCGGTTATAATTCAAAATACCTAAAAAAAAAATGTTTTTGATTTTTTTTTTCCTCTGTCGTTTACAGGTAGAATTCGTCGACATGCATTACGGCAGCAAATTGGATCCGATGAAAAATCCGTTTTTGTTCGCCGACCATTTGGACGAAATAAAAAACTGTCAAAGAGTTTCCCGTGGATGTTTCTTTTTGGTGAGTGCGTTTTTTATAATACCGTTAAACATCACCGCGGGACGGGCGCATTGAGGATTCATTTAGTTCGGCGACTTTACGCGAAAACGCGTTTAAAAATTACGCGTACAAATTCATCTCTTAATGACGATTCCGCGAACCCTGGAGGGCTGTTGTACCATAACTGAAGTAAAAGTTTACGTCTGGAGAAAAATTTAAATGATCCGGTTTGCGCGAGCACGGCCCGCGGGCGTTATTTTAAGTATATTTTCTTCAGTCACGCTTTCTACTTATGTATATATATATATATATCTTTTTTTTCTCTTGCGGCGACCCTCCGCGATCCTTATAAATCCTTAAGTCGGATTTGCATAGGAAATTGTCTCGGGGGTTTTTGTGCCTTCAGGACTACGCAATAGTAGTAATTCGAGTCGCGCACAAAGTACCTACAAAGGGATTTTGATTTTCATTCGTACGCACATATATATATATATATATATACTAACTGAAAATTACAATAACCACGGGGTAAATATAATATATCGTTTTATCATAATTCCCGTTTTTCTTTGAATAAAAGTATAATCATTTCTTTTGTAACCGTCACCGTAGCATTAAGTCAATCAGTATTATTCTTATTGTTATTTTTTCTTTGTCTTTCACTAATTTCAACGACATAATAATAACAGTAATAATAATAATAATAATAATAATATAAAAACGTTAAAACGATATTCATTCGCGTTTTATTGTATAAGTGCTATTGAATATATTATCGTAAATTATAGCTAAACATTTTATTCGGAATCCGTTTCGTAATGATTATTGTTTTTTTTTTTTTTTTTTTTTTGTAAATTAATTGTGAACGACAAGTGAGTGTATACTGCAATGTATTCTCGCAATTTTTCACTAATTAAAATTATACATATTAATGCGCAATATATGCGTTTTGTAATCATTTGAACTGAAACTACAATAATTGAAAAGTTTATGAAATCCGTCGTATTCTGCAATCACTGAAATGACATTTCAAATCGTTTCGTATCACAATCACTGTATAAGTCCCGGGAAATATTGAGAAACTTCTGTTTTCTAATTACATAAACTTATTGTTTAATAACGTTTTTTCGGGGAAATCTATATAGTAATCATTATATAATTCTTGACTTTGAAGAAGTCAGTGTTGATTTTTTTGAGATGTATTGACCGACGGACGAGCGCTTATAGGGAGTAGAAATTTCAATCCTCCTCCTCCCCCCCCTCACGAAAAATGTCTGATAACGTTGAAATACATTCGTTTTTATAGACAAAATAAAATTTGAAAAAAAAAATTATTGTTAAACACATTTTAATCGTTTTTACCGCCGCGTAACATCGCTATAGAAAATTAAACTCGTTAATTGATGCCATTGTCATCTGTAATAATAATTATATTATAATATAGATTTTAATATTTATTTATAGTAAACCAGTTGACTGTTGTGAGAAGAGTATATTTTATGTTTACGCGCTGTTATTTTTAAATTAAAGAAAGAAAAATTAATATACGACAAATTAATCCGATTGTGTTGAACAACAATGAAAAATTTATTGTTTCGCGAAATACCTATGGCCGTCGGTTATTTTCACGCCGTAAATCGTATTTTTATATACGTAAACAGAAACTTTTAAATTGTTCGAATAAAATTTCGATTACTTTCTAGAACGTTCTTCTAATAATTTAGAAAATTTCCTCAGATTCCGTTCGCAATACGTCTTATCAAACAAAATGCGTCGGAAAAAGTTTTTGTTTTTTTTTTCGCTTAACAAAATAATAATACTCGAACGATTTTCTCGTACAAAAAATAATATATATATTATTCGGTAAAAATTGTTGAATTGTACAAAAAAGATAATTTTTTTTTTGCTTGTATATTGATTTTCGCGCAATTTTTATACGTCATCTCGTCGGTCTCTATAACTGCGATCACGCGTGTGTACAACAAGTGCGTACTATATAACAATATCCTAATTTCAAAAAAAAATTTTTTAAAAATACAATCGAGTTAGTAAACTTTTTTCGTGTACTGCCGGGCGACACTCGTCCTTATCCAATAATAATAATAATAATAATAATAAGAATAATAATAATAATAATAATAAATTCGATGTTTTTCGTTGTTTGCAAAGTGTTTGGTTGGCGACGAACACCAGCCGTGTCCCGCGCCCGTGAACATAGCCGAGGACGCGTACGAGCAGCTGAAAGACGCGGCGCAGGAATTGAACTTGGATTGGTCGGCCGTAGAAGTCGCTTATGAACTGGACCCGTCGAACAATCATTATTCGCTGCTAAAACCGTGAGTACCCGCCGTTTTTTTTTCCTTCCTTTTGACAATAAAGGAAAAAAAACACAAAACAAGTCCAACTGCAGGAAACAATTGAAAATTTCACTCGGAAACGAACCGAAATCGATGCAGGGAGGAGACGGCATCTCGAGTGTCTCTCGGTCGCCCCCCTCGAATCTCTCGACAACTCGTAGTCCTTCAGATGTATATTGCGAAAAGACGTCGAAACTACGCGTACAGCACACATTGTTCTCGTCGTTTTTAGTTTTTGTGTTTAATTTACATTAAACGGTCGCACACGGCTACACGTCACTAAAATAAGAAGAAAAAAAAATCACGAATTCTTTTGCTTTTCTCGATTTTAAATGTGTTTCGCGTAATAGCGAAATTCATTCAATATTATCGCAATAAAATTGAATTGAACATTTTTGTCCCGCGTATAGGAAATGTATTTATTTTTTTTATTTTTTTTTTTTTTGCGTCAAACACGCCTAACACGATAGTGTCGAAGAATTATCGCCACGACGATAACAATTAATAATAAATCGCGGTTATTAGTAGAAACACTTTGGAAGGGTTTTGCGGACGACACGCGATCCGGGAATTTCACGAGATTCGAAGAATACGGACAAAAAGAGACGTCCACAAAAATAAAACAACGAATTCGTCCGAAACCAATACGAAAAATGTGTAATAAAATATATCGTCACGAACAATCTCTTATTGGTCTCTCGTCTGTACGTCTCCCCCTTCGCGGTTTTCGCAATATGTCTTCGTCTTACGAAAACGTGTCACACCGTAGATGTATCGCGGAATATGACAAATTGACACGAAATACGAATAAACGCTTTTCAAAATCACAAAAAAAAAAAAATATATTACGGACAAAACGAGCGAATAAATTCTATTATTTCTCTGTATTTTCGTTCCGTCGGTAATCCCCCTTGTGAATTGTAATTATAATATGTATACGGAAATATTTTCTGTCGGAAATTGTTGGAGGAAAAAAAAATCACGAAATTAATGTTGCGCAGAAAGGAAAATGACAACAATTTCAAATCGTGTTAATTGAATCGAAAACAAAAAAAAATTATCATTAACGGGAAATGATATTGCGTTGATATCATATATGTATATACTCATCGTTAAATGCTGCCGTCAATTAAAAAATAATTATTTACTTTATAAATTATCAACACGATTGTGTTATTATTAATATTGTACAATATTAATTATTTTTAATTCCATTAATTGTTTAGCTATTCGCGCAATTAAAAATCTATACACACACACAAACGCATTATACGCATAAATATAAAATACACTATATATATATATATAAATTCAATTAGTGTTATAATAAATATATATATATACAATAATTGTTGTATTAAATTTATTTAATTATTATAATATAATGGTTTCGATTAAAATTCACCGCGGTCGTGTATATTACAAGCGAAAAAGAAAATCATCCGGCGATGATTTTCAATGGAAACCGTACGAGTTGTATATATATATATATATATATATATATAAAAGAAAAAGTTAACTATATAAAATACAACTCTTATGTTTCGTTTTTTTTTTTTTTTGTTTTTATATAATACTCATTTGACTTTATTCGTTTTTATTAAAGTATATATATATAAATTATTAATTATATTATTAAAAAATATTATATATATATATATATATAATGTTTCAATTATACCAGTATTATAATATTTTATAGTTTTCTTTTATATGTTTTATTAAACCGTTTTTCCAAAACGCGCCGTGTTGCGTTTATTATTTCGTTTTTTATTTACATACGTACGACGGCGTATAATATATTTAATATTAACATATATCCATTCACTTCTGTATACACCGTAAAAATTGATTACAATGTATAATATAACGCATCAGTGGCGTAGTCAGGGAGGGTTTTGGATGTTTAAACCTCCTACCTCATAACTTTTTTTACGTTTTTTACTAAAGTGGGTCCTTGTACGGTTCATTAAGAACATGAACATTGAACAACAAACCTAACAAAAAAAAAAATGTAAAAACCGATAATTTCATTCATACTTAAACCCCCCCTCTTCCTATATTGCATAATCCTGGCTACGCCATTCTAACGCATATTACACTGGTCTACAAATTTAAACTTTTTTTAATCGTCCGAGTTGAATGTTCTAGACCAATTTTTCGCGCTGATTTCAAATCTGTTATTAGATTTTTTCGATCGTCTTTAGTCTTTCACTTATGGCTATTTGACTCTAATGGATAACATAATAAAAAATTATTCATTTTACAACACGCGTGAGAATACGTTCGTCAAGATAATAAAATATGTAGGATTAGATTTCTAAATACGTCCAAATTGAGCAATACAGTAGTACGTATTTAAAATTCGTATACAGTACACAGTGTATTACGCATTCAAAGAACAAATTCGAATCAACTTCATTATAAAAACTGTGCGTGCTAGACGAAAATGGGAAACGGATTCGAAATCGTCTCATAAAATAATCTATACGTTTCGGTTTGAATTATCTCTGACGAAATTTTATCGTAGACAAGTTATGATGATCATGTGATATTAGTCGGTGGTACATAACACTGTTGAGAACAATTTTGGAAATCCGAAATGCGTATAAAAACGAGTTTTATGCCACGCTGTTTGTCCGGTAATACTGTGTGATTCACAGTATTCGGATAGATTACGATCGAATAAAATATTATACAACAAGAATAATGAATAAACGTTCAAGGTGCAATATCAAAATTGCAGAAAAAAAAGAAAAAAGAGAAGACTCCGGGGCCCATCGGAAAATCGTGTCTCGACGTATTGCGTATAAGAAATGCGCGTAGAGAAACGATAAATTATACTGGAAATCGGACCAGACACGCGCGCGTCTATCGGAAACACATTTTTTTCCCCCCCGCGAACACTGGCAACGTTTCGCGACCCGTGTCTGTTCACCGTCCGTTATAATAATATATTATTTTATAAGCCGTCTCGAAGTGCGTAACATAAATCGAAACGAATATTCAACGGCCAAGTCTTTCGAATAATTTATTGCCATACACGGTTATATTATGCAGGCGAAACTAGTAATATTATATGTATATTTTATACAAGAAAAAAATGATACTGTTCGTCGCGTACAATCAGGGCCGGATTTAGGAATGTGGGGGCCCTGGGCCCACCTTAAAAGTATATATTATATTTCGATAACATAATATATTTAATATATTATAATAAGTGAATTTAATTTAATAATATATTAACATTTACCGCAAAATAATATTTTACTAGAAATTTTAAATTTATTTTGCGAATATTATATTGTGTTTTGTACTTGGATGTAAAAAAATCCCATTTTGTGGAGGCCCGGGGCCCCCTTGCCCTCCCCCCCTAAATCCGGCCCTGTGTACAATATACACCGCACGATTTGATTTCTATAACATATTATACCAACATGTTATTCCGTCGCAGGTTATGTCTAAGTCAGAATCAAGTGTCGTCATAATACACAATTATTATTAATTTAGTTATACGCAAATCGACGAGTACCTCTAATTGTTTTCGGATCGTAGAATTTATCGTTTTCTTCCGTTCTCTCTCTCTCTCTCTCGTCGAACGCCGCAAAATTAAATACCCACCCATCCGACGACAGGGCGAATTCCGCGGGATTAAACGTAGACGAGTAACGTCGGACGGGGCGCGGACAACGAAAGCTTCGGGACGGTCGGACAGTCGACGCGCGCGGTGTCTATTTCGCAATAATAATTAGCCGACGTTAGCGCGTATAAAATAAGTCTATTTACGCAATGATGAGAAATCGCTCACGCGTCAAAGCGTAACAATATTATTAGTGTGAGCGTACACATTTTTATTGTTATTTAAATCGGCATTATTTGAAGCATCCGTTCAAAACGATAGTTATGCTGCGCGCACGAGTTTTTTTTTTTTTTTTTACCGTGTTCCGTGTTAACTCTCTGTCTTCTCGAGTTTTGCATGATTTCCGACGACTCGTAATATAAAACGTACGCACGAGAAGGAAAACTCGTTGTTCTTTTGAAAAACGACGTGTCGTCAGTCATCGACAAATAAACTATAGACTGCAAGTGTAGACGCAGACACACCGGGGAATGCCATCTACGATTGTTGTGATTTATCGTCCGAGATAAAACTCAATCAATATATTATAGCTACATTAACGGAATGTTTGGATTTCGAAGTGCGCGATTTTTAGATCCAAACGCAGATGTGCATATCACGTCTCGCCTGATAGTTCATTTTTGGATTCCGTAACACTGTAACACATGTGTATTACTTTTGGATTATTCGTTCCGTTAAATTTAAACGAATTCCATCGTTCATATTATTTTCACCACAATAATACAAACGCAAAACCTATTAACCTATACTCTGATTTTACACATTGTACAATAATCGAGGTTTTGTTTAAGATCGCGATTGCATAGCGCGTATGATGTTTGCCCGTTCGAATTGAACATCGCGCGAGCAGACCGACTGCAGTCGGTGACTCGGTCGTGGATTTGAATTTGCTCGTTTTATACGTCTTCGCACAAATTTACAAAGTCGAGGAAATGAGCGCGTACGATCGGCCTGAATGTAGTGTTTGACAGGATTCCGCGGGCTTGAAAAACCAAACTGCATGCACCTATCCAATTCTATTCCATTGCCAAACACCTACGGACAAGTAAATGTCATAATTTTTCACGCGTTTTATCAACGCGACCGTCATAAATGATAATACCATCCACGGCCGTACATAATAATAGAAAAGAACCGAACATACGTGTACAATCCAGTTGCACGTTATTCAGTTGGTGTGGTGATCGGAACGGGTATTTATTTTTTTCGGCCGATTTCTCGTCAACTATGCTCGTTGCGGTTTCAACCGAAATCGACATCGATCAGTCTTAATCGAATAGAGTGCCTACTACAACAATCGCACATTAGTTTTTGTATACGATTGGCGAATGATGAAAAAACAATTACATAAAACACGACAAGTAAAATATCAAATTGGTATAAAACTATTTTAATACGGATAAAGGTTTCAAAGTTACACGTATTTTATTATTTTTCTATTAAATCGGTTATATAAATGCGAGTAACGTATATACGAGTATTACACAGTTTTCCGACCGAAAGAATTGAAAAACGTGAAGACAGCGAGCGATGTTGTGTAATATTTCAACCGTACGCGCGCGCGCACGTGGAAAAACTTTAAATGTGTGATAGCGAAAGATAAGTCAAAACGTGACTGATTTTTATACGGAGTGCACGAATCGGATTAATCGGAGATATTTAACGTGTATTTATTATAAATGCGTCGAATCAAATTCACGAATCAGGATGATTTAAAAAAAAAATGTTTTTCTTTAAACACAAGCAATATGATTATATATATATATATATTATTATAAAATTGACGACAGGAAACATAAACGTTATTTTCCAATAACGTATGTGTTCAATAACAATTCGTATTTAATAATTACACTGTCTCTCTCTCTCTCTCTTTCTACGGTTTCAATCCGAAGATTTGTTCGGAACTAATTTCCACCCTTCCCTACAATCCGCCTTCCTTTTAATTTTCACATACGAATCACATCCTTGATCGGCCCTTATTAACTGTTGGATGTACTCTAATCTTGGCCTTCTTTTAATCATTCTTTTCCTCCACACTTCCTTCTATAATTAGTTTTAGTAATCTCTTATGCCGAACCATATATCCTATCCATTGATTCCGTCATTTTACTATACTTTCCATAGTAGTTTTCCTTCCGGCGTTCTTTCGAGAACCTCCTTATTAGTTATTCCGTCTGTCCAGTTTATTTTTAACATCTTCCAATAACCTCACACCGTATATAATATTATAATAAATTTTAATGGTAATATATTCGTGTGCGAAACACAATAACGTTAGAAGAACGTAGCAAATACAACATATAATATTAGGAGTGAAATACACAGACGTTCCTATTAAAATACAATATATATATTCTTTTTTTTCCTCTTTTTTTTTTTTTACAAATCATTGTTGATTTATATCACGACGACACAATGTCACGAGGTTTGTACATTTGTGTACATCTATTTGATTATGTCATCGCAACGTAAACGAAATACTAGAAATAAATTACAAAATCCGTGTTAGTATACGTAATAGCTGAGAACGTCACGAGGAACATGATAATATTGAACGAGGTTTTTCTCGAAAGATATTCTTCCGTCTGGGATTTCGAATTGGAAAATTAATTGATACAACGCGGAATTTAACGGGTATAAAAACGTGATTTTTATCGGTACAGCCGAGTTTCGATGTGCACTGAATTGTGTACACCGCTTTGACATAGTGTATTTGTAATAATTCTACAACTCGGGAATCAACTGCGGGATCGTTAAATCCGTATACCTACGTATATTTCATATATATTCAAGGGCGACATTAAAATGTTAGAAATAGCATATTAAGTTTTTATTATTATTCTATTGCTTTAACGTTACGCGCTGTTATACTATATCATGGAACACAAACATTAACGGCGCACAGTGGATCGGTACCGAAAAATCGACTCGCCCGAATACAATATTTTGTTTTGATAATATCCGTGTCAAATATGAAATTCAAAATTAATTTCGTGTGCAGACTCTGTGTAATGTTTAACAAAGCCCACGTTATAATACGTCTATTACAAACGTTTTTATAACACACACACACATACAGATACTACTGAATTTATAAAACTGAATTTTTTGTTGCGCGCGTTTCATTTTTTTTCTTCTACGTACTTAAGGAAATTAAAAATTGTTTTTCCTTCGAATATACGTGTATATAAATATTATAGATGGTACTAAAAAAAGTTATATAAGTGTATTATTATTTGTTATTAATTAAAAATAATAATTAATAATATTTTACTTTTAACGAAATATACAAATGGATTATTTTTTTTTTCAATTAACAATACGTATACCGTATACATAATATTATATTGTGTAAATATAAAGCTACTTAATCCAATATTTTTTTTTCTTTTCGTTTACTTGCACCTGAACATATAAATAATTGCGTTTTCTATATAGTAATTACTGGTTTATATAGCATTATGAAATGATCCATCGAGGACTTAGATAGCATATTATACAGTGTATTATACAAAGTATCGTATATATTAATAATACGGCGAACAGATGTACGAACTATAAAATTATTCTCTAAATATCTACTTTATTTAAACTGCTATTTAATTAAATTTTACAACATTTTAAGAATATAAAGTTACTTTTAAAAACCTTAAAGAAATTATACATAGTTTTAATTTTAACACTTCAAGATCAAAATTAAATTCCATCGCCCCGAAAACGTATTATATTATACATTTTTCGTTACACTTATAACATGGACATTTATAAAAAAAAAAAAAAATAGACAAGCCAATTTCGAATTCTGACCACCGTGCGACGTATATATTTAATAATATAAAAATTGAAAGACTGCTCTCCGAAATCAAATAACGTAATTACTATAAAATTATTTTAATTTCGGAATATATTGTTTTTTTAATTATATACTAAACTCGATATATTTGCGTATTACACCGTGCCTACCCGTCTGTATTTGCAGCGGGGAAAATAATATCGAATATCATAATTATATTGTAGTTTCTTCATAATATAGTCTTCGATAATAATGTATTCGATTATATTCGATTAAAATGTATATTATTATACTACGTTATTGTTCATAAGCGTCATCAGAGCAATAAATAATAATTTGTTATAGGTAACAATATTATATATTCATTATTTATATAAACGTCGAAAATTATTATACGGATTAAAATTACCTAACCTAACGTTCGACTAAACAATCTTAGCGGTAGTTCAATCTAAATTGCACAACAATTAAAATATTTAATGTTGGACTTGAGAGACAACGTGAATTTTTTCGTAGGAGGAAAAAAATCTCTCGTACTTACCGCGATAATGTTTTGTGGAACTTTTTTTTTTACATCAAGTGCTTAACAATTCACGGCACTATTTTTGTTTTAGCATTTTTGGAAGGATTTCCTGGCATTTAGCGAGGAGAGATTTCTTTTTTTTTTTACAACAATGTTGAACGGTTTAAAAGTGAATTATGATAGTGGTTGTATAAAAGTGTACCTTTTTTCACGAGTAAACTTATATATACATTGAGTTTGAAAAAAAAAGCATTAGTGATAAGACAGGGAAACGTTTTCTATACGGTGTTTTTTTCTCGCCTAACTCCGGATTTTAAGACCATAAGTAGTCCGCGTATGGTTTTTTCTTTTTATTAGAAGCTTGTACGGTTCTGACATTATGTGCACCAAAGATAATTTCTATAAAATTTAGAAATCGTTTTAATGGTCGCGTAAACGGTGATCAAAAGCATTTTTCGTCCGATCAATCAAACCGTGTTCGATCAAAATGCGTGTTTTGTGTTTTGAGAAGTGCAATTAGTATAAACGTAACACGTTTTGATTTTCCTTAGTTTCGTTCTCGTGTTTTTTGTTTTTTTCTTTTTTAGTTGACATATTTTTGACTGTTTGGAGTCATTAGAAATGGTTATTATAACTGGATTTTCGTTATTAAGTAAACGATTGGGTTACCGTTAATATACGTACATATCTGTTAATAATATATACGTATATTACGTGGTGTTCGGCGGAAACGGTTAATCAGTTGAAAATATTATATTACAAAGCCGCGGCGTACGTATAGTCGCTGGGATTTCTCAAAGTATTCTCGTTTTTCAACGTTCTCCGAATGATAAACCTATACTTATAAACGCATAAACAGGCACGTAGCCAGAGAATATTATCTGGGTGGTGGGCCAATAATTTTTGGCCTCTAAGTATAACTTTATGGCATAATAGTAGGTACATTAAATTATAACTCATAAGACATATATTATAATAATTATGCACAAAGCTTATCGATACAGATATTACTTTATTTATAAATAATTTATTATTATATCTATTAGATATATAATCTATAAAATAAAATGTTTAATTAAATTTTGTGGGTGGACTAGAGAAATGTATAGGTGGACCGGGCCCACCAAGGCCCCTCCTTAGCTACGTACCATATACGTATAAAATATATGATATCGGAGAAATAATGTACTTATTTCGTTTTTCAGAAACGAAAAGGATCATGAAAAATTACGGACTTGGTTCGAAAACAACGAAAAAGCGTTGGCGGTAATGCAGGAAGCGTCGCAGGAACTATTAAGCAGAGGTCTGATTGTCGACCCACAAATATTTCATTCGGCCGTTCAACACCAAACTCTACACGCTCTGGGTGAGCGACAATAGCTAAATTGCACGTCGAAAACGACAATACACGGTAGCGGTTCTTTTTTCTTCTAGATTTGGATAAAGATCACATGGTCGTGTACAACAGAGAATTCACCGGACGACACGACTTTGAGGGCGGTGGGGTGGACGAGACGATCGGGTCGTTCAAAAACTTCTTAAAGGACACAGTGTCTTCGGACAACCTAATCGAACTCAGGTAAGGAGAGCGTAACGAAGTGACACTGATGTTAACTTTGCAACACTGATATAATGTCTGAAGTTTTGTTTTTCTTTTCCTTGCATTCTATCTCGTGCGGTTTTCAGCGTGGAATGGAAACCCGGCGGCGTGGATGGCGAGCACCCCGAACATGACATGTACCTAACCATATTCCAAGAAGCGATCATGTCCAAGATGCAAAGCATGATCAACGCCAGTATTGAGCAGAGACCCGAGCTGAATGCAAGGAACAAGACGATCCAAGAGGTGCTCAAGGAGGCGGTGGTGCACACGGCACACTGCCGGGAACTGATCGGCGGGCTGTCGGCGGCCGATCACCAGGTGATTAGAGACGCGGTGGGCGAGATACGCAGGATGATGACGATGACGGCGGCTGCGGCAGCTAAGTCGACCTCGGCCAAACACGGGCCGATAATCGTGCGCGGAGGATTGGGCTCGGGCAAGACGTCCATACTGACCACGGTGTATCGGGAATGCAACGCGTGGTTCGACCGGCGTCCGGTGCGGATAGCGAGGTTCTCGGGCGTCACGCCCCGGGCCTCGTACAATCTAGAACTGTTGCGGATCATCTGCGAGCAGCTGACTTGCGTGCTCCAGCCGAACGGGTTGTGCGTGCCGCTGGACGCGTCGTTCGATCCGCTGTACGTGAGCGATTGGTTTCAGACACTGCTGAAACGGTTCGAAGACGAGTGTCGGACGTCCACACTGGTGCTGTTCATCGACGATCTGCACAGGCTGAATCCGCTGGACTCGGACATCGTGGCCGGGCTATCGTGGCTGCCGACGGTGCTGCCTTCCAACGTGCACATCGTCTGCACGACGCTGTACGTGCCGGACGAATTGAAAATGACGCCGTTGCAAAAAGACCGTTTCAGAAATTCCGAGTTTTACGTGGAATTACCGGATGCAGACATAGGTACGTCATAACATGTACATTATTACAAGCGATTTCTCAATTAGGAACGAAATAACGGATGTTTTTTCATCGTCCCAAACCACACAGGGACAATCAAGACGAACATCGAGAACGTGTTAGACGAATACGAACGGATGTATGGTTTGAAAGCCGTCTCGAGGTTAGCTTCATACATATCGGTGTCGGAATTCGGTTTGACCGAAACCGAATTGCTCGAGCTCCTCATGCCGACCACCGGCGATTTCGGAGCTCCGTTGAATTTAGAAGACGGGAATTTCAATTTTTCCACATTTTCTACCGCCAAAAAAACAATAAGTAAACAGAATAATATAATATTTTACATAAGTATATTGTTATTATAATAATAATTTTCGTTAATCTCGTACCTACTCACCGCGTGTTTAAGTGCCGCTCCTATTCGAAAAGTTCATGAGCGGACGTATGTTGTTATGTTGGAAACACAAAATCACATACGATGTGGTCAGGCAAAGGTACCTTACCTCGAAGATACATCAGAGGACTCTGCATATGGATATTGGAAACTTGTTTTTCAGCGAATTCTCCAAAGATGAATCGGAATCAAAGAATGACGGTTGTGAGTATACTATTCCGTTATATAAAATCGAATATAACTAATATTATTTTAAATGTGTTGTACACAAATAGTACGATATTTAAAATGTGTAAGATATTATGTAACGATGTCTGTGTAAAACAAAAAAAAAGAATTATCGCGTTTTATCGGATATCACGATTATTGATTTATTTTGTATGCCTAAGTAGTTTAATTCAAATTATAATACGGTATAAATATAGTGATAGTAAATTTAATAACAGATTAGTGAGGTCAGGATTAATATTTAAGACGCGTAACGTCCTGTGTAAGGAATGGTTGTGCCCGTCGTTGTGGAAGCGTATAAAGGAAGCGATCCCTTGTGTTGCGAGAGGAGGAAATGGAAGGAAATAGAAAAGAGGAAAGCAAACGCATCAAAAAAGCTATTGAGAAAGGATGTGATGAATGAAAGGTCGATGGAAAGTCGAAACGGGAATTTCAAGGGTGCAGCGAATAACGGAATGATCATGATGGAATATGATTGATTTTTAAATATATCGCAAACCTATTTCGCAATCGTTCCATACGTAGAACATTATAACGTAATGAATACGTTGATTTTCATAATATAGCGACGAGTAAAGACGGAGAAACAATAATACAAAACGATATGACATACAGTTTGAGACACGTCGAAGAATCGTGGATTCATCTTTTAAAAGCAGGTCAGTTATTACAGCTCCCTATCAGATACCCCATTCTTTTTTCGCAACATTTGACACTCTATACATATTGAACGTTTACAGGCGAAAACACTAGACTAAAAGAGCTGACGTTATGCAATTTCGATTTTTTATTGGCGGCAGTGCGAACTATATCCGTTAGTTACCTCCGTTCGATACTCGAACACGCCCGATGTTATGTATTGGACAGGGACATCGAATTGGTTTATTACACGGTGAGAAAATCGAGTGACGTGCTCACGAGAGACACTTTGCAACTCGGCGCACAAATCATAAGTTGGCTACGGCCCGTGGCGGGTAAGCGAAAGTCTTAACGATTTAAAATTCTGACGAATTTGTATTGTTTTTAATCGCACGCGACACACACCGTTTTGCAGACAGCAGCAAATTAATGCACAGAATCATAAGGTGTTCAGTATCGTGGTGCGACGGTTTCACCGATCCGTTGTTGGTGCCGCACACGAGTTGGCTACAACCGCCTTTACCCCTTCATATCAAATGTAATCGTTTTTAAATTGAAAAAAAAATATTTATACGCAACAACAATACTTTACCTACCTACACTTCACGTGGCTTACAGGCGTGAACTGCGGCATACCGATTCGTTACATAGCCCCCACGCCATCGGCGCAACACGTAGTCGTCATACCGAAAGAAGGAGACGCTCAATTATGGCACACCATGGCCAATACAAGAGTTCAGATATTCCAAGGACATCAGAAGCCAATCAAGTGTTTGAACGTAAACAAAAACCCTCAACTATTGGTCACTGGTTCCGAAGACCGTAGCGTTCTGGTTTGGGACTTGAACACGTATGCTTTGGTAGCGAAATACACGTGAGTCGTTTGTTTCTTTTCTGTCGTCCGGCGGCGCAGTGTACACAATCAAAATACACCGCACGCGAGTGCCATTATAAACTGATTACGATTTTTTCTCCCTTTTTTTGTTTTGCGTAATACAGAGAACTAGAATCTCTAGTATTAAGTCTTTGCGTAGCGACGATCAACGACGGTGGCAACAAAGAACTGGGCGTGGTTTTGGGCTGTGAAAACAGTAAAATACTTCTGTTCACGCTAAAAGGTAAAATGGTAAAGAAAATCGAATATCACAAAGGATCTATCACGGCCGTTCAATTAACATCGCAAGACGTCCTAGTCACGGGTACGTGTACGAGTACTCAACCGACTATATATTATACTGAACCGACTACGTAATTTATTTAACCCCCTTGAACCGAATTTATATACACTTATGAACTCGATAACACAATATTATATACACAGTACGATCACTGTGTCAATTATCTCGCATTTTCTCGCATTTCGTGACGGTTTCCGGCGTATAATACCAACAACGTCGATTCCGATGATTATTTTCTTTTCTTCTTACGAATCCGATCATTATAGTAACTGTGGTTACATTACACGTATTATAGGTTCGTCTGACTGCATGGTGTGTCTCTGGGAAATGGACACGCTCGACCTCCTCAACACGATCGCACTGCCCGGTCCCGTGCACATGTTGGACATATCTGTAGACTCGATGTTCTTGTTGGTACTTTGCGAGGGAAACCAACTCTGGCTGCACGCGCTCGCCACCGGCACCCTTATACACAACCTGAAGGGCTACTGTTCCAAAGTGATGTCGATCGCGTTGGCCGAGGACTGTCAACGGGCCGTGGTGGCCGGCGTCGACTCCAGAGTATACATTTACGACATACACTCGGGCGATTTGGACCTGGTGCCCATATCCACTTCGCCACACCACAAAGAAGTCATCGCAGTGAAGATCACCAACAACGACGATTTTCTCATCACCGCCGGTGAGATGTGATTATAATACATCGGGGATGTTTCTTTCCCCCCTCCGTGTCTCGACCAGTGTTGAATCCAGGTATATTTCAGGGGGGCATTTGCCCCCCCCCTGGAATTTTATTTGCCCCCCCCTGATAATTTTAATGTGAAAAAAAAATATTTATTAAATATTTAACACTCGTTACGATTTTATTATCTTCAATAATGCATATCATACAATTTATCCATTTTACATTAAAACACCTAATAAATACCTATCTAATCGTATATTTTGCCGAAATCGAAATATATGAATTGCACTAAAAAAAGTCGACTAAAAAACGGGAGCCCCCCCTAGAAAAAATGTCTGAATTCAACACTGGTCTCGACCCGCGGCGTTTTTGTGTGTCAAAACATCAATTTTTATTTTTCTGATTTTCAATTTAAAAAAAATAATAATAACAACAAAGCACATAATTAAATTGTAAATTCGAGTAATGTCGTCGAAATAATGGCGTGCTTAAATGACGACTGTGTCCGAATGCTTTGACAAGCAAATAGGAATGAAATATCGTCGACCGCGAATACTTGTGTTCGCGCGTTTTGCCGGTCCGTCGAACGACCGGGCGTGTTATGAACTTACGAATTTTCGACAGGGAACGGGAAGATCGCTTATTGGAATTTCAGAAAAATGGGAAGCGCGCAGGCGATCAACAAACACCCGTCGTCTTTGTCCAGAAAACCGCACACCATGGCCATCACATGTCTGGACATATCGCGCGACGGGACCATGGCCGTCACTGGTAAAAACATAGACAACTATGTTTTCTTTTTCGAACATTTAAAACTACCGTTCCGGCAATATCAATATAACTGTTCGTGTTTAATCGAAAACGCCCGTGCGCGTTAGGTGGCCTGGACAGTCTGGTCAACGTCTGGCACCTGAACGTGGAGAGTTTGGAAAACGTTTATCAGCTGAACAACAACGAACTGCACTCGACCATGCACGGTCACACGGCCGCCATCACTTGTCTGGCCATCGCTTCGAACGGGCTGTTCGCCGTGTCCGGTTCGGAAGACAAACTCGTGCTGGTCTGGGGCTTGACCGTCGGGAGCGCCGTGTTCACGTTCAGCGTGAGTATATATGAAAACGATCGTTGCTCGACGAAACCCAACAACGGTTTCCCGATAGTATTCCCGAATTTCGATCCACCGTGTCCGTAATAATAGATATTAATTCAATTCAGAAATTGTGTCTGCGTTATAGTAAAAAATTATGTTTCGTTTGACAAGTAAATACACTTTAAATGATTGCCTTAAAAAAAAAAAAAACGGTCGGGAACGATTGATTTAGTCGATTTGTTCGTAATGATTTTCTTATTCCGATCGGTTGCAGGGTCATCAGTCAGCGATCACCGCGGTGGAAGTGACGTCGGACAGCGAAAAAGTCGTATCGAGTGACAAGGCGGGCGTCATAGCTGTTTGGCTATCAGACAACGGCACGTTATTGAACTCCGTCATTTGCCCGGCCACCAACTTGTCGGTGACCAACAACATGAAGTATCTGGTCAGCGGCGACGGGCATTTTTCGTAAGACGAAATTTTCCCTTTTGTAATCACCATACCCGATATATTTATTTATTCAATTCCAATTAATTCTTTTTGTTTTTCAAAAAAAAAAAAAAAAGAAGAAAATTGATTTTAATAAGTAATTCAACGCTTTAATCTAATTTAAGGACACCATTCGATAGACGGTATAATTTTACAGTTAAATAAGCAAAATCGTACAACAACGTGCGTTCGCAGGTTACACATTTGGCCGTTGTCCGTGAAAAACGAAGGAGGTCCTTGGACGGAAAAATGGCCGGTCAGCCATACGGAAGAAATCACTTGTTTCGTGATCACATACGACTCGTTGCAAATAATCACCGGATCCAAAGACATGTCGTTAAAAGTGTGGCAAATCAACGGTGGCAAATTGTCTCAGGTACGATTTCCGTCGATAACCGAGAAGCCCATCATTCCCGAGTTACCAGAAGGGGGGTGGAAGAAAAACGCAGTCTTTATTATGCGTATTTCGTACTATCGCATGTAATGTGCAATTAACAAACAGGTGAATTCGTGAAAACCTTATCCGAGTAAAAACAAAAATTATTGATATTTCTTTCAAAAAAAAAAAGAAAATTGTGTTTTTAAAAGCTTTTTAACAGACTTTTATCGACTTAAATATAAATAATACTTTGATAGTCCCAAATCACCGGTTTTAAAACGAAATTTACTTATTCCTCTTTTCGTAAACGGAATACAGTTTAGTAAGTGAACGCAAGTTCTTATAAAAAAAAAAAAAATGAGAACAGAGACCAAAAAATTTACAAAAAAAATTGGGTATAAAACGTTTGGTTTTTTTTACACGCGCGCTGTAGGTGTTGGTCGGACACGAGGACCAAGTGACTTGCGTGGCCGTGGCCATCAGTGACAAGTCGATCGTCGTGTCCGGATCTTGGGACGCCAACCTGATCATATGGGACATCCACACGGGCGACGACAGACACCTGCTGACCGGTCACTTGGGCCACGTGACGTGCGTGAAGCTCAGCGGAGACGGGTCGGTGGCCCTGTCCGGCTCCGACGACAAGCGCATAATCGTTTGGGACACGAAACGGGGCGTGCCGCTCACGTCGCTGCAATTGCACCTGCCCATACTGGGCCTATCAATGTCCACGGACGTGACCAGGGTTGTGGTACACCTGTACGAGAGCCAATACTTACCGATCACGCAGCTGATGAATACTCCGGCGCAATACGTCAAAGTCCCGGTGTTTATCAACCGAGGTAAGCGAGTAATACTCATAGGCAAGGTAACCTTTGGTAACCGTACACTCAGAGACCGGCGGTAGGCAAGGCCGAGCTGGATGAGTGACGGCCCAGAGCGAGAATTTTTGTCCGAAATTCCGTGGGCGATATTTCAGACCTTTGAAGTACCCGAGAGTTGTGAAACATTTTACATATTTCAAATTCCAATGAAATTTCTATTACAAACACTCGTGATCAGAAGTTAAATGGTTATAAATATACGCAATCCGGTAACATAAATGATAAAAAAAAATATTATTATATATTATTAATTTAAAAAAAAAAAATTAATTTTTGAATTACAATAATTTTTTACGACTTATATACCGGAAAGTTTGGTTTTTCTACGTCCTTTAAAAATATTGTAATCATCAAAATTATTGATATTTTTGCGATACGCGAATTTTTTTTTTTTTTTTTATTATTACAGTTATTTAAATAGGTCAATCCTGTACTATAAATAAGGGTCGATACTGTTACGTTTCGGGGGGGAAATTTATGTAATATAAAAATATTAAGTTATTAGTATTATACAACATTTTTATGAATAAAAAGTGATAAAATTCGGCGGGGTACGCGAGTGAATTTACGACGTACGCACCGTTTTAATAGGGCGGTGGCATTTATAATTCAGCTCAGGACGACGAAATGACCGTCGCCGGGGCTTTGCGCGCATAATATGCGGTAAACACACAACACTCAAGACAATTCTTTGAAAACTCTTCTCTACATACACCCGTAGACAACCCGAGCAGTCTGGCTGGAACGACGTAGGACCCGAATAAAATCATAACCCGAAGGGAATATCGGTTTAGAATACATATTTGTAATATTGAAAAACGAACTATTTCAGTTTTATACGTTTTGGAGATGATCGTTTTTCTGACCTATAATAGGGCAGGGTTCTCAAGACAACTAAAAAAAAAAAAAATTAGTTTACAATTCTTTGTCTGAGATATAATCAATGATGTTATACAAATCATATTTACATTTTATTATTAGTATTATTTCATTTTCTCCCCCTTTTATTTTTTATGACAGGAGTATATTGTGTGTCTTACATAATATATATATGCGTATTTACACTTATCCAAATTAACAATTTCGTTTCGTTATTCTCGAATAATCCGAATAATAACAGTTTTAATAATCTAATATATAATAAATATTTTTTAAAATTGTAAATATCGGCTTTTAAATGCACGAATAAACTATAAAACAAGTGAAAACCGAAACCCGAATTAAACACTTATAATTGGTATATGTAATACACGATATTCCACTCTTTAAAAGGCGAGTACAAAAGGTGAATTTACAATAAATTAATACGTCATTCTTACCCCCCAAAAAAAAAACAAAAACAAATTATAAAAAAACTAAACTATTATGACGTATAATAGCGTGAAACTGTGAAAATGCGTATGTGTGTGTATATATTTTTTTTTTCATAATTTAAAAAAAAATTAAACTAAAATAAAACTTTTACGTCATTAAAAAAAAAAAAACATTACAAATACAACCGTTTAATTAATTATACGTATTACAAGACGAGTTTCTATATGTATATATACGTTTAAAAATACGTATTATATAATCACTGAAGGCACTCACCGTGAAATTCGTCCTTATTATCATAAGAATGATTTCAAAAGAAACTTTTTTTCTTTTCTATAATCGTGAACTGTTGTATGCGCTTAAAAGCATAAAGCGAGTAATAATAATAATAATAATATGGTCGAGCAAATACGAGTATAATAATTAGGTTGTGTATATATTATATGTACTACACTCTTTTTTTCCAGCGTTAATAAATTAATAAGTTTTTTTTTTATATTAATAAATATAATGTCATTCGTTTCTAGAGTCCCGTTTTACTGTATACATGCACACACGCAATATTACTTTTTTATATATTTTTTTTTGCCACTATTTTAAACTGTATCGCATAACTCACTACGGTGACAATAATAGATAATAATGTCAATAAAACAATATCTATTGAAATATTTGGTTTATTCGAATAATAAAACAAATACGTAATATTCAAATAATTGTACCGTACTTTATGCGTAATATATGGTTTTCCGTTGACGATCTTTTGCCAGGATAAAAATGACTGATAAATTGCATTATAACATAGAGGTCTTTCCACAGCTTCACACGAATATGTTGACAAAAATCGAAGTAGAATATGTCATTGTTTTTTTCCGAATATCACGTAATACTCGTCCTTGAGTCCAGTCCGAAATTCGGCTACAGACATTGATTTGAATTTAAATTGTAGACCTGCAGTGTCTCATAATAACCCTAACAAAAGTTCTTCGTGGTTCTTTTAAGCGCAATTTACGTTGCGAGTACTACGTTAAAAACGTATTTTGTATCCACGAACGTCCGTCTCGTGGATTTTGAATGAAAGTGAATGATAATAATAATAATAATAATAATACGGCGTCGGGCGTATACTGTTCAAACACGTTGAAACATTGAAAATCGGATTTTTTTCGTCCCCATCCCAATACAGTACGGACCGGTTCGTTTATCATCGCGGACCTCCGTTATAATATTATATTACACGGCGGATGGAAATTTTCCCGGAAAATTACATCACGTTTTAGGTGCGCACGGTTCGTGCACAAAATACGTATTACATATAAGAACGCTGCAAGTCCTTTATAATATTATACTTATGATTCCGACTTATTCTTTTATCGAACAAACCTACAGCTCCTCGTCTGCCCGTCGTCTCTTTCCTACATATATAACATTATAACATCGACTTTTATAGTTTTATATATATGTATATATATATATATACATACTCATAACTTATACGCGAGCCCTTTGAAGTGCGCGTATAATATGTGTTACAATTTCGGTGTGCGGCGGAGAGCGCTATCGAAGCGAAGGAAATACGAGAACAAACACACTTACGTCCGCGTGCGTGTACCCCACTTCACTCGCATATTTGACCTCGTCACGTTGAAAAAACACTTTGCAAAAGTGTTGAATGATGTGCACAATGGAAAAAAACAATATATATACATGTGCACGTATAATTGCGTGTATAACAGCACCGAATCTGTGCATTTATAGGTACGATCGTTTTTGAAATTTTTATCTTCTATAGAGTCTACCAGCTTTTGCTGGTCCAAAAGCTTTTGCGTGTTTAGTATTTCGTGCGTACGCGAAACACCGCAAAGCCTATAAATGCCGTACGATACAAATATAAAATAAAAAATTACTATTTTCTCTCTCTATCTCTCTCTCTCTCTCCCTCTGTTTCTCGTAGGGCCGTATTTACATTTTTTGCGCCCTGTGCCTTCTACAATAAATAAATATAATAATAATAATTCTTACATTTTTTAATATAATTTTTTATCTCGTAATTAGACATTTATTTGATTGACATTTAATTATTTGAATACGCAAATAATAGTCATTGAGTTTATTAATTATTATTATTATTATAATTGACGAGAATACCTGCATAATATAGGTTTATTGTAAAAAATTGCAATATATATATATATATCATATAAATAAAAATTACACAAATATATATTATCCAATAAAAATACATTTTTATTTCATCGATATTTAATTTCGCACGGTAGGTACACATATAATATTGTAATATTTAAATTTCGTTTCTTGATTGTTTATGAGCGAATTCTTCAACAATACTTTTATAGTCTAATTTCTTTGTCGGATCAGAATCTATCTTCATAATCAGATTCTATGTTGAGAACGGCCGACGAGTTTAATCGTTCTTCACTCATGGTTGATCTCAAATAGCTCTTAACTCTTAACTTGAGAAAGACCATTTACAACCACAGATAAACATGTTACGAAATCTGTGTGTGACACCATGTTATCTGTGCTACAACCTAAATATGTACAATAATTGATAATAAAAATAAAAATTGTTAATTTTAAATTAGTTTATATTGTTATTTAAATTGTTAATATTTTTATATGGTTCTAATGGTCTTAACCGGCGGCCGCCCCCTAAAAAACGTTAAAATTTGGCCGCCCGTGTAGATTGTCCCCATTGTCCCCCCCTCCCCTAAACTCGGCCCTGTTCTCTCGTAATTATAATATAAAAGGGCTTAGATAGAAAAAAAAACAAATCCTGCGGCTACGTCGTATTTGAAAAGATCAAAATCGAAACTCGTTAGGATTTCCTCAGAAACAAAACGACAGTGAAAAACTCTCTTTTTTTTTCGTTTTTTTCTTCATAATAACTGTTTTATATATAAAAAAAAGTGCCATGCCTACAATACACGCACGTAATATATTATGTTTTCGACAATAACGTAATGTGTATGCGCGTCATACTATACAGAACACAGATCGCTGGCGGCCAAAAAACCAATGAGAAGGATGTTGATAAAGGAATATTCGTTGGACTCGTACACGTGGCAGAGGAAGTACGCGCACTTGACTTCGTCGATAACGCGGGCGGCCGTGGACGAAAAGTTGCGCAGGTTTTCCGTTTCGGCCAGCATGGAAGAGATATCGAAACAGGCCAACAACAACGAGAACATGGGATCGCAGGTACGTGTCAGGAATTCTCGAATACTTATATAATTTCAGGTGACGCGTGTCGTACAAAAAAAAGGGGGAGATCGGTGGAGCTGAGCTACGAAAAATAAACATTAAGCCTGAACTAACACGGACAACTCACGGGCGTTCTTCTTCTTTTTTTTTTTTTTTTTTTTTTTTGTGGTTGTGCTATCGACGAATCGACCAATTTTGAACCACTTTTCTGGTGGTCGTACGTTTTGTTGTGTAAACGTCCAAACCGACGACGATAAAACCACACCACGACTACAAATATTAATAATAAATTTAATTTTCGTGCTGGCGACGGCCAGTGGTCAGAAAGTGGTTGGCGTGTCGCAACGCGTGTGCTACGCTCGACCACAATTTTGTGAACGATACAGTCGGCAAGACAGCGCGACTGCTGTTGGACTGAAGTGAAAAAGTGCTTCTTCATCTGTGTACGATTGCGTTTATCGTATTATTTTTTACGTTATTAATATATCGATCACGAGCGACAGCCGTTTCGTGGTTGTAGCGCGGTCGTAACGTAGTCCGCATGAGCCCGTTCTAAAACTAACGAGTTTTTATTTCCTTCTATTCTAATAAACAATTATTATTATTAATACATTTATAATTGTTTTTATTAAACCGTTAATAATAATAATCAAATGCTTAATGAATATTTTTACGCGTACATACTCGTATAATATATCCACTGGAAGATTTTCACATGTACGTACAACAATACCGTCGAGGATCGCCAGCTGCTGCACTGGCGTATTGTTTAACTTTAACTAAAATTCTTACATTTTAATGGTTAGGTATTTCATTACTTATTTTAATTTTCAGTGTTAAGTATTTTAAATTAAATATAACTATATATATATATATGCACAATAAAAAATATCACAGTGTTACTTGAATGACATTTTTTTGCTCGAAAGATTTGTAATTGGGGGGGGGGCGGGGGTAATTTTAATATTTTTCTACACTCCAAAACAATATAACGTGTGCGCCACTGGTCCCAACGCAACGGTATACAGTCTGATTATACCTTCTTGAAAATTCAAATTTAAACATACCCTGTTTTTTTCAGAACCTGGGACCCGAACAGGCAGCGTTGGCGCAATCGCAACACTTTGACCAGCTGATCGCCGAATGGAATAACAAACGGTCGCCCTCCAAATCGACGAGCCGGCAGAACGTGGTAAGTGTATACCTCTGCCATCTACTCCCGTATAGTACCTACGCTACTCGTTTGTTTTTTCTTGTGTTTTTAATTTTTTTTTTTTTTTTTTTTTTTACCGATCTCATTTCAAATTGTCGACACTTCTTTACTCGCATAAGAAAAATTTTATTGTTTATTCGGTAGGGTAGGTAGTACTATTCAATTTAATTTATACAACGCAATTAAAAATTAAAATAATATAAAAGAAGAACTATAGGCGTAATACACGTATATTAAAACGCATATAAACGTGGAAAATATCGCCGCAGTTCGTCGTTCGAGCAAGTCGGTCAAGTCGCAATCTTCAGGTTATCGCATTGAAGTATAAAGTAGATTTTTCTATGCGTTTCAAATTAGAAAACTGATCTGCAAAATATATTTAAATTATACGGTACACAAATGTATTTATTACGCGAATTTAATGTAATTATTTCATTCGCTATTTACCGTTGAATAACTATTTAATGTGCGTTAAACGCAATACGAGTTTAAACCCGTCGAAACATGAAAATCCCTGTGCAAACCTATTCGCGGGAGTTATTGTGAGAGCGCCAGCGTGGGGTACCGTTAATCTTCTTAACTGTATTATTGCTATATATTATTATTATTTAAAGATGTTTGGGGAGAGAATGAGGAGGCTGGAAGCTGCAATATGTAGAAAATAAGTGGAAAAAAAATTGAAATAAAAACCTGAAAAATCGATGATTTCTTTTTTACAATTTGAGTCTCAAATCTACCTCATTGATACGCGTATTCATCTTTTAGTTTTTTTTTTTTTTTTTTATCTCTCTAGTTCCTAAATAGAAATGTAACAGCAAAAAATAATCTTTTTCAATCCTCCAAATGTTCAAAAAGTGATAAAAACAGGTGGAGAGGTGCTCTCTCGAAAATGTAGAGTGATAGGGGAAAACGGAGGAGATTATATTTGGATTCAGGAGGTCATTTTACATATAGGAATCAGCAAGAATGGTGTCGGAAAACTCGAAAAAGAATTTTTTTTTTACCGTCCATTACAGTAATTGCGAAATTGTGATGTAGCCCCATCGTCCGTTAGATCCGCCATTTTGGATGGACCACTATAGAACAAACAACGTTTTCGGCTACTAAGGGACGGTTGTTTGGGATTAGATGTTTTGTTTATACCGCACCGCGTAGGAATAGGTTTGAAAATTATTTCGGTGAAATTAACGTTTATTGTATAATGCTAAATTATTGCTTGTTTTCGCATATAACCGGCTACAATTCGTTCGCATATCCTCCGTTTATTTATTGTATTATTTGTAATAATTAGATTACAACGAAAACGTCGTGTGTTTGTGTAACGTTTACCATTGCAGCAGCTGATATAATATTGTTATGCGGCGAAAAATAATAATTCGCGCGTGCTGGCAATATCCCGCGGCGGTAAAACAATATAATATTATTGTAATTATATTAGGCGCATGAGCGAAATTACACAATTTCATTGGGACAGGCCAAATGATAAATATGAAGGAAAAAAAATTCCAATTACAACTCTGTATAGTAAAATGTACTTTTTTTTTTAATGTAATGCAATTTTGTTTAAAATAAGTCGAGTATTTAATATTAAATAAAACATGCATATAAATATTAATACAAGTGAGTTTATAATTATAATAATAATCATCGATTAACAACACAACGACAACTGACTGAACTTCAGAGATAGGTATAATGACGACAATATAATATTACTTTTATTTTCGAAAAATCGATAAGTGTCCTGGTGATTCGGCTCTAAAGATATATATGCGGTGTAAACCTATAATTATTAAACTAAACTCGCGGCAATACCTACCTATATAATATTGTGTTTGGTTAATTTGTTTTTTTTTTTCTTTACAGTTTTTGTCGAAACAGAACTCGAAATCGAGCAGACAGCATTCGGCCGACGACGAGAGCCACGGCAGCGACGGTCAGTATATTATACGTCTTATTGATTTCTTCAAGAAGATAATATTAAAATAATAATCGAGAAAGCCCGTTTAAAATATGTCTTGCATACAGTTTTTTTTTATTCATGAAACGTAAATATTTAATTTTTGGACACAGACTCCCCCGGCCCTTCTCGAAGAACACATGACGCACGTTTTTACCATGTTAAATCCCTTCGCCGATACCGACACACGATATAATACGTAACGTATACCGCGGTACACTGCCCGCCAATAGGATGCATCAAATAGGACAAATAACTCGAAAACATTCCCGCTGCACAGGATACAGCTGTTTTAAATTTATATGTTTTAAATTTAATATTTCGACTTTAAAACTCGAACAACACGTGTCTCCGTAGTCACTCGAACTCCTCTCGCGTCTCTCTACAAGAAATTGTTTCCTCCCAATAAAAATTGTGTAAAAATGTATTTTTATTCTGTCTGATATATTCACTACGACTGGCTATACATAAATATAAATATTCGAACGAAGAAATTTCGGTGAAATGGAAACATTTTGTTTTTACACTTCGCACCGAGACACTGGAGACATGTTACTTATTATTTCTAACTATACACTATAAGCCGGATTAATTCAAAAAATTACTCGTACTTTTGTAAATTGAGAAAAACGTAACTTCGTCGAGTTATTAAAAAAAAAAAATAAATAAATAATTTCAGTTAAGAAGTTTGTACGAAAATGTAAAATATTTTACTACAGTGTTTCCAGTGAACTACTTTATTATAATTTATATCCAGTTGTTGCGTACCTAAACATAACGTAACATCGTTTTTATTACAATAGAATGACAGGGAAAACATATGAAAAAGTTCATATACTTTGACAACATGTAACTTTTCTAAGGGACTTTGTAATTTCGAAAGAAAATGGCTCGTGCAATTCAGTGTTCGCGTTACACAGATGTAAAAAGTAACCTGTTAAATGTAATGTCATGAAAAATAATAATTTTTCAAATATACTTAATACGCAATACGATCTACTCTAATGGTACTATTTTGTGTAAAAAAAAATTGAAATAGTTCATCATTGAACACAAAAAAAATACACATTTTGTTCACTATTTGACTTTCTGTATATTTTATTGAAGAACTTTACTTATGAGTAACTCAATTTGATTTTTATATTTATTTTAGATTATATATGATGAACCAATGAAGTTCATCGCACATTCGACGGATCACGCCCTAGACAAATCCTACTTCATTCACCATAATTGCAACCTAATTGTGATCAAACATTCAATCATTCTTCTTATTATATACCTAGTAATATTTATTATATTATAATGTTTTTAAAATTACGAAAAAGTAAATTTTAAGTCTGTGCAATAAATATCTTATTATAATGTTAAGTAAATAACATGGTATAGCTGCTATTGTTGACCATTTTTTTTCCTAGTCATTTCGAGATTGTAGTCTAGTTTAAGATTGTTAGATTGAGTATAATAATATTTTTCACACATTAAATGTCGCTAATAAAACTATTTATTTATTATTAATATTTTTATTATTCAATTCAAAATTAAAAATAAAATATTTTCAAGAATTTTCATTCACTGTATAACAACATTTGAACTGAAATTGTCATAGAAAACGTTACTCTCATTGAAACTATCACATTATATTATTCATTAAACTGAGTTATTTTTACTGATTAATTGTAGGAGAAAGCACCAATAATCATGGAAGGTATTTATTAAATCATATATATATATATATGGAAAACTATTGTTAATTTGTGTTTGTTACAACAACTGTATTAAATATAATATCTGCCTGAATTGATATTTTGGTATCTTAGATTAACGAAAATACATACCCCCTTGTGAATTTAACTAGAAAATTCCAAATAAACTGTTCAAAATATTATTCTACTTATCATTTACAGATATATATTTTAGATTAAATTGTGTTTATGTACCTAATAGTTATTAATTATAATTTATTTGAATGTTTTAAGTATTGAAAAATCTGTTTTCATTTTATATTGTGTTTTATAAATTAGTCTACTCTTTTAATATGATCATATATTGAATTGTAAGCTAATATACTATATAAAATAATAAACTTCAAATGCACACAAATTGTATTACTTTAATATTATTAATATAACTATTAAAATATCTCTAAATGGATTATTTACAATGTTTAATTAACATTTAACAACATTTTATCTTTGAAACGGCATATAGTCCAAATCAGTGTTGAATTGTACTTTCTTTCTTGCTTCCTTTTCACGTTTTCTCTTACCTATGGCAATCATCTCCTTCACTTCAGACCTAACAAAATTAAAAATAAGAAATACATACACGATAAATAATAATAATAATTATTATTATTATAAGTTTAATAACGTGTATTACTTACCTATATGCCGGTGGTTTAAGCTCTTCATGGAGTGTGCAAGGTGGTTGAGGTTCATTTTCAGGAACTCGAAATATTGTACGTTTGATTATGTCAATGTCCCTTGATAAATAATTATTGAATGAATCCAATGCTGAACTCGGTACGTCAAACTCAACGATAAAATAGCTGGCCTGTTTATGTATCAAGTCATGTGAACTGATTTTCCAGGGAGTATTTGATGTTCCCAAGTTGTCAATGCGGCGTATAAAACCACCATATTCAAAGATTTTACTGGCCGTTCGTTTTAGACACTGTGTTATTTCAGGCTGAAAAACAATATTTCAGTACTTTTTAGTATATTTGTATATTATTCTTATTATTGTAATATTAAAATATATATATATATATTTATATTTTATAATAAATGACTTTAAAAAGCACATTTTATTATAATATTTTTTATGCTAAATCGATAAGCGAATAAAATTCTGAAATATCTGAAAAAAAGGAGGCAAATTATTTGAGGGATGAAAATGTGGAATATCTGATTAGTGCATGCTTTTTTAAGTATAGTAGAAGTATAAACTAGTTTCTAATAATAACTTTATTGAACACTCATAAAATGTGATTATCAATTGTTACACACGCTTGTTTAAAAATAATAATAATAATAAATAGTTATTCGTTTAATTGATATAATTAGCAACAAATGTCCATAATTATTGTTGTTTGCATTTTTTTTTGTATTATCATTTGTTAAAAGGTAATTAAATAATAACACAATTTATATATAAAAATTATTTAAAATTTACTTATTGCTAATATTTTTTAAATAGAAAATGACTTAGTTTAACAATTTTTCTTCTTTATTTGCAGAAAAAATTACATATAAACAATATGTAAACAAAATGTATCTACTTCATAATTGCTTTGAAATAAGTTTTATAACAATGATTGGTACAACAATTGTAAATAGTATAGAGCCCAAAACCTCGATAATAGTAAATACACAAAAAGTAATAATTATCTAAAGATAAAATATATTATACCATGTGAGAAACATTTTGACAAGCCACTTAGTACTATTTAAGGTATTATTATGTAACTCTATGACCTGAACTCACTAGTACGAATATAAAACTATTCTAAGCTTTTAGCTTAAAGTACCTAATAAGATTATAAAACAACAAATTTGAAGTATATATAGTTAGGTGAAATATGACACAATATGAATAATTCATTTTAAATATAATACAATACTATACGCATAAATTAATCTTTAATATATAAAATTTAAGTCGAGATTAAGTAACATATAAAGTTACAAGTGTATTACAAAATGGATTGTTTCAAGAACAAAGGAATAAAATAATTTCTTTAAGTTCAAAATCACATTGTGGTATTACATGTTTAGTTATCATCCACGCAGAATATGTTATTTTATTTGTGAACATTTAACCGATTAAAATGTTCATTAACATTAATAAGAAGACTTCACAGTTTACAAAACATGAGTCAAACTGTTTGAAATTCAAACATGAAATTACTTTATAATCAAATTCTGTGGATTCGCAATTATAAAATATAACGAATTTGTTATATATCCATAACTTATAGTTTTTATATTACACACATGGATCGGAATATAGAATATTAATTTTTAATATACGAATAACTTTTAGAATTGTATTTATTTTCTATATAATGTATATAAAATTTTATCGTTCTAACGAGCGTTGACAATTTTCTAATGTTTAAGGTTTTCATTAATTACCAAAAATACCAGTTTTGACAATTTTACATTTAAGTCAAGTTTCAATTAAAGCCCAGAACCTGTAACCTATCTGAAATGTAGTCCATAAAAAAAAAAACATTTATTTATACTTATATTTTATTATCATAATAACGGTATACTGAAAATATTGTAAAAAGTCACAAAACGCATTAATTTGGAAATGTACAGAGCTTTCGTTTCGATTCCACACACGGTTAACAAACTTACGAAGTTAACAATATTAGATCTGAATGGAAACCGTGGTAAATTGATTATACCAATATAAAATTAAAATACATTCTCTGGACGGACGTAAACTAGGCAATCGACCACGAGCAGTTTCTAAGGGCCAATGTATGGTCATAAAACAAATGGGTACGTATAATTACCCTTGGCAACACTTTGAACAGCAAGCACAATTCATAGCTAGGCATGTTGTTGGAATCCTTCGTCGTACAACGGGATTTGAAACGAAATATATTGTAATGGACAAAAAAGAACCGAGTTACATTTCCCGACAACGCCTTTGGTGGCCGGTCGTCGTCACTCGCCGCGAGTCGGGAAAAAAAAACGTTTCGTTTATCACGAGCGATAACATGCGCACCGTGATAACACGGACATTCGGCGGAGGCCCACTCAGTCAGTGAGTGCCGTAACACAATAACGTGTGTGAGGGACGGAAAACGGTGAGAAAAAAATAAACGAAATTTTCGAATTCAAAATGAAAATAAAAAAAAAATGACTTTTTCTGATTGCCGACGCGTGCTTTACGCTCGGCTATCGTTTTACAGGTCATGCGTTATAACAGAGGGCGAAGAGTAAAAAAAAATTTGAGACTAATAAATCGTAACAAATCTTGTATGTTCTCGTGTAATAATAATAATAATAATAATAATAATATGATGCGTATCCATATTTGGTTTTGTAACCCATAAATCGTTTGAGAGAATATCTACGCGGTGGCGTAAGTAAGCATCGATTTAAACACCTCTTTGTGTTCCATAGTTATAAAAATACTCGAAACGTTTCTAAAACAAATCATAAATACTATTGTATTTATCTGAAAAACATTTTGTAACATATTTATTCGTATCTGTTTTTTTTTTTTTAATCGACGCCTTCAATAATTATCAAAACGGCGTACGTTAAATTATATAGTGATCAATGGCGGTCAATCGTAAAAACGATCAGTTGAAAATTCGTTTCCTTTTCAACTACATACCGCGCATAATAATAATAATAATAATATTATTATTATTATACAAAATAGTTCCAAATGCGTTTCAAAATAAGGCCATCCCCTGCTCGTTACCACCCGACAATATTGCAATTTGTTTAATTATTATTATTATTATATTACGTACACACGAACGTCACATAATACACGCGAGGCGAAGTGTTGGTGGCCATCCGTTAATATGACAAAACTAAAATCGTGTCCGATCACAGTTTTGGTAACCACTGGCACCACTACCAATTGTTTTCGTTCGGTTGAGGAATTCGTTTATATATATGTGTGTGTATGTGCGTGCGTGCGTGCGCGTGTATATGTGTGACTGTATGTGTATGTGTTGCGTGTAAATAAAACAATTTTCTATTAAGATAATTAAAACATTCCACTGGAGGCCAATATTAATAATAATAATAATAAAAAAAAAATATTTTTTTTTCTCTCTGAATAAAACAATAATAATAATAATACGTTAAATATTTATTTTTTTACGGACTTCTCGGATTTTTATTTTGTTCCCGTGTCTCGAGGACGATGACGACGACGACAAATTACCGCGCCCATTCAGTACCCAGCGAAAATTGACGGTACCCCCCCCCCCCCCGCGGGCGAAGCGACCGCCACAAACGATAAGTGAACACCACTCGCGGCGAGTCGTCTCTTCGCTTCACTCGGTAATAAAGCTCGCCCGCCAATCATCCGTCGTTATAACGAACCGTCGATGCCATACACAAACTGCTGTACGGCCGTTAACAGAGCGGTGCGCGCACGCAACGCGGCACCGTGTCCGTTTGTGTCCCTTCCGATAACGGTAGGTAAGTAGGCGGTGACGTTGGTGCGTGTGTATGTGTGTCGTAAAAATATAAATGCGAGTAAAAAAAAAACGGACTTCCAAAAATAGTCGAACGTCAGCAGCATTTGAAACGTTCACCAGAGGCAGAGCTGCCGCCGTCAGAGCGGAGAAAACCGTGAGTTGATGACACACAGTAGATTAAAACTTACGTTAACTTAAATAATAATATATATATATATATATATTGGCCCGTGTTCGACTGACATGTCGTCGTAGGCTCTGTGACCGATCGAATTATCGACGGATGTCCGGGTGCAGGAGGACGACATGAAAGAACTTAACCGGTCGGCGTCTACAAAAAAAAAAACGATCAACTCTTCGAATGGTATGATCAGAAAAGTATCGTCGTTGTTCAGTCTGGACGCCCAGATAAACGGCAACGCCAAACCCGAATGGATCACTGATGAGATTACCTTGGAGAGAGGTGACTCTGGACTCGGGTTCAGCATAGCCGGTGAGTGTTTTACGATTGTGTAGAGCAGCAGAATTACAACCGGAGCGTTATCCGTGTATTGTGGTCACCTTTTCCTTTTTTTTTTTTTTTTTTTATTGAATTGCCATGTTTGTATTCATATAAATAGTTTCTTCCCCCCGTTTTTATAGGTGGTACAGACAACCCGCAAACGGACGACGATACATCCATATTTATCACGAAAATAATTCCCGGCGGAACAGCCTATCGAGATGGACGGTTGTGCGTAAACGATATCATTACTAAAGTCAACGACACACCTGTCATTGGCGTACCTCATTCGACCGCAGTAGATGCACTCAAACGAGCAGGACACACGGTCACGTTATGTGTAAAACGCAAGAAAAACTTATTGCCTTTGGGGCCAAATGTCTTAGAAATAGAACTGAGCAAAGGCACCAAGGTAATTTTCAAATTAATTTCAGTACTTTTTTCTTCTAATGTTTTTCATGTGTCAAAAATTAATTGCAATTATTATTTATTGGTTGTTACATATATTTAATTTTTCTAAATAACAACCCTTCTGTAACCATGGCAACCATAGAGTGAATACAGAACCATTATCAAAATTACGATTATTAATCCGCCGTCTCGTACGCATAATTCCATAGTTTTTTCAATTTAACATTAATTAATGAAATTTTGTCGTGGTATTTCTACAATTATTTTTTATGCAAAAAATACTTATATGTTACTTTATGTTGGCTAATCTGCTATTTGACCTGCAATGCATGCTTTTATCTGCTATTGTGTTTAATGTGAAAACATATTTGATCTGTGAAATTAAATTTGAATTGTGTAATATTTTTTACTAGAATGTGTTATTTCAGAGTTCAAATTATTGGCTTTGTTTAAAAACTACCGATAGCAATTGATTGTTTTATGACAAAATCTATACGTTTTTGTCGATATTAAAAATAATTATGTTTTCTAGGGACTGGGATTCAGTATTGCAGGTGGCATCGGAAATCAACATATACCAGGTGATAATGGTATCTATGTAACTAAAATAATGGACGGAGGTGCTGCTCAAGTGGATGGTCGAATAATGGTTGGCGATAAATTAATCGCGGTCAAGAATACTCTACTCGGCGATCGCAATTTAGAAAATGTGACACACGATGAAGCCGTACGGACATTAAAAAATACCCGTGAAAAAGTTTTGTTGGTTATTGGTAAAACTGAATCGATTACGTATACGGATTCCGTACAACAGCCGATCATTGATACCATTCCAAATTCGTATTCTACGGACACATTGAATACTGTAAAAAGTTATGAAAGTTTGCCAAACCATGATATAAGAACAGTAGTATTGCATAAAGGTTCAGGGGGCTTGGGATTTAACATAGTCGGTGGTGAAGACGGGGAAGGTATATTTATATCGTTCATTCTTGCTGGTGGCCCAGCTGATCAAACGGGACAGTTGAAAAGAGGAGACACAATATTAAAAGTAAATGATGTCAGTTTGGATAATGCAACTCATGAAGATGCAGCCGACGCTCTTAAAAATGCTGGTCAAACAGTTATATTAACAGTTCAGCATCGACCTAAAGATTACAATAGGTAGCCTTATCATTTTTATTAATTTCTTTTGTGGATTTAAAATTTTTAATTTTCATTAAACCATATTATTTTTAGATTCGAAGCTAAAATCCACGAGTTGAAATCCCAACTTGCTGCTTCCACTGGTACATTGATTCGAACTACTCAAAAGAAAACTTTATTTGTCCGCGCTTTATTTGATTACGATCCATCTGGCGATGATGGTCTTCCTAGTATTGGACTACCATTCAAATATGGTGCAATTCTCCATGTCACTAATGCGAGTGATGATGAATGGTGGCAAGCGCGTAAAGTGTTAGCTACTGGTCGAGAAGAAGGTATTGGCATCATACCATCTAAACGCCGATGGGAACGTAAACAAAAAGCCCGTGATAGATCTGTGAAATTTCGAGGAAATGAAAGCAAAAGTTTGGATAGATTATCAACATTAGAAAGGAAAAAAAAATCGATGACTTTTAGTAGAAGATTTCCGTGGGTACGAAGAGGCAAAGATGGCAAATATGAAAATGGTCTTGATGATATGGTATTACAAAGGCAGTCAAGAGAAAATATAAGTGAAAAAGTTGAAGATACTCCTTCTTATGAAGCAGTGGTGTGTAAAAAAAAAAATCAATAATTAATTTAATTGTGTTTTCTATTTAACACATTATTTCCAGTGTTGTAGATTAACATCCTTTGTTGAGCATAATTGTATCATTTTTATTGTCCGACTCCTAAAATTTAATGTTATAATTATGCTTTTTATCAATCATTCAGATAAAAATTATTACAATTTTTACACATTTCATTACAAAATATAATTAAAGTAATTAATAATTATGTGAAGTTATATAACCAGTCTTCTATACTTATTTCTTAATTGATACCATTTGACAGATATCTAACAGGATCTGTTAAAGAAAATTAATTGCAATTATTAACAGCTATAGATTTATGTAAAATCCAAAAATATAGTAGTGTATAAATAAGAATTTTATAGTTTTTTTTAATGTGTGTAATACTTTGATATTGTATTTTACAGGTTCGAGTTCAAATCTCCTATACAAGACCTGTCATTATTCTTGGTCCACTGAAAGACAAAATTAACGACGACCTCATTTCAGAATACCCAGAACGGTTTAGCTCCTGTGTTCCGCACACAACTCGTGAAATAAGACCAGACGAAGTAGATGGCCGTGATTATCATTTTGTTAAATCACGTGAACAAATGGATCTAGACATTCAAAACCATTTGTTCATCGAAGCTGGACAATTCAATGGTAACCTGTATGGTACGTCTGTTTCATCCGTGCGTCACGTAGCTGAATCTGGTAAACATTGTATACTTGATGTGAGTGGCAATGCCATTAAACGTCTCCAAGTTGCTGGATTACATCCAATAGCAATATTCTTTAAGCCAAAAAGTGTTGAAGCATTAATGGAAATGTGTAAGCGCATGAGCGAAGCAGAAGCAAGAAAAAATGTGGAACGTGCCGCCAAGATAGAACAAGAATTTGGTGATCAATTCACAGCCATAGTGCAAGGTGATACTTATGAAGAAGTGTATGAAAATATAAAAGCAATGATCGAACGAAATTCCGGTAGACACATTTGGGTGTCCTCTAAGGAAAAACTATAAACAATAAAAGCAATTATAATTTTTAGACAAATTTATAACAAAAGAAATAATTGACATTTTCTTGTTATCGATGGCACATTGTGTATTTGTGTATACTCTAATTGTACTTGAATTGGTTGGTTATTGTTATGTTTCTATTATGTTAACGAATTTTATTAAACTCTACATTAAATTTTGTAGAACGACATGCATTCTAAATAAATATTACGGTGGATGGGTGTAAAAAAATCTATAACTTAATAATTTATCCGTATCTATTATAATTTCTATTTATTAATGGCAACTTTTTTTAATACATGATTAAAATGTAGTCTAGTCTTAATTCTATACTCGTTCCAATTTCTTATTGCAAGTTAATAACATTGTTGAGATAATTGACATTAAAAACTGTGCCAAAGTTCCTTTAATCAAATTTAAGTTTAAAGTTATTATACTAAACATATATTGTGCAATTATAACTAAATCAAATTTCCTGCTCAATGTACCTTTCTTCTTTTCTTGTTATAAACTTTTTTTTCATGTATTAACTTTTTTGTCTCCTTTATCGATTATATTATTTTGAATGTTGAAACCCGATTTTGTTATATTAATCACATGTTTTACATGAAGTAGTGCCTTTTAGTTATTATTTATTTGAATATTTAAATTATTAATATTAATTAATGAATTATTATTAACAAATTAATTTATTGTATGTTAACTATATGTATATGTGCTATTAATAATTATAAAAAATGCACTTCAACATGAAATTTGTTGAAACAAATATGATTTATCGTGTATTATTATTATTCTCAATGTTGTACTTATTTTAAGCTATCAAATAACTATATATTTTTATTGTAATCTTATATATTTGAATATATATTTTTGTGTATTATAAACTAATCTCATTTTAAAATATCATATTTTATATTTTAAAACAAATATTATTTAGTTCAAACTATGTATGAAACAGTATTTAAAATTGTTTTAGGTTTTTTTTTTAATTAATTTAATAGAAGTGTAAACAATTTCAAATTGACATTTAGTTGCTGTTTGTTATTTGTGTTTTATTATATAGTATATGCCCATAATATTATCATCGCTGTTTTATTCTTACATAAAAAAAAATACTAAAACCCTATGAAATATTGATATGACATTAATATTTATTTTATGTAAAATATTTCCTTGGTATTTGCTTTACTCATTGTTGTAATCATGTGTTCAAATGTCCAATAATGTTAAAATTAAAGTATTATTTATATTTGTATCCTACACTACCACAAGAGTTCTTAAATACTGTACTATCATTATTATAATTTTGGTGCTTTAATATTTCTTTCAGGTTTCGCAATTATAATATATAACAACAGTAAATTCGTGGAATTTGTATGTGTTACGTCTGAAATCTCATGGTAAAAAAAAAAAAAATGTTAGTTATTTTCAGTATTGCATATTATATCATGATGATGATATTATTATATCTGTGTATTGTAAAACTTACAATCAACACTGTGTTATATTGAAATGATGTATATAAAAATTAATAAATATTTTATTTTTTATCAAATGATTGTGTATATTTTTATATTATTTTACATTACTCTGCATGAAAACAATACTCACTGGTTACAAATACAGAAAATTAACCTAATGGTTTTACTTAGAAAACAGATTAGGGGAAAAAGAACTTCATTTATATAAAATCATATTTTTAATTTATTAATATTAAAATAAAGTTCACAAAAAAACAACTTTTTCTGCAATCTTTCGACTATAAATTTACAACCAAAAGAGTATCAAATAAAAAATAAATCTATATTTTATTATTATAGATAAAATAATTAAAGGTTAATAACAATAAAATTGTCAATCGTAAAATATTAATTACATAAATATTTTTTTCTTAATTATATAAAATGTATTTAGTACCTAATGCATTACAACTAAGATATGACTTATTACAAAATTCAAAGTTTATTAAAGTTGGCTTGTTACTTATTTCTTAACTAATTAAAGAAAAAAAAAAAGAAAAATGAAAATTATTTATTTTTGCACTCTCTTATTCTAATGAAAATATATAATGTAATTTATATGGTGTAATAAAATGTAAGCACAAATATTATATGAAGTGAATTGTGAAGTAATAATAGCATATTTATTTTTAAAGTGAAAATGTGCAGATAAAAAGATAAGTAAAATATTTTAATTATCTACTAGACAAAATCAAACAATGAAATAATATTCGGCCGAATAATATTCATCAATATTCTCATTTCCCTGTACGTATATATATATATAACACAAGCCAAATCGCCACACCAACCTTATTTGAGATATTTTAAATATAATTTTTTTATTTTAATAAATTAATTGAATTAAAACATATTATAAATACTTAACACAATATGTCACATGGTAAATTGTTTATCGGCAAAAGCTCTCAAAAGTATCTAAAATAATTGTATAGGAAGTAATTAAGTAATCACAGATCAAGAAATAATTCTAATATCACAAAATTATACACAACTCCTTTAAATCTAATTAAATTATTACAACTAAACAATTCTTTTTGAGCTATTTAATTCTTTGGGAAAAAATTGATATTACAATTATACGTATGCTATGAATTAATTAATACAATAGTATAACTGTGTCCCATAGGATATAATAATAGCAAAAATGCTTGAGATATATTAGTGTAATATCTATATATACCTACTTTTAAAATATAATGAAATCAATATTATAAACAATAAATTAACATTAATTTAGTAATTAATAATAATAATACAATAATGTTTAACAAGAGTTCAATCCATTGAAATGAGAATAATAAAATATTGTTATTAAATAATATGGTTATGCGATCCATAAAAGTTTTAATATTTAAATCAGTATAAAGTACACATCACTCAACATTGCTGTAAAATCTACAAGAGAACATATTTTGCTTGTTAGACATTAAATAAAACCATAGATAAAATGACTTAGTTATAAATTAAAAGAACAATATTTCAGCCAATTCAGTTTACCTAATGTATTTCAAACTGTTTTATTTACTTTTATTTAAAATACTTATTAGGTAACTGATATAGGAACTAAGGATTAAAATTTTACATTAATTTGTCTTTAAGCATATTTCAAATTACCTAAATAATCATTATATTATTCAGTAATTATTTAAATAAGAAAATCTAAAATTTTATAGTAAAAAAAAAAAAAAAAAAATTAATTGGCTAAAATATTTTTATTTGAATATTAGTTTTACTGTCATTATACAAATAAGTATTTTTGAAGTATGAGTGCATACAAATTTAAAATAAATATTATGAAACAAAATTAAATTTTTTTTTTAATGTATCATGTAACTTTTAATAATTAAAAGTATACATTATTCATAATAATAAAGTATAATATTCATATTATTTTCAATTGAATTAAAAATGTTGAACTTATTATTATTGTAAGAACTATATTTTAGTCACTATATTATTATTATACTCTCTATATTTAAACTTTAATTGGTGATATATAACCGAATAAAAATTGTTGTATCATAAGATTTGACCTCAATGGTTAAATCTTTGTTAATAATATGTTTTTTTTAAATAAATAAAAAAAAGACCACTAAGCTAAGCAAAATTATGTAATCGATGAAACACAATATTTAAAAAATTTGTTTACAATCATTTCATCATAATATTAATTATTTCCCTAAACGATTGATACTTTTTTTATAATTACCTACTTAATGATAATTGATATCGATTTCTGTTTAAATACATTAGTTTTAATAATGAATATCTTCAAAATATTTGCTGTATGTTTTTGGTACATAATATTTTAGACATATGTGGTAGCAGTTGAATACACAGGACCTTCTTGGGAGCGATCTGTAATCTGTACCATAGTTACACCCGCTCCCTTTTTTTGCTAGGACGATTTTGGAGCTGGAGCTGCTTCTGGTGGATCAGTAGGATGAGCTCTCATCCAGTTATATAAAGGCAATTCACAACAACAAAGCATTTTAATAAAACCGGGCACTTCAATGTAGAGTGACGGCGGAATCGGTATCAACGGTGAAGTAGACCGTTTATACAGCTGATAATGAGCATTACTAAAATTAATAAATCAATTAATTGGTGAATACCAAATAGAAATATTATAAATGTATAAATTTATATGCATACTTTCTGAACCTATGATCTGAAACGCGTTCCAAGTGTGGAATACCAGAGAGAAAGAGTATAATAAATGTTGTGAAAATTGGAGACAAAACCACAATATACTCTGGGCCTTCAATCACATTTAAAGACACAATGAAAATGCCCCACCACAATACTATTTCTCCGAAATAATTTGGATGCCTAGACATGCTCCATAGGCCTACAATAAAAGAAAATATACATTTATTTATTTCAAGGATAAAGGCTTTGGTGGAAATATTAATGACAATGTGTCAGTATGTAACACAATAAAAAACATACAAAGGCATGGTAAAAGAAAATTGTTTACAATACTTCTCTATATATACTTTTTTTAACTCACCATCGTCACACCATTTGCCTTTATTTGTTTCTTCGCTCCTGAATGCATACTTTTGTAAATCAGCAAAAGTTTCAATGATAAAACCAAAAATGAACACACAACAGCCAATAGTATCCAGTGTGGTCATAGTTTTAGGCGCTCCGGCTTTAATAGAATTATGAGGTGCATTGATTACGATAACAGGCAAACTAACAATTAGTACCCAAATCGCCTAAATTGTTATAATAATAATAAATTGAACGTAGCGTTGGATTTAATAAAAATTGATGTGTTACTTGAAATGTCCAAAACACGGCGAAACGAATCATGTTGCTACGTCTGTCAGGAAACGTCGCATCTCTTCCAATTTTTATTATTCGATAAAACAAATAAGAACTCAATCGGACACCCCAAATGCACACAAACAACGTTACCATAAACTGACGATTATCATGAGTCTAAACAGTGTAAAGTGTAGAATAATTTAGTAATGACAAAAATATATAAATATATATTCATTTTTTAAAAATCCCGTTATTCTAAAACGAGCGGTAATTTTATCAAAAAAATCATCCCGACTATATTATCAAAACATCTATAGTGAAAAAATTTGATTTTAATATAAAATTAAGGGATTTTACATATACACTACGCGATACGGACAAAAACGTTGGGTTGCCTACACAATTGTGCCCGGTTTATTAAAACGAAATTTTTGAATTCGTGTGTAGGTTTTTCGACTGACAATTTTTTTTTTTTTGAGTTTAAATGAAATTCTGTCCTCGGCTATTATTTGTTCCATGAATGTTATTCAACGGTCTTAAAACGATTATTGTGTACACACAACGAGAAAACCTTTTTCTCCGACTACACTTTTTTTTATAATCTAATAAATATTATCCAAGACGTCCCCACTCCGCGAATTTCTAATAAAACAATACACGACAGTTTTGCACGTGTTTTACCTGGGCTAATCCATACGTCAGCACGGCCACCAGAATGAAACTTATGCCACCGGCGAAGTCGGCGACTTTGTCGTATTGTAACGTGACGGCTACGACAAAAAATAATAATTGCATGACGACAACGAGGACGGCACTGATGCCCAAATGATATTTATCCAATACCGCGACTGCCATTCCGACGATTCATCTACGTCGGGGCACGTGCTACGACGACACAACGGTCCCGCGCATCTGTAAAACGTTCCAAATCCGTTACGGTGACATTACGATGATCGAAATTCACTGTTTACAATAGCGCGAATTGTAAAACGGCATAGAATTCGCCTGGGAGCGATCGACGGTTACATTTCTTTTTTTTTTCTTATCCAAACGCGTGTAAAATTATCAGAAAGCGGTCAATCGCATTCCGTACGCGTGCGGAGACACAGAGCCGCGTCGTGTACCAAAAACGGTTTTCAATTACCTTCGGACGACGTGCGTTCCCGCCGAGACGTGTTTCAATAGACGGGGACGTGCCGCCGTACGCTCATGATTTCGTCGCGGCGACGTCACTGGACGGATTGCGGCGGGGACAACGCGTGGATACGACTAAAAAGGTGATATCGAATATCGACCACCGCGACGGCGAGTCATCGGGGACGGAGGAGACTATAGACGTTTTTACGACGAAAACATTATTATTTCCTCCTACTTTACTTTTTTTCTTTTTTTTTACGCTCATAGGCCGTGCCGCATGCGCGCGCGCCATCGCCTATCAATCGACCGCCCCACACGATTGACCGTAATCAAATTTTCCGCAGAGAAAAATAGTAATTTTTTTATTTTTTATTTACACGGCCCGCGCACGTTGGCGACACTGCGAAAGCGTTCTCATTGGCCTATCGGTCCGCCGTCGTCGCGTTCGTTATTTTCGAAAACGGTACATTTAACGTATTTTATTTTAAGAGTTTTATAGTTGTTTTTCCGTGTTGTTCGCCGAACACCGTGAAAATACGGAAAAATATTCTCGCGAAACTCCCCCATCCCCCGTTAAGTCGTTAATAGTCGGGACGTTAAATAAATCCTCCCCGTACCGCGGGTGTAACGTCGTGATTTATTTGAAATATTTTATCCGTGTGCGCGTACAGTAAACTTGTCGTTGTCGACGCTAAACGCGTTCAGATACCCCCGCCCTCCGCTCGCAGGGTAAGTGATGGTTTTTCTTCGCTCGCGTTCCTCCAACGACCCCGCGCTCGATCCTGTCCGCGGTGAACTGATCGTCTGTAAAGGCTATTTTCGAAAATTGCCATTGTTGGTAATTCCCGTCATACGAATCCCAAAGCAACCTCTGCGTTTTTCATCGTTTTTGATAAGAAAATCCGAATCCGCCTTAAAATTGTTGATTGTTCCGGCGAACGTTTTAAAATCGGTTTTAGATTTGAATAAAAAAAAAGGTTATTGAGACTCCGCTATAATATTTCGTAAAAATCTGTACACCTCTATGTAAATACTCATTGACAGTATAGATTAATTACCGATAATATTAGAAATTTCACGATGCTATCGGTAAACATTATTGTTTTACAAATATTATAGTAATAATTTATATGGTCTTTTAGCACAACATCATGGTGCTTAATCGTAGGAGTTTGGAAAATTTGAAAAAAATCAATCCGGGTCGTGCGCGAATTATAATACAAGAAGAACAAATGCGTGTGTTTGTTCGCATTAAACCATTGCCGGAAGAAGCGAATGCGTCTATTACGTAAGAACGATTTAATATTATGCTTAGAATTAATTTTTCAATTCATCGCTCTTGTTTTTTCTTTTCCTTTTTTTAAACTTCCTTTCTAGGATAGAAGACATATATATATATATATATACGCCATATGATATTGATAATTATACTCTCTAAAATAGTCTTGCAGAATAAACATAGGATTGGATAGGTTTTACGTGTAGTTGTGTCAAATGTAATTTTGACAAGAAAAAGGTTTAGTACAAATAGAATATAATTGTAAGTTTTCAGTTCATCCTAGCGCTAATATTTTTATATGTTGATACAATAAATATAAAGAGAAACATACGAATTTTATTTAACAATTATTTTTATTTTATTGAACAAAAATTAATTTAACTACGATAATACAAAAAGGTAAACATTACAACATATAGATTAGTATACGCAAATTTATAACGTTAAAATTATGTATCAATCGTTCCTAAATGTTTAGCAATTTTATCGAGGTCTCCTATATTTTTAATTGATATTTTTCCTGAACCTCTAGGTAATGGTTTTGGTTGTGATGGATCTGGCTTCCATCCTATCATGTACAATATTTGAAATGTGGCTGGAATACCTTTAGAATTGTTATCATCTTGATTACCATAAAGTTTATCGTATAAAGCAGCTGCACAAAACATAGTGTCTTTGTTGAGTCTCAATGACCGTTGTATAACAGCATTATTTTCTCCCATTCCTTTTAAGTCCATCATTAATTCAAACATAGATGGATATCGTATTATTAATTCGTCTGTATCTAAAGTCAGCATTGAAAATCCAGCGCTCTGCATTAATGCCCCCAAGTCCCTAAGACGAACAAATGGTGATATTCGTGGTGTTATACCTCCCTCTCGTTCAATGCCCGCTAATTGTAATGATGATCGCAATTCATATAAAGTATCACCTGCAAACATTGCTCCCAAAAATACTCCATCATTTTTCAGACAATTTTTAATTTGAAGAAGAGTCGAAGGTAAATCATTTACCCAGTGAAGACTTAAACAACTAATTAATAAGTCAATACTATCATTTTCAAAAGGTAATTTCTCTTCGTCTACTATTAATTTACTAACCTTAACTTCAGGCTCGGGATTTTGAGATTTATCCAAAATTTCTTGGCACACGTCACACATTATTAACTCTTTTACATTGTCAATAGAAATATGTTTAGACACGTGTCCATAACCACAACCCAAATCGACAACTAAATTGAATTGACGTTTGATATCGAATAGACGATCTGATAAACGATATCCAATTTCATCTTTGATGTATTCATAAACTGAACTGTCTTCCGCTAATGCTGCACGTTGTTTTTGAATAATTTTAGCTTTTCGGTCAAATACATTCATTGACGTAGATTCATTTGGATTTGTAAATGTAGCTAATTTTCTTGAAGATTGTGTAATGGTTTTGTTTAAAAATGATTTCCTTAATACGTTCATTTTACATATTATTTAATAAACAGTTACAAAAGATAATAAATGAAAAAAAAAATGTATACATTTTTTCATTAATTGTAGAGAACTAATAATAATTTAATTGTAAGATATCATTTCTTTTTTTTGTGGATATCCCAGTATTGCTTCAATTTTCAACAAAATTAATGATAGATATTTAATCGTGTTTTCATTCGCAATATTGATAATTTGCAGTGTCGCCAAATTTAACCGATACTAAATTGCCATAAATTTATTTCAAACCTTTATTCTCTAATATTTCTTTTCGTGAACTGCAGTATAATGAATTGATATTATCATAGCTCGTGCGGTGGTGTAGAACGCGTAGAGTTACGGTCTTGGATTATTAGACCTATAAAGATGTGGATTATGCGTTACAAAATTAAAAGCTCAAGAACACCGTTATTATTGTTATAAAAAGTATAAGCGCTGAGTTCAAAAATTTTTTGGGAGCGAATTTAATAAATCTAAAAATGGGTTCTATTGGAATGGAAAGAGTAAACTTTTGAAGAAAAATAGTGTTTTTCTCACATAGTTCATGTAACAGTAAATTATTTTTTTTAAATATAATCGTGTGTCTAAGCCTTGATTTTCGGATTACTTGTGTTCATGTCAAAAATGTTAAACTTATTTTCATGGGGGCGACGTCACTTTAAATATTAGAAATGCACCTATATCATATTCTATAAACCTTATACATACATATATAAAAAAATATCATAATTGAAATCTAAATGCTTTTGTTTACCCCCTAATTTTTTTATTTTTATTATTATTATTATAAATATTATTATTTCACATAATTTAAAAAAAAAAATTCATCGGCCTAAGAGTTTTAGATTTCCTAGATATGTGAATGAAACACTCACCAAAAGCAGCACATATATTGGATATATATCAAAACATTTTCAAATTTACAGTCCCATGTAATCACTAATCATAGTCCCAGTTCACCATCATGCTAATATGAAAATATGTTTAATTATAAATATAAACAAATAGTTTAAATAATATTTTTAGATTTATAAAACATTTAATAATTGTTTCATAACTAAATTCTACCTTATTATTTTTTTTTTTTTTTTTTTTTTTTTTTATCCGGCTTCACGATCCATTGAGGATCTTTACCGCCAAAACCATCTCCTCCCATTTCTTTCTGTCTTGCGCTATGATTTGCCAATTTGTCCTATATTCTTGGGCTACCACATTCCATATTTCATTTATGCTGTCTATCTATCTTCTTCGAGGTCTTCCCCTTGGTCTTTTCCCCGTTAGCGTCCAAGTCATTATTTCTTTTATCAGGCATCCTTCCGCTCGCCACGCATGTCCAGCCCATTGTATTCTTATACTTTTAACACATTGTACAGTATTTTCTCTTTTGTATAGGTTCCCCAGTTGTGCATTCGATCTTAATTCCCATTGTTGGGTTTCGGTATTAAATACTGAACCATTCTTCTTAAGATTTTCCTTTCAAATCTACTTAGTTTTTCTTCATCACCTTTAGTTGTGGCTCGTGTGGCACATGCAAACGTCAGTACCGGTCTTATGTAACTTACATAAAGTTTTTCTTTGACATTTTTTGATATTGATTTTTATTTAAATATCGTCTCCATTGTAAAATAACATCAATTTGCTGCATTCAGCCTCACATTAATTTCTTCGTGCATAATATTTTTGTTGTTTAGAGTTACACCAAGGTACTTGAATTCTACCTTATTATAAAGTAAAAAATTATTATGTCCACCTAAGGTTTTTCTTCTCTATATAAATTGCTAAAACTATAAAGGAAAAATAGTTTAAAATGAATGTATTTTATAAATATTAATTTCTTTGTGATTTGCAGCAAAACAATAAGAATAAGAAATGAGAATGTTTTAATATTTGATCCCAAACAAGATGAGACACCATTTTTTTTCCATGGTATCAAACAAAACCCCAGAGATATATCAAAAAAGCAACATAAATCAATCAAATATGATTTTCATCACATCTTTGGATCTCAGAGTACAAATGAAGATATTTACAATGAGAGTACTAAAGGGTTATTGGACAAACTTTTGTGTGGATATAACTGTTCTGGTATAGATAAAATTAGATATTTTATGATTTAAAATTGTGTATAAATATTATCAAATCAACATAATTAAACATTAACTTGCATGTAGTAGGTGATTTACTGTATTATTGTTAATTTAAACTAACAATAAATGATCTACTAATTTACAGATATTTTTATCATAGGATAATTATGCTGATTCTTGGTTGGTCTAATTTTAAAATTAATATTATTTATATTCAAACATATATTTTACTTATAATTATTATTATTGATAATAAATTGATTTTTGAAATCAAATTCTTTAATTCTGATTTATTATTCTATGATCAATCGTCATATGCTACATGAATGACCAGATATGTTTTAAATACAATATGTATATTGCATTTTATTTAATTTATATTAATATTTAATTTTCTATTGAATTTTAGTTTTCGTTTATGGAGCAACAGGTGCTGGAAAAACATTTACAATGTTAGGTAATGAAAGCAACTATGGAATTACATATTTGACCATGAAAGATTTATATCAAAAAGTAAATGAACAGCAAGATTCAAAAAAATTTGAAATTTATGTTTCTTATCTCGAAGTAATATATAAAAATATTTTGTTTTAAATAATTAATTGAAAATAATTAATAAATAATGTTTTAGGTATACAATGAAATGGTATACGATTTATTGGTAAATGATAAGAAACCTTTATTTTTACGTGAATGTGGAAATACTACATCTGTTGCTGGTATTACAATAAAGATGGTTAATAATGTTGAAGAACTCATTGAAATGCTGCGTAGAGGCAATGATAATCGTACACAGCATCCTACTGATGCCAATGCAGAATCATCTAGATCGCATGCTTTGTTTCAAGTGTATATACAAATGACATTTAAACATACAGATCAGGTGAAAATGGCAAAGCTATCCATGGTTGATCTTGCTGGTTCAGAAAGAGCATCTTCCAATAAAGGAATGCGATTTAAAGAAGGATCTAACATTAACAAATCACTTCTTGCTCTTGGTATGGTTTCGTTGTGTTAACATTATACCCTACTACTATTGTGGGTATTAGTTAAATTTATAAAAATAAAAAATGTGTATTTACTTTTTGATAAAAAAATTTAGTTGTTCAGAGTATCTTAAATTTCCATAAATATCTGATTTAATAGAATGTGACTGTATAACTTTTTGAGTTTATGTTATTTTTAATACATATTATATTATAAATCATTTATTACTGTTTATTATATTTACCATAGGAAATTGTATCAATAACTTGTCAGATGGTTTGAAGCATATACCATACAGAGATTCCAAGTTAACAAGATTGTTAAAAGATTCACTAGGGGGAAACTGTAAGACTTTAATGATAGCATGTGTATCTCCCGCCTTGTCCTCTTATGAGGACACGCATAATACATTAAAATATGCTTCACGAGCTATGAAAATTAAATCCAATGTGAGTATTTTATTTTTATTTTTTTAACTTGCTTATATTTTACATGACAAAAGTATTGTTTTAGTTAAAAGAAAATGTCAAGTCAATCAATCATCCTCCATCACATTATACAAACATAATTGGCAGCTTAGAGAATGAAATTTTACATCTAAAAAAAAAATATGAAGATACATTGAAGTCTAAAGCGCCAATACCTCCAGACAATTTAGAAGATTTAAAATCCACATTAGAATCTATATTCATGAGTATAATAAAAAAACATACAGAAATTCTCCGGCTCGAATCGGCACAGAAGAAAACAGAATTGAGAATATATCTAAAAAAAAAATTACTTGAACGGTTTTCATTATTTAATACTCCAAATGTAGATGAAATGGTTTGTAGTTATATTTTAATTCCTAATAAGTATTTAAAGTACATATTTATTTATTTTTTAGACCAGTGAATTAAATCGAATCAACATGGCTATTCAGCAATTTGAAGGACGTATAGCTAGTATAAATGTTCAACTAAACATATTATGGGATGAAGCATTTGCCGCTAACAATGAATTGAACCAGTTTATAAAAAAACTGGAAGAAAATAATGTTAAACAATTTTTAGATGTTGATATTGTTAGCTTTAGCTCTAACGTATGTGTTAATTATCCTTGTTTTAACTGAGATTTATAAAATTGTTTTTAAAAAAACTTTTTAGGTCATTAATGAACAGCATAAAACTCTTCTCGAACATAGAAATGAAATTGGGCTGATTTTGCATAATAACCTAATTATAAGTCATGAATTAATTACTATGCTGGCCGATAAAACTACAGAATATTATACATTATTAGTAGCACATAATAAAGATACTATCGAAATGAAAAAAAGTCATCATGTGAGTATATATAATGAAACGCAACATCTTAAAATATAATAATTTTAGAAGCATTTTACCATTTATTTTTTTGAATTTCTTACAGAATCTAACAAAATCATTATTGGGTGGATTGAAGGCAGTTAGCTGGGATTTCTCGCCAGGAAACCAATATAAAATTAAAAGAGATGCATTTTTTTATTTAAATGAGCTTAATATTGAACATTTGAGGACAAATACAAAACCTGAAAATATAAAACCAATTAAATTAGAAGAGTGCATGGTAAATAAATTATATATATAATGTTAATAAATTAAAATGTTTTGTAGAATGATGATAATAGTATGACTGTTATTGTTATTACATTTTAGAGTCCATTACAAATTGTTGAAGACAAGTTGCAACAAATCTCATTGCAGCCAGTAATAAATAAAATTGACACGTCACCAGAGTCTAATGATGAACCTGTATTAATTTCAGTTCAAGCAGAAAGTTTAAATAATACTTTTGTATTGAAACAGAAATTAGATACAGCATCTGTTGAACAATCAACTTCAACTACACCTCGTAGTAAAAAACCAGTTGATACACGTTGTCTAACAAAATCAATTACGAAACCTACTATACAGAAAAGAAGGCTGGTAATCAATCACAAACCAGGACTTGCCAACAGAAAAGTTAATCAAGAAAATATGCCACTTATTATGGCTGCAACTAGGACGCTGGCTGATCCTATTCTCACAAAAAATACTACTAAATCACGAATTAATGTTAATAATGTATTAACTACTAAATCTGGTAAGTTATATTAATACAAAGTACGAAATTTATATGTTGGATTTGGTTTTTATTTGTTTTTAATGCAATTATTGTATTTTTTTAATATTAACTGGTCTATGAAGTAAATTTATATAGGATATGAATGTTTTTTTTATTAAATAATAGAATAATATATTAACTATAATGTATAAAACAATAATTTATAGATCTAATTTGATATTCAGATCTTTTATTTATGCAGTTATCGATAATATATGTATATCAAGTTGTGGACTGCCAGAAGTACTTTAACAGTATTTCATTAGTTGCCACGATCATCACATATTAATTTTTTTGATTTTTTTGTCTTATTATTCATCATACATTTACAATTCAGTATTGATACTTAACGTTTTTATAATTTTAAATTGGACATTCACACAGGGTTCACAGTTGTTTTGATTTCATTGAATTGATGATAAACATTTGAATATTAACCACATATAGTACTAGGATTTTTGGTTTTGATAATTTTTAAATCAGAAAATATATACACATGCATAATTTTCTTTATAATAATTCAATAATAACAACATGAAAGCGAAAATTATTTTGTCATGTAACAATATACGAAATACAGCTAAGCACCCAATGCAACGATAATGACAATCAACTTTATATATATTATAGTTTATGTATTTATACACCATTGACACATTTCTTGTTGTCGATTACCATACCTTTAATGTATATTTTTTAATTTTACAGTAAATTCAAGGTTACAAGACACAAATAAGACAGTTTTTGTTAAAACACAAAAACCTGCAATAATAACCTTGAGGTATTTAAATAATTTAATATATTTTTCCCCATTACCTTTCTTCCACAGCTTTATATTTCAAGACTGCTTAGAAATATACTTTTTTCGATTTTGTTTAGTTAAATTAATATGAACTTATATTATTATTCTTAAATATCAGTTAACATTTGTAAATTTGTTTGTTTTTACTTTTTTTTTTTAGTCTAAAATGTGCGTTCCATTATAGTGATCCTGAAAAAATGATTAACTGCATAAAATTGTATTTTATTTATTATAGAAATGTTAATTACAGACCCTCCCACATCTTCCAAATAAACTACGGTTTTTTTTTATAAAAGATGCATGTACATATTACCCATTTGCCCAAAAATAATATAAACACTACTTTTGCTATTTTTAATATTTTATTAGTGTTCAAAATATTTCTTCTTCACTCTGTCTTATTATAACATATTTTATTTATAAGAAAACTTTTACTTATGCTTATACTAATCTTATTATACTTAATTGTGTTATACAATTTAAAAAACTGGTTGGACAATTTTTTTCAATATGTCCATTAGTTTAGTATTAATTTATTGTATTTATTAATGCTTCTATTTATTGTATGAAATAATTACATGTTACCTACGTTAAACATATGAAATAAATATAATTTTTATCTATTCACACTTCATTCCTTTTTTGAAATCCACCATTCTTTTTTGTACTACTTGATTCTAAGTACTCTTAGCCAATCCTCTCTCCTGTCTCAACAGGTAAGTCTTACGTGCATATAATTACATTTTTTTTTTTTTTTTATATATATATAATAATAATGGATTTTTGTTTTTATTTCAGGCAACGAAATTGGATGTAACAAATTTATGTAATCCAAAATTATCCTATTTTTATAATTTTAATATGTATTATAAGTGTCATTAACTCTATTTATATTTGTTAAAACAATTAATTCTGTAAAGCATTTTAACATTTTAATTAATTTTCATTAATTATGAGAAAATATGAATTCTTAAAGTAATTAATCTGTACACATTTGTATCATGAAATTATAGCATAAAATTTTATACTTTTTTTTATCTAAATATGAATTATATTTTATTTGAGTTAAATTTTATTGTGTGTGTGTGTGTGTGTCTTGAGAATATATGCCTATTATATACATTGTCAATAAACAGAGCAATATTTAAAAAAAAAAAGTTTCCTCTGTTCTTACTTAAAATTGAATATAAAATGATGTATAATTGTACTAAATTAATACTTTACTGTATAATATATAATATGTTGGGTATCGTAAATAATATTAAATAATAATCACTTATTAGTAATTTGAAAATTATTTAGTCGTACCGTAATGTTATATCCAAGGTACATACGACCGATTCTTGATATGTCATTCCGCCAATAACTGACGCACTGAATGGTCAACAAAATAATTATAAATTGTATACGTTAATTGTAATTTGCATTATATTATCCATAAATATTTTATATGTGCCATTGTCAAATATAAAATAAAATAGAAATTAAATTACAAAAGTACGAACGTTCGAATTTAATACAAATTAATTATAAATCACAATCCCGCTCAACAAAAAACATATGTATTATTGTTTGGATTGCAATATTGCTGCGGAAAAATAAGAATTATGTTCTTGGCATGTTATTATCCTTTATAATTTCTAACATTGTCGTTATTATTATAGTTTAATGATGTTGACATATTATTGTATTAAATGATCCACGGACTAAGATATATATTATTTGCCTAATTCCCCAAACAAATTAATTAATGAAATGAAATTTTAAATAAAAAAAAAAAAATGTTTATTTATGACGTAATGTTAGGTAATAGCCTTTACTCAGTCTTGAAATAAATTTCTAAAACTAAATGTTTACCAACTGTTTACTTTTTACTGTTGAAAATTGATATAATTTCCAAAACCGATTAATAAATTATAAATTTACGCAGAGGAATTAATTCCATAGCTGATTAATGTGCGCATAACATTTCTTAGTTCCTGAAAAAATGCTGTAATCAAGAATAATTTCCAAATATTAAAATATTTTGATTTCATGTTTTATGCAAAAGAAAAACTCTGACTAATAATAGTAATATAACCCGGAGTGTATCAAAGTACGAAAATGCGTATGTCATTGGTACCTGTGTATGCTTGTTTTATAATAAATGAAAATACTTTTTCCGAAAACTGCAATTAAACAGTTTCAGAAATGGGCTACTCGTATTCTTGGTCCCTGGTACGATCACATCCTTTACCATTGGATTTTTAGTATAGAAACTATTTTGAATGATCCATGACATTCTGTTCGTTTATCATTTATTCCATGGTTTCAGCACGATAGTCTCGATTATACAGAGCGAATGTACACTCGCCGCGTGTGAACGTGTACCACCGCGACCTGCGCGAATTACAACCCCCGCCGACATCTTGCAAACACGTCATAGTGATTTTGTTAGCCACGTCGATTGCATTGAGCGAATTCAGTAGGAACGAGTAAATGCGCCAGCGACTAGCGAATAAATTCGCCCTGCGTAATCGGGGCTGAATCAAGGGGTGGGGCTATAGGCCCGGGCCGCGAATTGAAGTGGGCCACAATGTGTTGACTCATTTTTTTATTTATTTATATATATATGTATAGTATAAAAACATCTTTGCCGAAACAGTTACATTAGACGTCTTGTCGTCTATGTGCGGTAATATTATTTTTAGTTATGAGCCGATTTAGTATTGGATCTCTCGATAATCGAATGGGCTTTCTGGTCCGCCGCCACAACAACAATTTTGTGGGCACTTTAAAAAATTAATTTTTTTTTTTATGATATACCGAGGGAAAATATTTTCCGGGACCTTATTGGAATCCAAAAAGGGGAACCCCGTCCCTTTCTTAATTATTATTATTGTATTAATTTTGTGATTTTGAGTTTATTATGAATTATGACCAGGGCTCAGATTTTATAGCACTAAAAGTACTGACATGTGCGCAGCGTTTGGTTTTATATAGGTATTGTTGTCGTTATGTGAATCTTTAGTGGGACAAATAGTGGTACGGAGGGAATCACACACTGAAGAACATTTGCAATCTCACACGGTCAACACGCACGCACACAGAACGTGATCAAATAATGCCTCTATTGAACTCCGTAAAAAAAACGAGCTATCGGCCGGCGGCTCTGTACGGACGTGCTTTTTCATCAAAACGACATAAGTGACTGACAAAAATCGAGGCAATTTCAATAGTTCAATTGAAAAAAACGATAATATGTTTGAATTGGTGAACAAGTTTACTTTGCATAGGTCGTAGTAAATGTTTTTGATATACATACATATTCAGTATTAAAATTTGAGAAATTTATACAGTTTGAACAGGGGCGGATCCAGGATTTTGATAAGGGGGGGGTCCAAAATTTTTTTAAGGGGGGTCCAAAATTTTTATTAATAACTTTGTGTTTCAACTTCACCAACATGCCCAATAAAAGCATAAAATTTGAAAGTATATGATCCCATGGGGGGGGGTCCGGACCCGAAAACCCCCCCCGTGGATCCGCCACTGAGTTTGAAATATTTCATTTTCATTCAAAATTCGATAATAATTGAATTATTTGTGCGTTCAAACATCATTGTATTTTTAAAATTGAACCACTGGAAGTGCTAACACTTTTGTCAAGCGAAACAAGTCTTTTAATTTTAAAATGTATTAAAACATTTCTAAATCTATATTTCTATTTACCCTAAATAGGTCTTAATAATTGCCTGTAATAAACACCTCCTTAGAATATGTTCGCAGGGAGCGTGCAGTATTATTTAAATTCAGATACGTACCTAGTATTTTTTAATTTTTTTTCATTTTTATAGCTCTATGCGTGGAGGCACCTATACGTCAATTAATAAGGTCCCTCACTCGTTATGCGTTCATTCAGACATTTTAATTAGGAAATATGACCAGTGGCGAAGTTTGGGATTGGGGTAGACAAATTTAAAATAATATTTTTTAGAAAGAAATTATTTAAACAAAAATACACAAATAAACTTATTTTATTCATAGTAGCTACTAACAATTTTTTTATATTATTTTATAGATTAAATCTATTTTTCTGTTTTTTGTTTTTGCAAATAAATCAATAACTTCATCAATAAATGTAGGATCTGTGGATAACTCGTTCAACATTTGTTTTTCAATGGTCAGTGATGACAAATTTGACATTCGGTCATTGTTCATAGAATTTCTTAAAAACGTTTTAATACGTTTCAAAGCACTCATATTCCTCTCACTGGAAGAAGTTGTTACAGGGATGCATAATGCTAATTGCAACAATTTTGAAAGTTCTTGATATACATCTAGCAAATTGTCTAAAATTAAATAAAAATAATTAATTATAAATGTTTTAAATTAAAATGTACATTATAATATTATTTATATTCTTACTTTTGTATAAATAATTGAATAAATCTTTTGGTGTTAAATATTTATCAGGGCTGTTATAAATTATTTCCAATTCATTTTGTAATCGTTCTAAGTTAAATATGTCTGGAAAATGATTTTAAGTTTATGTTCGAAAGAATAGTTATGAATTCCTACTTTTAAAATTTCACTAATTATATCTGAACACTCCATATTAATAAATCCGACGGCGCAGCGACGTCGATAATATAACTATAATAAGTATTGACTATTGAGGTAATTACGAACGGCGAGACGCGTCTCATAGCGTACATAGTAAACACTAAACCCCACTCTGATTAATATTCCCCCTGTACCCGCGCATCAATATTTGCGAGACGTTGCGTCGCAACGTCTATTAGATAATACAATACCATATTTGGAATGACCCGTATCGCCAGCTCGTACGCACGGTCGTATCTCGCGCTTCTAATCTATTTTAAGAAATCCAATCCATTACTTAAATAAAACAAAATAATTATTTGTTTGTCCCGTGTTCTAATTTCTAAGCGGGGAGACGTTGTCTCTTTGTCTCCTATGACGCTTCGCCACTGGTCAAATATCCATTAGTTTATTATGAAACACATCGTCGAATAAGTAAGTAGCGGGAGAAAGCAGTGGCGATTATACATGATGTTCAAGGGGGGGGGGGAGGCGAAAATGGAATCAACTCCCTCTGCCAACGAAATATCCACATCGAATAATAATAACGAAATAGAACTGTTCGAGAATCTATTGAGAGGACGTAGTATCCAAAAAATTACGCAGCGAAAAAAGCGAAACCTATATTATTGGTATATTTGTACACATATTTTTTATTTCCTCGGTGCTCGAAGGTTTCGTTAAAAAAATAATAAATGTAACCAAAATTATATATATTTTAATAATACGTATTCACACCTAATGCTATAACTATATTGGTAATATAATATAAATATTTAAAATGATGTATTTATTAAATATTATTTTCAATTTTATCGTGAAGTGTAATTAATATTTAATATTTTAGTAGCCCTAGCAAGTATACCTATAAAAGTTGAAGAATAATTTGAAATAAACGGTCGCTTATAAATTTTAATAAGTAATAATCGCGTAGTTAGGTATTTTAGTAATAAAAGAACGTAGAAATTACGTAGATAATATTACATCGCGGGCGCGGGCGGCTACAATCGTGTTCTAAGTAGTTTACACACGGAAACGGCGACAGTCCGCGGTCGATGAAAGAATAAAATACGCTCCTCCAATCGATACATACCGATACCGCCGTAGGTGTTGTTATGGAGGCGTGGAAATGAAAGGGCCCCCCCTTCCCATTCGGATTATGACCGTGATTCGGGCTTGTGTGTAATCGAGGCTTATGGGCGTCTTAAGTTTAAAAACCGTAGAGCTCATAATATTACAGAATAGATAAAATTAATAAAAGGCTACGATAAAAACATGTAATTTATACACTATAGAGTTCCACTACGAGCTTACAGAACAAACGAGTGAGGAGGGGCTTCTAAGTTTTCGTCCCGATCGAAAACGACTTTCATTCTGAGCTAGTTGAGACGCGTAAAATACGTAATATAAATTAAATGATGAAATAACGACGTAAGATACCGCCATTTCTGGTAGAACTCAGGATCATCATGAAAATACCGGACGCCAGTGCCCGCCGCGGTGTGTGCGAGTATTGTTTTTGTTGGCGTTTCAACTCTTCGAGGGACACGAGTCTGTAATTACATATAATTGTTGAAAAAAAAATAAGAAATAAATCAAGTCTCGGGGACTAGTAAAATATTTTTGAATATTGAAGTGTCCAAATACTTTTTATTAGAGTAGTGTTAAATTTTTCAAAAAATATATTGTACACGTTGAATAAAATTAATAACGTGCGTCTGTTGTACATAAAATTACGCTTTTTTTTTTATTTTGGTTAAACAATTAGTAGTTTTAAAGGTATGCGGACGCGTAATTCAACACTTTGTTTTTCAATGAAACTTATTGAATTTTTGGAAATATTTTGGACAACGTTCGTTTTAATAACTGTCCGTAAATATTATGAGAGCATCCACATCAATAGTTATAATTATGATATTCAGTTATGTTTGGTATAAAAATTAAAATAGAACGATATCACATTATTGAATATAAACCTATATTCAATTATTTTTCGATATCGTACTTTCACGACCACATATGGTCATCATTAATATTATTAATTATTTTTTGTACTATATATATATATTTCTTTTTTTGTTTTTTTATATTTAAACAATATATGATAATGACAAAAAAAGAAATATATATATAATACAAAAAATAATTAATAATATTAATGATGACCATATATGGTCGTGAAAGTACGATATCGAAAAATAATTGAATATAGGTTTATATTCAATAATGTGATATCGTTCTATTTTAATTTTTATACCAAACATAACTGAATATCATAATTATAACTATTGTTGTGGATGCTCTCATAATATTTACGGACAGTTATTAAAACGAACGTTGTCCAAAATATTTCCAAAAATTCAATAAGTTTCATTGAAAAACAAAAAAAAAAAAACAAACATACTATATAAAAAGTGTGACTTTGAAAAATCTTTTTAAAACACATTCTACAAAGTCGATTCAAACATATCTACAATTTAATGTACAATATTATTATAAGAAATAAATGAGACCACAAATTTGAACAAATGCAAAAAATATTTATATTTCATATTGTTAATACAAAAGTAAAATAAATAAAAATTAAATATAATGGAAACATTTAAATTATGTTAAATTTAAAAACAAATTACTCTTTTTATTTATATATTTAATAAAAAAGAATTATCGTGTGTATAGATAATATTTTTATTTGTGTTAATAGTCATTAGTTTTATGTATAATTACATGTTTTATAGAACACTGACTTACAAAAAATCTATATTAATGTTTAACATAATTATTATATTTCCCATGTAAAAAAATAATATTGTAAAAATGTTTTAATTATTTTAAGTGAAAAAATTTGTTTTTTATATACATTTTGATATAAAAGTTTGTTTTCAACATGATTATATTTAGTGCAAATAATAGTTTACACTTTTTTTTAAAAAAATTTAAATTTTTCCAAGTAATGTAGAAATTATATCCATAATAAATAATTCCAATTTAAATATACGGAATGAATTATTTTAGGTACTTATACATTATGTTACAAGTCTTTACACTAATCGTTTTTAAACTAATATTATTTTAATTTAATATTAATAACTATCCACACTCTTATTTTTCGCTTGTCTGATGACCACTAATCTTTTTCTTGCTTCATTCAACTCTCTTTCAATTCTTAACACATCTGATCTGGCATCTATTTCTTGCGCCATACCGCCGACCATTTTCTCATTTAATACAAGATTCTTGATTTCATCCGTTTTCATGGCTTGACGAGCTGCACGCACTACATTATCAGTAGCACGTTTCACTACATTACCTGCATAAAAAAAAACATTGTTTAAAAAATGATTTTTTTTTAATGATAAAAAATATCAATTTAATTTGTTACCTGAAGCTAAAAGTCGCTTAGTAGCATCACTGTTTGGATCTGCTTTGACTTTACAAGCAACTAAAAGTTGCGTCGTGCAAGAAGCCACTTGATTAGCAGCAGAAATAAGTTTGTCTTCACTCGATAAACCTTCAATGATTTCACGTGCACATTCCACCAAACTATGAGTCGCAGCAGCGACCATTCTAGCCGCATACACTAAGCCATCCACTCCTTCATCGACTCCTATTTCATGTTGTGCGAGTGAAGCAGTTTTAACTAATGCACAAGTTGCAGCTGCAATTGATTTGACTGCCTCCAAAATAACTTCGTCAGATTTCCAGCAAGTTTCATCGACTTTGAATTCGTATGGCCTAGGTTGTATTGTGTCAAGTTTTTTCACTGCTGTATCTATCGAAGTTGCAGAGTCTAATAAATGGTATTCTATTGTTTCGATATGCTCAACAATTGTTATCAAATAATGTACTTTAGACGACAAACGATTCGATACTTCTTCTAAAACATGTTTTGTATTGGTGCTTGGCCTTTTTGAATTTTCCAAGACAGTTGTTAAAAATGTTTTGAATTCTTCAGCGACTTGACGCCCAGCATCCAATACTTTTTCGTTTAAATTTTTTCCATGACAAACAGTTAATAACTCATTAATTGATTTACGACTTTCTTGTACAGCATCCGTGACGTCCTTTGATTTTCCTCTGTAAACAATGTCTAACATATTTTTGGTAGCTTCATCAATATATTTTGCAGACTGAATAATTTCTTCTGTTGTTATTTCACGATTCGTTACAAACGTTTTCCCTTGTAAGTCTTTTTCAATCGCTTCAACTGTTGATTCCATTATATTTGTATTTCTTGTACGTTCATCATCTACAGACTTCACGGTTTTTAACAATGAAGTGACGTTAGTCACCAGTACTTTCGCTTTATTTTTTAGTTCGTCCATGGAAGGAGTATCAAAACATTCTTTAATGAGCTCTCCAAGTGAACTAGCAACATCTTTTATAGCTTTAATCAATGCTATTTGTACTTCACGATCGTCTAATGAAGCTGCACCAGATTTTACAAGTTCTACAAGTTCCATTACTGTTGATACTGCATTTTTCGAAGACTCGTCTAATTGTTCTTTAGACACTCCGACACCTGCTACTAATGACTTTGTATTTTCTACTAACATTTTAGAAGTCTTTAAGATATTTTCTCGGTAATCTGAAAACTTTTTTTTATTAGCTGTTAATTCCAACTTACTATTTTCTGACATAGTTGTATCAAGATCTTCTAAAACTCCCGATATAGCTTCGGTACAAATAATTTCTATGGAAGTATATTGTTCTTCAGAAACGTATCCAGTCATATATGTTGTAGGTTCTTGCGGAAGCCTAAGAACGGCCGGTTTAGCAACTGATTCGGTTTTTACTTTTTGACCATTACTTTCTATGATAATCGCTTTTAGTGGACTAACTGTGTCTTCCATCACAGTAGAATGTTCGTTTGAATCAATTCCAAAATGTTCTTTGATTTCTTTTTTCTTCATAATGATATCAATATAACCAGATATTAATTGTAAGATTTGTTCAGCTTCAGTAGTTTGTACGGAATAATAACGATCGGAGTAATCACCAAAATCTAAGGTAAAAGTATGAGGAGATGCACCCCAACGCCGAACACTAGTTAATGGCCAATTCTGTAATATTTCTTTACTTCGTTCGTCCAAGCGTAATACAGAGTCTTTAGTAACTCCAAGAATTCTAGGTACAAGTTTATTTTTACCTTTCATTTCTTCTTTAACTAAGAAAAACGTAATACCATATGTTGGAAGCGCTCTAACGGTTTTAGTGTACAGAACTTTAGCTTCGAGTTCGGGTAAACCAACAAATTTTTTGTGTTCATTAAATATTTTTTTTTCAATCCCTTTAATTTTCATATACGATTGTGGCAAAAACTCTTTCAAGTCCAGTAATGGATATTTATGTTTTATTTCATCGTGGTTACCAAATTGAATATGGGTCTGTAAACCGGCTAACTGAATGGCAAGATTTTCCGTAACAGGATGAGTACCTTTTAAAATGGCATCTCTTGTTTCCACGTATAACAAATTTAACTGAATTGGGTCATGCGAGTCTATGTTACCATCCGAAAAGAAAAACTTACGTTTTAACAAAACTCCTTCCTTTTCATCAATGCCTTGTTCTCGTAAACTTGCCCCCGGATTAATCCAATTGATGTCCTCGTCTGTCTTTAACTTTTTGCGTAAGTGTTCCATTTTATAATCCTTTTTAATCGAATTTCCTGCATTAACATTATTTTCATCACCTTCAGGAAATTCGCGTACCAAACTATATTCGTCATGGTTCGTTATACCCAGTTTAGCACAAATCACAGCCATAAGGTTAGCGACAGGTTGCGTATCATCTATCATTAAAGTTTTCAATGTTCCGTCAAGGGTGCTCACCTTTAGAGTACGAATTTTCTTACGATATTCGAGCAAATCTCCGTTACGCAGTATGTAATACTCAAAGTTGCGCGTAGGCTCGAGGTATAAACCTTTTTTGGAATCTTCATCAGCCAAAAACAAAGTGTATTCAGACAGATGGTCAGATTTTTTCCCACTGATCTGACAACAAGCTTCGAGCACAGAAGTAGACGGATCAAATTGCATTGTCTTCGTCACCCCATCGTCCACCATTCGGATGCGCAACGATAGCATAGCCATATTTTCGGTTAATGTGAACAACTAAAACACTGCTCAGATGTTAACTTTCAACAAAACACTCGGATGTCGTGGGTTTTAAAACATTGTGAAACAACAGGTGAACATTTCCTTTTATGGGCAATGCTATGTCTGCACCTATTTTCCGTTTTGTAAACACGATAATTAAATACGAAAATATTCCAAAGTACAACATTTCTTGACAAATAAATGAAAAAATTTGCAATTTTAATTTTAAATCCATTTTGAACGAAATTTACGAATAATAACAATTTTAATAACGTACAATTAATTTTTTTTTTATTAAAATTTTGTAGTGTTATCAATGCGTTACTTATCTGATAACAACAATGATCATGTTGATAACTTAAAATTTAATAACAATATATTATCGATTATATGTACGAACGTACATAGGTAATATTTTTGTGGTCTTAGTAATTCTCCACAGTTGTAGAAAAACGGAAAAACTAATTGGAAACATTTCGGTGTTTTGTCTTTTTTTTTTAATATGTCAACAACGTCTAAAGTAGTATTTGGACTTTCTTGTATTGCATCAGCGGGTATAATTGGGTTTGTACACTATCAACAACAAGACGATTTGATTAAGTTACACGAAGGAGTTGTTAAAGATATTGAGCGGCAAGAGAACAGAAAGTTACAGTTGGAAATCAATAAGAATATATCAGTAACTGACAGTCTTCAAGATGGGGAAAAAATCGCATAAAAAAGAACACAAGAAAAAAGCCAACAAAAAGAGAAAACATGTAAGTAATGATCGTCAGTAAAATTAGGGTTTTTATTTAGAGATGAGTCGAACTGATTTGTTTCTATTGTTCTCAATCACCAAAATTGAGTCTTGGATGTGTAAAATTTGAACTGTTCGATCCATTTCTAATTTAAATTGAATATAATAGTCGTGTAATTAATGTGCATTATTGTTTAGAGATCGTCATCGTCCAGTAGTTCAACGTCTAACGATGATCAGTGGGTTGAGAAGAAGACAAAGGATTCACCATCTAAACAGGTTTCTGTCAAACCAAAAGAAGAAACTGATAATTGGACGGACTTCATATGTAACACATCAACAGAAATTGAAAAGAAAACCAACTCGAAGAATAAAGATTTAGTAGATGCTAAAGCTAGAATGGAAAAGGTATAATATCATTTTCTGTGTTTATATTTACCTACATAATTTTATATTATTTTAGCCGGGTCAATCAGAACGAGAGCTAAATCCATATTGGAAAAATGGAGGTACTGGTCTCCCACCTCCAAAGCCATTAAATAGTCACAAAGGATTTCTCAAACCTAAATTAGATGATGATGACTATTACAATTATAACAGCCATCAGAAATTAAATGATATGAAATCGTCGTATAGTCGCCAGTCATGGAAAAAACATGACCGAAGAAATGATTATAAAAATGATACCAAAAAGCAAGATGATGAAGAAAGAAAAAAGTGGCATAGAGAATATGACCAAAGAAAAGAAGAAAGAGATAAACGTCATAGAAATTATGATGATGAAATGAAAAAAGAAAAAAATAAACGGAGTAATGAATATGATGATGAAAGAAAAGAAGAAAGAGATAAATGCTACAGAGATTATGAAGATGAAAGAAAAGGAGATAAGGATGGATATAACAGAGAATATGACCATAAAAGAGAGAGTAAAAGTAAACATTATAGAAAATCTGAAGAAACACATAAAACGGTTGATGCTAAATATAAGGAAGAAAAATTAGAGCATGATAAATATTCAGATAATGATGAAGAAACCAAAGAACACCAAGATCATTTTGAAACTCCTTTAACTCTTTCTGAATTAAATGCATTAGCTGCGAAACAAATTAAAGCGGAAATTAAGGGTGACATAGTAAGTAATTAATTTAAAAACTATATTGCATGTCTTCTGAATACTCTTTAAAAAGATGTTCCCACATGTTTGTTTTATATAATTCTCATTCATATTTAAAATATTTCTAAATAATTCCTATTATATTAAAAAAAAAAAAAAATTGAAAATGAAAAAGATAAAACTAAAATTAAGGTGAAATAATATATATTAAATATTCATTGAAACAATTACTAAGAAATGGAATTTGCATTTGTTATGGTTGTTGGATTTAATAAGTACAGTTTATTAAATTTCATAACAATTAATTTGCATTGTAAAATAATATTATTTATAAGCAATTCAAAATATTTAATATATTATGTTATGTTTTTTACATTACAAAAAAGAGATTTTTTACTTCAAATCATAATTAGTAAAGCATACCTAATATTAACATTTTACATAGAGTATATTTATTTTCATTTTATAGAAATTGGCTAAAGAATTACAGCAAAAATTAGATTCTGCACGGGATTACGCTTCATTATGTAATAACCAATCCAATAAAACAAAACAAAAAGAATTTGTTTTACTTACTAGGACTTCATCCAAAGGTTATAGTTATCCTGTTAAACAAGTCCAGGGTAATGACAGCAAGAAGAAAAAACGAGAAAAAGTATTAACACACGAAGACGGTAAAAGAGTAAGATATTTTGATGATGATGACAAATATTCATTAAAATCTATGGTAAGTGTGTTAATGGAATTATACAATTTGATGAGTATTATAAAACTTCTGCTTGAAAATTTTTGTTTCAGTTTGAAAAAGAAATTACTAGTACGGCAGAAGACAGTAATATGGAGTTTGTGAAATTGTCTAGAAAGGTTAATGTCATACGATTTAAAAAAACATTAAAACTTAGATTTCATATTTTACACTTTGGTATAAACATTTTAAGGCTATTATTTTGGAAAAAAAAAAATAGAAATCTATTATGTGAAAAAAAAAAACGGAAAATGTCAATGATTTTTAATATCCTTAAATTATACCTCTGGCGTTTACTGTTTGAAATATTTTATCTTTATTTGATTTTAATTAAATGTTTTAGGTCAATGCTAGAGATGATGAAGATGACGTATTTGTTGAACGTGCATCAGAAAAACGATCTGATAAAGCGTCTGAGAGAGAAGTTAAACGCGCAATTGATGAACATAAACGTACAGAAAAAATTTTAAACTCTTGTCGTTATTGCTTCGATAGTGAAAATATGTTAAAACACTTATTTATTGCTAAAGGAGAGAAGGTAACTAATATTTTATTTAACAATAACATACATTTAATATTGTAATAACAACTTATGTATGTACATATATGTAGTGTTATTTGTGTTTGCCGCCTTACAAATCCTTGACAGAAGGTCATTGTTTAATTGTACCAATATACCACTATGCATGTGCAACTGACATTGATGAAGACGTTTGGAATGAAATGCAGGTAAAAAACTTTAATACTTTATTGAGTTAATGAAATATTGAATTATATGCAGATATTACCGTGTTTTAGGCATTTCGTAAAGTATTGACTTCCATGTTCAAGGATCAAGACGAAGACGTTGTATTCTTTGAAAGTGCAATGCGTCTGCAAAATATGCCTCACATGGTTTGGAACTGTGTTCCAGTACCAATTGAAATTGGTGACACCGCTCCAATATATTTTAAAAAAGCAATTATGGAATGTGAAACTGAATGGGCCATTAACAAAAAAGTCGTGGACCTAAGTAGCAAAGATATACGTAGAGCGGTCCCCAAAAGTTTACCATACTTTGCTGTTGATTTTGGAATGCAGGGTGGATATGCTCATGTCATTGAAGATGAAAAATTGTTTCCATACAACTTTGCAGAGGTACAAACAACTAAGTACAATTGGAAATTAAACTACAATGGTTAACAATTTATATTGCCCAAGATAATGAGAAATTTATTTTAATAGGAAATTATTGGTGGCATGTTGGACTTGGATCACAATGCATGGCGAAAGAGACAAAAAGAACCAATTGAAGAACAATTAGAGAAAACTACGAAATTTCTAGAAATGTGGAAAGAATATGATTTTACAAAGAAATAATGCATTTTTATTAATTAATCATTAGCACTGATGTAGATGGAAAAAATTAACAAAATAATACTACTTTCAATCCATCGCATGTTCTATAAAATTATACAATACATAATTGATCGTATTATCAACTTATTGTATGTTAATTTTTTTTATTGTAAAAAAATTAAAAAATGTAACATAAGCAATGTTGAATTCTAATTAATTTTAATTTTTAATTATTTATATATAAGTTAGATGAAAAGGAGAAAAAAAAATACAATTCATTATTTTTATTTCAAACATATTTATCCATTTCTTAAACTATTTTAAAATATAAATAATTACACTATAGTCTCCAATTCTTTAGCATACTGGATGGCAAAATCTGCTATTTGTAATGCAGGCAAAGGTTCTACTATTTTTTTCTCTTCTTCAGGTTGGAATACATAATACCCATCTTGACCCAAAGTCCATTGTTTCTAAATATACATACAAAAAAATTTAAAATATTCTTTTGCATTGTTTAAAACAAAGAAGTAATTGTACAGATTACCAATTTGACTTATGGGAATCGAACAGTGTTTGAATAAACATCTTTCGGCTCCCGTTTATCACTCTGTATATGATATAAAATTACCTTAGCAGCAAACTCGTTCATTTCATTGGTGTTGTTAAAATTTAACATTTTTGTAGCGGAATTTATAGATACTTTTTTGTATGCCTTTTGTAAACATTCAGCTATTTCATTCCGTAATGTATTGGACAAAATGTTCATGAAAAAATTGTATGTATCCGACGGTACATTACTTTTGGCTTGGAATATCTAGAAGAGTTAAAAAAACAAAATATACACAATACATTGTTATTTTAAATATGTATATTTAAAATAAAATAATTCATTTTAAATTACCTTATTATAACTGCCCTCCATCAAATACTGTTCTAAAGCCACTGGATGTCTAATATATGGGTTGGTTTGAACAATATCGTATGGAAGAAGCTCTAATTCTGTATGGAATTCGGCTACTCGATTTTGCGATAGTAAAAACAATAAGTTTAGACCTAACAAATGATATTGGTTCGCAGAATCTGGCAATTTATTTCTATAAGAAAAAAAAATGTTTTAAGTGTGTTTGGTAAGTATTATTATTATTTTAAAATCAACATCATAAAATATTTCATACTTGTAGTCCAAATAATAACACTTGAGTTGAGCCATGTACCGTTCAAAAGATGGAATATCATGTATGGCAATACTACATTGAACTCCGACTTCTAATATATCTCCTGCAAATATTTACGCAATAATTTTTTAAATTATTATCATTTAAATGGAATATAAATTAAATAGAAGCACAATAAAAAAATAGCAGATATTGCATAGATAACATCGCATTATTAAATATTTGTAAAGATTATTTTTCAAAATTTTAAAAATAAACTTATAGCGCATAGGTTAGGATAAGTACAAGTTATCAATCAAAAGAATGATTAATTTAAAGCAATTTTATTGTTATAAAAATTATGAAATAGGTAGTAAACATTATATAACTCACTGGCTATCAGATATTCTTTCTGAGAGGCTTCCACATTACTAGTTGGTAAAAACGTGTGATTGGTCATTCCAATCTGTAAAATAGAATTAATAAGGGTTGAACAATGATTTTGTCATTTTTCAATTAAATTTTTTAGTTTAATTTATATAATACAACAAAATACACAATTCAACTATATCTATTACCCATATATATGTATACTAGGTCTTATTATAACGGGCAGTAAGACACAAATTTGGTGGTAAGAAATGTTCAAAGAGCAGTTAGCTCTACAAATTAAAGTACCTACCTTACAAAAAATATATTTAAAAATTGAAAAGTAGGTGCACAATTTAGTTCTGTAGTACATTAGTTGAATACTTTGTAGCATATAGTTCTTTCAATATTGTATTAATAATTATCTATCGAATTCTTGTAGTCAAATCACATAACGAAGGACGTCTTAAGTATAAGTTGCATTATTTTAAAATTTTTAATTCATAAGTTTACTCGTTAACACAGAAAATGAATATTTGTCCGTTTACTTTAACATGTCACATCTAATATTGTGGGAATCCAAGACCAATAATATTGATATGGACAATCTCGTTAAATTATCGATTTAAAGAAACTCCTGAAGCACGCGAACAAGGTTAGTTTAATGGAATTTTTGAAGATATAATGACATCTCAAAGACTGAAATTAGAAGTTCTGCAAGGAAATACAAATTATTCATAAAAACGAAAGTTGAATACGTTGTTTGTAATACATGTGTACACTTGTAATGTTTGAAAATTTGTGTAATCAGAAAAGTTTACATATAAAATTGTTTTTTGGATGAGAAAGGTATTATGGTCTGAATAAATCTTAACAAAATGTATTTCTCATTTGGAGAGTAGAAAAAAGCTTTGATAGATATGTCAAAAATGTGTCATAAGAACTCAATGAAAATTTAGTAATCACATAAAATAGAGTGGAGATAACAAATTGACGTATACAATGTGACGTCTTAGGGCACATTTTCGAAACTTTACAATAGTATGATTATACGATGGTAAATACTACGAGAATTAAATAGTAAAAACAGGAGTTCCACCTTGATTTGCAACAGAATACTGTTGCATTGTTTGAAATCGGGCTTTCTCTTGTTCCATTCGGTCTTCAACGTTTGGTACAAGTATTTGATGTCGTCGATAGAAGCCATATTTTCACTGTTCGCGTACACTTCGTGCTCGATCGACCTGCAAAAACATAGAATCGAAGACATGACGATCAGCAGTTGGAACTCGATGACTTCGAGAAACTCACCGATATCAACTTGAAACGGTTTCGACGACGATTTACGATTATTCACGGTCGTAAAACAATACGGAAAAACGGTAAAAAAAATGAAATCTTTGTGTACGAAAGTGATACAGCAATAATACAGACTCACGACTAAACAGTATTTTTTTTTTTTTGTGATATGTCATTCGGGAGGCATTACAAGCCGAAACAAGAGCCAATGGGGAATAACAGTTTAATAACAGACCTCTGATAAGGGGGAAAAAAAATTTCGATTACCACGGTTAGATTACTTCTACCTCGGTTCGAAAAAAATAACCTTAAATTTATATTTTTAGATTTATTATTTATTAACGCACGACCAGCGTTTTGATAACCTGATAATAAGTAATTATGATTTTTTTTTACTTTTCAAGGAACTTTTAAAATTAATTTAGTTTTTCATTCACAGTCCGTTTGTTATTTTCGAATATGAGTGCTGTTGACGAAAATACCGAAGTCACAACTGTAATTGTTGTCCACGATTCTGTTAATAAAAACAACCCGCGTATGAATATCTATTTAAAATATCACAGAGTTAAACCTTCAAAATTAAATTCACAACCTATATGCATGTACTTAGGTCCTGTAAAGATGGTATTGTACGAGGGACTTCGAGAAAAAGATGTCGGTATTACAGAGTATACTACACAGGCACCAGGAATTTCCGGCATACTAAAACACAGGTAAAAAAAAAAAATCAAAAATATTGGGTTTGAATTTTTTTTGATATCACTACAATTTCCAGGTTATCGGATTTTCAAGTGCATGAAATTGAATTGGACGGGACTATTGTGCGTCTTACAAGTCGTACAATCCCCGAAAAAGAAGAAGAGGTGTGCCCCAAGGCTGGTACGAAATTAACGTATATATATATATATATATATATTTGTTTTAAATTACTTGTGTGTTATCGCTGTCCGAATTTCAATATATTCCAAATCGTTATTTATTGATAATAATCGTACATGTACAATAATCAAGTATGCTATCGTTAATTGAAATATTTAATATAATATTTTAATTAAGCCAGAGGTACAGACATTTTTTTAAGTACGTAACTTAATAAAAAAGAAAAAGACTTTCTGGTTTCAATAAATCAATTCTGCAAGTTTTATAAGTATACAGTTTTAATAATAATAAATTAGAATATAATAAAGGTAGAACAGTGATCTTTGTACATTTGTGTACATTTAATATTAAGACAAAGGCTCAAACTTTGACATGTCTATTAAGACTTCTTTATTTTTTCTTCTCTGTCAATGCGCATTTTCCACACAAATTTATCATTTTCTGATCCCTTTAAAGCTTAAAAAATTACATTTCTAATATCAGATAAAAATTTTTTTTATTTTACTTACTATATTTTGTATTGAGCACTTTTAAAAATCGCTTTCGTTTTTTACAGTAATTAAATATTTAAATATTGTATATTCTTTTAAAATTATTGATAGCGTTTGGGATTGTTACATACAACGATAATGAATTTTAGTTTAAATCAAGATTTTGGAGTACGATACAGTTTTTATATTTTTCAAAGAAATAACACACAAATACCTGTTTTTAATTATTATATTATTAATCATGTTTAGAAGTTGTTGATGAATCTGGTTTATGTGAGAAATACGCGGATGATATTGATTTATTAGTAAAATTACATAGTACCAAATCAATTGAAATCAATGTAATGTTTGTATACATATATATTATATAAATATATGTGTAAAACAATGATGGTGATTTTTTATTAATATATAAATAACACATTTCCAGGTGGATGGATTGAGTAAGGAACAACGGAAGTCAATACACAAATTTTTAAAATTCAAGTATGGTAAAATGATTACTACTAACACTAAAAATGGAGATCAAGGTAAACCTACATTTATCGTTGTCAGTTTATCTACGACTGTGAGAGATGGTAAGTTTCAGTTTAAATAATAATAGTGAGGATATATTGTTCAAACTCCAAAATGTACACATTGATCAGAAATCAGATAAATATATGTCAAATTTACTTATTGGATTTAATTAATAGGAGGAAAGGTTTTGATATTTATATAAATAAAAATTTTTTACTTTGATTTTAATATTTTTGTTTTTTTGTTTTTAGACAGACAGACATGGCCTAAAAATAGACCAGAATATTTACATTTCGCTTTGCACAAATCTAATATGGATACGACAAATGTAGTGAGCTTTCTTTCAAAAAGACTTGGGTAATTGATTGATCTCAATTAATTTTCAAAAAACGATGTAGACATATTTAAGAACAAATTGATAAATGTTAAAGTAATGTGTAATGCACTTAAATATATACATTTTTGGAGAAATGAAATTATACACAATTTTTAGTTAAAAAAAAAAATATATATATATATATATATTAGTAATTTATTTATAGTTTTTATTATTAATATTATAATGACATTTTGTACTTTTTTTATAGGATAAAAGTGAACACAATTAAACACGCTGGCACTAAAGATAAACGAGGTAATACCACTCAAATGATGTCGGTTCGAAAATTAAATGCCAATAATGTAGCAAAAATACATGTCAGAAATATATGGATTGGCAATTATGTATACAAAGATTCCAGTCTTAAATTAGGCGATCTAAAAGGAAACAGATTTCGCATAGTTTTAAGGTATTCCATATGATAAATTGATGATAATGAAAAAGTTCTAATTGAAGTTTATATTATATTATATAATTTATTTTACTAAAATTAATGAATATATTATATATTTTTTAAATAAAATATATTGAAATAATTTTAAACAATATATGTTAATAATTTTTAACTCTATTAATTGTTTTAGAAATATTAGAGGAAGTGATGAAGAAGTATCAAATGCTATCGAAATGTTAAAAATACACGGTTTCGTTAATTATTATGGGCTTCAAAGGTTTGGTAGTTCATTAGTATCTCCAACGTACGTTGTTGGGAAAGCATTGGCTCGTGGTAACTGTGAAGAGGTAAAAAACATCTTGTATACATTTCTTTAGACTGAAGATTGGATTTTACAAAAGTTTTGTATTTAGGCTATTGAGCATATTTTAAAACCGAGACCTATGGAAAGAGCTTTTGTTAACGATACTGATCGTGCTAGAACAGTATGGTGGGAGACGAGAGATCCAAAAATGGCCTTAAAACAATTATCAAAGAAAAATTTCACAATTGAAGCTAAAATAATACGATCATTGGCTTTTAATGGTCCAAAATCTTACGTCAATGCTTTTCAAATTGTACGTAAAATGTTGTGTATTTATACAATATTTGTTTGTTTTTTTTTTTCAAATAATTTTTTATTTATGTAAATGTTTTAGATTCCTAGAAATTTGGTATTATTGTATTTGCATTCTTATCAAAGTTTATTGTGGAATAAAATTGTATCGGAGCGTATTAAAAAATATGGTTTAAATCCAATCGTAGGAGATTTGGTGTTCAAGGACAATGCAATGGCAAATGCACCGGCTGAAGTGATAGACGGAGAAGATGAAGAAGAAGCTAGCGCAAATGGCACAAGATGTCTGGAAGTCGAAACAATATCAGAAGAAAACTTATCGAAATATACCATTTTTGACATCATATATCCTTTACCAGGTTGTGATATACGTTACCCCGATAATGAAATTGGAAAATGGTATATTGATCTTTTAGCCGAGGATGGACTGACTTCTGAAAAACTAATGAAGAAAAACAAGTATAATATATTAATTATTTTTTTTATAGGGATATCTTTTAAATATTGTCTATTATTTATGTGTTCCATTTTTAGACTTTTTTCACTCAAAGGCACGTATAGGACTATTGTGTCCAAAGCTGAGGACATAGTTTGGTCCATCATTAAACACAATGATTTGAATGATGATTTGTTATTGTCGGATATCGAAGTCATGGAAAACAAACAGCCCTTCACTTCTGTTGCGGGTACATGATGATAACGACAAATGATTTAAAATTCTAGTGTTTGTTTTTCATGTATATATTTTGTTGTTGTAGACGGTTCTTTTAAATCGCTTTCTATAGAATTTTCACTGCTTCCATCAAATTATGCTACCATGGTTGTTCGAGAGATAACCAAACAGGATACTTCGTCGCACGCTCAAGCGTCATTGTGCAAAATTTCGAACAACAAACGGGAAATGGTGGCTGATACGGAGATGGAAATAGATAAGGAAAACGATTGTAAAAGATTAAGACTTGATGTACCCATAAAAGACTAAATAAAAATACAATATATTTTTTTTTATTAACGCTGCGTTATAATTTATGGACTATTAATGGTTATCGAAAAAGAAAAATTAACGTAGTCGTGTTTTGTTCGTGTGTTTGCAACAAGTGTTGGCGTGTCGTTCAAAGTTGATTTTTTTGCTGAAACCGCGACTGCAGTCATTGCAATGGTAAGCCCATTCTCCCGAGTGTGAAGACATGTGGGCGCGCAAGTTACCCGGTGTCGGGTACGATTTTTCGCAACTGTTGCATTTGTGCGGTTTTACCTAAAACGTTACAATATAGTGTTGTCAGTCAATAAACATATAATAATATCGGATGTAAATGGTTTTGCACAAGTTTGTATAAATTTCTCCCCCGTTAAAGCACGACTGCAGGTTCTGAACATGTTTAATTATAACATTTACACTTCAAAAATATTGTTTTTTCGCTGTTTGCGTACACAGTACATATGTCATTGTGTCACATTCGGAAAAGTGTGCTAAATAAATATCGATGGCATGGTGCTTAGCATTTTTCCAATGAGCATGGGACGCGCATATTTAATAACGACATTTTATTGTGTTTTCATGGGTTTAATTTCTGGAAAAGTGCAAAACGAAATCAATACCGTTAATTAATAGTGTTCTCTAAAAAGTCGCTCGAAACGTATAAACTATTTACAACGAAAAATTGGCAAATAATCGATTTCTAGCGAACGACAGACGCCCTCTCGTGAACAATTTTTCAATCTAAATCCGATGAATAATTTCAAATAAGTAAACAGTTACTTATCCGTCGCTCTGGAAAACGTTTAATATTGTTTGTTTCGAAAGTTTATAAAATTTCGATTTTAAATTTTAATTCAAATTTTCATAATTATTTTTGGAGAAATTTCAATTTGAACTTTTTCGGTTCAATTATTGCAATATTATATTACTATATCGAATATTCAAAAAAGACTATTGTGTGAACGTTGAAAACGTAGCTGGGTAAAGATCCGGGGAAATTACTTTGAAATGCGTCATTCGGTGGTAATAGAGATTCGAACTGGCCGTGAATGTTTTGCCGCAGATCGGACACGCGTGCGGCCGTTCTCCGCTGTGTATCCGTTTGTGCGTGTTCAACGCGCTCGACGTGGAAAACGCTTTGTCGCACTGCGCACAAGCGTGAGGACGTTCACCTGTGTAGACAATTTTCTCGTATAAAATTATTTTCGTATAATATATAGTAATCGGCTGTTGCCTACGAGTATCGTGTCAACAGTCACTGCAAGTTTATAACTTCAAAAGTTATAAATTAAACTATGAGTGTGTTTAACTCAACACTGAACTCTGCACGCGTGGATTTTTGTTATTTTAATTTTCTAAATTTACTTCCCGTTTTTATCAGTTGTGCCCCTTCAGATATTAAAGTATTCGGATGAAAATTGTACAATAATAATTTGCAGTATTATTATTATTAGTACTTGACAAAAAAATATAGAATTTGTCGATCTGGAAACGTATGTGGGAGGGGGATTACGATGTTCAAGAAAGAAACTACTAAACCAGTTCGTTGTTTTATTTACAGTTCTTTCCTGCTCAACATTTTTTTCCTTTTACTGCGGATGATACCTTAGAATCAACTCTCCATTTGATTCTCCTTAGAATCAACTCTTCTTCTTAAGTTTTGACTATCACATTCAACATCAAGGACGGTAAAAATCGTCGAAAGTACCATAGTTACGCGTACCTATTGACAAACGTGTCCAAAACGGATTCCTCGCATACGCTGCTTATGTCTTGAAATTAGAATGCTAACTATGTGCAGACCACTCGACTACTAGAAACTACTCTTAACATTCGAACTTATCTCATCGTATCCGGAACCGACTAATTACTTTTATCATCTCCTCTTTTCCAAATGGATGTCCCGGACTTGTTTTTCATTTGTGTATAGGTACGAGTGTTACTTCCGTGTTCTCCATATACTTTATGTACTCCACAAAGAACCATTCCCTATTTTTCATGTTCCATTTCATTTCATCCACCTTGCGGTTATTATAATCATCATATTATGTGCATCCGTATGCTTTGTCGACTGAACGCGACAGGTATTATATTAATCCTATGGTCCATTTAAAAATATTTTCATCACTTATGTTATTGCCGTTGGGCGCATGTAAATAAATAATAATAATAATAATAATAATATTCAATGAGGAAATGGCGTAACATTTCGAATTTCGGTACCTATTTAATAGGTTGGTATATAATTTTAGATTACCTGTATGAGTTCTCACGTGTCTTTTCAAAAGAGACGGCCGGTCGAAACCCTTGGCGCAAATGTCGCAAAATAATTTATACGGTTTTTTCGACTTGACGCGGTGATGCGCTAAAACAACACTTCGCACCGACAAATCCAACGGTTTTAAATCGTTCGGATCGTCTTGGGATGGCAAAAATAAATCGTTCATATATAATCATATTATTATTATATATATATATATATATATACTTTTTTTTTTTTGATTTGGATGTTTTAATAATAACCAATGGGCTGGGCGCAAGTTATTTTATATTTTATATAGACTATATTAGTTTAAGTCAGGTCAATTAAAAAAAAAATTAATGTAGTCGAGTTAAAAAAAAAAAAAAAATTGTTGAAAATCGAGAAAAAAAAACTTTGTCGAGTTACAAAATAGTAAGAAAATAATAATAAATCGGTTAAAAAGTTATACGAAAATTTGCGCTATTATAACAAAATTTTCTCGCAATTTTTGAATATGTATACCTAATAAGTAATAACTGTGACGAATTCAGTTTAATTGAGAGTTATTGCTACTCGTCGTCAAGTCATCAAAATTTGCACGAAAAATAATGATTTTTTTTTTTAACTCGTTTATGTTTATGATTATAACTTATTAATAGTAATAAGTATTTATATTAATTTGTTTTTTTTTTATGATTCTTTTTGTAACGCGAGTGCGTAACACGGATATAAGGTAGGTTGAGATTTGTTACAGAACTATTCTATACGACGTGTGTGTGATGGATAGATATTTCCATAAATATTTCATATTTACCTTCAACGTTTCGTACGAAATTCTCATACATTTTTCACGGTTTGTATCGCAGCAGCAATACGATAACTTCTTTTCCACTACTTCCCGTGTTTATCTATGTCGTGGAGTAAGTACCAACGATATTATAATATTGTAAATGGTGCCGCGAGTGTATACTTACGCGCGTCCAGTCAATAAATCACTTATCCGAAAACGTCTTGTATACAATATAATATTATATGCGTGGCAATCAAAAGCTCTTTATATATGTATACACCTACCTAACTGAACTAATATAACAAATGGTTCTGGTCGGTGCTTAACTCTAAATATTTTTACTACTATTATTATTATTATTATTTGAAGTTCAATAAATATAGCGCGCGTATTTTAACAATGAAATATATGGGTCGCTTATTATACGCGCATTGCAGTTACTGTTATTGCAAATTAGATATAGTCTTTTTTTTACAATTTCGCCAGAGAGGTATTTTAATACGTTATAATTTTGTAGTAAGAATATAGAGCTGGAAAGATGTCATGAAAAAGGATGTTGAATTGATATGGGAAGTGAAGCCGATTAGAGAAATCTAGAGTTGGACAGAGTAGGATGGTGGAAGCTAGTTTGTGAGACGGGATGGTGTTAAAAGTCTAATTAACCCAAGAAGAAGAAGAAGAAGGTATGACGAATTTAACGTGGAGTGTCGCGAATTCCTTATGAATGGAGGAGAATTGATTTAAAACTTTCATGAGCTTCACATTCGAATATTTCTGGATAATCTTTTTGTATACGCGCAATCAGAAATTTTCTAACGAATTAAATTTCAATTTTTTTTTAAATACTGTTTGTAGAAATTTCTATAAGGCTGTTTCTTTCCGACCGCGTCAGCTCATATGTTATAGGAATATCGATCGCAAATGGTTGTCTAATTTCAGGTTTTACTCATATCTTCAATTGACAAATAATAACTATCAGCCATTAATATGCATTTGTCGGGCAGAGGGTTTAATAATTTTTTTTTTATTCAAATGGATCTGATGAAAATGAAATGCCTAAGAGCTTGTAACACTCAGAGAAAAAAACATTTGTAAATATTTTATCAAAATCGGCGAATAGCTTCCGAGATTCGCTATTGCAAATTTCCAAATATTGTATTTTATTATAATACTATATAGCTGATAATATACCCGTATTATTTTAATAAATAATATTTCTAATACATTTAAACTTTAATGGTACTTATTTTAGTATTTTTGTTTTTACTATTTACGTTATTTAATAATACAATATAGATTGTGTATGAAATAAAAAGTTTTATATTAATACTTGCGGAATTCTATGAAATAAAACGTAAATTCATTTTATTATGGCAACGTCGCGTCATGATTTATTATTTTTGTCCTTTACACATGCAACGTAATAATAAAAACTCGTTTATATAAAGATCATCGTTGGTACATGTGTATAATATGATACAAAAATGATCTCAAATGACATATATATATAAAGAGCGAGTAAACACAGAAATCATTTCTGAGGACGGTTATATAGTCATTTGCTCCGCAGTTTTCCCCAGAAATAAGGTAAATATGTAAATCTGCTTAGAAGGATAAAATGTTGTGTTTTATTTTTAAAACAATTTTTTTCTAAAAGTTCTTGTTTGAAAAATTATCAATCATTTATTTTCATATTTTGTTATCAAGAAAACAATAAGGTTCATTGCGATGAGATTTCTTCAATTTTCCTTGTTCTGCCGACAAACAGTTATGAGCTTTTAACCAGTGGTGTAGTGTAGTGGATACGGTGTATACCTATAACGCTGAAATTCTAAAATGCGTATAAGAAAGAAAGTAAAACGAATACACGGGTATACGGTCTTATTCCCAGAGCCGTCCCGAGGTTTTTCGGGGCCTGGGGCAAATTAGTTTGGTGGCCCTTCGACCATCATAATAATTATTTAAAGAAATCACGTAAAACGTATATACATTATAGTGTGAAAAATAATTTTTTTAAATCAATGTGTCCAACACTTTTTTATTCATTTACCCTAATATCACCATTGATTATAAATTATAATATATGGTATAATAATCTATTCTCAATGATATTACACTTGGGATGATAGTACCTATTAAGTATGTAAAAATGGGAAAGCCGATGAAAAACTATAACGGCCATTTCATACGCAGCCACTCTGCTGTTGGAAAAACATTAGTTTATATAGATGGTTTCACACACGACCACGGCCACTGATTTGAAGCGCCACAGACGGTGTCAGCAGTTGACTTCGCCGCAGAACGCAGCGTCTAAAAGTCGCGCTTCTCGTAATAGAACGTATTTTTAGATTGGGGTTTCACACGTGACTACAATCGCGCGACTATTCTTGCAGCCCGTTGGTAGCGCGATTAATCCGTGTTTGATCAAACGATTTCAATTATTATCATTTTGATTTCAGTCTTCATTTGTCAGCCCAAGTGCTGTGTCCTGTCAATGTTATTATCTATTATATGTTGAAACAATGACATCTGATTGTGCAAACATTAATATTGAAGATTTCATTAGTAAAATAGAAAACTGGTCCGCAATTCGGGACCTAAAGCATGACTGAGACGATCTTGTTTCGTTATATTATTTTTGATACCAGATAAAAGTTCTTTGAATGTATTCATCGACATACGAAAATATGAGAAGAATTTTTCATCATCTCCTTCCAAGTCATCAAACAGCGTATAAAATAATCCTCTGTTCGGTTTTTCTAGAAGCAATGGATGCACCGAGAATCTTCTCGGTTTATTTTTACGTTTCTTTTTTTTTAATTAATAGCATCGCCAACAATAGTTCAGTTTCCACGTCCATTTTGAGAATGATGTAGTGCTCTCGTGTTCGCAAATATTGTCTACACCGATACACTTTCGCAGCGCCACTGACGCGCTTCTAAAAACATTAACGGCGCCACTGACGCGCTTCTAAAAACATTAGCGGCGCCACTGACGCGCTTCTAAAAATATGAGAAGCACCATTGACGCGCTTTTGAAAAAATATTCAACAACGCCACTGACGTGCTGCTAAGAAACGCTGTAGAGTGGCTGCGTGTGAAGGGGCATTAACAGTGTTCGTATATGTATTATCATTGGTAATATTAAATCAATGGTATTATGTATATATTATTACGTAGGCCGTTCAAAAAGTAATGATAAAAACGCTTTACAGAAAAAAATATTTATTTAATCTTCTAAATCTACATGCTCTTTTTCGAAATAACCGCCCTCGATTTTAATACACTTTTCCCACCGTTCCTGCCATTTTTTAAACACGAAAGTTAGACCATCTTTCTCGAGCTCCTTGTAGCGCGCCTCTACAGCTTTGATGACCTCGTGATTGGTCTTAAATTTCCGTCCTCTGAGCGGAAACTTGATTTCAGGGAACGGCCAGAAGTCACAAGGGGCCAAATCTGGACTATACGGTGGATGGGGTATAGTTTCGATGCCGTGAACCGCCGAAAATTTGTTAGGTTCCGGTGTGAGCAGACGCGGTACCCATCGACAAGACACGCGTCGCATGACCAAATCATCGTGCAAAATCGAAAATGCACTGCCAATTGAAATGTTTAGACTTGTGGCAAGCTGCCTTATGGTAATTCGTCGTTCTTCGCGGACGATAGCGGCAGCTGTATTCGTTACAACTTCGGTGCGAGACGTTGAAGGACGTCCTTCACGCGGCTCGTCAGCAATGCTCTCTCTACCTTCCTCGAATGCTTTATACCACTTGTAAACGGTCACCTGGTTCATAACATCTTCACCATATACCGTAGTCAATAATTCGTATGCGTCTTTTCGATTTTTCCCGAGTTTCACTAAAAACTTTACGTTACAACGTTGCTCTAACTTTATATCTATGCTGGACATGGTAGGCGATTATCTGACACACGTTACGCGAATTGTTATATACGGACACTCCACTGCATCGATCGACTTCAAATTGGACGTTAGAGATAACTAAACGAATGGACTACAGCAGCGATTCTTAAACTGTGGTCCGCGGCCCCCTAGGGGTCCGCGACACTCTTGCCGGGGGTCCGCGACACTATAAATGATTCCAGCTGTGGACAGCATGTGTGTGTAATAATGATATTGTTAGAAATGTAAAATATATTATTATTATACAAGTATTGAACGCGTCTTATCGCAACTTTAGAAAAGTTAATCCTCGAGTATTCTAATCTTAATTACCCATATCGGCGTAACATGGAATTTTAAATTATATTTAGAATTATCATTTATCTATTAGTTTATATTACGAAATGTACAGCACTCAAACGTCCAGTCCTTTACTCGCCATCGCCGTATACTTATCGATTGTATTTAATTAGTTGTATACCTACGTATTTTACGAATTTTACGTGATATATTTTTAAAATTCAAATTTTTTTAAGAAAAAATGGATAGCTGGTTAAATTTAAAGAGGAATAATTGTACGGTTGATAATGAGAAGACACCATGTACGAAAAAAATTAAATTAACAAAATATTTTTTATACTTATTATATTTTTATTTACCTTTCTTTTAAATATATTGGTAATTGTAACATGAAATATTTTTTAATAAAAAAATGGTAATTCCTAACAAAATTAATAAGGTGGTCCGCGATTTAAAAATGTCCTTCATCAGGGGTCCGCGTAATAAAAAGTTTAAGAACCGCTGGACTACAGGATGGTATACAGTGTTACCAATTTTCGCAACACATTTTCCCTTAAAGTCATTATTATCATTACTTTTTGAACAGCCTACGTATTTACGTACTACATCGTACTATGTCGATTAATAATTATTAAAGTTACTGATTTAACGGGCGTGCGGATGTGCGGTCTGTAGTTGACTATTCTACGTGTATCGGTTATCAACGTATCCGCTATTAATTTGGTCTAAAAATATCGTCTGCACATCCGCCTACCGTGGCAAAACGAGCCTCGTTATTGCAATATAATATATTGAGTATTACATAATATATGTGACTGACGCAACGAAAATAATATTTGTTATCGGGACATTTTAGTCTTTTGGGGGCCTCCTAAAAAATATTCCTAAATTGGGGCCTGGGGCAAAATGGTCCCGTTGCCCCCTCCCCCCTCTGAACGGCCCTGAGTATATAGACTATTACGGAAAATTGTAATAATCTTGTATCATGCAAAATTATTTTAAAAAGCTTTAGAAATAAAATTTTTTTTTTTGAATGGTAGTAATTCCGATTTTAATTGAGTAACAAAAAGAAATAATAGTAACTTTACTCACTGTACCGGATTAATTTTGTCAATCAAGTCGATTGACAAAAATTGAGAAACTCTTCCCGTTATAATATTCAATAATATAATATAATATAATAAGGAAAAGCGTTAATTCCACTTTTTCGTATTTTGCGATATTCTCAACACGTTTCTATCGATGAATTATGTAATAAAAGTGGTAAGTATTTATTTTTGATTGCAGATTAAAATCGTGTTTTTACGATAATATGTATATATTTTAAATTACAAATTATTACAATATTACACATAATAGTATTAAATTCTATCCGGACATATATTGTATTCGGATATTAACAAAAAAAAAAAAAAATTACTTTTCATTACAAATATTTAGTTTTTACACGTGTATATGGAATACACTTTAAGGTACGTTTATTCTCGCAAGTATTCGATAAAATATTTTAAATACGATTTATAAGTACCGATAATATACTTTTGTATTAAAATTTTTTTTTAAAATAATAACATTTATTGTACTTATATCATTAGCTGGCTGTCAACCGATGAAAAAAAACACGTATTTATCCGAATTTTTGTCAATTATTATTTTTCGCGCATAACACAACAACATACGAAGCTACGCAATAAATGCTGCAAGTCTACTTCGCCGATCACGGTGAATTTGCAAGCGGTAGGACGAATATAAAAAAAATATATATACATTTTTTTTAAATTTAAATTTTATATTATTCGAAACATTATAAATATCTTACGTTTTTTTTTTTTTTTTTTTTTGTCCAAAACTATTTGAGCAGCATATATTAATAATAATATTTCGCGACATTGGCGGAGGCCGGCCTAATACCCGTGCCTGATACTCCATTTAAAATTACCATTCTTATCCGTCTTGACGTAACTGTAAACGGGTTTTTGATCGCCAAACCGTAGTTCGCTGTCGTGTTCGCTGATTCCGTCGTGATCGTTAATTCCGTCGTGATCGTTAATACCGCCGTCGCTGTCATCGGTCGCGTCCTGTTCGTCGCTGGCCGCTCGTTTGATCTTATTGTTCGACGGGAGTTGCCGCTTGATTCGGAACGAGGTGTGCACCACGTGGTCGGTCACAGTGCCTTGCGATAGTGGCCCATCGAACTGGCCGGTGAACGGCATCTGGAACGCGTCCACATAATGGTGGTTTTGGTGGTTGGGTTGATGAGGGTGGTGATGATTGTTGTTGTTGAATCTGAACGCGTTAGGCTCGGCGAATGAGGGCGGAGGCCTGATGGGCTGTTGTTGGGCCGTCTTTGGCGTGCCCCAAAATACGTTGTTGTTGTTTGGTGATGACGTGCGGACTACGGGGTCCAGCGGTGTGAACTTGTTATTGGCCGCGATGGGCCCGTCGAAACCGCTGCCGCCGAAGAACACACCGCCGCCCAAGTATTGTTTGTTGTTCCGCACCGAACTGGCGGTTTCCTGTCCGAAATCCGGTTGGAACGACCCGTGTCCGTTTACTCCACCAATTCCAGACTGTTCCGAGCCTGCGGACGGAGGCGTCAGTATGTCGTTGGCGTCGAATCCGAGTTCCCAACGGCCACCGTTTTGTTGTTGTTGTTGTTGTTGCAGGTTGTTGACGGGTTCGTGTGCCAGAATCGGCGAGAACGGCGGGTCGGCGAACGTCAGGCTTTGCACTTGATTGCTGGGCGATGACGTCTGTACGATTTGCGACGCGGGCGGCGGTTGCGCTTGAGCGGACGGAAATCCGCCGCCCACGATGGGTGTGAACGGTGACGTTTGTTGCAACGTGACCGCTGTGGAGGTGAACGGTACGAGCGGCGGTGCTTGTATCACCGCCGCGTTCTGTTGCAATTGCGAATGATGCGTGTCCGTGCTGATCTGGGTCATCAGTTCTGGACCGACGGCCGTCGTCGGTTGGAAGTTCTGGAACCGGAAATCGTTGTTCGGCAACGGTGGCGTTAGGTAATCGATTGGTGTCCGGTTGTCCCCCATCGTCAGGTCCACTGTGGACGCCAAGGCCAACTGTCGTTGTTGTTGTACGACGGACGACGGTGTTGGCGATGCGGTTCCGCCAAACACGTTGTTTTGCTGGTGTTGATGGTCAAGGCCTCCAATACGGGCCACGGTGTGCGTAGGCACGTTTTGTCGACGTGCTCTCAGCTGACCTGCGTACAATGTAATTCGTTAAAAAAAAAAAAAATTATAAAACGGTCTTGACTTGGGAGATAATAACTTGCAATATTTGCGAGTATTTTAAAAAGGAAAAAAAACAACGAGTACTGTTGTCGTGCACGGTTCTGAAACATGGTCCACGATGCAGGGTGATGAGTATAAGTAAAAAATCTTCGAAAGGAAAATCCATAGAAAAATATACGGAGGGGGCTAAATAAAACGAGAACTCACTAACAAGCCAAATAAAAAAAAAAAACGATTTATATATTAGAGACCACAATCATGGATCGTGTAAGACGCGACTTAAAAGGATTAAGAGATGGAGCGAGAATTGAAGATGCAGAAAATATTGGAGAATTTTGATAGGAACTGCTAAGGGCCTAAATGGCTTGTCAAATAATAATAATAATAATAATAATAAAATTAGAATATTAAAACGATCGTATCAGTTATTTTATAAAATTATTATTACTAATTGGAACAGCGACATCGAGCGTCGAGCACGGTGATGGGACGGGATACGAGAGTTCGTCTCGGTCGTAACACGCGCAAGAGTCGACAACAACACACACACAGAGCCGTTGATCACCGCGTTCTGTATTGGAAACGTAGAAATTTGCCCGAGTCTTATTTGTCGACTTGCAGTGTATTGGTTCGCGGTAATTTTTGCATGAAATAACCATTAGCGTTTCATATGACGTTATAAGATAAAGTTAGATAAGGATAGGTTAGCGAAAAGATTTATTTCTTGTATGAAATTCGTTGAACGGCGTTTATCGTATACTGCCCAAAATACTAAAGAATTAAAATCGTATTGAGAAGAAACGATATTATATTGTGTAAGAATGAGAATTTTATCGTCGTTATTCTGAATTCAGACGAGACTATTAACACACACTATTAACAGAAATATCGTAAAGAATTGACGAGAGATGACCGATTTTTATGTACATACTAGAGGGAATTATTATTGCGCGTGTTAATCTGTATCCAAATTTTTCCCATCTGCAGGCCATGCAAGTAAGCATGTGACAAAAAAAAAAAAAACGTCCGGCGATATTTGGTCGAAACACTCGAGAGAACGCGATATGCGCGGTATCATAAAATCTTATCGAAAAGCTTTTGAGAAACTTTTGTGTAAATTATATTGATATTTTCGCACTGTGCTTAATTAACAAGGATTTAAAGACATGGAATCACAAGGTTGCATCGCATGCGTTCGAAGACCGTGAAGGCCGATCGCAGTAGACAATAATTAACGCGGTATATTGAATTTAAAGAGAAAAATAATATTGTTTGCCATTGCGATAGTATTATGTACAAACAATATATAAATTCATAGAGTAATATTATTATATATACGAAATTCTACAAAATGCGATTGCAAACGGATGGTGAACACTCGTTTTAATTGGCCGGAGTGGATGAAAATACGACGAGTGCGCGGATGTGATGGACATAGGACAAATCCTTGTTTTTAAGGCAAACCTGTATTAGAAATTACTTGTTGTTTTCGAAATAAACAAGAAACGTACGCTTTAAAACTTTTACTCACTTTCGGATCCTTTGACAAAATAGATTTGTACGAAAATAAGAGAAAACGCCGAGTGCTTTGTTTTATACTTTTATTATAAACCGACGAATTCGATCGTCCGTCAAATCGCCTAATCCAATAATGTATTTTAATGCGCGACAACGGATTTTGCGAATTCCAAGAAAAATCTGATATGGACCACGTTAGTGTTTAATATATTATATAAATTATAGTATAGGGATAAGGATAAATACGACGCGAGAATTCGCGGTATTCAGTTGATGTGTTACCCGTTTCCAAATCTCGTTCGATCACGTATATTTTCTTGACGTCCAATAGCACCGCGACGGACACGGTCGAGAGGAATACCTGTGAAAAAAAGAAAGAAAACAAAAAATTCGTATTTTTTTTTCGATTTTCATTAGAATAAAAAAAGAATAATAATAATAATAATAACAATAATAATCGTGTGACACGTTTGAATGCGTATCCCGTTGAATACGAGATCAAAATGTTCGCTTGTTATTGTCATTTTAAATATTATACTAAGCGTATGATTAATTTTTTTTTTTTTTTTTGCATTTCGTTTTGTTTTTGGTTGCGCAACAATCATCTGCGGAAGCAGCAACAGCAGCACGTTGCGAGATTCAGATTGAAAAGAAAACGAGGCCAAGAAAACGACATATATTGTTATACGTTTCTTTATATATTGTGTCCATTGATTATTACCAATCGTGCGGTGTTTTTTTCTTCCTTTTCCTCTACCCGTCTAACCGTATTCTTTTCATCAGGAAACCGTCACTAATATTATATATGTATATACATCGGGCACCGTGAGAACGCGAGGGAAAGTGCCAATTTGAATGTGACAAAACGACAACGACTGTATTCGTATATGCGCAATACGAAAAAAAAGAAACAATTTTATATTCGAACAATCGTTAACGCATTGCAGATTCGAATGTACAAGACGTTAAAGCATTTCCCTCGCCCATCTTCGGTAATAATATGAAAATTATTCGTATTTTTTTTTTTTTTTTTTATGTACGCGACGATTTTTACACGGTTAGGCAGAGTTGAACGTTATAATATTTATAGTTTCGTGCTAAGAAAAAAAAAAAACAAACAAAATGCTCGTTTATTCGTATTTTAAAATTAGTTTTTCGTCTGGTCAAACGGAAATCATTGCAACAACGGACTTTTAGCGAAAAGTGTTCTTCTATATAGCGAAAATTGGTTTGTTGAAAGTAAAAAAAAAAAAAAAAAAAAAAAAATTAACAAATCGTCAAAATTACCGGACGCGTTCAATACGTTTTGGTAATAGTCTAAGATTTTTCTCGCGACGGACAGCGTAGGCACGTTGAAAATCGAACGCGGATTTAATTTTGAATTTTTCAATCGAAAAAAGAAAAACTGCGATCGGCAAACATTTCGGCAAACCGTATGAGTTACGCGATAACGAATTGTCAAAATAAGAATGGGATTATATTATCAGACATAAGTTTTGATCGATATCCGTTTGCAGTCTCATATTATTCAAGAATCGTTTAAACATCAATGATTTGCATTCACAGCGTTTTACTTACCAAACAGTAACTGTAACGATACTTCATGTTGTCGGAATCGATTGAAATTATTATTATTGTTATTATTATTATTATTGTTATATTATCACACGGCGTTAAAATACGATTACAAAAAAAAACAACGCATTATTAATTATTCACAGTTTGTATTACGCGTTATTATTTTGCAGGAGTAATATTTGCACCGGCAACGTGCGCCCTACGACGCGAATAGATTGTGTGTGTGGTTTTTTTTTTTTTTATTTCTGTTTTAACATTGATACGACGGGGGACATCACGAGGCGGGCGGCTGAGCGGTTTCTCCTCGTTCCGCAATTGTTTCCCCTCTACACTACGGTTTTGTCAAAATATAATAACGCGTCGTCGTCGCCGAAGACGCGATATTATTTTATAATAATAATAATAATAATAATAATAATAATTATTATTATTATTATTATTATTATTATTATTATTATTATTATTATTATTATTATTATTATTATTATTATTATTATTATAAACGTCGTTATAAATTGATTTCCACCACCGCAATTTGAATATACGAGCGGCTCGTTAAAAAAAAAAAATCATTTCCCCCCCCCCCGGGTTAGGACATTCGCGCATATTCGCGCGTAACGGAATAGTTTATATATTATGTGCATACAACGGTTTTCGATTCGAACTTAATATCAATATTTAAATAATATATATATTATTTAAATAATAATATATAATATAATTATGTATATATATATAGGTAGACGGATTTAATTTGAGTTTTGTTTTTCAATTTCTCATTTACCGTTTGAACGTTATACAATAACTGTTTGAGAGATATCCGTAATAAACGTACGTATGCGTATTGTCAATCGTTTTATAAACGTTTGAAAAAAAAACTCGTTTTTTTTTTAGTGACACATTTCTTATACGTTTAAAAAGTATTTGGAATTTTTTTTCTTTTTTTCCATAGCTTTGAGAAAAATTACACGACGTTATATTAATACGTGTTCGTACAAGGTTCGAGGATTTTTTGTAACGTTCGAAAGTACTCAAAATACGATTGGAAAAAAAATCTTAAAATACGCATTAAAAACAGTAAAAAGTAGGGAAAAAAACATTTATTTATTTATGAATTATATAGAGTACGACGTCAAAATAATTTAATACCTAAACGCAAATTATAACGTAATACGAAAAATCCAATGAAATCTTTGGAACGGGTTACGAGATTTATAGAAAGAAAAAAAGCACACACAAAGCAATTTAAATTATAATCGCGTATTAGGAAAAGCATCGAAACTGGAAAAATACGAGCATTAGAAGTTTAAAACGTTTGAAATATGCAATATAGAATTTTATATTTGATACGTAAAAGAACCGCTATTTTTTTTTATTTTTTATTTTTAGCTGTATTCAATAACAATAAATTAGCGCGTGTTATATGCGAATCCGAATTCTGGTCGTGGCTTACGTTTTTTTTTTTTTTTTTTCTTTTTTTAGTGTTATTCATTTCCGTCACATAATTTTGTGTTTCATAAATTTAATTTACAAAAAAATAAAGAAAACCGCCAGATATATCTGTTTAATTAAGTGCACGCGCGGTGTCACATGGTTTTCGTTCAATTTTATGGTCTAATTGTTCACGTGTCGAATAATGTAAAAACAAAATTGTTTTGTACGTTGCCTGCGCAGTAGACGTTAAATTAACTTGCCCAATTTTTTTTTTTATAAAACGTATGTTATATAAATATAAAAAAATAAACCGAAATTTATACATATATTTTCTTTTTTAAGAAACTTATTGTTCACGAAATACATTTCGAAATGTATAAATTAGATTTTATTTTCTAACCTTTAAAATCACTTACAATATACTGAAATGTTCTTTTATTGCTACAGTGCACCGACTTGATATTTCTCGTATTCGTATATAATGTAAAAAAAAAAAAAAAAAAAAATCACGCCGTTCGTGAATCGTTTCTTTTTTTTATTTATTTCATTCGCATTAAATTCTGTTTCGTTTTATACGTTTCTATTATTATACGTCCGTGCAATGCAAATATTCATTATTAAACACTGTCAAATTATAAATAGTATACTATTAACTAATAGTAAAGAGTAAAATGACAAACTTTTTATTTTTTCGTATTATTTGTATAATAAATAAATTGTCCGCAGCCGTTTTACTATTGTGTTGTAATTCATCAATTTAAATTTAAAATTTTCACTCGGAATTCCGACATTAGCGATTGGTCGAAAATTAAAAATAATAATAATAATAATCGATAAATGCGACTTTTTGTACGCCCCGATCGGTGTAGAAGTGCGCAACTATTTTACGGTAACATATTTAATTTAGCTTAAAATCATATAATAATAATTTTTTTTAAATAAAATTTAAATGGATATTAATTCAATGAAACATGCTGGAAACAAAGCTTAATTATGTAAGCGTCAAAAGCCATAGAAAAAAAGAATAATAATTTTATTGATTAATACCTGTAGCATTCGTCACATACAAGTAGTTTATTTATTTATATAAATCCTATTGTATAAAAAAAAAATCGACAAATATTTTACTGATTATACCTATTTTTTTTTTGTGCAGAAAATTTAATTCAATACATTTTTTTTTTTGATAAAAATCATCGTCTCTATAAACCGTCCGTTAATTATATTTAAATACCCACGAGAGTAAAAAAAAAAAATAAAATCAACTTTGCCAAACAAATGAAATATTTTGTAATTTTTATTCTTTTTTTTTTAGAAAATAATGGCTTTGTGGGAAATTTTGTAAAAACATTTTCTTGTAGACAATATTGCGTTGTGCAATTAAGATTTTATATATATATATATAACCTACGATCTGCACTATATATTTTTTAATTTAATTATAAAATTATCCTAATTTGGTCACTTTTCAACTCTCTCGCGACACCGGAATGGCGCGAGTCGCATATTATGGTCAAATTTAACAAGAATTACTTTCTTATAATATGGTAACGCGAAAAACGCGGAATGGCCCTGCATAGAAAATCATAAATCATTTTTCCTTCTCTTATAATACTAATAACGACGTGGGTAATTTTTAAGTAATAGCGTTTTTAAAAGCGAAAAATCTATATAATATTACATATATAGCGTAGGAAGAAAAAATATTTATTCTGGTGGCGTGGGGAGGAAAGTGGTGGCACAAGGTGTCATCATCATCCCATCGCATTTTTTCTTTCATACATTTCGGTCTTTGTACAATATATTATATATTATATATATTACGGTTATAACGTTGTAATTTTTTTTTATAATCATATTTTAATAGTAATAGGCATGCGTATTATACATATATGTATTCGGATACGGATTGTCGGATTCGTTTTAATCATAAATCACGAATATACATTAGTTATATAATAATAATTATTATATTTTTTGAATTTAATTATAAAATATAATAATGTTGCATACACACACACACACACACACACACACACACACACACACACACACACACACACACACACACACACATACACACATAAATATATATACGAGTGTATATAGAGAGTCTGACGACAAAAAACAAACGCGCTGATAACTGATGATATAATAATAATAATAATAATAATAATAATAATAATAATAATAATAATAATAATAATAATAATAATAATCTATAATAATATTACATATATACGTACAATACAAAAATATTTATTCTGGGTTGGCGTGAAAATGAAAACGAGTGTCATCATGGCGCGCCCATCCATAATACGTTATATGTTACGTGCGCAGTACTTAAATCAGAGCAGGTTTTTTTGTTTTAAGGAATTTTCACTGGACGACGAAAAAATATACTTTCTCAAAATAAAACAGTACAGTAGGTGTATTAGTGCGTTTCACGCTGGTACCTTATTATAATTATTATTAATAACAAATCTGTATTAACGATTGTATTGAATGTGGTACAAAGGGTCATGTATTTAAAAAGGAATTTCAAAGACGGTACATCGTATATAATATTAAAATATCGAAATCCTTTTCTTAACAAACTTATAAATATTATATTTACAACTTTTAGTATTTCATTTATCGTACGATACATGCATAAGAATTTATCAGTCGTTATTATTGTCTACTATTTTTTATATGTATATAATTAAAAAAGAAAATTCTTTTCAAAAACGTAGATGAAAAAATGTTTTCGTATTTTCTTATTGATTTCCGTTTTTCTCCTGACTTCTCAATCATACGGGGCGCGATCGATTCAGTACCGTCCGTTCAGCGTTGTCTGATTGTCCAAGGTCATAAATTAAATATGTTGAATACGAACTGGAGGATTCTATTATTTTATTTGTATATTGATTTAGTTCAAAATTTCAAGTCGGCATATTGGTAAGTTTTTGCCCTAGTCTAGCAAAAACTGAAATGACGCCACTGCTGTGTGTGGTCGATAAACGTCAAACGGGACGTTTTGTATCTCATTGTTTTTATTTGTAAATTAGAAGGATCGTGAACCGATCATCGTTTTAAAATGTTATTATCGAAAAAAATATAATTTTTCCTATTATATTCCTATTCACATTAGCGGTCTCGGTTTTGTCCGGTTAAGGATTATAACGAAGAGTATATAATGCATATAGTGGAATAGTGCGAAGGGAATAGGAAGGTTGAAGAAATTCCCGTATTTTAATTTTTATAGAATTAAATATTAACATTTATGCTATTATAATATACACTCGGCATCAAAAAAATCGCACCTTTTGCAAATTTGTTTTCAAAATAATTTTAACTACACTTAATCAAATGTTAAGGTTTTGTTATGCTATAATATATGAAAGATGATTAGTGCGAACCGTAATCGTTCCTTGCGGTGCTGTGCAGTGAGTTTTAGACTGGTAGCAGGTTTACGAGGCACAATTTTCTGTTCTCGTATCCTTCTCCTAACCATAAAGATGCTTATTGTAGTTCTGCGAGCTGCATGGAGTTGCTGTTGAAGTTCTACAGCATTCAAAAATCGATTGCGTAAAGACGTCGAGACAATAAAGCGATCGTCTCTTTCTGTTGTGGAGCGTGGTCGGCCTGATCCACACCTTCGGGTGAAGCCATCAGTATCTTGAAACCGTTGGAAAACTCATTGAACGGCAAAACGGCTCAGGTTTAGTTGCCGTGCAACATCACACTGTCTCATATATCATCTTTCATATATTATAGCATAACAAAACCTTAACACTTGATTGAGTGTAGTTAAAATTACGAGTATTTTGAAAACAGATTTGCAAATGGTGCGATTTTTTTGACGCCGAGTGTATATAGTTAATTCGTATAACACGCGGATACGAAACGAAGCGATTCGGGGACACATATTTTTATTTTTTTTTTTTTGAGACTCGTTATAGTACACTATATATTAATATCCTATCTGACAATCGTTATACGTACGTATATATTTTTTTATTTATCGCGAATTCTCGTCGTATATTATATTTAATTACAGACAAAAAAAAAAAGACGCATTTTAAATCCCGTTTAAGACGCCGTGTAACGAATTACATTTTATTTTCAACGTAAAAAATACACTGTTAACAATATTATATTATAATACGCTCGACTATCGAATTCACTACGAATTTTCGAACGAATACGAAAATCATCGGTCGTTTTGTTTAGAAAACGGACGGTGTGCGTTTTTTTCTCTTTCTCTAATTGGTTTATAATAATATGTACGCAGTAGAAATCAATACCGCTAGTAGTTGTATATGTGCATTCGATATAGTTTTCTCACAATTAAAAAAATAAATAAATATACCTTTCACTGTTGTTTCAATACGGTTGTACGAATCAAATTATTTTAATATGCAAAATATACGGCATTACACATTATTGGTCTGTAGTCTCGTTAAATGTGCAAAGTTCCAATGTCGTTAATATTGAAAAGAAAAAAAAAATCGAAAACATTTCGAAAAACATTGTTTTTTTTAATTATACGTACAAGTCGTGTTAATATTATATTTGTTTTATTATAAATTTCATACATTGTTCGTGAGAATATTTTGTAAAAAAAAAAAAAAAAAACAAATAATCCGTTTGGACGTAATAATAGACGTCATTTTTGTTTCGCATATATTATATTCGATGAGACTTATAACATCGTACCATACACAATGCATAATTGGAAAATTCGTAGAATGCCGATGAGTGACAATTATATAACTAAGGCCAGGATTTATAATATGCGTTTTCATGGTTTTTCAAAACAGTCCTAAAAGTAGCTGGATCAGATACAAGTCTTATATTATATATATATCAGTCAATAGATCCGAATCGCTAAATATTTTCGAATGCTTTGTCATTTTTTTTTTTTTTTTTAACACATACTTCGCATATTTTTGTATTTTACGATTTTTCACTTCATACAGATGGTTTTTTAAATTCAATACTACTAATTTTTTTTTATTTTTCCAAAAAAAATTTGTACCGTTGCAGTTTATCGTTACAAAGATGCACGCTCGTTATACGCATATTTATTTTCGTTTAACCGCATAATTTATTATTAAAAAAAAAAAAAAAAAATTCTTATTGTTTTTCGGATTGAAAATACCATAGAATATTAATGATATTTACTTTTATGTAAGCGTTTTTTTTTTAAATAATAAAAATAAAAGTACATTTTTTTATATATATATTTTTTTATTTTAAAAGGCATATTTCTACATACAAGAGCACAAATGCGTGTTTATAGTGCGTATCTCTAATGTTTTTTCTAGAGCATATAAATCCGAGCCCAAATTACAACTGATCGATCGGCTTCAAAACGTACTTGTTTCCCGTGGCTTCGTCCATGACCACGCCGGTGTGCATGTCGAAAACCAAAACGGGAGCGGATTTTTTATCAACGTTTTCGTTTGTCGTCTGCGGTCCGTGTTGTAATAATCTCTTCGGACTGTTTCGAACACTTCTAGCCGGGTTCGCCTGGGGTTTATTCCGAAGCGTTGTAGTAATCGTCATCGGTTTATTATACACCACGACTCTCTGATGACTCTCCTATAAATCCAACAACAATATTCAATTTTATTTCAAAAATAATACCAGTAACAGTATTGTTTTTAATGATTTTCGCGTCGTTCGCTTTGAAAAAAAAATGTATATATATATAAACGTTAAAAATATTACGGTGGTATAAAATATATATGGTTTATTTTTTTTTATTCTATCGTTTTATTTTATGCAGTTTGCACCTGAATATATTCTGCAGGCGGAGTCGTTTCTTCGTGCTGCCCGTATTCTTCCTATAAAACGACGTCAGTCAAGTCATATTTAAAAACACTCATTATTTTTATTTTTTAAATTTTTTTAACGATTTATTAATCGCGAAATCTCACCGAGTCACTGGTCGATTCTCCTGCAGCACCGCCGTGGTTTAAATCCCAATATTGTTCACCGTAACCGCCGTCTTTGTCACCCCATTTCATCTGTTAACAATCGCAGATTGACGTTATGATATCGTACAATATATGTGTTACACGCCCAGTTTGTAAAATTGACTGTCCATGTTCGTGAATTATTGTGCGAGTCACAATTATTCGCCTATTTATGCATTTTGTGAAAAATACGCTCATTTCGTGAAAAATCAATTTTATGTGTATGCATTCCACATCACCAATAAGTCATCTATAATTATTTTTAATTAAATGATTTATTTTTCACTAATAAAATAATAAAGTAATAATTTGTAATATTTTACATTTATAAATCATGCAAAATAATACAATTTCCTTTTTTGTTTCTTAAGAAAATATCAATACCTTCCCCTCTAATAGCACCACTGCAAGTTTTTCATAACGCGCCGCAGAAATTGGCAATTTTAACGTTTTTGTAATAGATACGAATTGTTATTACACATTTTATGCGCGTTTTTTGAAAGATAAGAGGCAAAAAAAAAAAGAAAGAAAAAAAATCGTTCTCACCTTTCCTTGATACCGTTGGGCGCCAAAATCTTTTTTCTCGTACCTCTGTTCCCAGACACTCGGATCTTCGAAAACGTGACCGAACTCCAATTGTTGGGGACCGCTTTGCAGCGAGTATATGTCCCTGTAAAACAATGTCAACACACACAATTCTACAAAATCGTGACGGGTGTACAGGAGGACTTTACATTATATAAAACGACAAAGGGACGGAGTATCACTTTTTTTTTTAAGAAAATATTTCGGAGCCTCTCTTCTAATTTTTCTGAACGTTGGTGAGGGATTTATTTAAATAATAGTAATAAAAAAATAGTTTGGAACATTTTGGAGAAGGTATTTCAATTATTGTATTGAACCACCCTCGTCAATTATTTCCACCAGGATGATAATATGCTCGTGAAGAAATGAATGATAATAAAGGGACTCGACTGATGAAGGACACAAGTGTGGCTAGAACGTCACTTTTATAGGGCACGGAAGTCGATGACCTTAAAACAATTGAAAGATGACCTAGAAAAATGAAAATATCACCTAAAGATATCTATAAATAAATAAATATATATATATATATATATAAATAATAATGGCTTTAAAATTAATAAAAATTGAAAAAAATATATATTTTTTAAATTTATAAAGTAAAAAATCATACAAATTACTCGAAATTATTGTATTGCACTATCAGAGCGTGTTTGATGTCGTCAAAATTAAATGAACGGCGATTATGGGGAAATAAATATTTATATTTAGAAAAACTTTTCATAACGTCCACCGAAGTGATTGGAGAAAATTTGAAATATGAGTAAAATCTTCAGCACTGATGTCATCAGGAAAACACTCACTTGAGATTTTTCGCCATTTTGTATATTCGGAATTGTAGGGAAATGAGTAGAAATTACCTAAAAATGTCGAGAAATGGCCTATAAAGTAAAAAAGAAGCTAAAATATGCCGAAATAAATACTAGTCATTTAGATTCACACGTCATTGAAACACATCTTCAGTTAAGAATGCGTAGTCTAAGAAGTTAAAAAAAAAATGTAAAATGCATCAATTATCGAGTCCTAGTGCAGATTAATAAAAAATTATAATATACAACGATAATTTGTGAACATATTTAAACACACGTATGGAGTATAAAACATTTATATATATATATATATATATATATATATATATATATATATAACACATTTTATATTACTATTGATGAACATTTTTGGTTCAAAAAGGATATTTTACGTCACATTCGGAACGCGAATTTTCAATAAAAATTATTATTATTATTATTATTATTATTACTACATATTTGCGTCTCTCCTACATAACCACCAACGTTTTCTCAATTCGAGTGCAGACGATTTCACAATATTTTCGTCATATGATATTTGTACACACACACACTATTTGTTGTTGACGCGTTTTCGAACGTTCACGGTACACGGAAAAGATAATCGCGCATATAATATTATTCGTTTGTATTATCGCGAAATTTGTCAACACATAATAATAACGTCTCTCTGCTGAACGACTATAATAAAAAAAAAAATAATAACAATAATAATAATAATAATAAGAATAATAAAAATAAGAATAATAGGGATTTAGTTTTATTATTATTATCTACAGTCTCGAAATCGTTTCACTTCCATCGCAACAACAATTCCTGTAATACACCGCGATAAATAGACACGTACATAGTTGTGTCGACTTACGTTTATCTATCGAATATTTCGTTCCGTTTTCAATATTTATTTTTTTTAAGTTTTTTGACGATTATTAAGTCATTCATTGGAAAAATCAAGTCGATATCCGTATATTTTACGTGTTGCTATTGTGGCGAAAAATATTCGAATTTTTAAAAAAAAAAAGAGGGAAGAATCGACGCAATTTTTTAAGCTTTAAAAAAAATTTCTTGAAATGCACGTTTTGTGATTGGGCTATTTTGAGTGTTATTTAATAAAGAATATACCATTTTAAATCTTTTAACGATTATGAAATTGAATTTAAAAATATGTGTGTGTATATACAATATGCGGAATAGTGTATGATATTTAGAAAAAACGTGAAAAATATAAAACGTTAGATTTCCGTGAGACACTCTGTAGACATTACAGTAAATATTTATTGTCGATTCGATAGAAATAAACTATCGCGACGGCTTACATGAAATGTTTGTTTTCCTCGTCGTCGCCGATGTCGTCGTCCGCTTTCACCGAGCGCGCGTCCGCTACGGCGGCGGCCGATGTATCAATCTCGTCATCTGTAAAACATATTTCACTCGGCGTTTTTACTTTTTTGTATTTATTCGTACTCCAAAATGGGACGTAGGAACGGTACATTAGGGAGGTGATTTTTTTTTTTTAGAATTTTCTCGTTAGTTTCCATACACGTCAGAGAGATATCGGAAAGAAAACTATTTTCTCAAATAGTTTTTAAGAGCGTCACAAAATAATGTCTTTTTAGAATCTCGAAACGTACACCGTATACACATGTTATGCAATTTTGCCATGATTTTCGGGCCGTTTATTGTAAATTCATCTTCGAGCTATTTCTTTTGTAAAAGAGGTAATTCCTAATGGCTAAACATTTTATAATAATAAAATGTTTGCGCAAACACGAAATAAACGTTTACCACGCGCTGATCGACATAGTTGCGCGATAAGATATTTATTAAAAGCGATTCGATTTCGTCGCGGCGATGTCTACTTTTTTACATTTTCAAATTCTCTTCTTCCTCCCGTCCAATAAAACCTTTCAAAACTAAAATGAATTCTAAATTTTTAAAGATCTTAAGATCCAAAAATGAAAAGAGTAAGGGGAAAGTACTGAGGCGGTAACGGCGTTTTCACGACGAATTCAAATTCGTTTTTAAAATCTCATAATGTACCTTTGGCGAGACGTTCCTTAGACAACTGCCAATCGGCCACGTTGTTCGGAGTTACGACAACACAATGTAGGGACGTCTGCGAACACAAAATGAAAAGATTTTCAACAGAATCCACATACACACACACACACAGTGACGAAACGTTTTATTTAAAAAAAGAAAAAAAATGTTTACTCACCGACACGAACAACAGTAGATAACAGTGACGATAATATTGATCGATCGGCCGGGGAAACGTCATTTTCGCGACGGTTTTTAATAAAAATTATTTTTTTTTCTTATTCGATACACTCTACTGTGATTTGGGGAGCGAAGGAGAAGAAAAAGAAGAATTATAAAACACTGAAATCGACCGAATAGAAGCGTTTCAAAAAAAAAAAAGAAAAACAGCATAAAATACGTGTGCGCGCGCGCGCGCGTTGTGCCCGTCACGTTTTCCAGGCGAATGGCGGCGACTTTTCTACTCGGACACCGTCGCTGTGTAGTTAATATAAAAATATAGTTTCGCAAAAACTCCCATTCGCGCACATTGTCTGTTGAGGTCTTGTGGTCTAAAAGAATTACATTCTAAACCGCAATATATTCTAATGCAACGCTATTTCGTTTTAGTTGAAAAAAAGAAAAGTTGTCCGTTTATTAATAAAGCGCGCGCGAATTTTGATTCGAAAAATTTGCCACTAATATCTCGGACCTCCGTAAACGTCAAAACGTACTTAGTAGAAACGAAATAATATTGTATTCGAAGCCCTGCCGGATTAAAATAGGTTATAAAATTAAATTTTGCCGTTCCTAAGATAATTTTAAAGTCCAGAATCTACCATAAAATACAACATAGTCATTATTCCCTTCATATATTTTTATTTTTTTTATAAAAAAATCGTATTAGGAAGAGAAGTTTTTCTTTGTTGTCATTTATACAGTGTATACTTACTTACTTTATTGATATATTCTCCATTTAAATTCAATTTTCATTGTAAATTGACTATACGTATTTATATACGTATTCATATTACTTTTAAAGTTTTAGTAGCTTACAAAATCTAACAAATATGTAATATAATAATTTAATACAAATATATTTTCGTTTTATTTAAAATAATCTCTTCGTGTTTTTAACGAAGCAAAGCTCTGCCGCTTCCAATTCTTCAACAATTTCACTCCCGGTCGAAAGACATACTAATTGATTTTTCCGACTTATCAGGATTAAATCGAATAAAAAAGAATTTTTTTTCTTCTTATAAACGCGATTAAAAATTCAAATAAACGGGGAAGCGGTTATTTATGTAGAGGCTAAACGTTATTAACAGTGTTAGCAGGTACAATACTTGAAATCTCACTTACAACGCGCGTACCTATCCGTATTGATCAGCTAATTTTGAAAACACATCTGAATGCTATACTTTAGACGAATTTTTTTTACTGGATTTCGAAAATCCAATATGGGAAATGTTTAATTTGGAAGGAATGACGAGGAAAAAATTAGAAATTTGAGCAAATCGATGACGAATAATCATAGCGGAAAGTCGTTTCGTTAAAAATATGCGTATTTTGTTGTTATATTGGAAAGATAACATCATTCGAAACTTTGAAAATTTATTAAATTACTTCTCGTAATGGATTTCGGTCGTTGGTCGAACTGAAACGTGCACTATCGTATAGTATACGAGAAACCAAAGAGTTTCTCTATTGTAAGAATTTTCAAAAAAAAAAAAAATTCAATAAAATACATCGCATTGAAAACTTAAATTTTCGATTTTGTAGAACATTTGTATATTAAAAGTCGTATTATTATTATTCATTACCGAAATTCAAACCATAATATTTAATATTTTATATTATAAAAACGTTTTAAATCTTTTTGTTTTTTTTTCTCGAATCGTATATAGTCTGACGGTCGGTAAATGTGAGACGAAACAACAGTTGGAATGCGCAATCGTAGTCACTCGCTTTCTATGTGAAAATTACATTAAAAACGATTGATTTTCTCCGTTTGTATTACTCGGAGAGTAATTTTTAACGTTAGAAAAACGTCTGAGAAAATTTGAAATTTTAGTTGAAAATATACACGAGTGTATATTATATATAAAATATAAAATATTATATTAACAATCGACAACGTACATAAATTGTATCGTGTACGATATAAATTATATATTATATTTATGAATATTTTACATTTTTTCAAACTCCTCTCGTCCACCCGAAATTTTTTCCAGCGTTCGCTTCTGACTTCAGGGCATTTTAATAAAATCAATATACTTATTTGTATATTATATTTCGTATTAATTTTATCAATTTTAATCCAATTAGACCACAGCTGCGTATTATTTTAAAACATTGTCAATAAAACGTATATCTACGCTGTATTAAAGCATTAAAATTAAACGTTTTAGGATTTCGCGTGTACTTATGTATTAATAGTATGTATTGTCATAAAAATCTAGTGGTGCGTAATGGTGTTCACCTGTTGTTATTTTAAAATAATATCGTTAAAATGTTTATTTGGATGAAAACGGATGTATTTGTGTACACCGACTCTTTTTTAAATATAAAAAAAAAATTATAATATTTCGCACAATACGCGCTAATAGATTCATCTATTAATAATAGTAATAATAATAATAATAATAATAATAATAAAATAATAAAATAAAATAAATAATAATAATAATAATAATAATTAAAAACTTGTCAAACAATTTCTTCGAATTTCTTTTTTATTCATTTAAATAATACTTAATTCTAATATAAATTACTATATTTACAAATATAATTATATCATTAATATATAATAATACAGAATCTACAAATATAATTTTTTTTTTTTTTTAGAATACAATTTTTTTTTATGTTTTCATCATGTATAGGATTATAATTTTCTGCAATCAAGTAGTTTAAAGTAGTTCAATTTTCCCAAAAAGGGCGAAAAAAATCAAAAATTCATATTAATAACAAATGGTTTCAACATAAAATGAGATCGACGATCTTACGAACTAAACATAATCGTTTTCATGGCATAGTAAAAACCGTATTGTCAATGGAATAAATAAATAAAAGCACAATAAAAAAAAAAAAATTGAAATTATAATAATCAATATTAAGGTCATTAAATGTATAATTAATTAATTATTATAGGAAGTGTGTTGTTGTTCTAGTCTTGTAATATAGTAATTAACAATAAGATTATTTATAAATTTAAATAATAAAATAAAAATCTACGATATATCTAAAACTGGCGCGAAAAATCTTAAAAAAAAAAAATCTAACATATATGATCTCTTTTTTTTTTTTTTTTGTTACAATATGTCGAATACAACAACAACAGAATTTCCAAAACGAGTTGTACAAGAAAGAATATTTATTAGTAATTATTATTATTATTATTATTATAATTATAAAATTATACACGGTAAGTGTTCAAACAAACAGCCTATATAACAACGAATACCGTACGTTAAATATACATATAAATATTTGTTTATTTTTGTAAACACTACTTTCAAGTAAGAAACAACACAATATACATTAATTGTCCATTTTTTGGTGACAACAACATTTTATACAAGCTAACTAAATTTGTATAAAGCGTTTGTTTTCACAAGAGTAATTTTAACATATTATATCATTATAAGTGTTACGTAGCTGACTTGAGACAATATACATGAGAACGTTCACAAATCACTCCTATTTTAATAACGAAAAACGATAAATAAAATTTAAAATTTACAAAAAAAACCCCTATTTAATGTATTGATTTTCTTTTTTACTTTAAAAGTAAATAATTATTCTTAATTTTTTCGTAAATTATTTTTTTTTTTTAATTTTTTTTTTATATCCATATTTAAAAATCGAATTTTCAAATTATTAAATACAGTTTACGTAGTATATTTTACTATGTGTGTGTGTTTATTACTGATTATTATTATTCATTATTATTATTATTATTATATTATTCATTATTATTATTATTATTAACGGGATCGCTAGTGTTAACAGATAATGTTTATGAACAGATACTAATGACGAGTGATCGAAACGGTTCAATATTGAGAGTGCAGTCGGTTAGATAACACTTACGTAATATATTAATATATATATATATATATATATATATATATATATGTATAATAATATTATTAGAATATTTTAATAATAACTTAAGAAAAAGAAACCATCGTTTATATTAAAACAATTTCGTTTCTCATATTATAATACAATACACGTTAAAACGGGTGGTAATTGACACTGTTCGTTTTCAAATAACAAAACAATATAATAAATAATTTTCTTAAACAACTACGCCTAAATATTATTATTTCTCAGACTAGATAGTATTTTCAGAAAAAAAACCTAATTTATATATATTTATATATATATATTATTTATTTATTGCTGAAACATTGTTATAATAATATTAAATATTATATGTCTAAAAGTAAACAATTTTTTTTTTTTTTTAATACACACATATCGTAAAAATATGTTATTTATTTATTTTTTTTGATTGTTAAAATGAAAATGTATACGAGGAATCTGACCGTTTGGCAGGCCTCAAGAAGTTTGTTAGTTTTTTTAATTTAATAGGAACTTAGGGATGTAATACAATATATATATATAAACACAATGCGGGGAACAACTGGTGGAAGTGCCCGAAAACTAAATTTACGAACACAATATATACTAATTTTAATAATAATAATAATAATAATAATAATAATAATAATAATAATAATAATATAAAAACGACGAAAGTATAATAATAATAATAATATTATTATTATAGTTATTATTTGAATTTAAAACACGTCGGATCTTTCGATCCGAGTTTGATGACATATAATAACATTATCACAATTTGTTCTTTAATTATTATGAATGCGTTATACGTTTCTCGTTGCTGTTTTAACGGACGCGAGGCATAAATTTGAAAAGGGGAAATAAAATATTATAAAATAAATACACGATATCCTCAGACTGAACAGTCTCGTACGATTTGAGCAAGTGGAGTTTTGGTATGACGAACTGAAAATTGTCCTCAGTTCTTCGAGTATTTTTAAAACACGAAAATTATGAATAACACGGTCGATGGAAATTTCCGTTTTTACAATTTATGCCTCCTCCATTCGTCGTTATTATTATTATTATTATTATTATATATACGCGAATTTAATTTGTTTTTTTTTTCTTTTAGAACGAAACGCGTTCGGTCGGCCCGTACGGTCCGATTTCAACACGTTCGCGTATTCCGTTTTTATTAATTTATTAATTACGGGGTAACGTTATAAAATTATTCTGTCCGGAAATATTACACAAAGTCGGACAAGTAAGTAAATAGGTGTGGGCGCAGAAGGGTACAATATTATGAACAAAAAAAAAAAAGAAAAAAAAAAGAAAAGAAAAAAAAGAAAATACTTGTCGTTGAGCTTTTTTTCCCCCTTCCTTCTCCCCCTTCCCCCACCCACCCCGAAACGTCGTTCCGCACGTCGTTTCCGATACGGAAAGGCATCCGAACAAAACGACAACGAAAACAGTGCGACGAGCGGCGTCGCTGACGGTGTCAATCTACTAGAACGGACGTTTTCTTATGATCCATTTATATTTTTCATCCGCCGGTGTATCGACCATCACCGGATTAGTCCGCTCTAAACGTCGCGTCCAAACGAACGAGATCGGAGCTCAACAGGCGCTCTCCACGTAACCGGCCATTCTGGCCATTTCCGCCTGTCTCCTCTTGTACGCGTAAAACTCTTCTTTCATCGCTTGCAGCCTGGCTTCCACGTTCTCGTATTTCGCCTTCTTGAGCTGCGTGGGAGTCCGCGAACGGGAAGGCGACGGCGTGGTGGGCGTGACGCGCGTCATGATCATCTCCGTGGGCGTGGGCGACACCGGGAACACGGGATCGAACTCGTACTGATCGTCCACGCTCAGCGGTTTGCTGGCGCTGCTGTGCGACGACGGAGACGGCAGTACCGGCGACGTAAAGTCCAGCCAATGCTCGTTGGCGTAGAACAGTGAGGGCGGCGGCGGCGGCGGCGGCGGTTTGTACGGCGGCAAAATCAACGGCGTCCGGCCAACCGTATTCGTTGTCGTCGTCGTCGTGCCGCTCCAATCGTCCAGACCGGCGGTGTTGTTGTAGTGGTGGTGGTGGTGATGCGCCGGCATGCTGGACGACGCGGTGTTTTTCGAACCGAAACCGCTGGAACTGGACCGGCTCTCAGGCGACCTCTCGTCACTGTTGTTCCGGTGCTGTTGATGGTGGACCACGGCCGCCGACGACGATGATGACGTCAGTTCCGGCGCGCTCCTCGCGTACCTCATGTGTCTGGACCGGAATCTGGGATTCGGATGGTATCTGCCGGCCGGTTGTTGTTGCAACAGCGTTCGCTGGTTCTCCTCGTGTATCACCCGCAACGACGGCAACTGTTGGCTGTACTGTTCGTGCACGCTGCGCAACGTCCGTTCCGCCGAGCCCGGCACCGAGCTCAGGTCGTGGTCGAACCCGAACGTTGCCGCGCTTTCGTCGTTGTTGTTGTTGTTGTTGTTGTGATGATGATGATAATCGTCCGGCGGCCGCGTCCGGGACGTCGTCGTCGTCGTCGTCGTCGGCGAGCTGGCCCGGTACGGCGTCCGCGGCACGCCGCCGCCGCCGCCGTACACAGTGGCCACGACGATCGGCCGTCGACGCACGTCCGTCGAGTCGCCGCCGCAGCCGCCGGCCGTCGTCCGCGTCGCGTCCCCGTCGTCGTCCGCGCGCCTGCACGCGATCAACGGCCGCCGGCTCCACGTACGACTGTTCGAGAAACTGGGATGCGACAGGAATCCGCCGTCGTCGCTGCTGCTGCTGCTGCCGGTACTGTTCAGACTGCCGCGCGACGATCCCGTCGCGTCCCGGGACAACACGAACCGGCCGTCGGCGGACCGCGAGATGCGACCGAGCCGACGGTGTTCGAAACCGTCAACGGCGTCTCGGTCCCGGTTCAGGAACGAACTGGAACGGGATCGCGTGACCATGTTCAGAACGACGTTGCACCCGCTGCTCAGACTTGATATTCGGGTTGATCTAGATCTGTACCGGACAGAGAGAAGGAAAAAAAAAAAGAATAAGACAAACGTATAAGATTTAACGCAGATATACAATATGATGTATTGCTGTGTGTGTGTGTGTGTGTGTAATATGAGATAAATAAACGCGTGTGTGAAAATACGAAGCCAAAACTATAACTATAAATAGAAATTGATTTCATTAGTTAAAAAGCCGAGATTTATATGCGCGATGATATACGTAAAACGGTGAAAAACGCTAATATATTATATTTTTTTTATTGATAGAAATCGAATCGCGATTTTAACTATTACTACATGATATTATTATATTATAAGAAGAGCACTTTTGACGATTTTCATTCAAACAATTGTTTCAACGTCGGATGGGAGGGGCTGGAGGGAAACTCTTGAAAGCGTCGTCGTACTTGTAGAATACGCACACGAAAATTTTTACATAAAATTAAATCGCAATTTTTATTATTTTTTTTTTTTTTTGTTTTAAATATAATAGTTTTATATGTATTTCAAATTAATCGGAGAAGTGATTTTGTTTTTTAATCATTGAATTCTTTCGTTAAAAATTACTCAATAAATACAAATTTAATAAATAATATATTTAAACAATTTTTTTGAACTCGCCTGCCCCAAGAAGAAAATCGTATCTACGCCACCGTGAACGCTACACACCACCTCCGTGTTCAGAGACGTTCAAATATACAGTAACAGGATTCGTACACTCGAAATATACGGGAAAAAAACCAACTAATTTTTCCAATTATTTGTCAATGATTCGTCGCCATCATTAAATAAATTTGTTTGGAAGCTCCGAAAAAACATATATATATATACCAATGCATATAAATCTCAGCTTTAATTATTATTATTATTATTATAAACTCACAAACAAGCATGCGTGTTTCGTTGCTCAACGACATTATTATTGTAAATCTAAATTAAAGTAAAAAAAAAAAAAAAGAACTGTTTCGACTCCAACCATACAGGATTTAATCTAATCTTTTCTATATATAAATAAAATATATATGAATTTAATAAAACTTTCATGGATTAAACTACTATTGTCGATGTACTTGTTCGGAAATATTCACTTTGCCAATTTTGTTCTGACGTTACACGTTCAATCTTCAGGGAACGAATAATAGTGGTCTCACTGTCGCGTGATTACACTGAGCTGGTTCGCTTGTCTCTAACACACGCTCACGGGCCACGTCTTCTGGTGTTGTGTCTATTGGTGATTATTTTCTTTTTTCTTTTTTGTATCCTATGCACGCTCTTCTTCATTTTATACAAGTGTCCCCTATGATCATTAACTCATTTTTCTTTTTGGTTTTTATTTGTTGATGTGGATTTTTCATTTCGGGCGTTCGTCATTATCTTTTTTTTCGTTTTTTTACTTGATAAATATTATCGTTTTTCACTTATTACTAATGTTCCATCTTTTCTGTTAAAAATTTCCCGCACATTTTTACCATTTCCATTGCTTCCTTAATCATTCGTTTCTTTGTTCCAAATATTCGCTCGGCTGAAATCTTTTATTGTGTTCTTTTTGTTATTCCTCTGCAATCTACGTCATTTTCCCGATTCCTTTCCACTGAATTGTCGATCATATTTTTGTATGAGAGTCAAAGACGGTTTTCATGTGACATTTTCTCGCAATTCATCTATAGGTGTTACTCCCTGTACGCGTATGGGGCAATAGTACAAAAAACGTCAGAACAAAATCGGCAACGCGGAGGATATTTCCGAAAAATACTTGAACAATAAATAAATACATGTTTCGAATACCTTATCGCTGAAATCTATGGAGGACGAAACAACGGATAAAATATAACAATAATGCGAAGCAGCAGTTCTCTGCTGTTCTGTTTACGTTTTAAATATAATAATTACAATAACGAAATATTCTATATACTGAATATCGATTTATTTCGCGCGTATAAAACATATTCTCAACGAAAATTACTATATACCTATTAGAATGAAATCATTGACACTACTAAACATATTTTATAAATTTTAAAAACAAAAAAATACGAAAACGATATTGGTCGGTTAATAATAATAATAATAATAATAATAATAAAAATAAAAAAGAAGTGCAAGCAAACAACAATAAACACACACGCATACTGTGATGTACCAATATTATTTTTTGAATTTGTGCGGCTCAACAGCTTGCTAGCTCTTCACCTGTTATCCTGAACGAAAGCACATAAACAAATAATGAATAAATATAACACGTATATGCAGTGTATTATTATTATTATTATTTTATGTATAATTTGACGTATTCAACGGGACGCGCCGCGATTCACACAGCTTACCATCCACGTATTGTCGTTATCTATCACGATGATAGGCAATGTGAAAAGCTTGAACAAACTGTTCCCGTTAGTGTTTATATAACATGTGATATATGAATGTACGTATGTTTTTTTCTTTTGAAAAAGAAAAAAATTAATATACGAGACGCATGCAATATATTATCGAGGGCGCCGCCGTTTTTGAAGGGAGATGTGTCGTCTTTTGGGGAGACTCTATTTTTTCTCGTGTGTGCTGTAATATCGGTCGCAAGAAATTGGTCCGAAATCCGAATCGATAACTCGATAAAACTCCACACGTATAACGTAAAATATTTATTATTCGTGTTATTTTAATTCGTCACGAAAGTGTAAGGGACGAATGTAAAAACAACGATAATTATGAAAATTAATTTTTATCGTTAAAATTATACAGTAAGCGTATTCGATAACATTGACATGTGATCATTCACAAGAAAAAAATAGTACCAAAAGAAGTTCAAAAATACTCTATTCCTCGTGTATTAAATATTAATTTCAGTTTCACTGAATGTTGTTTATATTTTTCTAATATTTTTTTATTCAACGTCTTTGAAATATTTATAACTATTCTAATCTAATTGCCATGAGTCGACTTTTGTTGAAAATTATAAGTATTTTGGAAACGACTTGTTAGAAACTATGAGAATCAATATTTGCGCGAAATAAAATGCAAAACCCTGATTTAAATTCAATACTCGAAATATAAATTCCCAGTGTGTTTTCAGAATCTCTAAAATGTTTACACATAATCAATGCTCCACGCTGTTTCAAATTTAAGATATTATTTTCCTCGCACAAAAAAAAAAAAAAAAGTAGCAAGTAAAGATTTAGTAGATAGAAGTCGATAGAATAGGAGAGAGATTTTTACCGATTTCAAATTCGATTTCTTATTTCTGCTCATTTTAAACGTATCGATATTATTGTTTACAAACACATATTATACGCTCACTGATTATCAAAAATTATTTTATTGATTTTTTTCTTTTTTTCTTAAATAATCATCGGTTGTAACTCTCATAGTTGCTGGTACGCTTCGCTAATACACACAAACGACTCGGTCTATTAAAAAAAAAACCCCGTATCTCTACGTCTCATATTACCGAATCTTTGTACTCGATGTGGCTCAATGGAGGAAATTTAATCGGACCGTTGGCAGTAGTACAATTTAAAAATCTGAAACGGCGCCCCTGTATATTATTATTGTCAACGAAATTATTTCAAAACGTTTTCCAAATAAACAGATCGTGTTGAACAATCCGAATAATAGGTTTAGAGAGAAAGACGGAAAAAATTAAAAAAAAAAAAAGCTATACATATTATATATTCTGTTGGTTTTGTGTTAAATTTTGGCATATAAATAAAATGGAAGGAGTTTAAAAAACAAAATTATAAAACATAAAGCTGCAGTTGCCAGTGAAGCATTGTTTTTTTTTTTTTTTTTTTTTTTGTTGTTGTTTGTATATCATCATAAACGCTTCGCTTACGGATTTATCATACGGCTAGGACAATTCGAGTCTATAATCTCGGTAAGTACGAGAATCCGTGAGCCTATATATAGACAACAAAACACACAGTATCCATGTATACATTATATATATATGTATATAATACGTACGATCTCCCCCCCCCTCCTCCTCATTTTTCGATATTATCCTTCTTTTATGATCACCGAATATTCGCCCCGTATTAAAAAAAAAAAAAAAAAAAAAAGAAGAAAATTAAAGTCGTACGTCGTGATTGTGCGTACAATACGCGTTTCAGTTGTATTTACTTACTTTTTTAAAGGCACTTGACTGGTTCCCGGTATTTGGCCGCCGTTTCTGGCATCGGTAATCCTACACGCGACCATGTTGTACGCTGCAACGGACAGTACATACATAAAACGTCGATTTACAATATTTATGCCAATACGCGGTGTATTTATTGATTGTTATTACACACTGCACGGTACACGAACGGCAATTGAACGACGGCAGTGAGTGTTTCACGTGATTTAAAATGGAATTCGATTTGATTGGGAATCAAATGGATCGTAATCGCGTATAAATGTGTAACGATCGAGAGGACGGACGTGTCGCGCAAACGCGCGTTTGATATCGTTACTGCGCGGTACGACGGGGGCAAAAAAAAAAAATTATGAAAACTCACACTGTACGCATTGTTATTATAGTCGTGGTTCCGACGAGACTGTGTCTGTTATACGCGATTCGCGAGAGAATATTAGAAACGTTTTTTTTTCTTTAACCGATACATTGAAAATGTTCACTAAAAACGGGGGAAAAATGCGGTTTTTTTTTTCGTATTTAATTGCCATACGTGTAGTGTTTTATCGGTTGCGTCGTTTTCGTCACACGCGGTACCTTTTTCGTGTTTTCTCCTTTTCCTCTTGTTACAGATCTTCACCGCGCACACGGACAATATTATCGCGACAATGAAGAACAGTAAACCGCCGACGACTCCCGCCGTGATCGCCTTGTGTTTAACTCTGGCCGGCACTGGGAATTTAATTTCCTCGCTATTTTCGAAACTTTTCAACGAGTATGCCACCACACGGAAGTAATAGGTACGACCGCCCACCAAACTTTTCACTGAAAATAATTAAAACGCACGTTATTATAATAAGCCGATCGACAAGTACAAGGAGTTCTTCGGGCTGTTCATTTCGTTTTGTCATTATTTATATTACGCGTAATGTTATGTTAAAGAGGGAAGGGAGGGGGGGGGGTTCAATTGCGCGAATGAATCGTCTACGGAATTTTTCTTATGTTTTCCGTTATTTTATCAAATACTCTGGCCGTTTTTTTTTGAATCTATAAAACCGTCACTGCTGTTTACGAGAAACCGCCGCGATTTCTCAGTTACTTCAAATACTATGTCCAACGGTTACATTTAATTCGGAAACTGCGATTTTATATTTTCCGTCCGTTATTCGATATACAAATACGATGTTTCGCTCGGTATATAAAACAAGAAAAAGAAGAATCACTATTATCGTTCCGTACCGAGATAAGACGTGTCCTCCGCTCTGATTTGCGCTTTGTTCAACGTTCTCCAAATCCCGTCCGTCTTATAATGAATGACGTAGTAACGGACTAGGTGCGCCCTTTCTAAGGGAGCTTGCCAAGAGATGACGAAGCCATTTCTCACTTCTGTGATGGATAAATTTCTCGGCGGTCCGGGTTTCGGTCCTGTGTGTTGTTCAATGAAACGATTATTACAACGCCATTAAATCAATAATATATATATATTTAAAAAAAAAAACCGAAGAAAATATTATTTTTATATATATATACGTAATATTATATATACTAAACGATCGATAGTGAAATGATTCTAGCACGACTAATATGACGGATGCGCGGACGAAGACGAGCAAGGTGAAATAAAAAATAATAATAATAATAATAATAATAATAATAATAATAAATAAAATTATTAATAAGCTATAAATGGTTTGTGTTGTATATACCTTTTGGTCTAAATACCGGTGGGTACATTGTAGCACCGGATGATTCGGTGGGTAAAACGAGTTCGCTATAGTCGACAACGTCTGCAAAATGTGGAATAAAACAAAAAAAAAAAAAAAAAAACAAAATAAAAAAATGTAAACACATGCACGAAACAATAATAAAAATGAAATAACGAAATTGAACGTTTTAAATAAAATGAAAAAAAGTTTTCGTTTGATGTCCTGATACATATGTATTATTATTATACATACGATGTCACGCGGGGGAAATATACGAATTTTCTATATATATATATATAAAAAAAACAATATTTATATATTCTAAAATAAGTAATATTGCGACACCAACGCGATCATGCGGTGAATAATAATAATAATAATAATAAAATGTGCGCTGTATGTACAGATAAATATAATTTTCTTTACATATGTACGTATATACAATCGAGCATGCATTATTTACACAAACATTATGACAATACGAGTACGATAGATGTGAAAAAATATAAAAAAAAATAATATATACAATATATATATATGTGTGTCAATAAAATATACGTTATATATTTTGTGCTTACCGTCGCTCGGGGGAGGAGGTAACTCGGTGACCGGTGGCGCGGGACTTGTTTTTTTGGCCACGGTTAATGGTACGGCTGCTGCCACCCAACAGAGAATAGAATAAGCACAACAAACCAAACTTATGGTGGGTATACACAAAAAAACAAGGGCATTATAGATCAAAAACATTGGCGGACGCTTACAATCGGAAAGAGAAACGGAACGGAGAAAAATCAAAAAAGCTTCGGCGTTAATAGATATTACAAAAAAAAAAAAAACACGCGTAAACGTTTATGTATTTATAATCGAACAATAATCAATTTGACCTTGAAACTTTGCGGACTTTTTTTTAAAAAAAAAAAAAAAAATTCTGTTACATTTGTAAGCATCCGATGTTATTAATTATTATAAATTATTATTATATATATATATATATACACAATACGAGTTAGGTAGAAATATATATATATATATATACAATTATTCGAGTTGTGCGCGAAATTGTTTGAAATAAAATAATAATTTTAACCTACGCGCAAGTTCAAGGCCACATTGATCCTCGAAAGGGGATATAAGGGATAATATACACCTTTTTAGCAGAAGAGATCAAGGAAAAAAGCTGACCTTGAACTGTCACAGTAGTGTATTATTATTATCATCATTATTGTATTGAATAGCCTGTAATTTATCGAATAGACGTGTTGTGTTAATAACGATCACAACACCACCTTTTTTTTTTTTTTTTTTTTTTATTCCGTTTACTAATATTATACATAATAATAATAATAATAATAATAATAATTATTAAGAAAATTACGTCAATGACCTTTTTTTCCATATTCCAAAGCGTCTCTAAAGCGACTAAATGTACAGTGCGGCCCTTTTTAGAAAAATAAATAAATACAACAACTGACACTGTGTGTTGCCAACCCCTGGTCAGTCGTTTATAAAAATAAATAAATAAATACTTTTTCAAAAAAAAAAAAAAAAACCGGTATTATTTATAATAACTACGATCACGTGAACTCCCGTATAATAACAATAATAATTTACTTCTTATTCACTTACCCAGCGTCTTGATGGAAATGACTTTGCTGAGCATTCCGTCGCCGAGCGCGTTTTTACCGACCACCTGGAACTCGTACGTCGTGTCCGGCGTCAATCTGTTTATGGTAACTTGCGTGCTTCCTGATGGTGTAACCGGTATGGTGGACCAATCGGTCATTCCCGGTTCCTTATACCTAATAAAAAGAAAAAAACGCGTTTTACAAACGACGAATCGATGTAGAAAAAAAAAAAACACGATGTTCGAATAACAACAACAAGAACAATAATAATAATAATTATTATTATTATTATTTATTATTGGCCCGTCGTATTATTTGTCGGCTCAAGATTTTTACCAAATCGTGTAATCTTGTTTGTAGTCCGGACCACCGCTATAACCGGGCAACCACTGCAGCGTGACAGACGTCTCCGTAGCGTTTGCCGAGACGTTGTAAGGAGCGTGCGGTTGTGTGCCTTCGACTACTAAATGAGTGGTCGTCACTATTGTCGCCACTTCGTTGCTGGCCACACAGTGATAATAACCGAAGTCCGTTTTTCTCAGGTTCTCTATCGTTATGTTACCGCCGTGCACGCTGTGACGATTTTTCGGCAACGGAGCTCCGTCTCTCTGTCTCGATCGTTATTGTTATTATTCACTGTCTCTTTATTTATATCATAACAGCACACCGGCGTTTCCCAACGCTTTTCGTTCACGTCGCAAAATCCCTCCCATAACCCCTATTCATCTATCTTGTTTTATTTGTTATTTATACTTTGGTATATTATAAACGAAAAGTAATTATTGTAAGAGTCGCTAGTGGAATGACTCTCAAAAAACGGTGGTTGTGTTTATACGTTATGAAAACTCGTTTGAAATCAATTTCAATATCTTGTAAATGTATTAAATTTATCGATACGGAGAAAAACATTTGGGCCAACGCGATCCGCGTGGCGGTAAATATGCGCGTCCGACGATCGTACGATCTATGCCCTCAGATCCAAAACGAACGTAAATCGGTCGTTCGCGCAGAAGTCATCAAATCCGGTACAGAGTATGCAGTGAGAAATTTGTGCCCGTTTCCCTTTCCACTACAATAGTTCTCCCCGGTATCGAATGGTTCGTAAGCACACCCTCCTATGCAGTCATTCGAAATTTTTATTTACGCTATTTATGGAAATAATACGAGTCAGGCGATTGCCGACTCCGTCGAGAACCGTAAAACGTAAAATCATTAATAATCGTGACATTTCTCGGCACACGCCTATGGGGGGCGGGGGATGCGTTACCACGGCACGCCGGTTGGGAAACGCTGTTAATAGACAGTTTATTTAGCATTCCGTTAAACTCACCCTTTGCCATTGGATTTTCGGTTTCTGGGTGCCTTCCGCTTCTTGCGCGTCACAATGCATTTCCACGGATTCACTGATTTTCCGCTGGTACATGTTCTCCGGTTCTACGGTAAACGTCGGCGGTTTTCTCACCAACACTTCCATCTGTCCGGACGAGCCCTGAGTACCCTGTGCGTTGTACGGTGTACACGTGTATCTGCCTTGGTGGTTTTGATTGACCTGCGCGAGTTTGGATTGGGAAAACGTTCGATTGTCATTTGTCGGTTTCGCGCGGTTTTTTTTTTGTTTTTTAAATACGTACCCTGGTAAATAGCAGTGAACCGTTGTTCATGATAACGATGTCTTTTTGCTGATAAGGCTCCAGCAAACGTTTGTCTTTGGTCCACGTGACGTACTGTAACGGAGGATTGGCTTTGATATAACACTGGACGACGCCAGCCAATCTGAACGGTAAATACTGAACGGTCGGCGTGAATGTGACTTTTGCTGGATCTAAATACACACACACACACACACATACACGAGTATAGTAGCGGTAAGGTTTTGTCGATTGTGATACTCACATTCGACGTTCAAATAAGCGAAAGCGGACTGAGGATCGCCAATGCCGTTGCTGACTTCGCACAGGTATTTGCCGGAATCGTCGGCACTGACGGGATTTATGACCATGGAACCGTCTTTTTTTATGTTCACCCTGGTTTCCAGCGACGAGATGGACTTGACGAACGTTCCGTCGCGAGACCACCGGACCGTCACGTTGCCGGGCATGGCCTTTGCGCCGCACGTGAACTCGACTTTTTCGCCCTCGAGTTTCGTCTGGTTGGTGGGCGGCGACATGATCACCGCTCCGCCGGCTATCAACACTCTGGCCGTGTGACTGATCTGTCCTTCTCCGTTCCGGGCGATACACGTGTAATCGCCAATGTCCTCGGTACGGATGTTGGATATCCTGAGCTCGGTGCCATCGTTCACTATACCTATGGTGCCGGTCGGTTGCACGTCCGTCGCGTCTTTGAACCACACGATTTCCGGCGACGGCGTCCCTACGGCTTGGCAGTTTAGAATAATTGAGTCGCCGACATTTATGTATTGCACGTCGCTGGGAATGGTGACGAATCTCGGAGGAGCTGTAACAAGAAATACGGAACGATTATTGCGGCGGTTTAGGTCCCAGGCGAATTTACGAATTTTTCAATCATAAACCTATGCAACTTTAAGAGTTACGAACGAATTAGATTTTTTTTTTGGTCGAACTCGGCTTCGAAGTAAACGTAGCCATTTGGAAACGGGCATTTTCAAGAAATTCTATATTAAATAGATGAAATCGTTGCGTGCCGTAACGTATACGAAGAAACGTTGGGTCGTTTTTGCGGCCCACGAAGATGCGAGTGAGTTCGCGCTGCCAATAAAGTTGTTTGAACATTTTTTGTTTGCTTGCAAAAACCGAACGTTTTCACTATTGTCACACCCACTCCTAATGCGGTTTTAAACGACAAAACCCGAGTTCATTTCGAAATAAAAAAAAAAAAAATTATATAAATATATTTTTACGGATTTTTAATTATATAAAACATAATTTTTTTTTTTGACAACTAACTTAAAAAGGAAACTCATCGTTGGCTCAGGCACCAGCTATACTTCGCGAACTCGTGTCGGAACTCGAATCGAAAATACCGCCGTTTTTTCTTTTTTGTCGTGGAAAACCTCCTGAAGTAGGTCCACGAGCCGTAATTATGTCGATTATATTTATGAGTGACGTACAAAACAACAACGAATGTGTGCGCAAGCTAAATATACGCAACGATTTTTTTTTTTTAAAAACGGGTTGTTGTTGTTGTTGGTATCGCGAATGGAAAACGAGGTCGTGTGCCGCATTGAACCACACCGTACGACGCGTTAAGACTGAACGATTTCAGTTATTTAAAACAACACTGATAAAACGGCAAACTCCAAAACTAAGTTCGACCAGAAAAAAAACTGCAATTCCGTAATCGCGTATCTGACTTTAAACATAACACGTGATTAAAAAAAAAAAAACTTCGCCCGGGACTAGAATTACGCCATAAATATTATAATTATTTCACGACACAATTATTTCGAATTAAAAACGTTTTTTTTTTGTTTTTTGTATTCTCGATAACCGCACCGTTTACTAACCGTGTACGTCCAAGTGAAACCACGTGCCGTTTTTGTTGGTCGGCGACCGGTTGAGAAACACCACTTTGCACGCGTACCAACCTTGGTCCGATTCCTGTATGTTGGTCAAGTTGAGCGAAGCGAGACCGTACGGCGAGTCCGGGGAGACCCTGGCCACACGGCCTTCGTATCCCGAACCGCTGTGAGTGGGATAGTTGTCGTACCAAATGAAGATCGGTATGTCGAGACCCTGCAGTGACGACGAAGAATTACTCGCGCGTTCTCGGGTAAAATCAATATTACATTGGAACGGATCAAAGTGTAAGCGACGTATTCACTAGAGGACAGTAGGGAGATGTGGTCTATACCTCCTCCCTTGGATTTTTTTCCTCATGACATATTGCAGGGTGTGTATGGTTATGATTGCGTTTTTTTTTTCTTCTTTTATCATTTTATCGGTATACGAGTAACAAAAACAAAAACGTTTCTATTGAAAAAACATTAGTGTTGCTGAGACAAGTTTGTGATCTTCAACACTTGAACGCACGTTCCAAGTGATTAAAAAACATATTTAAGAAACTCTACGAGGGAAGTGTATAATATTCATTATTTACTCATTACGAATTATATTTTTTCCGTATTTATAATAATCGATATAAATTGTACAATAGGACGAATGAGCTGTCTCCATAATTAACGTTAAGTCGGATGCCGAGGAAATGATCGACGAAATCGTCAAAAAAACAAAAAAAAAAAAAACGTAGGAGACTATAGAGTTTGTTTTGTAAAACGACAAAAATTCATTGTAAATGTATGAAAATTAAAATTTTGTTAAGTTACCTACTACTTCCTATGTATTTCGAGTGGAGGGTGACATTTTTCTAGTCGTCTCCGCTCTCAAAGAAATTCTAAATACGCCATTGGTGTCGTAAAACTAATTTTTTTTTTTTTTTTTTTTTTTTTACAACGATGAATCCGAAATTTAAAAAAAGTATATTAATAAAAAGAGCAAAAAAAAAAAAAAATTACAATTTCAATACTAATAAAATCAGCTATAAAAGCTATAATTTTTTTATATAAAAATATTTATAATTATATATTGATTTATAGGTCTTTTTTTTTTTTTTAGGTGGGCGCGTTGATTAATTGTAATGTTTGCTTTTATGTAGTTAAAGTGTTCGTGATGTCACTGCGTCATGTGTCTTATAGCGATTGGCGATAGTAATAATAATAATAAAAAAAATCCACATACATACAAGTAAAGGAACGTTTATATAGTAATAATATTACGTGTTTTATATCGTTGTACACGTAACCGATTTGATTTTTCCGCTTACTTTTTTCTCCCACTGTAATACATAAGGCACGGGGTGCTCGGCTGGGAACTCCACTTGGCAGTTGAACACGACTGATTCGCCCACGATGGCCGTGATGTGTACAGCATCGTTGAACGTCGACCCGGTAGCTAAATTAAATAAATAATAAAAAAAAAAAAAACGATAAGTGTTATCTTAAATGAAGTAAAAAAAAAATTAAAAATATGTATATATATTTAACGATTTTTTTTTCGAAACGAGAGAGGAGAGGAATGGATAAAATTAAAATTGACTTTGAGACGGTGTTGTGTGTAGACCGATAGAGAGAGAGAGAGAGAGAGAGACGAGAGAAAAAAAAAGATCAAAACAGTGAAAAGCGGCGAGTAAACACAATAATATTTTATATATATATATATGTAAAAAAAGCGTATCGTTTACCGATTTCGAATATTATACGAAAAATCGCGTTTAAAAGGGGAAAAAATCTCTTGACAAAAGAGGCGAAACAAATTATCGGCGTTTGTCCGGAGTAAAGAAAAAAAAATAAATAAAAGCCTTTTTAAACTTTTCTGCACGACTCGAAAGATTAAAGAGGTTCCTTTGAGTGGGGGGGGGATGGGAAAAAAAATGAAAACTGCAGTAATAGCGCCGAGAATACGATATACGCGTACGTAGTTGGTTCGGAGTGAATATTATTGTGATGATTTTTTTTTTCGTGCCATTCTCTTAAGGCGATTAAATATGAAAAAAAAAAAAAAAATGTTTATTTTTTCTTTCCAGAGGCGTTCCGATAATTTTGTGTTATCCTTTTGTCGCGCGTTGCGTTTGTTCCGAGAAAATGAAAAGATTTACTACGACGACGTGTCTCTCTCTCTATATATAAACGACGTCCCTCGAGAAATTAAAAACTCGTAATAAATTCAATTATAAATAATAATTATACGCGCGCGTTTCGCCAAAACCTCACTCCCGTTGCCGTCGAGAAACGCTATGACTGACGGGTGAAAAAGCAAAAAAAATAAAACGATTCGCATATAATATAACGACAATAATTATCATTATATATATATATATATGTAAATAGTCGGAAAGCACAACGGTCTTCGGTAAAAAAAAATATTTCCACACTTTTCCCGTGTTGAATATGTGTTTGAAAAGAGTAAAAATCACATAGTGTGTGTGTGTGTGTGTACATTATAGTGTAACGCGTTCGCCTTTATAATATTCACCCGGCCCCCGCGGCACAGACGAAATGTTGGATCAATAATGCTGACTGAAGAAAATATATACGAGTACACACGGGCGAAAATCAAAGTTTGTGCGTTTCGACTGCAATGAAACGGTACGGTAATATATATATATATATAATGTTCGAATTCCCCGTTGTTATTATTATTATTATTATTATTATTAGAGTACAATTTCTTTTTCTTTTCTCCCCTCGTTCGGACTTTTTTTTTTCGCGAAAAATTATAATACATACGCGCGGAAAATTCGATATTAAACGACAATATTTACGCAGTGTCGATTTCACAAAATAGAAATATTTTCAAAAAAAAAAAAAAAAACGTTTACACGATAGTTTACCGATTGTTGTACTCGTATAACGCGCGGTTTGAAGTATATTATTATTTTATTTAAAGTAAGGATCGTTGATTGACTTAGAAAAATTATTCAAACGCAATAGATTTTTTTTTTTTTTTTTACTTTATTACATAAAAACGATAGTTCGTTACCGCGATTTATTGAAATATTTTTTTCGTTTTTAAGGAAAATTGTTATATAGGCACATGACTTTGGTTTCGAATATTTCCAACGTTTGCGCGACAAAAGTTTATTTCTTCTTTTAAATTTTCGTTGGAATTTTTAATCGCGTTTTTTTTTTGTTTTATTCAAGCTTCCAAGCGTGCGCGCATTTGATGAAATTAACGCGCTTATCATAAAAAAAACAAAACCCTATATATATATATATATTATATATTTGCAGAGACATATCGGACAGTGTTTTTTTACACTGCAGTATAATAACGCAAATGGAATGAAAAAGAAAAAAATCTCTTCCCGCATTTGAAGTATTACAATTATTATTGTAAACGATAACGCGTAAACGATCGTAGGTATTCCAGAAATTTTAACGGGACTAATATTTCACATATGAAAGCGTATTATGGATGATCCGAGGAGAAGGGAATTGCGAGCGCGCGTGTATAGATTATTATTCGCTAATGGTTTCCAGCCGTGAAAAATAAAACGAATTTTGAAACAAAAAAAAGTGAATCTCGCGAGAATGATGATATCGCGCGTTGACAAAAGAAGAAAACAGCTTTTGTTAAAAGGAGTTTTCATTGTATTCGCCGGCGAAAGGTTTTATGAAAGAAAAATAAACTATACACACACATTATACTCGTCTTGTGTTCCCCTTTAACCCGTACGGACGATAAAATAATGGAAAACGCGGGGATACGCTCGCGAACTATGAGTGTATCGCGTCCCGAGCTGCGCAGGTGAGAGTGAAAGAAGTATTGATATATTATTAAAACGCGCAACACACTTGCAATTTGCGTTCTTCTCTATATTTGTATACAGTTTTAACAACAAGACGGATGTATAATATTATTGCGTTTGATCACACGCTACTTATCCTTCTCTGTCTTTTAAAATGTCCCTTAATGACTCTCCTCTCTCTCTCTCTCTCTCTGAACTTTTCACCATTTCCCTGCCATCTGCGACATTAATCAACTCCTTTTCCAATCGCCCCAAATGTATCCACTGAGCGCTCGCGTTTCCATTATTTACTCGATTCCCTCAAAATTCTATTTAATGCCCATCACACGTTTTCTCTTCGAAACCTTCTACTGTCACATCCTCGCCACATTATTAATTTTTTTCCTACACAACTCCTTATATAAATGTCGCAATCGCCATTTCATATTTTCTATTTAATATTTTGTATTTAATATTTTGTTGAAATAACTGTTGAAATTAATAATGTATTGTACAAGGTTTCAATAATAATAATAAATATTATTGCGACGATGCGCGTTTAAACGTTATTTTTGTCGTACGCTCCCGGTAGTGTCGACGCGACAAATTTTCTACGAAAAATAAAACCACTACAGCGGAGTATAATATTGGGTACTTTTGGGCGGCAAAGAAAAATATGTTAAAATTAATGAGTTAAAAAGAATTACGACTTTCGAAGTCTTCACCGCTGTGATATCGGAGTTGTCGTTTTGCAGTCCGGCGAATCGTTGAAAATATAATGTTTTTAAAATGAAATCTCCCTTTAATTTTATGGCGATTTTCAATAAAACACAATAAAAAAAAAAAAAAAAATGTAATAATAAAATTTCCGTAAGAGAACGAACGGATAAAAAAAAAAAAGAAGCAATATTTTCCATCGAAAGATTTCATCGTTTTCGTTTACACGATTCACACACACGTGTTCATCGACACGCATAAAAGCGACTTTATATTCGTGTGCCGTGTACCGTAAACGTAAAAAATTATTATTACTCCAAAGTAAATCGATTCGTTTAAAATATTGTAATTTTATTAATCGAACGGAATCATTAAAAATGTATTGCGCGTGTAAAAAAACGAAATAGGTCATATTTAACGATAATAATTGTATAAAACAGTTTATTTGAGGGGGATAGGATAGAAAAAAAACTGTATATATATATATACAGTGTGTAAACGCTAATTGAAAACACTCAATATTTTTGCGTAGAGCAATGCATTTTGAATTCTGTTTTTTTAGATGGAAGTTGTACTTAATAATACACATTTTTATGGTCTCTGAACTTAAATCTGTTTATTATATTCGCGCATGCGCAATGCAACTTTTTTTTCTTAAATGGCAACCCCCACTTTTGAGCACAAATTATTTTTTTTCATATTTTTTTATGAATTTTAGTGGTTCAACCAACTTTATATGTCCAAAATTGATTGAATTACAGCAATCTAACGAAAAATATCGAAAATTTCGCGATTTTCATTTTTGTCCCCTATTACTCTGAAAAAAAACCGTCCTAGATACTTGAAAACTACCCCATCTAATTTATTAAAGTTTTATTTCATTTCGAACTACCCATTGTTAGGTCCATAATTAGCTGAGTTACGGATATTTCAATTTATTTGAAATTTTCCGCAAGAATTTGTAATAATTTTGCCGTTACATGGACATTTTTTAATTACAGAGGTTGATTCTGTCACTTTACCATTTATTTTATGTTCTACAATTGTTTTTCAACTTGTGAATGAATAATGCAATTCTGAAATGTCTATTCAATATTACTTTTCACAATTATACTATTGAAAATTGCAACAGAAACTTAAATAATTTGTTTCATTATTATCTTTAACATTGATCATTAAATTTTATCGGGCCTTCTACAGTATCTTTTGGATAAACTTTATCTTAATGGCCTCATATCAAAAATGTATTTGCTTTGACACTAATTTAAAGAAAATAAATGAAATAAGCAAATAGTTCAATATTTCTCACTGTTCATTTATATTGTACAACATTTTGTAAAATTTGACTAAAAAGCAATATTAAATATGAATCATTCGGAGAAAGTTGATATGCTATTTACTTATTGGGAGTGCCGTAAAATTCACGTCTTACAGCACAAACTTATGCTCAACGTTACCCAGGTATGCTTAGTTAAATTTATTATTTTTATTTAGAGAATTTTCTAAATTAATTTTTTTTTATAAATTACTCCAGATAGAGAACACCCTTCTTGCAGTTTTTTTTTCAACTTAGAAAAAAATCTTAGAATTTGGGGATCATTTTCAAAAAGAAGTAACAATCCACAACAAAGACGAAGTGATTCATTAGGTGAAGAGGTCGAGAACCAAGTATTAGCGTACGTCAGATTAAATCCTCGAGTATCTACACGTCACGTTGGTAAAGAAATTGGAATATCTCATACTATGGTTCATAAGGTTTTAAAAAAGTATAAAATGTATCCGTATCGACCTGATATAGTTCAACATTTGCGCGAGGGTGATGCAGTTCGTAGAATTACATTCGTTGCTTGGTTGGTGGACAGATTAGACGAAAATCCATTTATTTTAAATTCGATATTATGGACAGATGAATCTAAGTTCACCAATAATGGTGTTATTAATAAACAAAATAACCGTTATTGGGACGATCAAAATCCACATTGCACATTTGAAACTAACAACCAAACCGTGGGGAAATAAATGTCCTGGTGTGGTTTAATTGGTGGTAAACTGTTGGGACCATATTTTTATGATGGAACACTTAATGGTAGAAAATATTATAATTTTCTAATAAATGATTTACAAATGATGTTTGAAGATATTCCGTTAGCTATTAGACAAAATCTAATTTTTCAACAAGATGGCGCTCCAGCTCACAATGCAATTATTGTTCGGAATTATTTAAACGAAACATTTGTAAATCGATGGCTAGGAACGCACGGACCCATTGAGTGGCCACCAAGATCACCTGATCTTACTCCATTAGATTTCTTTGTATGGGGTCACTTAAAACTATTGTGTATGCCGATCCTCCTATAAATCTTCAACATTTAAAAGATAGAATAAAAGAAGCATGTAACGAACTGACCGAAGCACAAATTACAGCTGCAACTAATAAAGAACTTATACGGCGTGCTGAAGCATGTATTGAGCACAACGGACAACGATTTGAGCAGTTTTTAAAATAAAGTTATTATAATTAAATAAAATTGTTACTAGAGTTAAGTTTATTATCAATTAAACTGTTAATTACCTGTTAAAAGTAAAGTAAAATACATAAATTACATACCTACATTTTTTTCTTTCCTAATCCTATTTATTCAAGTAAAATTATGACAAATCGACATTTCAGTGTCGCACTATTCATTCACAAGTTAAAAAACAATTGTAGAACATAAAATAAATGGTAAAGTGACAGAATCAACCTCTGTAATTAAAAAATGTCCATGTAACGGCAAAATTATTACAAATTCTTGCGGAAAATTTCAAATAAATTGAAATATCCGTAACTCAGCTAATTATGGACCTAACAATGGGTAGTTCGAAATGAAATAAAACTTTAATAAATTAGATGGGGTAGTTTTCAAGTATCTAGGACGGTTTTTTTTCAGAGTAATAGGAGACAAAAATGAAAATCGCGAAATTTTCGATATTTTTCGTTAGATTGCTGTAATTCAATCAATTTTGGACATATAAAGTTGGTTGAACCACTAAAATTCATAAAAAAATATGAAAAAAAATAATTTGTGCTCAAAAGTGGGGGTTGCCATTTAAGAAAAAAAAGTTGCATTGCGCATGCGCGAATATAATAAACAGATTTAAGTTCAGAGACCATAAAAATGTGTATTATTAAGTACAACTTCCATCTAAAAAAACAGAATTCAAAATGCATTGCTCTACGCAAAAATATTGAGTGTTTTCAATTAGCGTTTACACACTGTATATTATATATTACGTTTACTCGGGATTTTTTGGTCCACGACCAAAATATAATGATCAACCGTCACGTCCCGAATATATATAATATTATATTATTAATATATATACACACACACAGCCTGCTGATCGTGACGTGTTTTTAATTTCGACATCACGGACAACGCGCGGCGACGGTTTTCGCCAGCGCTTATTTTCCTCGTGTCAAATAAAAGTTTTCCTGTATGTTATAAAATTTTTCTTCCTCTCCACTGACAGGCTCCGTGCATGTATACGCGTTTCTGGTTTTCCGGATGAAAATTATATTTTTATTTTTCGAATCGATTCCATCTTTCATACGTATTTATTATTATTATTTTTTTTTTCGCTCGCTCCAGAAAAATTGTATTCCCGTTTTATCTTTTTTCGTTGAACGTGATATTTTAATAAGATTGTGCGGCGATACACAACCGAATTTCTAAAGTGCGTATGCATGAAATATATTTGTACTCTGTGTGTGCGTGTGGTGAATACCTAACGGGCGATGGAAAGGAGGAACGTCGTATTTGTACCGTCGTACATTGTGTTTATGATTTCATGCGGCGAAAATAACGTGGCATTTCGAATAAAACGTTTACAAAAAGTTTTCAAATAAAACGTTTTTATAATATTCATTTTTTTTATTTTAATTAAAACCGTAAACGAGTAACGTTATCGCGTAGGCATAGAGTGGAGAATATTTTTGTCGTATCGTACACACCGTATATGCGCGCATTATAAACCATAGAACGAAATGTTTCAAAAAAAAAAAAATATATTATAATTAGACGTTTGTTTCGCAATGTTATTATTATATAAAAACGTATCGCGGCGTATTTTTAAAATACTTTTATTATTTTTATTATAAAAAAAAAAAATTGTATTTTAGTATCGCGGAGCTAACTGAAATAATTTCTTCCTTCGTATCCCAATTATTACTGTTTTTTTTTTTTTTTGAAATTATAATTATTATTTTTTTTTTTTTTGCGACACACGTCGTTGGCGTACACATATAGTAAATGTGTTGGACGCGTTTAGTCGAATGATTTCGTAAAAACCGATATAGATATATATTCGATACGGATCGTTTTCGAAAAATATACGTATTAAAGAAATTTTCTACGCGATATTTCGAAAAAAAAAAAAATACAATAAAATCAGACATAACTACGCGTATAATCTGACACGAGAAAATCGTCAATGTTATTAATGCGGAGAAAAAAAAACATAAATAATTCCGTATTATACGTTTTGTTTTTCACGCGTAAAATTTCCATACAATATATAGCGTAAGAAGTCATACGAGAGAAGAGTTAATTAAACAGTTTGCGTAAATGACTGAGAAATAATAGCCCGTTATGAATTAAACAGTATATTAACACGAATTTTCGAACGACAATAATTTTACGGGAACGTTTATTAATATTTTTTTTTTTTTATACGTATGGACCAAACGACAAACGCGCACACCGGACAATTTTATTTCACCAGTGTTGGAGACTTATAGCGTTCACTTTTTTGTCGTTTATTGTCGAAGAGAAAAATCAATTCGTTTCTCGATATAAAATCTGAAATTAAAATTTTTTTTTTACCGTATTTTATAGATTTCTTTTCGGTAAAGCGGTAATTCTTTTGCGTTTTTTTTTTATTTTTATTTTTGCATATTATGACAAATTTTTCACTTTTTAAACAATAATTTTACACCGATCAAAGAAATTAAACGAAATATCCAATCGAATAAAAAAACACATTACTGCAATCGCATGTTTTTTGAGGCAATACGCATCCGAATTCGGATCTGAATTTTGTTGTAAATTACTGACGCGGGTATAATGTTTTGATTGTGAATTAAAAATAACTATTTTTGAAAAATAAAAGTTTAAAATCAAGAAATAATACAGATTTATTATAAATACGTAAACGTTTTCGTTTTAAATTACAACGTGTTATATTTTAAATGTTATAATCGAATAAAAAAAATAAATATTTTAACCCGTATTTTTCGATATTTTTTTTTTGTGCATGTTGTTATCGTGTTTTTTTTTTAAGCCCCGGACTTATTACGATTAAATGTTATTTCAAGTAAAAATACTTGTCGTTATTATTATTATCGTCCCGGAAACAAATATTACAACAATAATAACAGTGAAAGGCGGCGTGTGCTCGAATTTGAATACGGATAATATATTATTAATCATATACACCTTATAAGTGTCTAAATCGAATGTTTACAACAAGAGTCTGTGTGCGATGGTACACGAATATCGACGATTTGATATAATAATAATATTATTATTATTGTTATTATAACGCGTTAGTTTTAATGAGCGAAAGTTTCTCGTACGCTTCGCTAATAATATTACACACCAAAACGCATAATATATTTTATTATAATAACTCGTATTGTGTAAACCAAAGCTGTTTTGTTTTGCGCGTTTGTGTGTATATACGAATTTTATATTTAAGTCGTATATTGTCGGAGATGAGTTATTGTATACGTTATATATCGAGTATTTCGTCAGTTTAACATACAGAAAAAAAAAAATATATATATATGACAAGTATTTAAAAGTGTTCGGGGTGTTATATATGATGAAAGACGGACAAAAAAAAAAAAACAATTTTTTGGGAGGTTCGTCTTCTGCAAGCCAAATTTATATCAATTTCTGGGTCACCGTAACAAAAAAAAAAAAATAAATAAATAAATAAATAAATTGAAAAATCTACAGTTAAGTATTGAGAGAAAAATTGCGGTACACGATAATGGCAACGCGTAACTCACTTGAGACTAGGACCCTGTTGAACAGCGAGAGAACGAGAGCTGCGAAGACTACCGTGACTTTGTTAAATGGTCTCTGGTCCAGCCGTAGGCCCATGCCTCTCTTCCCATACTCCTTGTTAGACCTCTGACGACGCCATACTCATCTGGAAATGGAAAAAGAAAAAACGAAAATCCGGTTACTATTTTTCACCGTATACGTGTGTACAGGTCGACTCTACTCGTACGCGGTTTAAGAGTTTTACGCAAATAATGTAATAAAACGTGTATACAGTGTGAACGATTTAATTCATACGGGAAAATCGTAAGTGTTCTGTGTGTATACAGAAATGAAAACGTCTGTCCATTACACAATTTCCATTTCTTTTTCTTTTTTTTTTATAAGTATACGCGACAATAAATTCTCGAACACAACGGAAGTTTCGTTAAATCGCTTTTTCGTGCGGTTTTTAATCCGCTTTTTATTCCTCATTTTTCTTCACTCTATACACACTACGTTATTATTTTATTTAAAGCACTATTCCGTCATTAACACGCTACAGCGCGTTGAACTCAATGTAAGACACGTATTAGCCGGTAATTGTTATTTTCTCGTCAAATCACAAAGAAACGTATTACGTCAAGTCCCGTTGGCGCGAGTAAACGAATCGACACAATTGTTTCGGACTTTTCGACGTGTTTTTCTTTTTCTTTTTTTTTTTTACAACTTTATAATTTCATTCTTATAAAAACGTTTTATTTCCCACTCGCGACGCGTTAGAGAACGAGTAAATACATTGAAAATATCGAACGCTTTATACACGTAAATGTCAATCGATTTTCTCATTGTGCTCGGAACTAATTGGTCAGGAACGCGCCAGAAATATATTACTCGGATTTCGTTAAATCACGCGATCTCGTTCGTTTCGAAACGAACGAATTTTAAGCATGAGAATGAAATAGATTAATTTTTCCGATTTGAATAAATAAGCCCAAATATTATCGCCTAAAACTACAACGACAAATATACTCAAGTGCAGCGAATATTTTAATATTTTAATACTTTTAAACACATCGTTTGGTAAGTTTTCGAATTAGTTTTAATGAAACATAGAGGCATTGCTTAAAGGTAAAGCAAACAATAATTGCTATATAACGCGGACGCCGTACTGATTCGTATAAACGTCATAGGCGACTTTAGATATTTATTTAAGTGTCTTGTATTTAATGTACTAAATTTAACGTCGGTATTTAGCGGATCGGTTGAAAATTCACGAATGTCGATTTTCAAATCGGTTTGAACCGATACGGAAAATCGTCTGCGATTAATTTTGATAAATTTAATCGAATCCGTATATTTAGGTCACATCACGAAATTTACGAACACGAAATAATCACTTTACACAAAATAAAAATATCCGACCGGGCCAATGGCGAATTCGGATGCAGGACCGCTGATGTTATAACTATTTTCTCGTGTATTATTATTATTATTCTATTTTACAACGCGCGTTGTTTGCGACAAATTTGACGCGCAAGACGATTTCAATTCGTGTTCAGCGTTATTGCATCGGGATAACATTTGAATTAAAAGAGAACTTGCGCCCAGAACGAATTACAACACGACTTAAATATATATTCGCCGTACAAAGGCCACGTGATATCACAAAAAAAAAAAATCATAAATAATCCGTTTTAATATTCGGTGAAAACGTAATCGTTAGTGTGCGAATAGTAATGCGACTTATAAATATATTCGTTTTTTCTACGCGTACTGTGACACGAATATATTATAAATCGCGAACAGAAAGTAAAACACGACCACTGTACAACGAACACGCTAAGGAGTTAAAATTTCCAAGTTTCCAAGTGATTTTTATTCGTTCGCGGAGAGGCTAATACGCCTGGTCACGAATCGATATCGCGTTTGTAAAAAAAAAAAACCTGTCCTCGGCGTTCCAACACGGAATTCTCTCGGGAATTCCGGTAAAATTTCGTTATTTTACGGATTCCCGGTACATTCGTTTCTGTTGCGCGGCGACAATAACGGCGCGTGGAAAACATCAAAAAAAAAGAAATAGAAACACCGGGAGAAAAGAAGGCGTGGCGGCGGAGCGTTTACGATATTAATTTTTTTTTTGCACTACGATTTATTACAACGGACCTCGCCGCGTAGTCGGGGTGACGGTAGAAAAAAAAAAAAAACTCCTCACGTTTCGACGGGACGACGGCGGCGGGTCCGTTTCGGTACGGTCGCGTACCATAAGGGCCGACGACGGTGCGGCGCCGAAGACGGTTGTACAACCGCCGGGTCGCGGCGGCCGTACGCCATGGGCGGCGGCGGCGGCGGCGGTGCGGTCCTCGTGTCCTCCGGTCCGTCAAGCCGCCGCGCCGGCCGTCCACGCGTTTTTCGTCGGCCGTCCGTCCGGTGAGAAACGCCGCGCGACAGCGACAACGCGATTATGACACCGTGTCTTACAACGGCCCGTCGTTCACACCGTCGTCGCGGTACCGAAATTCGTTGGATGCATATCGATATACGTACGAAATCGTATTCACTTACGACGGTTCCGCGCCGTTTTAGAGTAAAACAATTGAGGAAAAAAAAAAAAAAACGCCGGAGAGAGAAAAAGGCGTTTGTTGCACGCGCCCGGACGACGACGACGACGACGGGTATATGTTCCGTACGCGTGTGTACGCGGTACAACGGGGTGCGCAGCACTGACGCGCGCGCGACTGCGGCCGCAGGGATTCGCCGGCCGCTGGACCGGAGCAAGGGCGTGGATCGACGCGTGCGCTTTACCCGGCCGTCCCAACCCCGGCTGGGTCCACAACGACCCGCCGCCGCACAGCCCGTCAGCGCGTACGCGTACGCCGGGCATCCACCCGACGTCGCGCGCCACACCCCGTCGGTCGACTCGCCGGGTCGTCGTCGTCGTCGTCGTCTTCGGGTACAGTGTGCGTGTGCACTGTGTAGTGTAATTTGGACGATGCGAGCGATGCGGTGTACCATACCAGAAAATATTATACCGGAATATGATGCGCGTGTACGTAAACGCGGGGTATATAATGAGCGCGAGACCGGAGTGTGGCGGCGGGTTGATAACCACCACCACCACCACCACTACACTTTTTACACTTGCTCCGTCGGTATCGTTTGAACGAAACGATTCAGCTATTTTATATTATTTTAAGAAAAACAAAAGGAAATTCGTTTAGATAAATCGGGAATTACAAATTTCCAATATTGTTTTTTTTTTTTTTTTTTTTGAAATTATTATAAAACTCGGTTTCGACGAAAATCGTATTTTATCGGGGCCGACGATTTTCTTATTAAAACCGAGAAAATCGAAATACGCGTGTGAAACGACGTAACGATTGCGTGTACCCGGGGATAGTGGTGTGCGCGCGACGCGTAAGGGCCCGGAAAGTATTTCTGTTCTGTTTCCCACCCCCAAAAAAAAAAAAAATAAATAGTTTTCACCGAGTAGAACGTAAAACGCGTCGTCGTGAAATCCGATAAGATCGAAATTACTCCGCGTTAGGTGATATAATAGGAGTTAGGCGTGTGACGAGAGTTTTTACGCCCCTCAGCTCGAGTTAACAGTTTTAGAGACCTCCGTGAAATTTTAATGGATTTTCGTCCAAATGTTTTTACACGGTATTACTCAAAATTATCCGCTAACCGAGCACGTAACACGACGAAACGACGATTTGCGCGTTGATTTTTACTCGGGGAAATATTTCGACGAGTTCGCGTATAATAATAATAATACGTCGTTACGCACTCGACCGTTTTTATTGAAAAAAATCCTCAATTAAGTGGCTGTAAAGTTTAGAAAATCGTCTGCGTACGATCGCTGCTGCTATTATATTTATAGCACGTGTTGGCGTACGGCACGCGGATTTATAATACCCGAGAATTGTTTTTTTTTTTTTTTTTGGCTACAATCGAACGTGTCATATATATTACGTCGTAGAGAAGACTATAAGATTTTCTCCGGTTTTTTTTTTTTTTTAATCGACACTCAACAAACGACAGTTTTAGACTGTGCTCGATGTTCGTGACTTATGTCGGCGGACTATGGTGTAATAGAATAAATACGGTTTCGTTACAGATTTAACAAAAGAAAAAAAAAAGTGATTTCGAAACGAAATGTTACGATTTCATGTATACGCGTAAAATAAGAATAATTCAAATGATTTAAAAAAAAAAAATGTCGAGCACGTATATTGGCAATCGCGTAACGGTTGATTGGTCAAAATATCTTCGACCGAAAAATATTAAAAAAAAAAACAAAAATATATCTATTACGCGGTTTACAAAATTGTATTCGAATTTTTTTTTTTTAATAACAAAACGATCGCTTAAATATAGTATAATATTTTATTATGTAGGATGTGTAGAAGACTTGAGTTAAGATGTGATATTCACAATATCTGTTCGACTGTTTAAAGTATATATATTATTTTTTTTTTTAAAGAATATTGGTGGTACGAGATCCTACTCGTACGGGACGGTTGAGATGAACTCGTCGAATAAGATAATTTTTTAAACGTTCCCCATAATTGCATTCGGTAAATTGCAATTAAAATTCAATAATCCTCAACGAGTTCTGGACGCGCATTTTATGTAAAATGTCCGCATAGATATCGGAGCACTTACGTATATACACATAATATATAAAAATATACGAAACGCGAATGACGAATATCCGTAGAGGAGTGATGGAGAGAGAGAGAGCAGCGTCTGTCAAATTTGTATATTCGTCCGACGCATCACACAAACGTATTCGAACTTTAATACTTGCGGTGGTGTGCTATAGAAATGGGATTTACAAAAAGTTTCAATACCGCCGCCTATAATATTATATGATCCAGATTTTTACAAAGCCAACAATAACGCGAAATGATTGCTTTTCCAAACACTGCGCACAATATTCACATATATCATATTATTATATAATAATATCCGAAATCCAGAAGTGAATTCAATAATAAAGTGGGCCGAATTCGCGCGCGGAAACTGACGTCTCCTCAAAAAAAAAAAAAAAAAAAAAAACATATTTCACGTTGCGGAAAATTCTGTATAGACGTATTGAAATTTAAAGGGTAGTGTAGGCCATTCGAAAATACAAAAAAAAAAAAAAAAAAACATATTGAATTCATAATAATTATACCGATTTCTTTTTCTGTTTTTTTTATTGCGTTTATTATTTTTTTTTATTAACGCGTGTATATCCCCGTAGAGATTTCCTCGTCGATTTCCGTAATTTTATCGATTCGGAAAATAAAAATCTTTTCAACCCTCCGAAACGCATAAGCATTAATAACTGTGGGAAAGGAGATTTCGTTGTCCGTTCAGAGAGCATTTGAGCGCGTCGCGAGAGGAACCTAACCGCATAATACGCATAAGCGTAAACGGAAAAGCGAAAGTATTGACCTTTGCCGACCATGTTTTAGGTCTTATACAGCCGACCCGTTGCCAAGTTTTCATTCGCGTCCCCTTCGCCCGTTCCCTTTTACGCGCTTTTTTTCCCCCCATTCCTAAACTTTTCTGCCTTACACCCCTACTGCAGCAGCAGCAGCAGCAGCAGCAGCGCACGTATCCCTTCGGTCCGAGTTTCCTCTACGGCTGAATCTCTCTCGTCCCGCACAACCGCCATCCTGCGAAAGGGCTCGCAGAACGAAAGTTTCGCATTTATATATTACACACACACACACACACACAGTGACCGATATAACGCGTGTCCGGTCGTCGTCGTGTCCTTAATCTTTTTCTCCTCCTCCTCCTCCTCTTGCTCCTCTTCTTCGATTGCTCATACACGGATCTGAGGCACGTCCCTGCGGCGTCGGCGAACACGATATTTTTGATCCCCCGTACCAGAAAACGATGCACCAGAGACGACGTATCATTTTCAATCCAAACGCGCGTGTAAAAAAAAAAAAAGAAACACACACGCTAACTTATACGTATATAATATTTATAAAAACGGATACGCGGTCAGAATGATCAATTCGTCGACGGCGCAAACAAACACCAACCGACCTCGTACGTCTCAAAATCTTTTGCCATTATAATATATATATATACTCGTATATATATGCACACCTGTATATACGAGCAGATTACGCCCTGGGGAATTGAAAGCAGTCGTTATGCCCGCTTTTTCAAGTGATTGATAACACGCGCTCGCTCACACGCCGCCGCCCTGTATAATATATTATAATATATTATTACAGTTGTTTCATCGCGACTTACAATAATAATAATAATAATAATAATATATACAAAACGGCTTTGTCAGTAGGTTTTACGGGATGGCGTATGGCTCGAAGGACCATCTACAACGCGATTTTTTATATATATAAAAAATTAGTAGCTTATGGTTATTTAACGTGGACGATATGTGGTTAGAATGATTCATTTTTTTTAGGTAAATTTCATAGTAGGACATATCATCGGAGTATATCCGCGTTGTACGTGATATCGTTTGTGTGTTATACGGTGTACCGTGTTATTTATCCATATACAAGGAGGAGGATAAAATGTAACGAGTTATTATTATTATATGTTTCGAAAGAAAGTGATATGCAATTTTGTCTTAGTGAAACGAAATTGTTTAGTTTTCGATTCGACCTAACGATAAATTTATATGGGTACGATAAAATACTGTTAAAATATATAATACATCAATTAGAAAATACAAAAGTTGAAAACCTAAAAAAAATTTCGTTTTTCTTTTCCATTACAAATTTTGGTTGGTTTTGAATTACACTTCAGGCGAGAAAAAAAACGTCGAACAAAATACCAAATAAATACGATTTATTGCCGAAAAATAACGCGCGTGTCGAGATAAGCCCGCGAGCACTGCCTTTAAAGTGAAAAAATGTTTGCGGACAAATTAAAAAAAAAAAACACATCGTTGTAAAAACAATACAATTATCGCGCTTTGTTGAGAATCGAAAAACAAAAATTGCTTGTAATGTGTAAAGTTTACAAAATATTATATTTCAATAGTATTCGAATTTATTTATGTAATAAATATATTTTATTTAAGTGTTGGCATTTTGTTTTTGACGAGTAACGTTAAAAAGTTTTGTTCTATATAGGTCCGATTTGATTTGAAAAATATATTTGTAAATAAAAAAAATTTGATAAAAATCCTCGCCTATGTATACACAGGATACAGGAGCTATTGGACTATGAAAAATATACTCACTCTGACGGTATTTATTTAATATATAATAATGTTACCGGATATTTTTTTTTTTTTGTATATTTTCTTAAAATATTTCGAATACTTTATCATCGAGACACGTCTAAATAACAATACTTTGATATCCGTTGGTATTATTGTTTTTTTTTTTTTTTTTACCAGCTTCAGAGGCCGTTTAAGCCCATAGCTGCAATACACACTTCCTTCCATCTCTCTCTCTATCCATTGCTACCTCCCTGTAGTTTTCAACTCCTAGCGATGTTAGATCCTTTGAGACTTTATCAAACCATCGTTGTTTAGGTCTCCCTAGTGGCCTCTTTCCTTGTGGCTCCCAATTTGGATCTCCTTTGTAATCATGTTAGACCTTAGTATGTGACCTAGTCTTTTGGCTCTAATTTCCCCAATTATATTTGGTTCTCAAAAGATATTGTATACTACTTCATTTGGTCTTATTCCATACCTTTGTGTTACATTATTTATTTTAGGTCCACATATCTTCCTTAGAAACTTTCTTTCTACTATATCCAATTTTCTCTCGTCCTCTAACGTTGTTGGTCATGTCTCGCTTGCATACGTTATGATAGGTCTTGCTATCACTTTGTATAGTCTCATTTTCGATTTTTTTGATAGTATCTTTGATCTCAGGCACTTAGATAGTGTATGTAGACATCTGTTACCCGCTAAAACGCGTTTCTCAATCTCTTCGTGATTATTGTTTTGACTGTTTAATTCTGTACCAGGATACTTAAAACTATGTACTTTCTCGAATTTGTACTCTCCGATCTGTATATTCCTTGTCTGATGTATTTGTGGTTATTCTCCTGTTATACACATTAACTTGGTTTTGTTTTCATTTATTTCCAAATCTATATTGTCTCGGCACTTCGTGTTAATTCCTCTGTTCCTAATTTTATATCGTTTTCAGTCTCTCCAAGCACTACGGTATCATCTGCACACGCTAGGATTGATACAGATTTGCCGACATCAATTCATTTATATTATTACGTATGCCTCGACGAGTTACCACCTCCAGTGCGATGTTAAAGAGTATAGGAGAGAATGAATCACTCTGTTTTAGTCCAACTGCGGTTTTGAACTCTTACAGGCCCACCACTAGTCGGTTATTATTATTATTGTGTTAGATCGATTAGAGTTCAAGGCGAATTTAATATATAATTAATTCGCGCGCGAAAACGCGAGACAGTTAATACATTGTTATACACATCAGCGTATTATATAACATATTACGAATCTTAGAGAAAATTGTCAATTATGGTTAAATTCGAAAAAATAAATAAATAAATTCCGTTTAAACATTATACTGCAGCGTGTAATCTCCAGCCGGTACGGAATACGTGAAATATTTAATTAAATTTCCAGTGAAAACGATATATTTCCAGCCACGGTGTACATTTCCGCGTCGTCGTCGTCGTCGTCGTCGTCGCGTTGTAATGACGAGGGCGGCGTACCACACGTTTTATTGTTACACAAAAACCGAAAAAGGGTTCGGATAAATATTTGAAAAAAAAAAAAAAAACGTTTTTTTTTTTTGTTTTTTTTTGTTTTTTTCCTGAAACGCCGCGCCCGCCCTTTTTCCCTTGTTCGCGAAATCCCTGCGCGTCCGGTAAAAAACAAAACTGGCTCGGGACAAATTGCGGTCGGTCACCGCGCGACGGTCATTATTTTCATTTTCAACGCGCGGCCGCGCGGCTCCGCGTCATCGGAAAAACGGTCAATTTATGGAATATCATATCCTCCACACGCATATCTGGTAATATCTTCAGCGCCCTCCTCCATCCTCACCATACGTCCGCTTTGATTTATTCCTTCTACGCGTTCCCTCCCCGCACCGCGAGCGCCGGTCATATTTCAGAGCGGGCGATTCGTACGTCCCTCGCCAGAACAAAATACACTTTTGGCGAGGATAAATTCGCCGGCGCATTTATTGCTGCTGCGTCGTTCCTATACGCGCGTACGAGATGATTCGTTGAAAATCGTCAAAAAAAAATAAGACGTTTTTTTTTTTGTTTACGCGCTCCATACATAATTTCGTCGAAAAATAATCTTTTATATACGCGTAAATATTTTTTTTTTATACGCGACGTTTCGTTAAAAAAAAAAAAAAAAAAATGTATCAAACGCCGAAAACGACAATTTATAAATGTTATGTACACATGTAAGACAGGATTAAATTTATTATGATCTTTAGAAAACCGTTTTACAACAGCCGTACTCGTCGTATAATATTCGTATAACAACGTTACGAGCTGAAAATAATACGTAATAACGCGTTAAAATAGAAAAATATTAATTTACTAAATAATCATTGGGGTACGATCACGGTGTCCGACGAAACGACGGATGTCACAATTATGTTTTCTTTATTTTCATAAACCGTTACATTTCTTTATGAAATGTTCAAATTAAAAAACGCTCGATATACTCTTAAAACGTATATCGTTTTGTAAAAAAAAAAAAAAAAAAAAAAAATATTTTCTAAACTTGAAATACGTATTTTTTTTACGCGCTAAAACCGATCCGTATGCCGAATTCGTTCGACAAAGGTCGTTACAAATATAAGAAAAAAATAATAATATAAAAATCCCATCTCTCCGATTCTGTTCTATTTCACGGTACTTTACAGTTTCAATCGATATGTATCGGTAACACTCTTTTTTTTCTTTCTGCTTTACCCGTTACGGATCGTAAAGAAGTAAAAAAAAAAAAACAATTTTTTTTTCCTTTTCCTCCTCCGTATTATTTCGTCGTTCGCGTATATACGCGCGTGTACGCACAGTTTAAGGCTTATTTACATAATGGCGAGCGTCCAAAAGTGGCTGAAACGAGCTCACTCACCATCACCACTCGCTCTCTCGGTCCGGGCCATAACGGGCTGACGTTATGATAAATGATGCGGAGTGCTATTGCGGACGGCCGTCCTCCGGGGAACGACCGGCGACGACGACGACCACAACGGGCGTATAAAAATATTATTCTCCGCTCAGCGTTACACACTAGCAAATCCCGTTGTTTTCACACTCGAAAAGTTCCGTAAACATTTTATTATTATAATAATAATAATAATAACGATAATAATAAATACGTTATACATTTGCCCGGTAAAACATGTTATATAATATACCGCGAGAAGTGGACGAAGTGACGTCGACGGTTTGCCGAGACGTCTGTTGATTTATTACGATGATGAGTATATTTTGTTGGAAAATATTTCTATTGGAACTCGTCTGTTTAGTTCCTCTCGGAATACGTATTCGTGGACACCATATTTTTATGATAATGGTAAACCACGTGTTTGTTTGTCGGAAACTTATTTTAATGGAAGATATTCCGTTGGAAAAATATATTCTGCGTTGCCGGAATAGTTTGGAAATTGAAATTTCGGAACATATTTTTCTGGAACCGTATAAACATGCTTAGGATACGGACAATTTTTAAAACTCGCAACGAGCATCGGACTCGATCAGTTAAGAGAAAAGAGATTTTCCGAAAAGTCCTTCGAAAGCGATTTTTACGGAAACCCGCCTCATCTTAAATGATCCCGAACCGAAAAATTACGTACTATTAATACGGTGATTGAAATCGCGAGTAAGGCGGAAGTTATAGCAACCGATTTGACTTGTTTGTGATGAGAGTGTGTGACGCGGAAGCGGAAGACCACCGCCGCCACTGTCATCACTCCGTCACACGGTCGGCTGCAAGTCCTCGGCCGAGTTCGGTTTTTATAACGAACGATTCACTCGTATTTCTCTTCCTCACTCACTCATCCCGTTTTGAATTAACTTATCGAGCGTTTCTTAAAAAGTTTCGCGTTCCCGCTAATCCCTTGTACACGCACACACACACACACACACGCGTTTCGTAAAAGGATTGTTTTAAAACGAGGGGAGGGGGTGGGACACGGGCCAGAGGACGACTTATATACACAGTTCGGTAAATGTCCAAAGTTTCTTCTATTCGGTACGGCGTTATATTATATCGAGGAAATGACACGACCGTAATAATTATATAATAATAATAATAATAATAATAATAATAATAATAAAATCATAACATTTATATGCCTCATGATCGTATTCAAGAAGACCGTGTCTAAGAAATGATAACAATTACTGGCAACGATAACGGTCCTTTACCGTATATTAGGAATTATCATTGTGTCAACGTTCTCGGTAACATATGTGTAGTAACACGAGACGCGCTATTGTAACGAAAAAGCAAAAAACAAAAAACTCGTTTTTCGGAAAATTTTGAAATTCGTCGGCGACACATTGACCGAAATTGTAATTTCTTTTCTTTCTCGAATTCAAAATCGCGGCTAATTTATTCTCTTTCTGTACAGACGTAATGTTGAGAATGATTTTTTTTTAGTTCGGAACGACCAAAAGAGAGGCATTTAAAAAAGCTGCAGACCGACACGAGAGATAATTTTATTATTCGATCGAGTTGTTTTTTTCTCTATCTCTCCCGATTTCCAATCACCACGCGAATCCGTCGCACACGCTTCGAACGTCATTCGACGAACGTTATTATTTGCACGACGATTAACTCGTATTAAATTATATACTACGGTCGAGTACAACGACATTATCGTATCAACGAGTCGTGACTTGAACACACAGACACACACATTTCCGATTCTATACTAACGGTCCAGCTTCTTCTCCACTCCTACGCCGGATGTAATCGATCTTCACGATGATGAGTGGTCGATTTCCGTTTTGTCGTTCGGATGTCTCTCTCTCTCTCTCTCTCTCTCTGTACGTTGTCCTGTGTACTGTCTTTGTTCGAGCATAACGTTTAATATACGACAAACCGTCGTGAAAATGAGACACGATAATAATAGCAAAATTACGTCGTCGGCCGCACAGTCGCTTCAAATATAACATATCGATATAATCGTGTATTTGACGGGGGACATTTTCAAACGTATTTCCGTGTTATATTGCTGAAAAGTAAATACTAAAGAAAACGATAAATTAATGGAGAGGAAACATCAACGTTTGAAATCGACGTTGTAGGAAAGTCTCGACGGTCAAGTATCTAAAACGGAAGGTTTTGTGCACGCGAGTGTGATTTAAATTCTATATTTAATTTAAATTAACGATTATTCAATTGTTTCCGACTTTGGTGTACGAGTGTTTTTTTTTTTTAAATTCTTTCTTCCACTTTTACGGGGGATCTGCATAAGGATTCCGGACGCTGAGAAAATCGCTATGTCGATAGATCACGCGAATTTTTTTTTTCGATTTCCAGACCGGTGATGTATTTGTGCACTTTTAATACACTCAAACACGAAAATTTACGGTTTTGCGCGGTCCGACGCTGACAATGTCCGGTAAACGATGACCGTCCTACAACGCGGTGCTTTGAAACGCCTCGACGAAAATCGATCGTTGTTGGACGAATGTTGTACGCTTTGCTATCAAGACGATTCCATAAGAGAAAAAATCGCATATACCGACAATTTTTTTTCGAGAAGACGAACCGGGAAAGAAACACTTGCCTTGTCAGAATTTAGGATTTCATTTCAGTCCAGCGGAGCCTCTGCTGAATATTCCACCACGGGTTGAAATTCTATTTACACGCGTACAAAATGCAAATTGTATCGAATCGCACGGAACCAGATCGGTACGCGACTAATCGTATGAAGTTAATAAGATGATAAAAAAAGCTAGTTTCATTCCCATTGCATTGCAACCACCACTAGGTCAACAACAAATTGCCGAGTTGAAAACGCTAATTCAAGGATGAATTCATGTGATTTCCACGGATGGGTGTGTGTTGACACGCGAATTTTCAGCGTGTAATTGCAGGAACGTTTCTCTTTCTGGAAATTGTTCTCAAACATTGATATTTCACTTTTTCTTTTTTTTTATCTTATTCACGGCACGTACTTTAGTTTTATAATTTCCGAACCAAAAAAAAAAATAAATACGGAAATACATTTTTTTTTTTTAAACTTTGACGAGTGTTATTTTAAAATTTCCTCTTCGCTCCCCGTATAATAATAACACGCGGAGCACGTCAAAGCGCGCACTTGGCGGGTGTAAAATATATTAAAAGATAAATCGGTTTCCCGCTAAACAGCTACAGGGTTTCGCGTGTACGGTGCTTTTTCTCTTTCGAAAATACACATATATGCAATGGGCTTGAAAAAAAAAGTCATATACAAATCGATAATCTAAAAAAAAAAAAATGCCGAATTTTCAAAGCTCGTGCATGGCAGGCGCGTATAGTTCAAAACGCGTCGGATAAAATATAAATTTTCGATTTAAATACAAAGTTATCGTCTGGAGCGTACAAAAAAAAAAACATATTTTTTGCACAGTTCATTTCAACGAGAACTTTATATATATAAAAAAAAATGCGTTTTAATCATCAATTACAATAAAACGTCGTCGTATAAAATGTGTAATTATTACTGTCTCATATTATATACAGACGCGTATACGATTTTCTATGACTGCAGCGATGTCGTCAAAGGCGGACAATCAAAAAAATAATTTCCCAAAGCGTTCGATATGCACATAATAACACACGACACAGCGCTCTTCAATTGTTTCGCCTCGTATACACCGGCTGCGGTACACGTTGTAAAGGTTTCAATTTGAAAGCGTTCTATATAATATATAGAGACAATATCGTGTTTATACAATGAAAAAGGTCCTACTAAATCGATATACTTTCGCTTTGTGAAAAAAAAAAAAAAAATGGTGAAAAAAATACTGCGCGCGACGTTATTGTTCGATCAAAGTGAAACTCATAAAATTTTCTCGCTCCCGATATTTAAAAATTATTTATTAATTATTTGCGACGGAAACGTTTTCGGTAATTCAATAAAATTCTACGTGACAAATATCTACAAAAAAAAAAAAAATCGTTGTAATAATGTAACAAATCGAATATTATTATATCGAAGTACAGTTACGTTTTAAACATGTCGTGGAACGTTTTCATTACAGGATAGCGAACAAAAAAACGAAAAAACTCTTGATTTCGTTAAAACGTAACGGAGGGATTGGCGTGTAAAACGCTCCGGCGATGATTAAATGTTCTAACTAAAACGTTTGTGATTAATACGTAGGAATCGTGTAAACTACAGGGAAACGAAATTTCGTTTCACCGATAAAACACTTTTGTAATACACTCGCGTTAAAAATGTATCGATTTTTTTTTTCTGCGTATATTAGCCACGGTATAAACCGCGGTGTATTATTTTTTTCATCGCCCGTCTCTGCCCAAAAATCAATAAATGATTCGCTCGGAATAATTACAACATTTATATTTTTTTAAACAGTTTTTTTATATATATAATCGCGTATATTCGTCGTCCGCGTTCGCCCACACAAACGCTAAACACCATCGTAAAATATCAATAAACGCCAATGTTCGAACAATGATATTTATAATAAACGCGTATCGGCTAGCGGAGTACTTCATTACATACAAAAAATCTTTTTTTTTTATATATAAAATAAATAAAAAATATATATTATATAAATAAATATACAAATGTATACATATATATATATATATATATATCAAAATGTATATTTAAATATAAAAGAGAAAAAAGCCAATGAGAATTAAATAAAATAAAAGAATGTTGTTGTATAAGTTATTTATTACTATCGGTTTCGACAAAAAGTCATCATCAGGTAAATTAAAAAATACAACAAATTATAATTTTTTATTTCTACCTTTTCGATTATTTATTTTTACACATCCTTTTGATTTTAATTTTGTAAATTCCTCTTTGTTTTCACTACTTCGTTATATATAAAATAATTAATTTATTTGCGTGTTATTAGTACCGAGTTGACCGGGACGGAATATTTAATAACACACCGGGTTATACTGTGGGGTATCGAGCGAAATCGTAGGAATTTCAACCGCAATATGAAGAATTGATCGGACGGGCGCTTTTGACGAAAGGGTTGGTGGAGAGCAGCATCAGCAGCAGCATCAGTACCGCTTGTTATTTCGCGGGTTATTGTTTTCTTGTTTCACATCCAAGTCAGGTTTTGGTGCGTGAAAACCATTCGCCGAGTCCATTAAATTTCCAATTACACACACACACACACACATAACAGCCAAACAACACACTTTTGGCCTTTGGCCATATTTCTCATAACCCTTTATATTATGCACTCCCTCTTATTAATATTATTATTATTATTATTGCGTTATAATTTCGTGGCGCGTAGTTTTTTTTCGATATTAATTAGTTAAAAAAAAAAAAACCGTTTTTATTATTTTTACCCATAAAAATATTCGCGATGTTGGAATTTTATTATTGCTTTTCGATAATGTACGGGCAAATATTCGCGCGCCTTAATCGCATATACTTTTTTTTACGTTTATTGTCGATTTGAAAACGAACGGTTCGTAAAGCATAAAAAAAAAAAAAACTTTTTTCGCGTACGCGGATTACAACACGAAAATGTTGAACGCCCTCCAATGAATCTTAAAAAAAAATTTATACATATATGTACGCGGTTATCATCGTCGTCACGCGAATTTTACTCATTTTCAATCACTACGCCAATGGACGCGTCCGGAGGACAAAATTTATTAAAAAGATTATTTATTTAATTCGTCGACGCTGCGTGGTACCGTCCGAAACGTATCGCAATTAAAGTATATCACACAACGAAAAAACGCTCCGTCAACTTTTTTTACTTAGCGACGTGCAAAAACGTCGGTTAGTAAAAAAATGAATAGAAACTCAAATTTTCTAAAAGTTATGAGACATCGAATAAGGGCAAAGTAATTTATTAAATTCGTTTAGAACGGAAACTGTTTGTATTAAATGAAGTGCGAAATAATTCGACTTAGCCTGACGGATGTACTCACAGTAAATAGCGTTCCAGGAAATACTATAAAAATATAAAATGGAAGATGTAAATATTCATAACGGCTTAGATGCGTTGTACTTTTTGGTTGTAGCTGAATACATTAGCAACGGCCGAGCTAAGTCGAATTATTATTATTATTATTATTTGTATTTATTTTATTTATTTATTTATGCATACGACACATGGCATGTAATATTATTTAATTTTCTAAATTTAATAACATTAATAGGTTTATGATTATTTGTATTAAATCATCGCACTTCGTTAAATACAAACAATTTTCATTCTAACGAATTCAATAAATTACCTCTTAGCCCCATTCTTTTAAAGCCACTCTTCCGTCTTTGTATAAAATCTCGATTTTTTTCTTTTATACGCTTTGGATACCACGTTGTAATAATAATAACTACTGTAATAATAATAATAATAATAATAATAATCGTTTCAACGATTTCCGTTGCAAACGCATTATGTATATCATGTACATTATATTATTATTATTTCGTTCACATAATTTAATTAATAAAATTTCGGTTTAAGTCCGATTCACACTCGTACAACGCGACACGACACGAACAGACAAAAATCACGTCTCCAATTCTGTACATACGACCGACAAGAAATGACAGACACGCACCGGACTTGATTCCGATTTTCGTACGGCCGAAAATTGTTAATTTCCAACATCGGAATTTAAAATTTGAAGATTTGCCCGTTAGACATAGCATTATTGTTTGACGCTGACGAAGAGAAAAATATTAGCCAAAAAACGATCAATAAGAGGTTCACAACATTTATATATACATATATATAAAGAGAAAAGTTGACGGGGAACACGTGACTTTGTGTAAAATGTTCGTTTATAATAATTATAATAATATAGTATATTCGTAAGGGTTATGAAGGCCTCTTATGTATAATCCGTTCAATTCGATTGTAGTTTTAAATCCAGGGAATGATAAAAAAAAAAAAAAAAAATGATAATAACGACTAACGACTTTAATTTCCGATTTTCTGGTCACGCTGATCATTCTCTCACGACTCTCATCCGAGAGTTGTTTGCAGAGAAAATTTAACAACGGACTATAAATCCAACGGTACATCTCTAATAATAATCGTCAAATTTTCTTTTTCCGGACAACAACTACACGCCGTTGCCTCTAATCTGTCCGTGACGTTTAACGGCATCCGGAACGTCGCAGTTCGCCTTCAACGGGGAAGTTAGTTCTCCAGCCGACATATTTTAGAAAACGGTTTTCAAAAGTCATCGGAGTCTCCTCCGTAGCGCTATTTAAAACGAAATTTATTACACTCTACACGTTGAACAGTCGTAAAGTTTATGTTTGAGTCGTGTGCCCGTTGCCGCCGTTTACTACTAACATTTCAGACCGAACACTTTAGTTTTATTTCAAAATATTATTGTTGGAAATCGTTCCCGTGGTTTATGTCGACACGAATGTATTAGGGGACAACATTCGAGCGTACCGATTTACTCTACAGTCTGTTAGAACGAACGCACTTCGTGTAGGCATAATAACGACTCGTACAATTGTCATGTGTGAAACGATCGCCGTCGCTGTACTGCAAGTGTTTATTTGTTTGCGATTCTACGGATTGTCTTCGTCGTTTTACACACACACACACATAAATAACAAATGCTATATTAATATTTTGTTATTATATTCGATTTTCTGTGTGCGTGTTTTTTTTATTTTTTTTTATTTTTTTTAACGTGACATTTGTTGTTACATAATATATTTTGTTACCGCACTGCATACTATCCAATGTCGACTATACGCGCGTGTCACATGTCACACTATCCGTACACACGCGTATACATGAAAACGTACTGTTTCATAATAAATTGAAAACGCGTCTTTCAGTCGTCTATTGTTTTGACGTTATATCGTGTTCATCGAATTGTTTCCATACATGATAAAGTATATTTTTTGTTTTGTCTCGAAATGTTATATTTACACCCCCCTCCTCCCGAATTGATCGCGCGAAAGAGTGTAGCGAAGACGTGCAAGCAATACGGAAGACTCACTTTGAGGAGGTATTGATACCATAATCATCGAATTTTATTAAATAAAACAATTGAAAATCGATTATTATTTTTAACGGTAGGATAACTTGTGTTCACGATTGGCGAAAAGAACGCAAAATAATAAAACCCGACATTTTCAGTAAACTCTCCAACAACAACAAAAAACAAAAAAAGAGAGAGAGACTTTTGTAATTTTTATTGTAATTTACAATATATATATATCGCGTCTGTTTTATTCAATTTATTGTGTACTAAAGAAATATTTTTCGACTCAAAATATTATATAAAATCGTATTATAGCGGCGGAGACAACGAAGTTTCTACGTTTTATTTTAAACTCCCTTCGCCCGGAGAGAGAGAAATTGAAAATACGCTATTGCGTTTGTACAAACGACATCAGGAAAAAAAAAATAAGAAGAAATAGCTGCGGTAAAATAAAAGAATTGATTTTTGTTCCGTGGATAAAATAAAAAGAATACATAAAAAAAACTATTACAAATTGGCAAGTGCGTGGGTTATATGTGTGTGTGTGTGTGTGTGTGTTTGGAAGAGGAGAGGGCAGACTTTTTGAATTCGATAAATATATATATTGGAGCGCGGTTATCTTGAACCGACAGGTCTTGTATGACGCAAGACCAATTGACAAACGATCATCGCCGTATATATGACGACCGCAAATACCCTCGTCAACGAGAGAAAAATAATAATAATAATAATAATAAAATCGTGCCTCGTATCAAAAAAAATCAATGGTAATCCATTGAGGTTTTAGAGCTATATCCGTGTTGGTCGAAAAGAAGTGTTTGAAAACAGCAGGCGACCGACCATCACCACGAGATTTCCTTTCGTTCCGTTGACCGTAATATAATACGGGTATCGCATATTACTGTTAGGGCCGAAGACGGACTTCTAATGGTTAAAAATCATTTCAAAAAAAAAAATAAAAAAAAACGTACGGAAATTCAGTTTTCTTTTCTTCTACCGAATGTAAAACTTTTGATTTTAACCGTACAAATAATACCGTTCGCACAGTTTTCACGGAGTTCGGTAGTTTGATTGATTTCCATAGACGATCCGATTAACGTTCGTTATTAAGTTTATTTGAACGGCGTGTGTCGGCCGATTAAGTGAATATCTATTAAACGATGAATTCATTTTGGAATCGCACAATATTCTGACGGACGAATGAAATTCATTTTCCGTATACGTACGCGAATCGCCAGTGAACACTCAAACCGTTGAATGTGACAATACAAAAGTCGGTTGAATGAAGTACGAAATATGTTCCCGATATTTTTACCATACGTGTGTTTAATAAAAAAAAACACGCAAGTTACAAGTTTAAACACCTGTCCGCCTTGTATAATATAAAACGCGTAGTATTTTCGAAGAGTATTTTGAAAGAGCATTCAATTTTACTTATATTTTTTCGTCTATCAAGACTATATACTAACAAAATTCGTTTTTTTTTTGCGCATTTTTCCAAATCTCGTAAATGCGGCAATACAAGAAAATCACGAGCCCGAGGGAGGAGAGACACCTCCTCAAATCCGTCACATAATTCATAATAGTGTTAAGTATTATATTCCTGTTCAAAGTTGTAGGGATTTATCACACAACACATAAACTAAATAAAATTACGGAAACAAGTAAATAGCAGTCAAGGAAGAATTAAATGTCGGGGAAGCGGTAGAAATGACAAAAAAATAATTTATTAAATCGGGATTCGAACGCATTACGAAATAATTTGTTTGAATTTTTAAAATAATTTAACGTATTCGTTCGATGGTTCGTCGGTCGTTGACTCGTCGTTTAAAGGGGCGGTAACACCGGTTTGTTATAATAAGAATAACAAAAGAATAAGAAAGGACTGTCGTCAGCTGCTGTTACATATGATTTTTCAAATACGAACGAACCGCGTGACGCATCGTTATCAGATGCGGAACCAACGCGCCGCTACCAACAAAATGAGTAACTGTTTTGTAATTGGCCGGCGGCGGCGGCGGCTATTATCAACGTCACCGTGCACACAGAGAAAGTGTCGCGAGTGGGGGGGGGGACGTTGGTCGTGCGCGAGTTTCGACCTGTTTTCGTCTGCCGCCCGGTCGCGTTCCTATTTGAAAAATCCTATAGATGACGGCGGCCAGTCGTCGTCATGTACTGAAGATGGTAACGGGAAACGGTAGTAGTCACTAGATGACATAGGACGACATAAAAAAGAGAAGAGGGATCTGTCACGCAGATGTATAAATAGCGGTCCGCAACCGCTCGGTCTTACCACGGCGGGCAAACGCAAACGCAACCTTGTTCGCCTCTGATCGCAGTAAACGCACCGTGTGTTTGAGTATATCACACATATTATGGTGTTTTTGCCGCGGTCAGAGTTTGCCCGCCGTGGCTACACACGCTATGTGTGTGTGTGTGTGTGTGTCAGGGGCGTATTTACTTCATCCCTTAGGGGGGGGGGCGAATAGAAAAAAGAGCCCGTCGAATCTGTTGCCAACTTAGAATTATCGAAAAATTATATAAAACTAATAAGTTTTAAATAAAAAAATGTTTTATGACATTTTAGTTTTAGTTCGATTAATTTTAGTTGTCAGTAGATATAGGTACATACACAAGTATCTAGGGGGGGGCGATCGCCCCATCGCCCCCCCCCCCTTGTATACGCCCCTGGTGTGTGTTAGTTAGTTAGTTAACTGTTACGACTGCACTATGCGATCCGCTGGTGTCGAACCGCTATTTATGACGACAACAAATGCTATAAAATGGATACGAATTTTTTTTTTTTTAACAATATTATTGGACTTTATATCAATATTTTTATAACATTTGTAAAACATTAAACGGGATTTTTCTTTGGGAGAGTGTGTGTGTGTGTGGGGGGTATTTTATAGCTATACTAATCACGGCAATAGTAAATGAATTACAATTCGTAGTTTTCAAATTTGTTCGACTCGTTTCGACGTATAATTTAATATAATTAGCTTTATTGGCGTCGGTGTAGTCTTATAAACACAGAAGTACAACCCACTGGGGGGGCTCTAACGACACATTAAAGAGAGAGAGAGAGAGAAAAAAGGATTTTTCGAATATACGGCGCATTTTCAAACCGAGAGAGTTTCTTTCGCGATTAGTACAATATTTACGCCGTCGTCGACGCGTATAGAAACGTTACGCGGCAAATGTTCGTTTTAAGATCAAAAAAAAAAAAAAAATCGTTGCCACGGTCGATAATTATTCATTTATTGACGAAAAGAGAAAATAAATGATATAAACAACACGCGTATATAATTTATTACAATTGCATTGAGCTGCTTATAGTATAATGCGCAGGAATAATAAATTATATTTTATACGATTTTAACAAGCCAATAGGTTAAAAGCCTATTTCGTAATAACAATTCGATAGAAATTATTTATTATATGGCCAATCGGTACATTTGTAGGCGAAAATTGTATATTATAAATACGTTTTTATTAAAAATTCTAATATCGATTTTGATTTTATTCGAAAGTTCCAACACAAATACAACGGCGGCGCAATCAAGTAAGTTTTTTTCTTAATAAAAATTAAATTGATTTCTTCTCTCATTCGATGATTTTAAATTGAAATAAATAATTTGATTAGACACCGCGATGGCCATTGAGTGTAGACGTTCAACGTAGGAGTTTCAAATAGAATGAAAAACGTAACGTTGAAAAAAAATTTGAGATTTTTAATAATATAGTAATAATATGACTAAAAATAAAAACGAATATTTTCGGGAGGATTTTTTTTTTTTTTAAATTAAAATCTCGTAATATGCGAAATATATTTAACCGCGGGCGTTTTATTATATTATTCTAATTATTCCGCGTTATGGTAATTTTACTCGTGTACGAACGGAAACGACGTTTTCTTTCTTCGACAACCACCTTTCGGCGTTCAGTCGTATAATACAATATTTTTTATACATATTTTAATGTTATTCGCGGAAAATATCAGTCATTTAAATATGGGTTTTGTCTTCGAGAATTACGAAAAATACGATGTCGGCTAAATGTATAGGACACGTTTTGTCAATACCGAACGGTACCGAATTCAATTAATTTTTTTTTTTTTACGTCGTAGCAGGAAAACAACGGTTTTCGATGTTTCCATAAAAACTGTACGACGTTAATTTTTCTTTTCGAAACGTATTTGCAATTTATATTTTGAAGGGAATAAAACATTTAACCGAAAATCTTCTACTCGGGAAAAATTAAATTGAATTCTTTCGAGGAGGAGTTTTTTTTCCGTTTCAATTATTTCGCGATTTATTCTTACACCAATACACGTGCGCGTATATCAATCGCAAATATTTACACATTTCTCTTACTTACTGTTTGACAGTGTACCGACTGTATAGTGTTCTCGGTACGTAATAATATTATTATAATAACGTCTTACACATTGTATAACGGCAAACGTTAAAAAAACAAAAAAAATTTCGTCATATGAATAACGGCTGGTATTTAATTCACAAGCTTTTATACCTACGTCACGCGAATAATGCGTATTATTATTTTTTTCAATAATATAAAAACGATCGCGCGTGTCGAGAACTTTTTGCGCGTCCTCTATACTGCACGAAGTTATTTATTTTATAAAATATGCCGCGTTTTGACAACGTTTCGACCGATTTCACCCGGCTATACCCACACACACATACCGCCGTATTTTTCTAATGTATTTTCCGCCACCATCTCGTCGTATATAACACGTACAGTGTGATTAAAAAAATGTTTTTTTCCTTTTTATCACGAGCCGTGTGCTTGTGTATAAACAATATTTTTCGATTTCGTACACTCCATTCGATATTTTTTTCTCGTCATTTGTAATAGTTTTCCTGCTTGTATAACCACTATGAAGACGACGGAACGGCACGCTTTAACGGTAATGCGTCTTTATAATGCAGTGAGAGATACGGTCTTGGGATTCTAAACAATCGGAATTCAGTGGCCACAGAATACGTTGAACTCATTTTATATATATATACATATAGAGTATTGAAATGAATTTGTTAAGGGGGCGAGTGGATAACACAGGAATGTAACGATTTTCTCGTTCTCTGCAGGACCCGACGACTCGCGATTTGTTCTGTTCTGTTTAGCTATCCAAAATCCTATCATTTTTCAGAGACGCTGAAAAGGAACGAATTCGAAAAGAGGACATTTCGGTCAAAACTACAACGGTTATAGATATTCCGCGACAATGGGTGCGTTTACTACGTCGTTGGACGCACTTGATTTGAAAAAAGAAAAATGAATATTTCTATAAATCGTCTATACTTTAAGAATTAATGCATGATTTTTTGGAAATCTCGTCTCGTTCGTCTGCCGCTATATATTGACTTTCGATTTTTCTTTATATGGCGACCTACGATTTCAATTATATGTATACTCTTAGATAATATTTTTACGCCCGTGTTGATTTTTAAAGTCCGACGAATACTTCTCTCTCTCTCTCTCTTCTCTCTCTCTCTCTCTCTATATATTTATATATATATAATACTTATTCGAGTTTGAAACGCGATACTAAATTGGAACTATTGATATTAATTTACCCTCTATGCAACGGACAGAAACTATATCTGTATTAGAAACGTTTAATAAGTCCCTTCTAAAAAATAAACGGTAATTATAGAATTATAAATATATTTATTATTATATCGTAATATGATAATAATAATAATAATAATAACGTTTCAACCGAATCGTTTATTGGTTTATTTACACAAGTAGTGAAACCCGATTTAAAATAATATTTCAACGACGGAATAAAATCTCGTGTCCGTGGGATTAGTGGAGGAAAAAAAACCAATCACTCTGTATACCGAAGGTGAATTTTCTATATCGTTTATTGGCGAACACCGAGCGCGCTCGCGCACACACACACACATGTATTTTATTAGGGCGTGAATCCACCACCACCACCACAACCGCCACTTACCATTTACTACTACTGCTGCAACCTGTCGCTTTCGTTCGGCGCACCGACTCCATACGAGGCGGCGTGTGCGTGTATCGTGTAGGTGCGCGTTATACGGCGGCGAGAAATCGTACCGGCGCGAAATTATTAATCGCGTTTTACTCTATCCATTTATCAGGGAAAGAGCTAAAGCGGCGCGTCGTTTCCATTAATAATAACCTCGACGACGGGGTAGTAAAGAGAGAGAGAGAGCGCGTGTAACCGCGAGTTTTCCGTCGGAATAAAGGGACGGGAACGGTGGATGGTGGGATGCGTACGAGTGCAGGGAAGAAGGATCGAGACCATCGCGGCTGAGAAGTGTAAAGACGATGTGATATTTATGGCGGATTCGGGACGGTGGAGCCCCCGAACTGTTAAAATACATTATATAAATATACGCGAATAATAATCCCGAGAGAGGAAAAACGATATTATTATTATTATTATTATTATTATTATTATTATTATTATTGTCATTATTTATTATTATTATTATTTCATAATAACGTTCTTCTCGCCGAAGTCGATAATACACAGAGAATTCTGTATAATCTATTCCATTAAAATAATGTAACCGCCCTCGTCCCGTATGCGATCCGTTTCTATTTTCCTGTTCACGTTACCAAATTCGTTGTGTAAAAATTACCGGTTTCGATCGGTGCTAACGTATCGACACTACACGACAAGCGCGTTGTTCTGTGCTCTGTGATTTTTCAAAGCATACGAGTGCCGTATTTCAGTCGAAAATCGGTTTGAAAATTCCCTCGTTTTTTCGATGTGGCCCGCGCCGATACGAGAAACGCATTCGTATCGTAATGCGATAAAAAAAAAAAAAAAAAAAATTATAGGACTCAATATTTTTTTTTAAATTTTTAAATAGCAAATAACGTACAAGACATAGTATAGAATAAGCACTATGATGCGTGTTTTTAATTTTATCACTACTGAATACTAAATATTTAATGAAATCGAATCAATAACCTTCTCCATTCGCTTGGGCGAATGACTGACGATTGGACGACACGAAACGAGGTCGGGAACGCCATTTCCGTATTATTTTATGGAGCGATCGGTAAGCGACGTACACCCGTTTCAAGTTGTAACCAAAACGGATTGCGTTGTTACCGCGTTCACCACGGTTACGGTACGCGGTAAGGAACCGCCGTACTATAAATTCATTACACGCGGTAACAAACGCGAGGTTTTATATACCTTGTAGTGTCTTCGCAACAATATAACCAACGGCGGAATTGAATAAATACATTTATATTTACAGGGATTTCTATAACGAGCAAATGATGGGATTCGCACTCGTTTATATCTCGATGTAAACCCTTGGTCACCATGGACCGGAGAGAAAATTCCGGGGGATACGGTCGTGGAACGGTAAACGCGCCAATCGAAATATGTACCGGTACAACAGCGAAAATTTGCCTCCAATGATAATTTACCTCCTGCCATCCTCCTACGGATGAAATTTCACTAGACCAAACTTGAAAGTCAAACTCGGTCGGATGGCGTTTATCTAAAACGTGGACAATTGTAATTAAAATTTATTTCATTTTATACATTCGCGTTGTAATTATTCGATTTGAAATAACAAAATTATAAATATATATTTTATGAGAAAAAAATAAAATAAATCGACTTTTCATAAAAAAAAAAAAAAACAGAAAAAAAAAACACTTACTTTTAAAACCTAATCCACGCTGCGCCGACACGATAAAATATAAAATATCGAGCGAGTACTTTTACCGATTATTATTTTCCGATGCCTTCTCATAGTGCTTCGCCGACTGTCGAAAAATAAATAATATTTAATATCGCAAATCATATTACGAAATAATATATCTGTGTTGGTATCAAGAGGCGTTTGTCGTTGTCATTATCAATAAGAAATACGTCACGTCGCTATAATTTTATCGACTTCCTTGAATACAATTCTTTTCTTTTTTTTGAGATTTTTTTTCAATTATATACCAATACAAAGTAAATACAAATTAGAAAATATTTTCAGTAGGTACTCAATTAAATAAAAATTTTAATCAAACAGTGTTACGTATCATTTCGTTTTATTATTTCAAAACTGTTATATTGAACCATTGAAGATTTCTAATGTGATCGTCGATTATCCATAAGCAAATGTTTATATTTTGAAAAACTACGTTCAACATTAGTTGATGTGATTGGCATCAAATATGCTCAAATAAAAAAATGTTTCAATTAAGATATACGCTTTTAAAATATACACTATGCACTTTTGACGTTCTTTTCCTTGTTGTCCTGAAAACGATTTCTAGTTTATTTGGCAATAAATCATTTCGGAATAATGAAAGATTAATCGAAGTCGATTTCTTCTTCGTGAAAATGATCTGTTTTGTCGTATTTACCGAGGTAAAATGTAGGTGTATGTATAAAATATATATTATTATTACGATGCGTACAAATAAAAAGAAATACACGTTTTATTTTTCTATTTGATTAAATTATTGTATTAATAAAATATTATTATTTAGTTTAATATTTGATACAGCCGATTATTTTTGTAAAAACCGTATCGCGGATGAATTCTGTAAATAATTGACACTGTGAATTAGTATCACATTAATTTATATTTGGTTTTTAAAAATTGTACAAAATATTAATAATAGGTACGAGGAAGAATAACTCGACCGTCAATTCTTACAAGATTGCAGTTATCTTTCGAAATACAAAAATTGGCGATAAAAAAAAATGTCGTCTTATGGACTTTTAATTAAATGAAATTACATACATAGTCGAGGGAGGCGAGACGTGGTTAGTCCAACGCGACTCGTAACCGTACTCGGAGACTCCTGGAAAAGGTGAACTCATAAAGCGTTTGTCGAGAACCACCGACGATTGTTATACGGCGTCTCATGCGTCGTATTAGGAAAAACGCTGATGGCTTAATCGATGAGCTATTTCGACCGCTTATGTTGTCTTGCGTGATGCCGGAACGTAGCGGGAGACGCAGTCGTGATCTGGACAGTTGTATTTGGCTTCTGGCTCCAATGATACAGTGGATATTGTGTGTTTGAAGTTCGAAGTTGGAGTACCGAATTAGTGTTTGAATTTGTTCGCCGCCGATTCTTTGTATATTGGTGTTGTCTTTCGAAGTTGAGGGGTATTTCACTAATTGGTACGTGCATGAATGTTTGATGGACGTCCAATAAATGTCTATGAAATAATATTGGACGTGATGTCTTTATTTTGTTCGTACTTTCGATAGTACACCTTAATTTTTTTTTTTTTTTTTACTTTTGTGAAATTTTTCTATTCGCAATATATTCATGTTCCTATCTCTGTCTCAATTCATATTTTCGCGTCGATATTATTTATATCTTGTTCTCACGTATCGTGCGATTTATTCTATATATCTTCTAATATTTTTAGTATGTTGGCCATCTGTCTTTTAAATTCACAGATGATTTTTAACCCATTTGTTTATGACAAGTTATTAGAGTTTTGACACTATCTGGTTTTCGTTATTTTTTTCTACCAACGATGCATGATCGCATTCTCTGATTGTAATTTATTTCTCTTCGTTCTTTAATATAGTTGACCGATCGTTTAAATGACAGTGTTTGAGCCTTTGAAGTCGGGCACCGGCTGATATGGTAACTTTTTGTAGAAGCCGGATCGTAGGAGAATTCCGTAAATAATCAATACTTTGGTAGATCAGTATTCCGTTAATTTATATTCGGTTTTAATACTTTAAGCACGAAGAAAGTGTAACATTTGCCCACCGATACAGTTATTCTTCGAGTTACATAAATAGACGATAGAACGTTCGTCGTCGTATGGATTTTCTCTTAAATACCGAATTAACATACACGGTTGAGAGAGAGAGAAAAGGACGGTGAGTGATATTCATGAAGTGACTATAACCGTGCACGGAGATTCCAAGGAAAGGCGAACTTATAAATCGCCTGTTGAGAGCAGCCGACGATTTTTACGGTGTCCCGTGCGAATCTAGATTGATCTTTAGAAGATCTTCAAATGTGATGTTGCGGTCGTTAACCGAGACGTCAGGTGAACCGGCGCGTCAACAGCTGGAGCGTCGTGTGCACGACGGTTCTTAAGCATGGACTATAGTCCAGGAAAGGTACCGGTAGAGCTTTCAGCTCGAGGTCCCGTTTTATATACGGACATGTCCAGAAGAGGCATTGGCAGAGCGTTGAGCACGCGGCCGGTTTCTTCGTGAAAACCACTGGTCGTAACACACGCTAAACCCCGCGGGTTTCCGTTGTATTGTGAATTCTCACTTGTGAACATTCCGTCGGATATAATTGATAGACAGAAAAAAAAAGAAAAGAAGAAGAATACAAATTCGTATGTTAATTTCGAAATTAATAAATACGTCTTTTCCTCCTCCTCCCCCCCCCCTTCCATATTATACGGCGCTGTTCCGAACAGGAAGAATTCCGTTAAAAACGTCTTTCCGGCCGTACCTACTAATTTCGTGTACGTCTACACACAATACGAAATGTACAACAACAACAACAATGACGACGGCGGCGGAAAACTACTGGCGGTTACCGTTGGTAACGCGTTGATAATATTGTGCGCGTGAACAAAAAAAGAAAAGCGTTTCGTACAGTTTGCTGGCGGTGGCGACGATTAATAATATAAACGCCGGAGCGTATCGTTTACCGTGCGACAATAAGAATAAAAGGAGAATAGGCGAAGAATACGCGCGGCGGCGTTTTGTCTCGGATTCTGCGTCGCCGTAAACCGCCGCCGCCGCCGCACGCATTGTCGTAAGTGCCCACGATAATTAATTAATCCGGAATATTTCCGAGGTTTTTAATGAGGTGACTGATGCTGATGCTGCTGCTGCTGACGGTGGTACGCGGGGGGGGGGATATATTTTAGTCTATTGAACACACAATACATATCACGTTTTTGTCGTATATCATATAATATATAATAATAATAATATAATGGCCGACTGGATTTTGGCCGGGTAAATCTATCTCGCGCGCCGCGTTAAACGTAACAATTAAATAAATAAATAATTGTGTACGAACGGTGATAATTTATTTCGTTGCGAACATAATTTGAATACGTTTTATTACGCACTCGCGTTATATATATATACAAAAAAAAAAAAAACAAAATAAATACTCGTCGTCGTTATCCGTTGCCGTTATACGAATTGAAACTTTTTTTTTTCCGAAACCTTTCCAAACGACGATATGTTGTTCTCGAGATCAATAATAATTATTTTCATATATTATTGTTATTATCTGTTTGTGAATTGTTATTATTATTATTATTATTATTATTATTATTATTATTATTACGTAAGAGGAGGGCAACGTCCGTGGTGTGCGAAAACCGTTGTGTGCCGTCGTATCGTCGCTGTGTACGTTTAAATATTAGTTATTAGTTCGCCGCCACCGAAACGACGTTTTTCTACATTCGTGTACATTCAAAGTTCGCGTTTATCAAATTTATAATAAATCCGTACTCGTCAAATACACGTCATAATTGTATTTTGTAATCGCAAATTAGTGATTTTTTTTTTTTTTGTATAATCAATCAAAACAATCACGGTTTGCTTTTTATAACGTTACGTCTAAGCTCGAATAGTTAAATATTTTATTTATATATTTTTGCCTCTAATAGATATCAGTATTTGTGTGTGTTTTGTTTCGTGTAGTTGGCTTTTCTCTGAGATCGTCTAGTACGTAATCGCGGTATTAACGAAATGATAAACGGCTCAAGATTTCAAATAAATCTACGGGTCATAATAATAAAAAAAAAAAAATGCTCGTACTATACAAATTTAATACTCTGTGATCGGACTGCCGCAAGACGAATGCAGAAAGGAGTATAGCGAACGTGACCGAACTTTATCCGGCTCGGAGTATGGTGAGAGAATCTTGCGGAAACTGTCTCATTCAATTATGTGACCATTCATCACATTCGCCTGCCTCCAATAATCCACTCTCCACCTTCGTGTGTAAGCCCAGAAATTCTTTTTTTCTTCTATTTTCCGTACTATATTATATAATAATTTCGACCATTCCCGTTTTGAAATACATTTGAAAAAAAAAATAATTTTTTACACGTCATCGCCGGTTAGTAAATCGTTTTTCCCCCGCCTTGTTTTTTCTCGTTCTGCAAACGGAAAATTCGAACTCAACACTTTTGTCGTTGAATCGTATCCAGTGAAACGTATTTGACCGTAACGCACACAACGATTTTCGATATTCTCGCGCTCTTTATATATATATATAAAAAAAAGAAAAAAGAACGAGATGTTACAAAAGTTGCTGGCGACCGTACATTTTAGAGAGATGTGCGGGGTTAGGTTTACAACGAAAAAACCGTTACGGTATATATTGGTTAAAAAGAGGCAAAAAAAAAAAAAAATCTTTAAAAAAATTTTTTTTTTTTTTTAACTCGCGGTATACTATTGCGAAGTGTTATTGAAAAATATATGTGAATTTTATTATTATAAAATATATAAAAAAAAAAGTATAGGAGTAGCGCCGAGCAGTTTTTCATAAAACAATTCAAACAATTTTTCTACAACACGTCGTCATACGTTATTGTATATATATATAAAAAAAAAAAATGTATTTCCTTATTGTGCGCGCTTTGCGTTCTACGGCCGTTCCCAAAAGAGCAGCGCTCAAAAGTCCTCTACTGTGTCGTTCGACAATAATAATTCATATTACGTTCGTGTTATTATTATTATTATTATTATTGCGCGGTCATCGGTGATGCGATGAAAACGGTGGTGGTGGTGGTGTGGGGGGAGGGAGTAGAGGAGAGGCTTTTCTGCCAATCCCTTTAGGGGCGACATTATCGATTCTGAAGGGTTTGTTGCGCGTGAAAAACCGTCGTCGCGAAACACGGTGCCCCCGGAGGACACGACCCGCCGTTTTTGCGGCGAATTTATAGATATCTATTTGTTATGGAAGAGGACGACGACGAAACGAATACTCGGCTCGGTAGTATTTTCCCTTCGGACACATTACACATCGGACGACATCGACGCACGGGATAACAAACGTGCAGTACGCACAGTGTAACACAGTGGTGAGGCCGTAATGAATTTCAATTTCGATAATACACCGTAATGATACATCGTAATTAAAAAAAATAAAAAATAAAAAAAATCGATTTAATTTTATAGATAATATATTACGTATCGGGACGATTTTATGATATGTATAATCCGATTATCGATTGTATCGACGATACGCACATGACGTGTATGTGAACGCGCGCAGACGATTTATAGTCTATCTAGATTTATTAGCTATCACGCTAATATCGGCTCGACAAATGTGCGGATGATACAGTGGCGCACCCAAAGGGATGGACTCCGGGTCCGGACCCCCCCCTTGACTAGTGCAATAGTATTACATTTATAGATGAAAATCCAAATTCTGATACAACTTTCATATTTTTCTGTTAAAATTTCGCATACGATATAGATAACACCAGGTGTTAACAATTTATTGATTATATTATATTATTATAATATATAATCTATTTTTATTATCTATTAAAAGTTTTGTTTTTCATAATGTAGTTTTTTAGACCCCCCCCCTTGAAAAAATCCTGGGTGCGCTACTGGGATGATATAAAACGCCATCAAACAGGACGAGATCGTTGTTATTACCTGTATATTGATTACACGGTCCACAGAAAACGTCCCGTCACAATAGCCTACTCCTATTTGTATTATTGTGTACCTAATTTGTCTTATGTACCTATTATTGTACCTAACCACAATTTAATAATCTTTAATGGTACTATTGGAAGAATCAACTGCGACAAGTATTACTGGATATGCCTGTACGGGTCTTTGAGGATGATATCTTAACGGATTTTCAGCATATTTTTACTTCTTTATTAAGCGTACAACGATACCACAAAATGTTCTCCGCGATTCCTGCAAACGCCTTTGTAGTGTTCGGAAATATCGGTTCTCTCGAAACATCAATAATAATAATAATCATAGTCACAATACAATGCGACTAAATTGCAAATCGCGACGAATCCGCGCCAGTATGGAATACGAAACGACCAAAATGACTCCTCGAAATACTGATGATCCAATGCAAATGACACGGTAATATTGCGGAATTACTTCGTAGGGACGATGGCCCATAGGTTTTGAGTTTTGCACTCGCTCCGCCACGACCGCGAGGCATTAGCATTCAAGGTTTCAATCTGATATCCGTTATTTCGCTGACATCGCCACTCTGCAAATCGGCCATAATGGATTTTTATATAAATATATTTGGTTATCTTTTTATAACGAAATTTTCACGACTTCTAGATACGGGTATACGATTTTTAATTTCACGGATATTTGCGTATTGATACGAAAACGTGTGCTCGGACAAATCAAACAGAAGACCGTATATAGTTTTCGTCACATCAAGGCCGTATCTGGGGGGGTGTCCAGGGTGTCTGGACCCCCCCCCCGAAAATTTTTTATTTCTTAATTTTATACTTCATATTTGTATAGTGTAAGGTGACAAGATGTCAAAGTAATTTTGTTTATTTGATTTTATTATATTTTAATAAAAGGAGATTAAATCTTTTTCTGTCTTATTTTTAACCAAATATCAAAAATTAAAATCTAAATTCAATAAAATTATAATATACATGTTTTGGACCCCCCCCGAAAAAAATTTCTAGATACGGCCTTGCGTCACATAAAAGATATATTAATAACCTAAACGACAAATCATGTTTGTACAGATTATTCGTGAAGGCCAGTTGTGGAATATCTGCACGTTTATAACGAAATAATTCCACCTGAGTGTCTTGCAGATGCCAGAATATGTACATACGATGTTTCATTGTTTCATATGTGCATTCGTGTTTTTTTACCTTTTGCACTGCGTACATAAAAACGTGTTATTGTAATTCTGTCCGTTTTCAACACAATACGCTATTCAAAGAAGTCTAAATTATGTATTCATTAACGTTGTTTAATTTTAATAAATATATAAGTCATATACACAACGTAACAGTAATGACAGACGAAGTCGGTGATCAATGAGTTGGCTAATTGAAATAAATTGAAATCGGAAACTTTTTATAAAACAATATGTCGTTTTTATTAAAGAAATGTACAAAATATCAATCGCTGTGACAGTGATATCGATTTTGCAGAACGTGTTGTTTACGACGCTAAATTTTAAATCCCCCTTGCATGCAATGCATTCGTAGTTACGCGACTGGTTAAAAAGTGTCAAAAATAGTGCCGCTTGGAATTTCTATAATTCGTTGTACAATCGCGGAGTGTTACAAACGAAACGTTACAAAAACCCTCGTCACTCGCATTTTACATACGCTGTACGTGGGTGCGGCGTCGAATAATCGTGCCCGGGGTGAAAACACATTTTAAAGGAAAATTTTTAAGTTTTTTTTTTCTCGAATTTCCGGACGCCACCCCCCCCCCCCCATCGTGCTGCGTTCGCGTCGCGATTAAACGTTTTTCTTTCGGATCGCGTTTAAAATCGATAGGTTTTATATATATTCACATTTACCGCGTAGAACCTCGTGCGTCCGTCGTCCGACCAAGTCGGAAATGAATAACGAAAAAAAAAAAAAAATGAAAAAAAACCGATCGTCCGGTTCCGCTGTGTTTGTCTTCGCGAACATTCGCAGCACGCCGCCGCTAGAGCGCTACCGTCAACGCACGTGTCAGACGGATTCTTTTCCCGACAACGTGTTACGTATACATTTCTTCTCGTTCTCACCGTCACGGCGACGATGACAATCAAACGACATTTCAACGGCGTAAACGTACCAACCGGGAACGCGTTTAAAGCCGTCGAGAAAAAGGAAAATTATAAATAGTTGCGCGCGACAACAGACGTTTGTTTACTCTGCCACGGCGTACGAACAACAGCGTCGTCAGTGGCGGGACGGTCGCCCGCCCGTACGGGACGCCCTTCCGCCGCCGCTACAGCTGCGTCCGAAGGCCCCGTGTCAAGGACACGACGACTATAGGCAGCGCCGGATTCAGGCCCACCTTAAAAGTATATATTATATTTCGATAAAATATATTATAAGTTCATTTAATTTAAAATAATATATTAACACTTACACGTACGTATTTATCTACAACAGCGGTCAATAGCGGCTTGCTATACAAGTTATATGTGTTTATTTATAACTGTTTTTCTCAAAATTAAAAACCATACCATACCAGCTTATCGCTTATCCTCCTACTCTACAAGCCGTAATAATCGATTTTAAATTACTTTAATTTTACTATATAAACACGATTGAACAGTTTTTATTCCATTTGTGATTTAAATTTATTTTTGCGAATATTATATTTTGTGTTTTATACTTGGACGCAAAAAAATCCCATTAAGTGGAGGCCCTCATTTTGTGGAGGCCCAGGGCCCCCCCCCTAAATCCGGCCCTGAGCCTATAGGTCCCGACGGGTATGCGTGAGACCGGCCGGAGCCGGTTCGTTTCCCGTCGCGCTGCGCACGTGAAACCGTCAAGTTGGTAACGGACGACCCCGCCCGAGTGGCGTACGACGAAACGCACGCTTTTTTCGTCTCTCTCGTTTTGTTGTGCTCGCACGCGCTCTCGACCTCGTACCGGTTACTCCGAAATCTCCCGTTCGCCAGTCCCTTACCACTCTTCCTCGCGCAGGGCGCACGGCGGCCCTGCAAGTACGTTTTGACCACGATACGACCACGGCGGGCCGACCGATTTTTTTTTGCGTTCGAATTTCTTTTAACGTTAAATAGCGTTTCTCCGTAATAATACAACACTCTGGATCCCACACATCGTAGATTATTACGTCTTACGCGGTGGTGTCCTAAGTAACAAAAAAAAAATTATACTGCGCCCTATAAAATAAAACTGTTTTGTGCGCGGTGCCCCTCAAAAAGTACTGTAGTGCACCCCGCGCCACTGGACACGACTCCCTCGGTTTCGTGTTAACACAATCCGTCTGTATGATATTGTAATAATAATAATAATAATAAAAATAACGCGTTTCTTGTGACCGCTATATGATATGGCGTTTAAAAGAATATTTTCTAAATCGCGTGAGAAACGACATTTTTCGTTTTTTTTTTTTAGTATTCAAACTTTCGCCATAATTCCGCTACGAATGTAGTGTTCGAGCACTTAATGTTGTAATTACAAGTTTTTTTTTTGCGGCATTTTTTACACTTATCGCGGATTTTATACTTTTTGGAGCATTTTTTGACGTTTGTAATGTATTTTTTAATTTTTCAAGACATTTTTGACGTATTTCACGTATTATGACTAAAAAAAAAAAAAAAAAAAAAAAGACTTCATTGAAAATAAACATAGTATTATGTAATATAAATCTGAACTGTATAACATGTAGAGAGGTCATTCTCAGTGTATAAAAACTTGTTGGCAGACAACTGTCGATCATTTATATTTTAAAATATTAAAGGAGTTTTTATTGTGCAGTGTAATACAAATGCAATTTGTCAAATTAAATTTTTCACACATTTTTTTATATTTCACTTATAATTTTATATATATTTTTATAATTTCACGTGTTAAACAAACATATTTTTTTTGTTCTGAATTTTAATATTTATTTATTTCATTCCGAGCCCTAGTAACGATATATTACATTGGTGGTTTCTTCTTCTTGTAGATACATTTCGGGAGTTACTGAAATATAATTTCGAACGATTTTCTTCTCTGTTTTTATGTATTGATAAGAGTTTTTTAAATAACTATACGTCCTTCAGCAAATTATTAAAATGGTATTCGATTCGATGACGGTATTTAGAGAATCTTTCAGATTATATTGTAAACGAAATATATTTTAATATCGCTTTTTTTTATAGTTTTGAATTTGAAAGTTTTATAATAACGCGTATTTATATATGAGCGTCATTTTAGAACTGCGAGTTTTTTTTCTGATAAATTAAAATTGTATTCTTTAGATTATAATATTAAAAAAGTTATTAAAGGCTACGCGCTTTTTATTGGTATATATTTTTATTGTTTTAGTAGAATAATAAAAAGTAATAATATATATCTTAAAAAAGTATTAATCGTGTGGAAGTCATGAGCGAACAATTTATCTCAACGACCTTCATAAAACTCGTATAATATATTGTTTAAAAGTTTAAATTAAAATAACTGTACTTAAATATAAATAAATAAGTAATATCGAAATGTCTGTGTATATTATCATACTAGGCAATAGGAGATTTTTTTTTTTAAATTTTTTATCAATTATTTCCAATTTATTGTACTGCGCGTAGATAAAAGATATTTTCCGTGCAATTTAAAAAATTTATCAAACCAATTCACAAAATACAATATTGTTCTTAAAATAAAACAAATGGCGTATAATAAAATCATAACATTACTTGATAATAGTCGGTTCATTCATTCGCATTACATGCACACTGTATACACACTCTAATGTATATTTTCGATTTATCGTAATACCTGCGAACAAAACAAAAATAACAAATTTAATTATATATCACTCGAGCACGATTAGAATTATGCGTACATGTATAGTTTTTTTTTTGTATTTCGTGGCGAAGTTGAAATAAATCATAATATTTATTCAAAATAATGCGTGTAATATTATCTCATGTAGCAGATCAGTATAAGAATCCGTAATTATAGATGTTGCGGGCGATTAGATGAAAATTAAATTTTCAGGAGAGGCAGTTGTTACACATAAGGATAATTTTCTGTAAACGAATTCAATTTTCATTTTACACGGGGATCCATTTACACGAATTTACGAACTCTAAAATAATCGAAAAATAATTGTAATCCGTTTTTTAAGTCCCGCGATCGAAACGTTGGAATTGTATACGATCCAAAAACACGTTCGTTTTATCGTCGTATATGAAATGCGTATGCGCGCATATTAAGAGGCTCAACGACTAAGACTCAACTAAAAGTTATTACTTTTTTTTTTTTTTGTTCTAAAATAAAGCCCGTTTCACGAGGATTTAAAAAGCCAGTCGCGCTTTACTATATATATTATAGCGGATATATATATATATATTTTTTTTTTAACGCGAAAAAATAAATATAGTATTTAATAACGGTTGAATGAAGTCTACTCTCTTTCTGATTTTCGCGTGGACACGAAGAAAAAAAGTTCAATCGGGATTTCGCGTACAGATTCACTATAATAATAATAATATATAAACCGTTTTTTTTTCTCTTTTACTCGACCTTATAAACATCACAACGGGCGAACGGAAAATATACGATTCCTCGCCGTTTCAATCGGTGTTATTTATTTTTTTCACAGATCATATATATATATATAATGGTTTTTCGTTTCGAAAATACTTTTATTATTACGAGGCGTTGTTGTTTTTTATTTTTACGCGAAGATATTGTAGTAAATATAATATAATGTGTATATATATATATATACTTATTTTTTTTTTTTACAAAATAGCTGCTACGTATTATATAAAATATATGAGTTCCTTCTACGGTGACCATTATTGTTTGTGAGAAACCCAAAGTTCTACAACGCGTGGTCCAACGTTCGCCGCGATGTGTGTGTGTGTGTGTGTGTATGGCGTCGAATGAAAGAGAAAACAAATCGCTTGTACTGCAGGTGCTCGCGAGAACATTAACATTATTAAAGAGAGAGAGAGAGAGAGAGAGAGAGAGGAAGGGATATCCAAAAGGAACGAAGTTCTCGCCGAGACGACGACGATGTAGGTGCGCAGGGACCGCCGGGGCAATATATTATATTCCGGCGGAGGCGACCCTTGAACGCAAATCTTTTATTCTTCTTCTGCGAACAAGGCTCTTGCGTTTTTTAGGGGGAACGACGAGAGGGCGATTGCCCGGAAGGAGGCGGTTAAATTTTTTGGAAGCCTTTTCTAATATCTTTATAGTATCCATAACGTTGTATATTATATAAAATTGTGGAAATTATTTTTTTCGTATTATTATTAATATGTTATTGATAAAAAGAGTTTGTTTAAAAAAGAACGGAGAAAAAATCTAAGATTAATAAAATGTAATTATTATCACGTATTTACTGTATATTATCTGCGCGTATTCTGTCATATTTAAATTCAACACAAAAGACACACTCCTATGCGAGTGTACTTTTTAATAAATTATATGATAAACGATTAATGTGAGGGAGTATAAAAATATCGCTTCGGCTCGGGGCGCGAAGTGAAAAAAAAAAAAATGTAAATACGTCTCACCGCTTGCGAGCTGTACGTATTATTCTAATATGAATCGGAGGGGAAAAAAAATACCGAAACAAGGGAATTATTCTCTACGCGAATGATGTTTATTTATTTTTTTTGAAATGTTTTTGGCGGCCGATTTTTTTTTTTTTTTTTGATTTATCACTCACATTTGAGAAACTTTTGCGACTTGCAGACGACTTGTATACTATTTTCGCAGTTAGTTAAACCGAACGGCGTACAATATACAATAATTCGACGACTAAAGCGCCGAATATGATATGCGACGATTTCTTATTTAAAACTTCTCAAATCGCTGTAGTTTTCGCTTACATCGGTTTGAAACTCACATCATTCGAATAAAAAAAAAATATATATATATATATACGTTCGACTCGTATAAAACGCCAAAATTTGGTTTATATATATACATAACCATAGCCGAATGTCATAATTTACCCCCTTAACGTCACCGTCGTTTGTGCCTGCAAATCGTTAAAATATCGTATGAATAATTCCGGCGCAGAATATTACATAATAATATAAACCGGCACGGAGATCACCACCACCATCACGTAGACTAATCTCCTGATAGCGGTCACTAATCTTAAAGTGTTCTGATAGAGAAGCAAAAAAAAAAATGTTTTTTTCTTTTTCGGAGCTCAGAAATACGATAGTATAGCACGACGAAATCGAGACAAACGATTCTTTTTTTTCAAACGCGCCAACACATCCCTATTAAAATAATAGTTTCTATATAATCGTATATACGATTAAACGCAGCGATCGGGCGAGTAACAGCAATAAATAGACATCGCACGAAACACGATTTAATCAGAATGGAAAATCGCCGTTGGAATTTACTTTCTTTTTTTTTTTTTTTAAGTGCGATAATACTTTTCGACGCTATTAAATTATTATTTATAACGGGACCGATTTTGGTTCGATAAATTCATTAAAGAGACTTATTGATTGATTCTTATGGTTTTTTTTTTTAATGGTCCATAGTAGTCGTCACAAATTAATATTCAGATCCCTTAGCCGTACAACAGCGCTTCGCGGGGTGATAGCGTTTACAAACTCCATGGACAGTCTCGTTGAATTTTTCTTTTTGAGTAGCAGTCACTATTATGAAATGTGAACTAGTCCTACTGGGTCAGTTAGGTCACACCTAACCTAATTGTAAAAAATTTAAATTGACCACGTGCAATTTAAGTCCCTCTTTTTATTTTAGCTCGATTTTAACGTAGGTACCCCCATCAGTTTAAATCCCGGGGATTCTGTACAAATATGTATTGATCCGATAACAGTGACCCAGACTAATTCCGATTCTTGTCATGATGAGCTCTTCGATGACCGGCAGAGTCACACACTTGGTTTTGAAAACCCGGTCGCACTCTGTAAGTATAGAAAAGCGTCGTTCTACGTGCAAATGTAGGTATGGGGGTGTTTATAAAGATAAAATAAGGCAAAGAAGTGAATGAAGAGTTAATAAAGGGTTTTGGCAGAACCAGAGGCTTGTAAACAGCTATATATATATATATATTAATAATATAGTTGTTCGACGGGAAATAGGTACCGGAAATGTTAAACGCACAATAGAAAACATACTTTCGTTAAACATTTTACGAAATAATACGAAATTATAAGGAAAACGTATTTTGAAATGAACACGGCTCGGCATTATTAGTGTCAGTTCGAAGCACCGTCGTCTAAACTGCAGGTTCAATATATTTTTAAACAACTTTAATCCGTCTGTCTCTTGTAACTTTTTTCCCTGCCTTAATAACCACCGCCGACTAACACACACACACAACAGAAAAAAAAATTAATAAAAACCTGACAACGGTTAGGTGCATCATAGACGCCAGGTGATGAAAATTTCGTGGAAGGCTCACGATTTTATAAACTCACGTACCTAACTCTTACCATATATTTGTCTAATTGTTATTTTTCGTTAAATAATTACTAAAATACAGTTTTTTTGTTGTTTTATATGTTTCAACGGTTTTAATAATATTAATATCATGCAAAATCACAAGACAAATATTTAAAAAATCCATTATTTGAATGTATATATTTTATATATATATATATAAAATGTATTTTTCCGCACTTTGGAATTGGTAATAAATTGGTTTGGGAATTTATTTCTTCATCGCTGAACAATGGAAATATCGTTCAAGATTCAAGAAGACCTAGATTACCGGTCGTCAACTAGATCTCTACGGTTATCCGAAAAAATGTATGGGTTAACTTGATACCGTGTAAATGGGGTAACAACATAGATTCACGGATATCAGTATAAAAAAAAAAAACCATTTATTATTATCTATCTCGATTAATTCGTTAAGAATAAAATTAATATATCGTGGACGTACGTGACAAATATCGATTTTTTTTTTTTTATATGAGAATCGTGGGGGGGAGGGGACTGAACTCCGTCTTATCGATCTCATGGGGCGTTGAAGTCCCAGAGCGCCCTGTACGTTAGGCGTACCAACAGCAGTTATTAGTAGACGCGCCTCGAGGTGGTGCTAAAGGGACGACGACGCGGAATCGAAAAGGCAACAAGTACGGAACACGGGGGGTTTTACAGGGATTGTCTGATTCTGTCTAAATGCAATTTATACACACGCGACGCGTACTCAGCAGCTCGCGGGGCAACGAAGAAAAAAAAAGAAAAAAAAAGAGTGTTTTTTTTTGTTGTTGTTGTACGGTTGACGTCATTCGGGCAAAGCGGCGCGGGTCATATTTTGATGTGTTGGCGTCGTTAACCGTTCAGCGGAGCGCGCGCGCGTTACACGCTCTCACACACCGCGCTATTATAAAAACGCGCGCGGGTGTGTATCGCCGACGGGACGGGTTAAACTCGTCGGTGGTGGCGGCGGCAGCGACGGGGCGACAACAAACACGCAAATACACACGGTGTCTCGTATTGATCGAACCGTCGTCGGTATCGTCAATTAAACGGCGGTCGTCCGTCCCCACGTAGCGCGCAATTCTCTCGTCGAAAAATCTCTCTCTCTCTCTCTGTGTGTGTCCATCTCGAAAAAAGAAGATCTCCGTCGCAAAAAACACTCCGTGGCGCATGGACCGAATTTAGTTAAATTAAGTTCTCCGGGCCCGCCCCTCTTTTCCAACGTTCTCGGGCCGTCTTTCAAAAAAAAATACCTTATTCTTCTTATTCTCCTCACCCGACATAACCTAAGCGTTTAGATTCAAGCGTAAAAACGATTTTTCGCGCGCGAGGTTTCTGAAACGATGTTTATCATTGTATAATACCCGGGAGTACGGTTTTCGACATTTCTACACTATCCCATTATAGGAATAGAGCGCAAGCGCAAGCGTTCGTGACGTTTTAGATTTTTGTTTAACTTCGAAAAAATTCTCGTTTTTTTTTTTTCAACTATTAAGTATTAATAAACTCTTTTTTCATTTATAGTAAAAATTTTAAAATCCTATTTATAAAATAAGATTCGAGAGAAACACAAACGAAACGGGACTATGTTTTTTAGTTGTGCATATACACATATATATCACAACAGAAACACTTAGCCCGCAGTTGTTATACTTCTTATTATATAGTCTTATACAATCGTACAAGTCATTTTATTTCTATAACGATACGTACATAATTATTAAGTTTCGATGAATTTACAAATACTTGAAATACTATTATTACACACTGTTATAGTGTTATAACAACTGGTCGGGAAAGTTTAATTGATTTCGCCGAGTAAACCGAAAATTTTACTTAGCACCACGAATGGTATCACAACTCTATGACGCTAAACACTCACGAGATACGTAATGACTGGCGTTTTTTTTACTTAGCCGCTTTTTTTACACGTAGCTGCGGACGAATCGTTTTTGTTGTTACATCACCTCTTTTTTTTTTCCAATTAACTGCAATTCGCATCGCTGAGAAGATATCGTTTTTACAATGATCTCTTTCTTTAATCGATCGTTAATAATAATTTATAACTAATAGCACCTATTACCGTGGTACCTGGTACCATAGTACCCGCTGATAGCCATCACAACCAGTATTGTCTACATCGTTTTATTATGGAGTTCACAATTTCGGCAATGAGTAAATAATTAATGGACATTTGTAATTTTTTTCTAACACGATCATATAAATATCTGCGTCGCCCCATTTTATTACCCAATTGATTCAGTAGTTTTATAGTCATGCGCGAGCAAAAAAATATGATCTGTTTTACATGCGTTTACATGGGAACGTTGTTGTTCGAGATAATATACACTGTCGTTACTACGCTTCTTTTTATTTTTACTTAGCGCGCGCGCGCGCAACGACCGTTGCGCTGGATATACTGGACGTCGTAATGAGAACTTGTTGTGTATTTTATGTCTGACACGATGTTATAGACACTGATAATGTACTCGAGAAAAAATATATCGGAGAAAAATCGTTTATAAAATTTATAAATATATATATATACTCGTATATATAAAAGATTTCAATACGCGGTAACGCGACAATACAAAACCACAATTCGTTAAAAGTAGTAATCTCCCGAGAGAAGTTTTTTTATTCTCAAGAGAGAGAGAGAGAGAGTTCGACAAACGAGCAGTAAAAACTTTTGGAAAATTACTGGGCACATCGAATTTACACGTTTTATTATTACTCTCGGAATAAACGGAAACACTATTCCCAGTGGTCGAAGTGGATCGAAATAAGTATTGGAGGATGATGGAAGTAGTGTTGTTATTTCAAGTTTCGAAAAGTGAGCAGGGGTTAAAGCTTAAGAGTTAAAAAATAAGCAAAAAAAAAAACAATTATTTTCTGAAAAAAACGCTTTAACACCGGCCCTATATCGATGGGATGGACGATATTTTTTGTGTGCATTTAAGTGACGACTACTCAAGTGTCTACAGAATGTGAAAATTTTAGTAAACAAAATGGTAAAAAAAAATTAAAACCGATATTAAGGTATTCTTCTGAAAAATAGATATTTTAAAACCCAAAATGGACAAATGATTTTCAACAAAATAATTTGATGGTATGGCGTCCCCCCTACTTTGGCCACTGATTTATCATTCCTTACAGTTTCCTATTGTTGCAGCAATCTCGTATATGTTATTATTATTATTATTATTATTATTATTGATTACTCGACGCGTTTTACACCACTCGTGTGTTAAAAACGACTACGACCAATCATGTTGGTATCCCATCCATCATTTTCTCCAGTGACGATAGTGGTCCACACACGGCTTCTTTCTCGTATACACCCATACACTCGGCCGCTGTTCTCCACGTGCTCTGTATGCGCGCAGCATTTGCTCTCGTGTCAATTCGTGTAAAAACGACGTGGGGAAATATCACGTCGGCACGGTCCATTGATTGGCCGCTGGAAAAACGCCGCCGCGTGTTAAATTAGTTTCGCCCCGCGCGTGCTTTTTTGTGCAAACAACAACTACTTAGACTACTGCTTACACACGCGTCGTACTCCGATAAAATAAATCGGTTTTCTTTTTCCCGTTGAAAAGGTTTTCGACCACAATTCTCCTGTATATAAAGCTTTATATACGCGTTTTCGGATCGTTGGCCCGTGTCGCGTCTCAGTCAATAGGCGCGCACAATAATCGTAAGTGAAAAACGCGAAATCGAAGTCACTTTCGCTTCACCACGTATTATAATAATACGTATATCGCCTTAAGTGTATACCGCGCATTGAGTTTTTCTTTCCTTTTCCGCGTTAACTACAATGCCCCGTTGTCGTCGTGATATTTTATAGTCGTTCAGAGTTCTTCTCTGCTCTTTTCCACGCGGTCTCTGCAGTATACTTTGGAATCATTAACTACTACGCTCGTTCTTAAATTCTTTTACTCTCTCTCTCTCTCTCTCTCTCTCTCTCTCTGTCTGTCTTTCGTACAGACGACAATTTGGAAATCGCGAAGAATTCCCTTTCCTTTTCGGTTTTCCTTCTTGGAAATCATCCAGCGTAAGCTCGTTCCCGCGTACGCACGTAAAGTGATCGCTTACATCCGAACAACACTGATTGGAAGGAAGTGTTGACGTCGGCTACACCGCGGAAACAGTAGACCGTTTAATTCAACGATAATAATTAGTCCTGTTGGTAAATCAAGAGTTCCGTATTGATATGGTTTCAACAGTTTAAGTCCGAATCGATGGAGTCTCCCGAGTGTTTTTCTTTTCAATTTGTTATGATAATGGGATAACAAACAGAGTACGTGTAGTGAACAAAAATTAACAGTCACTGCGAATTTGGAGAAAATCTTTTTTCTTTTTTTTTTGTTCTAGTCATCTCCACCCCCGAATGAAATGCTAACTCCTATTGCCGAACAGTACTGCTGTTATAGAGCGCGGTATGTCAGTTTTGTATATTATGATATCGCGGAAAGTGTGCACCCACTCGTAGGTCGAGTGGCACTCGACGGATGAGCGTATAATGATAGCGTCGTGTTAACCTGACCAACGGTTCTCCTCTGCAAGTGCTCGAGAATTTCTCGACACCGTTGTCGCCGCTGCTGAGGAGGTTAACCGTCTCCGTGTTTCCGAGGGGACGCGGTGTCTGTTCCTTGGCCCTTTGACCTCCTCTCCCAAACACCGATCCGGCGTGTTCGCTTTCCGCTTGCGGCGGACACGGAGTGTCGAGTTTCGAGTGTTTGTTTGATTGTTCCGCCCACCCCCTCAATTCGTATCGGATGACACGTGTCTGTGAGTCGTTTCACACGGCGAGTTTTCACCGCACCGTATAAAACAATAATAACACTCGCACGTTGTTGTGTTACGCCTCGGTAAAAGTGAAACGCACCGTCGTCCTTGGCTTGGTGATCGAAAATCGATTTTCAATACGACAATTCGCGTCAATTTGTTGCAATCGACTTCCAAACAAATACAATTGAATATCGAAAGCAACGAATTCCCAAATTAGTAATCGCGTTTTCATTTCGGAAAATGAAAAAAAAAAAAATGAACATTTCGAACGTTTTCGAACGGGGGTTTAGAAATCTAATGGATAACACGGTAAAAATGTCGAACGATTAACACGTATACCGATCATACACGTTTTGACCATTGCAAAACGTGTAACGCAATATTATCCGAACGTTCTTTCTATAAGGATTTAAAAAAAAAAAAAAAATTGCGTGCGTCGTATAAGAAAAAATTATGCGCATAAATTTCAAACACTTACTACGCACTGCTGTTTTAAACTCGTAGACAGGCTAATTTATTAGGCTCCGGAAATTATCGTATTCGAAAAAAAAAATAACATTAAATTTTCTTTGGGAATTATTTCTAATTGGTCGCGCGCGTAAAATTACGGAGAAACAAAATAAAACGGTACGCGGAGAAAACGATAATTTATAGCGAAAATAAAAATTCGTTCCCCGTACACGAGATGCGTTCTAGAAGAGTGTGTGTGTGTGTGTGTGTGAAAACGTCACTCGCAAATCCGTTCAATGCGCGTGTTCTATCGCGTAGTTTTTACTTGGAAATAAAAAAATGTTATCATCTCTCGTCCGTATAAAATATCCGAAATTTCACGTTGAACGTCACACGTAGACGTCATGTGACGGTATATACGTATACGTACACGCTGCAGCAGGAGAATTCGATATTCGCGGCGTGATGGAAACGACGGGGACGTGCGCTGGCAATTTGATCGTTGATTTTACAATATACACAAATGTATGTCTGTGGTCCAGACGTGACTGTGGCTGCAGATGCGTCCGCAGTATATAGACGAGCCCTGAACTTCGGGCTCCGAGTTGAAAACGTTCAATTTTCCATACACCGAAATTGTATTTTATTGTCGTTTTAATGAGAGCTCACTTTGTGTTATCTATCTACTCTCTGCGTGTCCAATAAACCGCGTTCTTTCTTACACGTTCAAATATCGTATAATTAATGTCGAATACATATTATTTATATATAGAGGCGAATTAAAAGTTCCGAATCGAGTATTGTCAACGTGTACGTTTATGCGATAATTATTATATTGTGTGGAGTAAGGAATAAAAAAAAAAAAAAAAAAAAAAAAAATTAGTATTTCATATGTGCGCGCACACGCCGCGTACGAATATTACATATTACGGACGGACCGTCTCTAAAAAACAAAAAGAGAAGAAAAAAAAATACTTTAATAATTCTGTTTTCAACATTTTTCACTCGTGAATATTATACGACTTCCGTTTACAAAGAAATCGCGTAGAAAAACAAATCTCGGGAATTATACGGCAGTGAATGCTACATTCGTTGCGGATAAACAATTTATAATGGATTATGCTCTCCGTTAGACGTTTTCGTACGCGCCTCACGGAATCTCACTACTGCCGGTTTGCACAAATTGTTTTGCCGAACACGGATTTCATTCGAATTTTCGCCAATGCTGGCGTAATAGACGTGTTTTCGTCTGTCCGCGGAAAAGGGGCGTATTATTTATGTGTATTAATTTTGTTGCGATTGAAATACGAATAATAAATATTTCCAATAACGAGTGCGAGTTGTTCTCCGCAATCGATATCAAACCCGATTGGAAAAACGTTTGCGAAACGGAATCTTTGGAAAAGAATAACGTTTTGGAATAAAAACACGTACACCTACCGCGTTTCACTTTGATGTCTCGTAAAATTTAGAGTTTTGGTAACTCTTCGGAGTTTTTCACACGCGAGGCCATCACGCGGGGGACGCAGCGTTCGGTCACCGGCAAAGAGAGAATGTGCTACGGTCGCGTTTCCGTACGCGCGAAACGTTTCGTTAGAATTTTTATATACATAAAAAACAAAAAAAACTCCCCGCCAATTTTCGTCTCCCAGAGCTCGTTCCCGTTCTCCGTTACGACAAACGCGAACTGCAGTCGTTTGCATAATAATAACGTTCTCTCGTCCGTTGTACGATAACAACAACAAAAAATAATAACATGTCGACGTGTGATAAGAAGGCTTACAATGAATTTAAGAAAGTAAATTATTTTTAATATTACGCGCGCGTTTTGTCGTCAGAAAATTATCGCGCGTTTTTTTCTTTTTTTCAGTTTAGTTTTTTGCCGCGCTCACCGGTTGCGGCGGTAAGTAATTCGACGATACCAAAAAAATTCGTACGCATACGCGCGCCGACCGGTTTTTTTTTTTTTTTTTGTTGGGCAACCGAAAAATAATAAATAAATAAATACGCGCGCGCGCATTCCTTTTCGGACGTTATGAAAACACAGGCCGTAGAGTAATATCGGCGCGCGCGACAGGACGTGTTGGCATCACTGGAAGAAATAACTGGTTTGGGTCAATCCGCCGGACGCGCGTGTGTTGTACGCGGTCAAAAGAAAAACCGGCGTCCGTCGTCGCGGCGCGCGTCTTGCGATATTATTTTCCTCCTCCTCCTCCTCCTACTCGTCGTGTGTATTCCGGCCGTTTCGCTCGCGCGCGCACACAATCCGTGTTTCTTTCAGGCACTTCGCCTGAATAGTAAAGAAACACCAAATATTAGACAAATTTGTCTGTAGCGTATTTACAAGGGGGGGGAGGGGTCAGGTTAAAACCCCCACCAGAACCAAAAAAAAAAAAAAAAAAAGCTAATAGGTTATACAAAAAAATTCTGTGTATTTAATAATTTTGTTCACAATAATAATAACAACAAAGGTAATTATTACCAAAAAATGCATTTTTCTTGATGTAATATAAATGACCCCTAGATTTTTTCAAATGCCCTCCCCCCCAGGAGAAAATTGTCTGAAAGAAACACCGCGCGCGCACACATCCTCTCGACGATTGTGTGTGTGCCCGCGTGATAAACCGCGCGGTCCGTTGTCGCGGACGCGGAGCCGAATTGACGGGCAGGGGGACTATGTGGTCCGGGAAAAAATTCGTGACAGTCAATTTGTTTTTCTTCTTTAAAATTACGGCGCGACTGTTAAACAATTTTTTTACAAACGACTGCGGCGGCACCGAAAAACACGTAATTCGCGTCGAAATCATTTTTATCGAAATTTTTAACGAGTACGGATTTCAACGCGTTTGCAATTGATTCAAAGTACTATTCCTCCAGTTGAATTCTTCTTCTTTTTTTTTTTTGTTACATCATCAAATGATCGAAAACACATATGACGTTATACGTACGCGTGAGAAATTTGTTTTTTTTTCTTCTAAAATTAGGGCCGCCCCTCTCCCCCGCCCCCCCCCCAGATTGAGTCAGTCACATAATATCCATTGAGATCCGACTGCGAGCGGACGACTTTAAGAGCACTCGGACGGGAGTTGGGTGGACGGACGGAAAGATTTTTCACACATACGTTGTTTGCGTTAATTTACAGAAATTCGAATAAGCGGTTCGCGCAAATCACACATTGTTTCCAAAACGATTCCGAACGGCGTAATAATAATAATAATAATAATATTCTTGCGTCAATTTATAATAATAGGCACGACGGAAATGTTAAAGTATGTTCGGTGAAAATTTCAACGCTCCGGGAGATGAGGCGACGGCGGCGGCGGGGGGGGGGATTTATTTAAAACTTTTCTACAAACGCAGTAATTTTTCGCACAAAAAAAAAAAAAGAAAAAAAAATACACTTTGTACGACGAAAAATTCCGACGTCTTTGTAAAAAATTTTCGATATACGGAAAAAAAAAATATATATATATATTATCGTGGACGTATATATGAGATTTGTGAGTAGGGGTTGAGAATATTTGGAGGAAAATTTTCGTTTTCAATATTATTTTTATACATGTGTGTGTGTGTGCGCGCGCGCGCAAAAAATTATCCGACGTTTATACTTCCTCTACATGTTATAAAAAAAAATTCGTTAAAGACGAGGAAAATACGTTAAACTTTACGATCTCTCCCCCCTCGTATTTTATTTATTTTGGGGCACTCTCGGGCGTGAAAACGACGAGAAATAATTTGCGCAATAATTCCGTTGAGGATTTAACGCGCACGTATAAATAACAAGTCACACGGAGGAAATGTTGGCATAATGAGCCGCACGGTAAATCCCCGAGCGGAGCAGTGGCTTTTCGAGTATAGCAATTAGGTCCAACAGGCTTATGAGTATACACGTAATAATAATAATAATTTTATATATAATAAATTCACCGCGATTTATTGAAAATGTAATTTCAAATGTTTGCTAATACGACTAAAACTGCAGCGCATGTGTTGTTATACACGAATTGAATACGGATTTTGGATTTTTGAATTCCGACAATAACGCGCGTTCAATTACTGGAAGAAGAAAATGAAAACAAAAAAAACCGTTACTCGTAATTAATTGTTCAATAAAAGAACAACTGTCGTCGTGTCGATTACACGGACAAATACGATATGACGTGTAATAAATAAAACTATTCGAATATTATAAAACTGTCGTGAATATAAATAAATTTCCGGTAAACTGATTTTTTTTTTTTTTTTTTTAATGTAACAATTTAAAAAAGTTTATCGTGTCTTTTTAAACGAGGTAAAAAAAAAATTGTAGCCAAAAGCCATTTTTAGAGTATTTTTTTATAATTTCTTTAACGTTTTTAAATCCGGACCTTATATAAATATTATATAAGTTGGTTGAAATTCGTTATTATTATTGAAAGAGGAAACCACATTATACGGTATTTTTTCCACTCACCAACTGTACTACGACGCGCGGTTCTTATGTAACTTCGTGCACGACTGCCGTAATTCCGATCGTGACGAAACACGTGAATTTGAAAATTTCATAAAAGGTGAATTACGTTTTGGAAATTAGACAGACAGCACGCCTGCATGATTGAACAGTATCGAAATGATTTTTGATCGCGGTTGAATACGTACTACGACGAATATAAAATATATTGTATAATTTCTACCGCGTTTTTTATATACCTTATCGGATCGTTGCAAAATTTAAAAAATATATATATACGCAATAAAATATACATACATATATACAATATATATAGTGAACGGCTTTTTTAAAACGTCGTTCGCGTTTCTATAGGATTTTTCGCGTATCTAATAATAAAATCGGTGAATACGGAAAAAATCGCACATACAGACGTTACATATAAACAAAGTAGTAAAAAAAAAAAAAAAAGAAAGAAAGAATGAAAGGAATAAAAATCCCGTTTTTCTTAACATAAATACACGCTGCGGACGATGATGGGCGAGAATTGAATAAGAGCAAAATATACCGGACGAGAATCAGTAGAGTTTCCTCCTGCAGCGGATATGGACATTAGTATTATAGTATAATCCATATAGTAGGACAGCTGCGAAGAATTGTTTAATTCCCGAAGGTGCGAAAAAAAAAGAGTATATTGGAGATTTTTAATCGCGCATTTTACCCGATTTATTTTGCAAAATAAAATACCGCGTACACGCTATATAATATAAATATAAATAAGAATCTGAAAAAAAAAGAAAAAAAAAAACGTTTTTTTTTTTTTTGTGTGCTCCCATCCAGAACAGACGAATTTCTTACGGACGCACATATTGTGTACGTCCATTTCATTCGCACTCTCGTATCTCTCGGTGTAATATGTAAAACCTGCAGACTTTCAACGCAGTTGGAAAAAAAACCGTTTTTTTTTTTTTTGTTTTTTTACCCTCCAGACTTGGCGCGAAGAAATTCATTTCGTCGTCCAATCTTTTCGCTCGAACCGCACCGCAGCAACGAAATACGCACGCATCACAAAGCGTACGTGCCGAGGCACCGAACTCGGATCGCGGGCGAGAAATGTCGTTTTGTATTTATTTTTTCCTTCTCTCTCTCTGTCTCCCGCCGGATAACCTTCGCGAATCGTTTTATTTTAAATTCGTGTCCGCGGCTTTAAAAGGGGCGTCACGTATTTAGAAATTCAAAAATTAAAAACGCGATAGTTTTATTTTTATAACAACTCCGGCCCACTGTCCCATATGCGCACGTACGCTTTGCTGCGACGTCATAGCTCTCGTTAATTCCGCCGGTACATTACATAAAAAATATAAAAAAAAAAAACTTCATCGTCGTCGCTTCTAATACGGACTTCGACTCTTCTCCCACGACGTACCGCGTATTCTTTTTTTAAATCTTTCCCAACCATCACTGGCCTCTTCTAGTGACTCTCTTAACGAGCGAGCCCTCTGCCCGCCACACGTGTCCTGTTCATTCTTTTTCTGATTAAGAAATGTCGTATGTACCATCAGCGCTTATTGTACGTTTTTATCGGTATTCTTTGGAAATTTTCCACGTCATTATGTTCGACACCGGTCCATATGTTATCCTCGGTAATTTTTCTTTAAATGAAGAACGTTGTTGACGTTTTGATAAAACCGAATCCATTCCGTGTTTATTACTGCGTAACAATATATGTATGGAAATATCGTGCGAAAACGGGATTGTAAAACGCAAGCGAGAGGACTTGACGGACGATAGAATTCGTCTTGCACGCGAGAAGTACAGCTGTACTGTAACAGCGTAGCGACGGCCACTTAAGCAGTCCGGGACAATTGTAGGAAAAACGGGCCGTGAAATCGTTTTTTGACGATTAGTCTTCGTATCATCACAACGGCTGCTGGAAGTAATCTTTAAGAGATTACTACACCGCGCTCTATCCGCAGCGTCGAAACAGTCGATTTTGGCCGCGGGAAAACCGATGATGCACGATAAATTCACCCGGTTATTTCTTCTACACGCACGCGACGGATTTATTGATTTTTAATCGTTCGATTCGAGACGCCGCCCCGTCCGGCGATTTATAGAAAAAAGAAAAAAAATTCCTCGTCAATAATCGTGAAACATTTCGGTCCTGTTCTACGACACAATCGCTCCGAGAGGCTGAATTTGAGTAATAAAAAATTATTTATACAAAATCGCGTTCGTTATCCACTGCGTCATAAAAAAAAACCTCTCCGAAATGAAAATTAAAAAGAAAACGATTTTTGTAAGGCGGAGAAAAAAAAAGCGAGGTGTGCACAACGGCATTTCGTCATCAAATCCGTCGTACACCCGGAACGGCACATCCGATCGGTGTACGCGGGAAACGTCAATTGTTTTTATAACAAAATGCGCGTGTATACGAGAGAAAAATCTCTTTCACGACAAGCGTCGTCGACACGGCGGAAAACGTTTCGTCCGGACGTTTAAAATAAAAAAAAAAAAAAAAAAAAGGAAATAATTTCGCGATAAATGGTGTACGCGACGACTGGTCACACAGTCTCGCACAATAGTAACAATAAACGATATTATTATTGGCGTGGAATTTTCTCCGAGTCGCCGCCGCCGCCGCGACGTTTATTTATCGTCATCGACCGCGCGTATTCACGGGCAAGGTTACTCTCCCCCGGGGCACCGGTCGCGTTGCCGCCGCCGCCGCCGCCGCCGAACCGTGGTGATGTTGCGCGTTTTTGTAACGTGGAAATACAGAAGAGAAAAATATAAAACCGAAGTACTTATAAGTACGATATATAAAAGAAAGAAAGAAAAAAATAATAATAATAATACCTCGTACTAGTGTAGAATGCGTGTGGTGCGTGCGATGGCGGCGGCGGCGGCGGCAAACCAGTTTCGCAGCATCAAACGCACAACACTCGGGTCAATAAACCGGTTCCGTCGGCGGCGCGGTCGATTCCGTTCTTTCTCTCTCGTTCGTGTGTACACACACACACACACACACACACACACACACACCGTTCTCTCTCTCTCTCTCTCTCCCTCTCCGTCCGGATAAGAATTCACTTTTTTTTTTTTATTTATTTATTTATTCTCGTGAGACGCGTGAGAACGTTTACGGCGGCGGCGGCGGCACGGGAACAAAAAAAAAATAACAAAATCTCTTCTCCCGGGGGGGGATTACGACGCGTACCCTCCGTACGCGGTTTTGGGGTGGGGAAATATATTGAAAAAAAAAAAGAACGACGAGACGTTATTACGAGCATTCCGTCGCGCGGCGCGGGGGGGGAAAAGAATAAAAATTTATCCGCGGGGGCGTTATAATAATATCGTCGTCGTGCCGTGCGATATTATAACAACCGGCACCGGGGTTCCATAACGCTCGGGGACCGTAACACGGTATGCCGCGCGTTTGTTTATCGTTATGTCGCGGTATACGGTATACACCTAACCTAACCGCGTGGTATGTTGTCCCGCCGCGTCCGCGACACAGTGCGTCGGGCGGGCCCTTCCCCCTCGGCCCTCGTCACTCCGTAGAAGACACTCGCGTCGCGGCGGCCGTCCAACGTGCCGGATACGACTACTCGGAATAACCATTCCGAGTTCTTTTTCGATACGTGACGCGAAAAAAAAGAAAAGAGATCCCGGATATTCCGAAGGAAAACATTTTTCACCGATTAATTATTGTAATAATAATAATAATACGTGACAACTCATTTCGTCGGCGGGAAAACGAAAGAGAAAGAGACAATCGAACGCGGTGAACGAGAAATATCTTGTACGAATTCTGGCACGCGTAAAACACGGTTTTGCGGATTTTTTTCCCCGATAATTTTTTTGTTTTCGTTTTGGGCCGCGAAATACGTTATTACACTATTGTACTGTCCGCACTGCAGACGACACCGTTCGGTCGATTCGCGGCGGTTGTCCTTTCGCCGACGACGAATTTTCTCCGCGTTTTCTCGTCTGTTCTGTTCGGCCGGGGGAAACGGCGAAAAGCCGAACTCTTCTCTTAATCCGCTCCACATCAGTGCTAAAACCATCGGCTAAATTTTTACGTAGAACGCGCGTGAAAATGTACAAACACTCGCCATAATCGAAGCGTTCACTACATTTGTTCGATAAATCCGGTACCGACGCGCGTTAACGAAAAGAAAAAAAAAAAAAACGTTCAATATCGGTCCTATATTTTATAATCGTATTACGTATTTGGCACGAACTCGGTAAAATGAAACGCGACACTACTAATCGTATTATCGTCACGACTGCGGCGCTATTTGGTTACAAATAGGTCTTTGGATTCGACGAGGTTGAAAAAAAATAAACGCTAAAAAACGATCCGAGAAAAAAATGTACAAACGCGCGTAGAACGTTTCTTTGAAAAACGTCAAAAAATAACTTTTAACACCAAAAAAATAAATACATATTAACGTTTTACCGATTGGTTTCCCTAATGCATTCAACATTAATCCTAATATAACGCCTTATTATTATTATTATTAAAACAATTTCCATTAAAAAAAAATATAATATCTTAACAATTGTAATCGGAATTATTGCGTTTCTAGAACGTGATCAAACCACACGTCAACGTAAATTATGTATTTTAATATTTGATATTAATAATTTTTATTCTATTTTGTCGGGATACGACAATGGTCTGCAGTAGTCTTCACGGACTATCTTTATTAGGCAAAACCATATTATTTAGGTACACGTCGATAATTGCGAATATTCTACAAAACTTCTTTACCGTAACTATAGTCAAGCAAGCCGTAGACCGCCGCAGCACACTAGCGTCGATTACGACGAGTGGAGCGTGCAGTGTTCGTTTTTAATTTTTTTGTTTTTAAATATCCACACGCATTATGCTTTAAATGTATGCGCTGTGTCCGGTAAGTGCTAAACAACATTATTTATGTGTATACTGTGCGAATTAATCGATTAATTTCAAATTATAATCGATTCAATAATGGCTAAAAGAGTGTTCGATATCTGTAATATTGAAAAACAAAAATCAGTTGTTACTGATTCCTCATCAAGAATCTGAACATTTCAATCTGAAAATGGACAGTTAAATATTGGCGTAGAAATCGATATTAATTGAAGTATAAAAGAGTATTGAAAATATTGCAGACGAAAACAGTGTCATTGCTGACTTGGGAACTTTAATAACGGACACTGTCCGACCACATTTAACAGTACGTAAAAATCTAGGTAAACAGAGATTAAGTTATAATGTTATATTTAAAATATATTGCAGTCGTATCTGTGTAAAACAAACGAGTAAACGTGTAAACGAGTGTAGAACGGGGGGAAAAACGAATCCTCAAGTTCATTCTATTGAAACACGTGAAATAATAAATTTATCGTACACGCATACGATTGATCACTCGGCCGGAATTAAACCAAACGCCCGCGTGTGTCGACAGAGCGCGCTCACGGAACGCAATTAAATCGGAAAAGAAAGTAGTCACCACCAGATAGCGATACGACACAACGAGGAGGGGGTAGCAATAAAAACACGTATGAATAGCGGTCCGCAACCGACGGACCGCTCAGTTGTGTCGCAGCAGCAATGGCTACGCGTCTTGAGGCGCGCGCGCGGTGTGTGGATAGGATAGATGAATATATTATTATATAGTTGTACATATGTATAATAACATTTTATATTGTACAGTTAATATAACAATAATGACTGACGACGGCGCATTGTTTCTCCGGATTGTTCGGCGCAATCGTAGACTTCGGGAGCATGGCTGTACGGTAAATGTGATTTACACGGGCGAAATTCCGATTAACGCGATCGCTTGCCGCGGATTATGTTCCGGAGTGCGTGGAGATTCGCCGCGGGGTTATTATTACATATTATTATACACATAAATTACGGAATATCGTAATAATATCGTAATATTATTCCTGCGGCGGTTGTGTTGTGATTTGTGCAGAAATTCGCGAAATGCGCTATAATTTGCGCGGCAGCGCTTGACTAACTATTATTATTTATTGTATTGTGTACGCGCATTTATAAACGTAATAAATTCCCTATTATTATTATTATTATTATTATTATTATTATTATTATTATTATTATTATCATAGTTAGCTGCGGCGGGCGTTTTAACGTTCAAAAAATCGAGCGGAATCGAAAGAAACGAAACATAAAAAACGAACGATACCCGCGGCGACAAAAAAAAAAAAAAAAACTAATAAAACTACAATTATAATACCGATAATAATATTTATTTTTTTTTTCCAAAACATTCACAAAATTTTAACAGTAAGAAATACTATTATTATCAATAATAATAATAATAATAATAATAATATTAATAATAATAATATTGTATAAAACGAGCCACACTTGTTATAGTCGAAAAAAAACGGGTTTAATTTTAAACGTTAATCGTATTAAAATCGATTGGAAAATTATTTACGAACTCCGCGGTGTTATATGCGCTGAAAACTCGTCGATGATATCGTCGAAAATGAAATTTCTTTGCTTTCGGTGTGATTACATATAATGAGATAATATTTTTATGAATCGATATCGAACGTTTTAAAAATAATTTCCAATCTCAATTATTTGAGAATTCCGGTATTTTTTTTAAGATTACAACGTATTGGACACGTATAGAAAAACACTAGTGTCACGAAAACTGCTTTTTTGCTATCACAGGCCAACTCCCTAATTTACTCCAATTTCTTTTATAGTGCGCTCTCTCACGCAGTCCTTCCATCCTTCTTCGAAGTCTTTCTCTTGGTCTCTTCGCCCACATCACTTAGTTTGTTAATGCTCTTTTCATCATACTTTCATCGGCCCGCCATAAACGGTTAGCCCGTTCTACCCTTATCCCTCTGATGAATCGGTTCACATTTCCTCTTTTGTACGGCTCGTACGATCGTTATTTCCCATTTCTGTTCTGCACTATTGAACACTGGTCCATATATATTATGCTAAGAACATTGCGTCTTGAATATTACAGAAAGCCGGGCCTTACGCATGATTGTGATCATGACAATGAAACGTATCGTGATAGATTGCAGCCCGAAAAGGAAATTCAGTCAAGACTTTGACAATAATATTTGATATGTATTATTATGGAATGGATTCAAGAAATTTAGCCTATGAACCCCGGTGAATCGTAACTACGTATATTTATTATTGTATACTCTATATTTTATGGTTTTTTTCCTATTACAAACGTTTATATATCATAACAGTCATAAAGCGATATAATATAAATCAAATTTCGTAATAATACAGTATGTTATAACGCGTTACGCTTTTTATCAGGGACAAGTCGATTCGTACACTGTAGCCATACGAAATAAATAAAACGCTAAATATTTCGTTAATCGATGGACGAGTCCCCCCTCCCCCTCAATCACAGTTGGTATGTATAACAAATATTCTAGGATTATGATTTGTTTTTTTTTCTCGTAAAAACACACACGCGATAAGACGATTCCGTAACATATATTATTGTTATTCGGAGAAAAAACATATTATAATAATAATAATATTTTGCCCCGCGGCATAATCACTCATCGTCGTCGTGCCACAGTGTTCTCACCGTCTCGTCGTTATATAAAATATATAAACCGTATTGTTTTCAGTCTCGTCTCGTTAACGAGTTCGGTGTATAAAATATTATTATTATTATTATTATTATTATTATTATAAGCACATGTATTTACAAGTATATATTATTTATGTGTGTGTGTATGCGTGACGCGTATCAAAACGCTATTAAAAAAAAATAAAAATACAACAAGGGCACGTGTTACATATTTTATACTTATATATATATATAATATATATACACGAAAAATCGTCGAGTACGAATACGTGTATATAGTTGAGAACTTATAGGTTGAGAGGACGACGATATTACGACAATATAATATTATTCGCGTCATTAACGCGGTTTATATTCCTCTTCAAAACACCCATCTGGGAGAGGAGGAATCTTTTTTTATTTTCACGTTTTTTTTTCTACACACATGTGTGTGTATACATTCAGTTGAACGTATTCGTCATTTTAAGTATAAAATATTTTAATAATAACAATAATAATAATAATGATAAAAACGTGCGATTTAGATTCAAACTCTCCGCAATTATACACGAGCGTATAAAAACGGTATTCGAGAAATGAATAGTGCGCAACTGTTCATTTCGTTTTAACATAACGGTTTTTATTTTTTGTATTTACAACAATTATGACGTAATCCGCGAATAGGTCGGTCAAAAAGTGAAAAACGTGTTTTACGTGTTGAAATCGTCGAAATTTCAAGGCGTTTCTTGTTTTTTTTTTTTATTCGTGTTTAACTTAATCGCCGTGTAAGCCCTTTAATTCCACGATAAACCGGGAAATGTTATTGGAAAATATATATATATATATTACTTGATCACAATACCCGATATTCACTATAGTAATAAGCAAAAACGCAGTGAGTTACGTTTGGTTAGGTTGGATGGTTTAGTTAGGTTAACTTGATCTAAGTTGGATCGTCTTTGTCAGATTCCAGCGGTGGCTGCTGTCGAGAGAAGGCAGTGCGCGTACATTTCTGTCGTTCCGAGTAGTAGCAAATGCTGCTGTGCGTCGTTACAGCCGGCCGGAGAGTTTCGTCCAAACCGCGTGTGGATCCGACCGTTTGCCAGAGGGCAGAAACGATTTTCTTTGCTAGCGCGTCGAAAAAAGATTTTTGCGTTTCGGGAAATTGCGTTGTATTTTTGTGTGTGTGTAATTGCGTAATACGAAATTTTGGACCTGCGCGCATAATAATAATAATATCGTTAACGGCGAAGTTAAACAATCATTTTTGTACGGGGAGACCTCAAGCGTAAAACTCTGTGGACGTTATAAAGTCAATCATCAACTGCGCAATTGGCTTTGGATGACATGTGAAAATGTCAAGTCCTGTAATTAATTATTACCAAAGGTAATGTTCCAGGTGTTTTTCTCGGGCGTGGCAGTACCCCCACTCTCCAAATGACATTCGCTTCGTTTGAGACACGTGTCTCATGAACAAATTGCAGCTTTGGAGTCCACGCGAGTCGAGATTCAGAAAGAAGTTACACGACGGCGTTGGAGTTCCTGAACAGCGTTGCTCCGAGGGTAAATGTTGTAGTCATTACTATTGTATTTTTGTAATGTTATTAATTTTTTTTTTTTTTTTTTTTTTATCTTTTTTAGCGTAAGAATTAGTTTTAAGATTGGCAACTGTTAAAATGTTGACGGTTTGATTTTTGTTTTGATACGTTAAATTTACTATAGATGACTAATTTTTGCGCGAATTTCGTGTACATAATCTTTATATTATGCATCGAATGTCTTTGCCGCACTGTCGTATTTCGCTTAGTTCAGATACAAGTATTTTTCGCCAAAGTAAGACATTGCCGATCGATGTGCTCGTAAGTGTAAACACACACTATTTTACTGACTAACGAAGAGTAAGTCTATTTTTTTAAGCCGCGGGTTATTTCACAAGTGTTTTCGTAGACTGTATAAAAAAAAAAAGACCCGAGTAACCGTCATCAGTGTTTGATTTACAAAACGGCATAAACGATACGATATTAAAGAAAAAGCCATTTATTTTCTCAAAACTATCAGCGTTGGCGTATAACATAGGTATACACTTCCGTTAGGCCTATACACGAGAGCAGTACGAAGCTAAACAAATAACATATCCGAGCTGGTCGTTAGACAACACTGTACACACCCACTGCTGCCGCACTACTAACTGAATGTATGATTAAATCGTTACGGTATGATAGTTATTTTTTGTGACGTACACACCTCCGGTAACGTATTAAAAGTGTTTTTTTTTTTTTACATATATATATATATTTTTATTTATTATGATTTTTATTTTACGCGGTATAAATTAGTCGAGTGCACGTTTATACATTACGCGCGCATACACGTATAAAAAGCACTTTAATTTATTTAAATGCCTCTCTTTGAATCTCTTTGTGACGGCGGGCATCACGTATATTATTATTATTATTATTATTATTAGTATTATATAGTCCCAACTGAATTAATAAAACGTCGTGTATTTTAATATTTATGTGTATTATAATAATAACAAGCGCGATGAGAAGCACATCGTATATAGATGAGAATATACCATCCATATTCTGTATCACGTTATACTGGATGAATGCTCTGTCGCAGGACTGTTTCCTATGTGTACACTGCAGAATGTTACGCAATGAAACCCCCCCTTTTGACGGGCACTACTCGCTCAATAACGGAGACATTTTCACGTCCCGGCAAAGAAGGCACGTTGAAATAATCAGTGGACACGTCCGAACAACAACGTTTTAGAATATTGAAAACATCTCGAACAGCGGACAGAGGAAACAAATTTATCTTTATTACTCGATAAATATGTCGATGGATAATATTATATTGTATTATTAAATGTATTGATAAACACGGACGTGCGTACATAGATTAATCACGCAGTGTGGTCTAAATATAACAATATAACTTTCGTTATTTTTATGCACTTTCAATATTGGTTTAATTCCGTAGACGATACATGTTTTCAATAATTTTTTTCCAATAGCCACCATTTTTTTCAGCTCCTCGTCCCCCGATGGTGTCCGCTGTTCAGAGGTTTCACAGTAATATAATATCCATCGAGTACGCCAGCTGGTTCGGGATGTGTATACAAACACATGATCCCCCTCGTGGAGTGTCAAGCGCTATTTACAATTTTCTCTCAACGTGTCACCGGAAAGGAAAAAAAGGTAAAAACAGTGGCTCCGCGCGGACAACGCGTATTTTTTCGACTCGGATGTTCGAAGTATTCATAGACGTGCAAATCAAACGTTATGTTCTTAGTTTTTTTTTTTTTTTTTTTTTTTTTGTATAATGGCGAGTTACGTTTAAGACGCCAAATAAATTGATAGAAACTAAAAACATTATTATCGCGTTGAAATATCGACAAAGACGAAAAACTCGGAAACGTGGGCGCGATGACACGCAGAGGAAAATGAACATTTGCGATTCATGCAACGAAATAGAGTCGTTTCCGAGTTGACACGTTGTATACACGTATTACGTGATGTACGCGGCGCGTGAAAGTGTCTGACAAAACCCCTAGAGTACCAAAAGTTCTATATATACATATATATATTATGTGCATCATGACATTCCGCCGAGAAGTGATAGCTTTATCGGGGCAAAGGGATATTTGTTGGGACGTGCAGAGAGTGGGTGCGGCGATGACGGAGTCGATAGCGCGGAAATCGCAGGTCGATCGACGAAGAGCTCAGGTGAATTGCGTTTATTTCTTAGATTGAATTTTATGACGGGGGAAGGAAAGAGAAAAAAACGAAACGAAAAATCCCTTTGAACAATCGCGAATTTCTACGACAGCGTATATACGTATATATGTACGTCGCGTGAGATCCCTGCGGAACACATACCTGAGTATACGCGAGTATCGATATAAATATATCCCTAGCTATTCTGATGCGGCTTCGTCCAGGAATGATATGTAGATGTCGGTCTCACACTGTCAACTATTTATTTATTTTTGTCCGTCTTATTGTGGCGATAACGACGGGATATTGAAATAAGAAACGGCCTACGACATTCGTCGAAAGCACCACGTCTTCGGAAATCTCATCAAAACGGTTTCAATCGTTTCTGAGTAGTGCCATTATTATTAAAGTAAAACTATTTTTCTGTTTATATAATTATAGAAAAAAAAAAGGAAACATTTATGTGTCACGTTTAAGTGCGTTTTAATTTCACTGGGGAAAAAAAATGTATTGCAGTGACTGACTTCTTTGAGGGGTGACAAACGAAATTACCGTTAAGTGTCTCCTTACTACGAGAAATCATTTACTCTTTATCGTAAGAACGGTACTCTCAGAAAACGATTGCAAGAATTCATATGGTCCCTGTCGTCAATAAAACTCTGCGAGATAACACTGTATCTCTTAAATTCACACGGCCAATGGCAGAAAACTCGTCTTCATGCAACATATCCCTGTGTCCGACTAGCTCTTGCGATTCTTACGATTCATCGGCTGAAAGTAATCGTTTTTAATGAACTGACCACGACCGCGACACGGATAAATCGCCCACCGACCAGCCATGAGATATCGGTGATCAACAGAGGAGTTATTCAGAGGATGTTCCGTACATAGAAACATTACTGCAAATTATTGGATTTCGTACATTGAAATTGAATTGTGTTCACACGCGAAGACAGCGCCGCGCGAGATAAATTATACAAGTATATATTATATACGTTTCTTCGTCATCGATACTATAATAATATGAATAATTGAAGCGATGAGAATAATAAAATCGATAGCTTTTGTTTGTTAGTATAAGAAACTGTATAATTTAATCGATTATCCTCAAGTATTCTCGAGTACCGGTAACAACTCGAAAAGAACGGTTAATTTTTCGGGACAGTTATTACAATAAACGTGAAAAATAAAATATCAGATTATGTCGTCCTAAAAAACGAAACAAGTAATTTCTCTCTCTCTCTCTCTCTCTCTGCAAACCGTCCGTATGACTTATCATCGCATTACCGATTACAAAATAAAAAAAAAATTATGTGTAACGCAGTTTATATTGTTGTTTGGCAATTTTCTCTCGTCGTGTTATTCATTTTTTTGTCTTACTGTAATAAATTTCCGAGAAGAAAAATCGATAAGAAAAAGTAAAACGTACTCATGTGAATAATATTTCATTTACATACGTTCGGTTAAGTTTTTTATGTTAGGCCGAGCAGGAGATACTATTGCAGTAGTGCGAAGGAAATGGTTGTATTATATATATACATAAAAAAAAAAATTATTAACGACAAAAATCTGACACTTATTTTTATCAAACATGACGATAGTGTTAATAAATATGTATAAACACCGAAGAGGAGATTACGTCCCGCTTTTGTACGACGAGAAATTCGTATAAAATATTTTTGCGCGAAAACGCGAGAAATGATGTGCCGTAGCGACACATTCCCTTTTTTCCATCCCTTCGTCGTACCATCCCTTTTTTTTTTTTTTGATTGATGCAAACGAATATACGATTATAATATTATATAAATACAGCCGGCGTGTGTCGTCGAACATCGAGATTTTTGTGATCGCGTGTAGTGTAATAATTGTGCGTACTGTCTTCGTAATAATTATATGATATTCTCAATTATAAGATTTTCCGACGTGTACATTACGTAGAACGCGAGACCGAACGAATGAAAAGTCCTTGTATAAAAGCAAACGGTTTAAAACTTTCAACGTCGTCGCTATATAATTATATTCGAAAAATCGTCCCTAAGCGGTGTTTATAAGTATTTATAATTCACTTTTTGGCCTACTAAGTATACTACGTAGGCATCGTTTCAAGGCTCGTTTCCTGCGCGGAAATTATTTTATCGCTTTTTTGCTAAGCCACCACTCGTCGTCGGTTTTGTGTTGTCTGGAATAATTGTATTTTTGAAATTCGATTCGCTGACAAAAACACGCATGAGTTACGTTTCAACGTTCATTGAAAAGTGTCATCGATCCAGTGTTAAAAATATTAACTCGAAACACGTTTTATTTGAAAAAATTTATGTTGTTGTTGTTGTTTTTTTTTTAATTTATACGCAGTTTTCGCAACGAACAAGTTTCCGCGATATTATGAACGCATTTATAGACAATTGGTTTGATCGTTGTCATATTATATGCGAAAATAATTTCGATTTTTGTTTTTTGTTTTTATAATTTAACTATCGTTTTTCGTATTAAGGCTAGAAAATAAATTCAACGCAAATGTTACGTTATAATAAGTTTATATCGTCTCTGCTGCAGTGACCAGTTCGTTACTTATCGTCATACTTAGGTAATGAAATTACTTTAATTTTCAACGGTAGCACGAGGAGCAGGGGGTAGGATTTTAATTCGCGTCATCGCTGAAATTTCAAACGGAATTTTTATTTTATTTTCTATCTCAAACGGTGAAATATGTATAACTGACTGGATTTTACGGCGAAAACGTTGTCATTTGATATAACGAATAATAAACACCTGTTTGGTAATAATAACGAAAAAAAAATTGAATATCTAATAACGGTACGTAAAACTCGTTTACTGAATTAAATTGTCGTGCGAGTATACGCGTAATAACATTATGATTTTTAAAACGGTAAAAACTGAAATTTATGCGAAAAAAACCTATAAGCAAATATATTTTGTTTTTATTGAATTATTAGAAAACGTTTGTTGAATTTTTAATATATTCCGTCAATAACACCCGTTACAATAATAATGGTAATAATAAACGCAACCTAATCATTCGTTTGCACATAGTTATATGTTTTTAATAACATACTTAATGCGGATTAATATTAACACATAACCCGACACTTAACTCTCATTGAAAATAAGTATTTTATATAGTCGAAACATGAGTAATTGAGTATAGCTGAATGATTGTTTATCGTTAAAACGATTAATTAAAATAATGATATTGCTAAGTGCATTTCACAAAATGTTACTTATTTTAACAAAATTTTTTTTTTTTACAATTTAATACGTAGTTGTTAAAGATTTGGTTTATGTTTCGGTCTACGGGTATTCGAATTAACTATAGCGTGTAAATGTGTATCAACATAATATGAAAGAAATCATTCTGAGGTTTTATATCATTTTAGAAATGTTTCTACGAGATAAATAAAATATTCAAAGTAGGTTCGATGGAATTGACTCAAATTAATATATTAAATAGATTCGAGTTTGAAAGATCTAATTTTTTCTGAATTCGTAAAAAATGTAAACGTGTTTTAACGAAATTCGAATTTGATTTTTTTTTTTTTTTTTAGACACAACGCAATAGTAATTGTAAGCAGTTATCGTATTATTATTATTATTAAATATTGTACCACGACGACGGTTCACGTGGAAATAAACGGTTTGTAAATATTTTATTGACGTTTTCGTTGCGACGTCGCAAAACGCGTCTCTGAAATCCGTTTTATTGAAACGGGGGACGTTTTCATTTATTTGTATGTCCCTCCCGATTGTGAAATTCAACAAAAACACGGGGCTGAACACCGGCCAACGAACGAATAAAAGAAACGATTTTTATTTTTCTCCCGTTTCTGCTTCCGTGGCCGCCGATATGCGATGGCGTACATAGACGATATTGGCGCAAGAAAATTATATACAATTTCGACATAGCCCGTCGGTTACGATACTCGTGGAAACGGTCGATTGGAGAGATTACAACAACAGCAGCATTAACTCGAATCCGTTCGATTCGTTTTCACACACTGGAAATACGGTACGTTATTGTGCGTTTTAAAATATTCCAAATATAGCTTTCAAAAATCTGTCGGTTACGAGAGCGAAAAAGAAAGTACACGGTTTCATTTTTCCGTAATATTTTATTATATTGTAACGCATACGAGTCCGTGACCTCTCGAGTTCGGACGTACACGTATTACCGAGCCACGGGGGTGTACATACAACACACGTATCCGAAATACCTGTCGCGGCAGCAGCGTAACAGTGCACAGGTAACATCCTTAAGGGATGTATATCCTTACATGATATCCTTAAAATGATATTTATAACGTATGATACGTGCGCACGCTCTTTTGGGGCTGCGTGTCGTCGGAATGCATGTTATTATATTATACACTACGCGTGACAATCGTAGCGCGCGTATTGCTACGGGTTTTACGTGCGCAGACGTTGTTTGGTTTATGGGGAAAAAAAAGAGAGAAAAAACCGAAGTAATACCCTTCGATCGGCGTCAGTCAGCCGGTGCGTTTCTGTACACGCGACGTACGTACACAATGAGAGTTGTACGTTTGTGTAATGGCAAAACTCGGAAACTGTACTGAACCGATTCTGATCGAATGTTTGAACGAATTAAGAGTTTAGCTGTATACGACGTTCCGGGTGTTAATATCTGATTTCTATTCTCATCGTCGTTTGCGCGCAGACAAAACCGCCAAATATTGCGTGACGTAATTCCTTATACGCGCGCGCGCGCGTGTGTGTACGTCAGAGTGATAAAGATTTTCAATTTGTCGTCGAACGAATATCGGCAATACAAACGACGCGTACGGTTATAAAAAGTTTGAACGAAAAGAACTCGTTGCGCGTTTCACCGCTCTAAGAAGCGCCTAGAAGAAAACTCGTCTTCATCGTCCCGTCTGTTCTCTAGATTTACAGTTTTCTCCGGAAGTCCAAAAACAAACAACACGACAAGGGAAGACGCGTTCAATTTCGCACCGAAACACTCCCTCTGGTTCGGAAAATTCAATTGCGATTGTAATTGTATCGATGGAGGAGGATACCGGAGACACGAGAAAATTTTATTACACCGTAATGTTGCGGAATTCAAACGATCGAACGCGAGATTACGAGACGATCGACGACAGTGCATCATAGCCACGGACAATATACAATGGTAAATCAGGATTTACTGGACGGATCGATACAATATGAATAATAATAATAATAATAATAATGATACGATAACAGCGTTAGATAGTTTCTCACGTATTTCAAAACGCTGTGCAGTGGTTTCTTTTATGGCTGGCGTGCTTACCGCGCGCGCGGTAGGTAAACAAAAATATTATATACCACAACGGGCGTCAATCATGTTTATTCACGCGTGTGTCGTCTGTGTGTGTTTTTTCCCTTCTTTTTCTTCGTCTTCTTGTGTGTCGGAAAACCGATCTCTCGGGAGTTTTTCATTGAAAGAATAAACAACGAAATCGTGTACGTATATAATAACTTATTTACCGTACGGCGCGTTCACTGAATATAATAAACGCGAAAAAAAAAAAAAATAATAATAATAATAATAATGAAACGAATATCTTTGTTGTTGTGTGTACGATAATAATATGTAGTTGAGCGCTTATGTACCGATCGAAAATCCGTATTGGACGGACCGTGTCTGACCACCACCACCACCACCATTACCACGACTAGAACCGTAGCCGACGAATTATTATTTAAACGTCCGACATCGTACACACAGAGTGAGTCACAAGCAAAATTTTATAATAATAATAATAGAAATTTATTCGTATTGTGCGTTTGCGAAGACATTTTATTGAAAAAAAAAAAGAGAAAAAATGGTTTTTGAAAATTTTTTTTTGGTTTTTCTACGTTTTTTTTTTTTGTTTTATTGAATGTCTGTGAAAATTTCTTTGTTTTCATTATAATACCGTTTCTCGCTTATTATATTTTTAAAAGAAATTGACGTTTTTCATATACATACGTATTATGTAATATGTTTTAAACATAATGAAAATTTCTAAATTTACGAACGTTTTTCTTTTTCAACACACGTTCGTCGATAAAGTACTCGGGGGTCGAAACGAGTCGAGTCGAAAAGAAAATAATTTACGTTTATTTGATTTCTTTGGCACGCCCTGTATATTATGTGTGATACGTATTGATTTTGGTCATTGAATATATTTTTACCGCGGTGAGTTTAGTGTCGGCATGACCGATTTCGAATATAACAACGACAAAAAAAAAAAAAAAAAAACTTAAAATACTTTTTTGAACATAAACGAGAACAAAAAAAAATAAATACCTTTTAAACTAGAAATACTGTCGTTCCACATGCATGCCGTAATCGCACGCTATACAACGTTACACATACATCCTGTTTCGTGTATTCACGTGTTATTTATAATATGTTTAAAGCGTATAATACAGTTTTTCGTTTTCCGTGATATAATATTATTATTATTATTATTATTCACGTAGAATAATTTCAAATAAATTTTAATCCACAGAGATATTTTTCGTAAAATCCTATTGCAGTGTTCGGATTTCGACGCGTTCGAGTCATTTTTTTCTACTATAGCGTTCGACACGATATGTGCGTTTAAATAACATTTTTTTAATAATTTAACAAAAAAATAAATAAATAAATAAAATTCGACTTGGGTCATTAAATGCAAAAATATATCAATTTCGTATACACTCCGTATACACGATCATCACGAGTCCCGGAATTATATCATTTCTATTTCGATTGAAAACATTTTTTTTTTTTTTACGTATTATTCAGAGTTTTTACAAAATAAATTTAAAAAATGTATATATATATATATATATAAATATTTTATTTACGAGTATTAATTTATAGTTTTATCGCGCTTTATCAAAAAAAAAAAATACATTTTTTTTTAAAGGCGTTTATTGAATTTTTTATTTTAACTAAATCCTAGCCGTGATATTGTATATATTATTCCGCGATTTATTTTTTTATTTATTAAAAAATAAAAAACCTTCGGACCACTGTATATACACAGAAGTGTCAAGTATTCTCGTGCAGGGGAAACACTTTAAGTGCCGTGCGTTTCAATATTCCAATAAAATAACATAAATAAATATATATATATATATATATATACATAATATATTATATAAAACAAATAACGGAGAACAATGATAAAACGAATGAGAAAAAAAGTTTCGAGGACACTGCACAGCAGCACTAGTGTGGACATTTTTAACACCTATATAATACATATATACTAATATATATAAAAAACGACAGGAGTTATTCAGAAATTTCTATACTAGAAATATCGATTTCTCGAGAAACTGCGTACAATAACGTCCGCGAAGAGAATCGTTCGTCGTTCAGTTTAGCCATGTCGAACGCTTAATGACTGTTAATAAACCTTTGTTATTTCGAAAAAATTAATACGGTTTACAGGCATATTATTTCCGTTTCGATTATTTGAAAGCACAAAAACATCAAATAAAATAACTCGTATTATTTAAATATTTAGTTTTCGTCTTGTGCAAAAAAAAAAACCACTCCACCTCCGTTTATTGAAATATTTTATTGAATATTATTCACGCGCGATTTCGTAATGCAAATTGTGTGCGTATTTTTTTTTTTCATTCAATCGACGCAACGTCGTGTAATTATTTTACTATAAACAGTCATAACGAGCGATAGTATTTCGAGATGTGTGTCAAACTTTCAATATTCTAATCTTTTTTTTTTTTTTCTTCAGCGCGTACACGGCCAGATTTAGGACGGGGCCGTCCGCATCATTCGAGTCGGCTAGAATAAAGTCGAGTATAAAAAATATAAGAAGGTTTTTTTTTTTTTAAATAGTAAACGAACTAAACGATGACGACGAGACCAATTTTATGTCTAATCCAAAAGTTATATGTATAAATACCTTTGATTGATAGGCGTAAAAAATTAATTTAATTAAAAAAAAAATCGTCGCTAAAAATACGAACGTATAGAAATTTTTCCAATAAAAAAATATTTATTTTCGGATATAGAAGAAAATTACGTTTCGAGTAATTTTCTGAAATGATTTTTTTTTTTTTTTTTTTTTTAGAGGATTTACTCTCTTGAATTTATGTACAAGTACGCTATACATATATATATGTCTTTGTAGCAGTCTGATACAACGTCAAAACATTATATATATATCAGTGGCGTATCCAGGAATTTTTTTTGGGGAGGGCTGATCATTTACAAAAAAAAAACATAACAACTGCAAAATAAGAGATTAAAAAAACTATATTTAAAATTTTTAAACAAAAAATTATTATTTACATCATATTGTTAATTTTAGTCGTCTAGCTTATCCACAGCTTTTGATACCGATAGGCATGATGTTGTACATGTTTTCTGTCTTTGTGATATTATAGTTTGCTAATGGAAACAACGTACTATGTCGTATTGCAGTATGGTGCCTATGTATATTATATTATTTAATTAATTAAATAATAATTTAAGATTTCCTGAAATTTCGGGGGCTGCAGCCCCCTCAGCCCCCCCCCTGGATACGCCACTGATATATATATATATATATCGTGTGTTGTTAGATGATAATCTTTGCGGAGACACACTGCGAAAACGGCTGATGATTGATCGCGCGTATAAGTCCATCACGTGTCATCGTTCGGAACGGTCGTCCCTCGGGTGTCGTTTCGCGTGGTCGTCCTTCTTTTCATCATCCGCTGATGGTCTTCCGCACCATCTCCGTGACACTCATATCGGACTTCTACGGACGTGGAAGACGAGTCCGAAACACGAGTAGTACGCGCGTCACAGGACACACACACACACACGAAAATACTTCAATCGATCGTATAGAAATCGAGTGGAAAAAGAAATTATTGTCCCGTGTGAAAGTCTCGTCGCGAGATGGGAAAAGATGGGGAAAAGAATGAAAAAAAATAAAAAATAAAAAAACGAGAGATCGTTTAACTTTTTTTTTTTTTTTACGGGAAACGTTGAATGGGCGAGAAAGAGAAAGTACAGTCGTGATACTTTGTGAGAAACACATACACATACCAAACGAACTCCTCTCGTTCGATGCACACGCGAGCACTTCTCCTCCCATGATCACATCATATAATGGTACACGACGTACTACAATTGACCAGTCCATCTTTTCGTTTTTCATTCGGTTTATTTTCTTTTCCTCTTCAACGTTTCCTTTAAACCCATATATATATAAGACGTTACGCGGTTCGACATTAAGAGAATGAAAAATGTTATTAATTATATACGCGTCGTATATTGCCCTCTTTTGAAACCGAGAACGCGTCGTCTTCACGTGTACAACGAAACGTCTCTTGTAACGGACACCTTTCAATACGGGACACTTTTATGGTTAGATTTTGATCATTTTCACCGTAACAATTGTCCAAGCACATTCTATTACAATTCAGTAAATTACAAATTAGTTATAGATTTTAGTACATGTTTTTACTCATTTATTGTACTATATTATATAATCTTATTATTATTACAAAACTAATTTTTCTTATCCGTCGCCGTAGTTGATAATGACCGTCTCATTCGGCGTATCCGTTAAAATGTTATCGAAATATGTTTTTTTTCGATAAATGTTAATTTTAACGTTAACATTTTTTTTTTTTTTTAACTTTTCATGAATTCTAAATAATAAACACCCGTATTTTATATAATTACATATTTCGTTATTATACATTTTAAATATACGTTGTATATTTAATTGATAAACTCGTAGAAATAATCGATAATCGATTAACGAAATACACTCTATTTCTTCATAATCAAATTAAATTATGTAATAGCGGACAATATTTCAGCGGTACCGATAGTGTCCGGTATTTAGAGGTTTCACCGTGTTATTTACGTATAGAACGTGTATAGTGTGTGAATCCACAAATAATACTACAAACGATCGAATCTGGAATTGGTCGAAAATAAAAAAAATAGAGTATATTATATTTATGAAAGAAACTATACGGATTAAAAAAAAAAAAATCTCTTCAATCGTTTGAAATCGTTTGAAAGAAAAACCATTTCGAACGATTCTAACATTATCGTAATGTATTTCAAAAACACGTTTAATCTGTATCTTATTTCTATATTTTCTTTTTCGCTTAATGTCTGACAATAATTTATCAATCGAAAAACTGTAGTGTAAAACAGATAAATTCAATGCGACTCTTATAATTTTCAACTTAATTTAATTTCGCCGCATTAGTCTGAAGTCTTTCAACATAAACTTGGGGGCCCAAGCACGAGTTGCCGTGTCTAGTGGAGGTTTTTTTTCCTACAACGTGGGACGACGACGTTGTAATTTTCCGCGTCGAAACTGCGCGTAGGTGTACTACACACTATAACACAATTTACAGAGAAATAGGTAAAATCTAAGCGAATATTATAACATATTAGAATAATAATTTCCGAACGTTGCGCGTCCGACGGCGCACGCTGACGATGAATTATCGAAATTAATTATGCGCGTATAACGGCGGCCCGTTCGTATTATGTGCTGTCACGTATTACGATAATATAAGAAGAAGAACGAGACGAATAAATAAAAAAAAAACCGCGACATTACTACGTTTTTAATGACTACGAGGAAACCGCGACGAATACGTTATATTATATGCGTTTAAACGATTTTGTTTTATAAATATTACGTAGATGACGGGGTTTACTAGAGAACGACGGTATATTATAATGTCGTTTCGTAAGAGAAAAACCGCGGAAACGTAAAGTTCACCGTCGAAAGAGTGTAAATCAAATATATATATCTCCCGCGTACGAGACGATATTATTATTATTATTATTATCATTAAATCCGTTTTGTCTTTCCGAGACATTATAACATTTATATTTTCGCTTTGCGACGCGGGCACAAATAATAACGGAAATCTGTGATGAAGCCAATTCGTTCGATACGATTGATTTTTCCCGAAAACTTACCAGATTTTTCAAAACTATTTATTTATTTAATTTTTTTTTTTTTTTTTTTTTTGTCCACCGATTAACAACAATAATATTATTGTTTTACGAAATGCGATTGCGTTTCAAAAGAAATAAAAAAACCCGTCGTTTTTCTTTTTTGTAAAAATCGTTAATTTTCCAATAAGCGTTTTGATATATTTTTTAATGACCTCTTGAAAATATTCATTTCATCGCGAAAAACGATCAGACGACATATATCGCGGAATCGATTAAAAACAAAAAAAAAAAAAAGTTTTACGTTCGATTTGTCTTATTATCACCGCTGGAGCGTCGGTTTTTTTTTCATTTTTAGACAGAACGCCTACACAGGAAACGATTACGAGTACACATTACGAGTCGGACGACGTGAGAGATCCCGTTGGAAAATAGATGAAATCGAACGGACGAGCTGATAATAATTTAATTGAACGAGTGACGACCGTGAGAAGAAGAAGAACTTTACTACGTTCGTCTCTTTCGCCTCCTTCTGTGTACCGCGGTCGTTTTTATTGTCTACGCGCCGTACACAAAATCATTGCGCTCCCACACACGTCGAAACAATAGTCTCCACTTTCTAATTTTTTATTATTATTCTCCTCCCGCCGCAGACGGCGTTTTACACACGCGTCTTTCGTTCGTTCCGTTTCGGGTATATTTTTCTGTTTTTACCGATTTCATTACCGTTATAATATAAGTATTTATTTTTATTTTTTTTTGTTTTGTTTTGTTTTTTTTTTTTGTCCGAGTTGTGAATTCTCATACGAGTTTTCATTAGATTTCCAATCGAAAAATAAGTACCACGTTCAAGGGGGGCGTGTTAGGTCGATGCGAGTGTCACGGCTTTTGAAAGAAAAAAATGGATTAATCCTGAAACCAAATTTTTCTTCTTAATTCTATACCGTAAATCGTTAGAATTTTCTACGTTTGATACATGTTCGTAGGGTTAATATCCGAGCAATTTTACATAATAAAACTACGAGAAGGAAAAATATTATTTCATCGAAATACGATATATTTTTGAGGAGCGGAAATTTTTTTTCTTTTTGCTTTTTTATCCTCGCTGGCAAATTTCACAAACACTCGGGCCTGTTCTTTATTCGAGTACACATTAATAAAGTGTATAAAGGCTACCTTATAGGCAATATATAATATACGAATGTGTGTACACTGCACGTGTGCTACGGTATATTATATGAATTCTCGATAAAATCCGGCGCAAACCCGAGACGATAAAGGAGAATAAAAACGTTTCTGTGAGACGTACACACGTCTTTACCCAGGAATGTCTCCGTCTCGTCCCGCTGTTCTCCGTTTCCAAAGAAAACGGTACGCCGGGAACGAGAGAATATGTTTTTAATCAAGTCCAATGCTCGATTAAAAACGTTTTTATCAATTTACAGGATTTTATATTATCATCGTTAATATTGTGTGCTCGCGGTCGCATCGAGAGTTTTGGGAAATATTTCTATTCGTATATGAATAATGAATATGAAAACGACGACGTACAAAAGAAGAAGAAGAAGAAAAAACACTCACCTGTTCTATCGGTGCAACGACGATCCACGGCGGTTGAATCAAATATGCCTGTAAAAACAAAAAAAAAAAAAAACGCGAAATATTAATAATAATAAACGCGAAAAATACTTATTGTAAATAACGTTTGAACATAATATAATATTATATATAATGCACGGCGACGCACGTAAAACCACCGCTTGACTCGTGTATCCAGATTTCTACGGAAATTATAAAAATATATTTATAATGTTTTGCGATCATCGAACAAAACGAACATCTTTAAAAGTACAAAAATATTTGCATGTCAATGAAAATAAATTCCAAAAAAAAAAAAAATTCTTTAGAAAATACCAGAACAATTATTCGATTTAGGTTTTTAGCGGTATTATCATTATAACAACGCGAGTGAAAGGGTTTTTAAGCACCGCAATGACGCCCCGTGTTATCCTGCATTAGCGTATTATAATTATTATACACGGTTTTATTTTATATATATATATATATATATATATATATATATAATATAAATATAATAAATTATTCGGCCATTTCGGCGTGATAAAAATACTTGTTGTGTTTAAAACTCAACGAAATTAAAGTTTAAAACTTTGTGTTTAACGCGCGTAATCCGATTTATTTAAGACGAAAATTAAACCGCTGAAAAAATATACAGCGAAAAGTACAAAAATAACCGGCGCGTTTTTTAACCCCGGACAGCTCGTTTAAGAGATTCGACGCAGGAACACCAAACAGACGTTTTTATCGTTTCGACGCTGCGTAGTTTATCCATAGATAAATAATGAAAAAAATGTTATATAATGTAGACAAGACGTATTTATACGGACACCAGTGTTACAAGTTTTTTAATAATAAAAACAGAATGTTGAAAATGGTATTAATTTTGATACGACCCGTAGCACGAACACGTATCCGACGATTTCGAGAACATTTCAGTTCAATAATATTTATTATTATTATTATTATTATTCACCTTTCCGCGTTCGAGCAATATAATAATATATAATTTTGGATTCGGAAAACAATCAAACCGATCTCGATTGTATTTTAATCATTTGTATTGATCATTGAATGCGTGCGGTGGTCGATTTTAACCGTATACGTGCGTGGACTACAATGCGCACTCTTTTTGTTACAGAGCCACGTAACACGCAAATCGGAAAACGTGTTAAAATAGATTAATCATTTCGATTAATGTCGAATGTCGCTATACAATTTATAGTACCGTCGATCCGTCAAACTTTTATTCATAATTTAGATATTATCTCAGATAATATCTTCCCGATAAAATACTCTGAGTTTTATTTGCACCATCCGGTCAACTCATCTCTGCGAGCCCAAAAAATAGGTGTGTAATTCAATAAAAAAAAAAAAAATAATAATAATAATCATTATTATTATTTTTATTATACTTTTCAAAACGAATAAAGTAATAATTTTTTTCGATTTTACTGCGTTTTGTTCGTCGATTTGTCTATAATTTATCCATAATAAACTTTTGATTAGATAAATATGTCATATTAGACGCGGTTACTAGTAACTGATATCGACACTACAGCCCTCAAATGTAAATAATGATAAGTGAATAATGACAAAGGTTTACACTCCAGTATATTAATCGCGATAATTATTATGTAGTAATTACGCGTTGTCTGTATACATAGTTGTTATGAGGCGTTCTAGTTGAAAAGCGAAAAAATTAAACCGGGTCTTAAGAAAGAAGAAAAAAACAATCGAGGAAATTCAAATAACAACGCGCGCTGCAGCGATAAACACTGCTGGTACGCGCGCATCTCACAACAAGACGACCTTTTGTTGTCAATTTTATGATCGAACGAATTTTAAATCAAGAACAGTTTTCTTTTCACTCCTGCGCAGTTATTATATATATATATATATGTATGTATACGTAGAGAATGGATGTAAAGGATTTCCAGTCTAATGGACATCTTTCTTAGAGATAGAAAAAAATAAAATAAAACGACAATAGGAACGGTTGAGCACAAAACGATTACACAACTACTACAGGTGGCTGGCTGACAGACGCTCTTCTATTCCATTTTTCTATTTACACGGAATGAAAAGCCAGCAATACGCGTGTACCGTAAATGTTTAAAACGTTTAAATGTACGTATATATATATATGTATATATATATAGACACGCGTGCTTTACACACAGTCTATATAAATACACGTTATCGGTCATCTGTGTAGAAGTGCATACGAAAAAAAAATTACACTTTTAAATTTATATTTTTTGATTTTTTCCTAATGGAATACTGTACTATAATGATGTTGGCCATCTTTGTCCGCGCGGGTATAAATAGTATTTCTGACAAAATTCAATCAGTAAAAACAAGAAAAAAAAAAAATTAAACGCCGTTTAATCTCATTTTTCGCCGTTCTGGAAACAATTATGACGCGCGTCATCACAATGTACGTTTTCCGATCCAAGTTTCGACAGAAACAAATTTCTTTTGCATTCGATAAGATACGCAATTTAATAGTTTTACGTTAAAAATAATGTGATTCTATTCTGTTCCGATATATTTTTTAAAAATCTCTGTCGTTCATTATCCGCAATGGACATCGCTGCGACATGTCTGAAATAGAAAATTAGGAATAATAAATCATAATGAAGATATAAGGTCATAATAATAATGCTTGTCACAGAAAGAGAATATTGGTATATTTTTGTTTTTTGAGTTTTACCAAATTCTTTTTGAAAATATTAACGTTGAACACGTTCAATATGTGTAGAAGAAAATCACTGATTTGTAATTCAAAATGAACTATAATGAACCATCGACGAGACACAAAAAAAAAAACAAAACAAAACTGACGTTGATCGATTCACTGCAGGTTTCGGAAATTACTTCGTACATTAAAAAGAAAAAACGTACTCCGGTAATATGTTGTTGAGTGAGGGAGGACGAAGAAGACGCAGTTATTGCCCATAAGTATTGGTTTCGTAATGATGTGTATTTTTTACGTGTATCGATCGTGGTGGTCAACGCATGACACTCTTTTTTTTTATCTCGAAGATGACTTTCAAGGGAACCGTAAACGTTCGAACCGGTAAGTTAGGCAAGTTGGTCGAGACAGAAGAGATATGTGGCGGTGTTGAAAGATTTCCTGCAACTATTGTCTTACTGGTTAATTATTATGGATGATTTCTTATGTCTTGTCGAGTTTGACGAGTCTCATACCCAATCTGGACGATATTTCAACCCATTTAAAAAACAGAAAAATCCTCAGTAATTTATGACACTCTACCGCGGATTCTCACGAATCCGTATATATCATTATTATTTATATTATTAATATTATTACTATTATTATTAGAAATCGGTCAACATTTTTGGCCGTATTCAAGTGAAGACGTTATTAGAGAAAATCTGTGTTAGTTAAAAAAAAAAAAAAATTGATATTTAAACATTAATTTCAATCCTATCCACACACACACACACACACACATATATATATATATATATATATATATATATATATATATATATATATTATGTCGTGTCTAATTCATTTTAGAGGAGAACGCTCAACATGCTATATGATGCCCAGTCTTCCTTGCTACATTTTCGCACGCTTTACATTATTCGTGATTAATGTAATCGTCGGATTAATTTTAATCTTACCGCGTCTGACTCGTTTTTTTCTCGGTAGTCGAAATTTTCAAAAATGTTTTCGACAATGTGTTTTTTTTTTTTCATTATTTTTATTATAACGAAGAGCGGATTTTTGGCGCGGTCGGTGGAATTTTCACCGAGGTACCGTGCGCAAGTCGGCGATTTGCAGTTGTGTAAAGGGATCGTTGTGGAAAGCAGTGACGAAGTAGGCCAAAAAGAAAAAAGTAGCGTAGCAAAGGGCGAGAGTGCCTGGAAACAGAGTGTATATACGTAGTTGTACATTATATAGGTTAACGATTGTTGGCAAAGTACCCGGGAGTCTGGTATTTATTTATAAAATGGCGGCGAAAATCGTTTACGATTTTTCTATTTCACTCGCCCGCGCAGCGTAATATAATAATAAAATGTGCGGCCGAAAGAATCGTGGCGAAGGCTATACGCGCACGATCGGAGCACGAAAGTAAATTCAAAATAAATAAATTATACCTCGGCTCAAAAAGGCGGTGAACGTCGAAAATATTTTCAAATCGTTAACCGTAATTTAGACGCGAGACGTAACATTTTTTTTCTTTCCAAAGTTCGTTATACGGATAAGACGAAACGGCAAAAAAAAAAAACATCTATTTTTTGCTACTGTATATTGTACGGGGGGAGAAGAAGAATATTTCGGTTGAAAACACTCCCCGCGATCGGCTTGACCGCGCGATTTACTATATAAATTATACGACGTGGGATTTTTATCGATTCCCGTGAAAATGTCAAACTCGTATAAAAAACGAATTAACACTTCGTCTCGTGTTCGGATCGTACGATAATCCGTTTTTTTTTAAAAAAAAATTATTATTTCTCGCATTTTTTTTTTTTTTCCATTTACCGAGCGACCGTATATAAAAGTGTCATATTTCCCCCTACGTCCGTTCGCCGTTACTACACAACAAGCGCGAGCTGTATTCCGACATCGTTGCAATATAAATCCCTTCTTTTCCGCCGGGACGACTTTGCGTAATCAAATTTTTAAACTTTAATACAACCAGCAGGCTTTTACGTTAAACAATCTGCTCCATTCGTCTCTCGCTCTCTCTTTCTCTCTCCGTAACATAAACGTCGACTGAGAAATATTATGGTACACGCGCTGGCTGCAGACCCGCCTTCTATTTCTGCACGCCCTGTTTATAACGTTATATACGCTTTTTTTCTTTTTCTCTCTTCACTTCCCGTCCGACTTATTATTATATTATAAAGCCCGACGGTCGATTTAATAAAATTCCGGTCGGCAGATTCGTTAGATCATGTGCAAAACGGTGTAGCAGATTTCATTACAACACGCGACTTTATTCGCATTGACCCGTCACGGAAAATGGACTTTTACCCGCGCGTTTTGTAGCCGATACGCATTCATTTTTTTTTTTTTTATATACATATATAATATATAAATAAACGATTTCACACAGAAGCGGTGGTACATATACATTTATTCTGAGGAAATCGTAAGAAGCTTCCCGTCGGTCTTGTTTACGGAATTCCGTTTTACGAAATTCTAAAATGTTATTACGATCCGTTTTTGCACGGATGAGCATTAAAAACAAACGGTGCGGGCGGCGGACATGTAGAGTTGATAATGGAACACGTACAAACTTTTTGTTGTTTGTATTCGTCCGTGGATTTGCGAGAATTCCGCGCGATTTTCTCGCACGAATATTGGCGGAAAGTGTGGTGGTTCGATTATTATGCGCGCGCGCCGAGCGGGCCAACGCACAGCGCGCGTATCCTGCCGAATTTTTCAATTTCGTTATGTCGATCCGTGCGATATTTGTACAATTTTGATGACGGTTGTGTTAATGAAAGTCGTTTATTGGAACGTCAAAAGCAAAAATGTAGAAAAAAAAAAAAAAAATATTGATTTTAAAACGCGTTTACTTTTAGCGCGTTGTTAACGAACGTCGTACGCGGTATTCGTAATAAATTGTGTTTAAAATTTTACCGATATTAAAAAAATAATAACAACGCAACTAATGGCGCGCGAAATTATTTTCAACGGTAACGGGAAAAAAATAACGCAGAACGTTTCGGTGCGGCGTGTGGTGGCGAATGCGCCACGCAGAATCCGCCGCAAAAATATAAAAACCCTCTCGGCCGTTATTGTTGCTATTATTATTCACACGCGTATCTCTTCACGGCGAATTCGCAATAAGCGACATACCTGCAGCAGCGCAATATTAATAATAATAATAATAATAGTAATAATAATACGCGTTTTTCCGGGCACATATTTTCCGTCGAAAACAAAAACCGTTTGAAAATGTTTACGAATTTTATTTTCTCGGCGTAACAATTGTTACCAAAAAAAAAAAAACCCGAGTGGAAAAAAAGGGGTTTGATTCGTTCAAATGAAATGTGCGTGTGTTTTTTTCCTCCCCATCTTTGCTCTGCGTTCGTCGTCGCTGGGAAATGAAAATGCGAAACCAAAAAACAAACAAAAAAATCGGTAAAGCGAGGAGAGGGGCCCGCCCGCGAGAGAAATGATCGCGTTTTCTCTTCCGTACACTGCTGTTGCTGTTGTTCGTTCGGAATTTTTTTTCTTTTTTTTTCAGGTTAAATTGTTAAAATTAATTTAATCGTTATAACGGTCTCTCGCGTGTACGGCATAAATCAAGTCGTTTTTTATTTTCTTCGTTTTTCCGTCGTTTTTTCGCGTTACGCGGGCTCGTATTGCACGTTATTGCACAATATTGTTTCGGAGGCGTACACGCACGCGTTTCCATCGTCGTCGTCCGTACGAAATGTTTAGTTTTTAATCAGTCCAATTAACCGCGAGTGTATGCTAATCGGAACGATTAACAACGATTCGATGAGCGCACACGCACACACCAGACCGATTTGATTAACACCAGGTAATATATATTATATATTCAATTACAATAATAATTGTAATTTGCCGATTCAATTACAATAATAGTCTGACAATCGGTTTCGTGTTGCGTACACCGTATTCCGGTGACGTTTATGTTAATAGAAACGCGTTCGCAAATCTAATAAGAGTTACTCTAAGAGCAACTCTGATAACTCGCCGACGACGACGACGACGACGACGACGATCACGCGTTTTACACATAATAAATAATAATAATACGAAAAAAAGTTTTTTTGTCCGAATTCTCCACGCGGTAAAATGATTGAACACCGCAATCGTTATTTCATAAACCATAATAGTAATTGTTACACGACGCTTTTGAATGTTTCGTTTTACATTTACATTTATTTTGTGTATAAGACATGTTTTCGTTGGCGTTGAACGTGTGTTCACAGAGCGTTTTAACACCGTTGAACAATTACATTTTTTTTTTTTTTACGTTTTCGAATATTTTTAAAAGTAATATTTTTTTTTTTTTTTTTACGAACAACCGATTATCGGAAAATATCGTTATAACCGTTGTGAACACACGATTGTTATTTTCGTTTCTTCTCTCGTAGTAATTATTATTGAAAATACATATAATTCACCAACGATTTTCTGTTATAGTGAAAATATCGTTTTAATTTCGCGGTACATATTTCTAAAATACTCTTAAACGTTTTAAGTGAAACGTTTGAGTATTTGAAACGAGCGTGTCTTTTGAAAACCATTCGGACAATAAAAATAAACGCGTGTATAAAAGTAATAACAGTATTTCTTTTTAACGACACACGCCTGAACATAATTAAAATTACATTTTTTTTTTACGAATTCATTAACATACGAATTTTATATTGAATTCTCACGCAATGCAAAAAATACGACCTACATAAAACGAATTTTCTTTCCTGCTATTAAAATATTTGCATTTGTCAATATATAAATGTTAATATATATATATATATTTTTTTTTTTTTTTTTTGTACGACTGACTCTTTCAGGACGAATTTTTAGTTTTTATTATTATTATTATTATTTAATTTTAATCGTAAAAATCCTATAAAACAGTCGCACTGTGTATCCGTGCTCTTTAAGAATATATTAGTTTAGCTGGTAGAGATTTATTGAAAATTATCTCAAACCGTGCATCGAGGACGGGAACTGATTTTTCCAATTCGTGAAAGTTAAAATAAAAAAAAAAAAAAAAAACAAAAATACGTAAAACGAGTTAATAGTCACTCGTATATTATTTCTTTTTGGTGTTTACTCAGAGTTATTATAGTTGATTAAAATAAAGTAATTACAAAAACTTGTTTGAAGTTACGATTATTTTATGATTGGCAATTACAAAAATAAGGGACCGAAGACGACATATAACCAGCGTCTTACATTATACCGCTATCAATCGTTATATATAAATATAAAAACGATGCAAAAGTATTTTACATTACTTAAGTTTAAACGTTTGTGTGTAGTACAAAAATTGACTTGAAATTTAGTTTTGCAAAAATAACTTTTTAAAATACTCGTACTCGATTAAAACCTTTTAAAATTTTTAACTCGTCAATTTAACGTTATCGAAATACATCCGCGTGTATATTCGAACGAATACATTTGTTTTTATTATTATTCACTTATATCACATGATTTTTAATATTAAACGTTATTTGTTCGTTTGACAAATTTCCTGCGGCGGTTATAACGAAACGTGGAAACATTTTTAAACTAAAATAATAATTGAAGATTCATTTCGCTGCGCGGTTGAAGACTCTGGCAACGGCAGTTTATGGGACACGGAGTTTGCGTAGTGTTCGTCGCGACATATTCAATTCAGTTTTATATAATCTCGGGGACCATCTGAGCACATTTGTTATTCTCGGTTTTCGCCAATTCTTCGTACTTTTCTTCTTCCTTTTTTTTTTTTTTTTTGCTTTCTGCATAATTACGACATTTATTTCGCGTTGTTTTGCTAATATTTACAATGCAAAGCGGTTGTTTTTTTTTTTTATGTATACACTGCGCGTTATCTGAATACAGAAACGGACGAATTTCAGTAAAGAAATAAAATCCGACGACGTATTTCATACCGCCTCTGAAATTAAAACTGTAACGCTACGTTTTAACGTACACGACTCTGTTTATCGAATTATTGGTTTTTTAAATTCTGAACGTTGCGAGGAAGCTATTGGTTTTTAACAATGACATTTATTTATTATTATTATTATTTTATCTTTTTTCTGTGTACAGATTGTCGACAAGAGAGAATGATTTCTTCGCCGAATTTTACATAGTTAGTTAGTGTTTTATTTGAAACGTTTTTCTTCGATATTGTCAGTATATCCTCGTGCGCAATTCAAAACCGCCCGAAAATCGGAGAAGAAAAAAAGAACTATATCATCTCAAGATACGCACGAGATTCACGTCGAAATAACCCGTGAAGTAAATATTTGTTTTTTTTTTATAAAAAATGTCTTCCGGATTTTGTGATCATTTACTACACGGAGGGCAAATATTAGACGTTGAGCTATTTGAATCATAAAAGAGATCATTTTACATTTTAAACGACTCTATGTACAACACAGGATTACTACGACCTATATTCAAAAATATATTTATGTTTTTTTTTTTTTTGTCACCACTCGGAGAAAATGTTTTACACTGCGCGCGAAGCTCGGAATCGTTTTATCGAACGCAACGATTTTCAAATCGCTTTGTCATATTTTTTTTTTTTTTATGAGGAATAACCAAATTTTATCCAAGTGAATTCGTTTAAACACGTCGGACGGCGGTGTTCATTGCAACGAGCGTCGACAATTGGTTCGTTATTGATTGGTAATTTTATCAAATGTACCGAGTGTATTTAACCCGACTCGGTGTTAAAAGAATGTTTTAAATTGTATTTTTACATTAAAAAAAAAAAAAAATTTTTTTTTATCGATTTATCCCCGAATAATATTTTTTTGAATTCGTGTGAGGGGGGGGGGGCGGCGGCGGGATCTCATCACTCATCGTGCCGCCAATCAATCAACGTGTTACAGGCGAAATCATGCGCACAAAACGCTTATCATTTTTCCTAATTGTTATCATTTTTCAACATTGTTGTTCTAAACGAAAAGCTGATGATCAACGGTAATCAATGCCCGGTAACGAACGATACAATTTGTTTTCTTTCACACGCACGGCTGGCGGCTAATGATCGTTGCCAGACGTGTGTAATCCGTCGTAATGCAACAGACGTTCGAAACGGTTTTTTGATTACGTCGCACAATAACGTAATATTACGGCGTGGTCGTCGACGTGTGCAGCGCAGTAACGCGGGTACATATCTGTAATCAGTGGCGTATTTTCAAATTTTTTGTGTGGGGGGGGGGTCTAAATATTAAGTACTTATAAATTTATAATATAAAAAAAACACATACGAGTTATTATGTATATTTCACTACTATTATGATTTATTAATACAAATTAATAGTTTTATTATAATAATAAAGGTAAACGACAAAAATAACCAAAAGTTAAACCCAAGTTATTTATACAAATATTGTATATATTTTTTTTTTTATAATAGAAACATTAAAAACTCATAATATAAAATTAATATTCTCTTTCTCGGTACCTACGTACCAAGTTATTTATGACTTTTTAAATTTTTTTCTGGGGGGGGTCGAGACCCGGGAACCCCCCCCCCCCGTAAATACGCCACTGTCTGTAATCGTAAATCCAATTGCATTGTCCGCGTAATATAGATTAATCTCTAATATACAACAAATAAATAAATAAATAATAATCTGTGGTGGTTATAGGTTTGCCGGCCGGCACGAGACGCGGCGGCGATCGTCGTTGTCCCCGCAAAGGGCGCGGCGACTTATAATCCGGAGTTTGTGCACTACACCCGGGCGGCGGCAACGCGACGGGTCGGTCGGTGGTTCCCACGCGCGCTACGGTCGATAACGTTCCGCTACGCGTGTGTTGTGCGTTACGAACAAGCGCTGTGACAACGTATGTAACACAGCTTCACGCCGTACAGACTAATGTGTGTGTGTGTCTCTCTCTCTCTCTCTACTACCACCGGTGTGTTTTGCGTTTGAACACTCCGCGCACACAATCGTCGTTATTCTCTTCGCGTTTTGTTCGGCCACTAAACTTCGGCCGTCTCTCAAAAATATCGTCTCTTAAAAAAAAACCCTCTTCTCCAAACCCGTGACGACTGCTTCCAATTATTTCGATAATCTTTTCCCGTCATTTCCCTCATATACCGAGCTGATGTGATCTGGCCAACTGCAATGTCGAAATAATCATTTAACTATGTGTAACAATCCCCCCCCCCTTTGGCGAACTGTCACGCGCAACAAAATTTTAGTAAATTCTGTTTTTCGTTTTTTTTACTAGAATTTTAGAATTTCGATTACTCGGGGAAAAAAACTGCGAGACAACTCGATCAATCCGTGCGTCCGAATATAGACGGTATAGTAGAGTGTAGGCTTATTTAATTGCGATAGGGAAAAATGATACCTGTTGTACAGGAATCGAATTTAAAAGTGAGTTATCACGTTATTTCTTCTTGAGTTGTAACAATTTACGTGTTGTGTGTGTGTCACACGACATTTGTGTTTTTATTTTTATTTTTTTTTAACACAATAATAGTGCACACCGTAATAATATTTACCGTGTAATATTACAACAATTGACTCGTTGAAGTCGAATTCTTTTTTTTTCCTTCCTAAAATCCCGACGACTCGAAAATTTCGAAAAGTCGAATGAAAAAAAAATTCATTTCACTCAGCGTACGACTTAATCGTATGCGAAAATAAAATAAATTCGACTTTTCGCTTGTAGTGTGTGTGCCGGCGAGACAATATGCAAACGACGACGTTCGCGCGAGTGTCGAATTTTCACGCTGCGAGTTTACGTGTTTCGAAGCGACGTGCGCGTCGATAAAAATTAAAATCGATAATTTATATTACGCACGCTGTAGATCTGGCAACGTTACACGATTTTTACGCTTTTCTTTTATTCATATAATATGTGGAAAATATTTCTGGACGGTCGTCCCCGGTCGGATTGAACACGGGCGTCGCGCGGAAACTCAGAACAAAAAAAAAAAAAAAGGCTTATGGACCGTTTGTGCGTGTGCGCGTTTTTTTCTTCTACGGAAACGCGATTCGCCAACGCGTACACGTCTTATTTGTTAAACTCGATAATTTCTGCGATTCCGGCTCGCGTTTAATAAAAACCGTTTCGCGCTTTTAGCGATTTCGAGATGTGCCCGCGGTTATATAGTGTAGGAGGTGGCGACCAGCTAACGACCGGCTCGCGGTCAGTTGTGCCGTTTAATCGTTTGCGCGCGCCTTTAAAGTCGGTCCAGTACGCTGAACAGTACTTTTTATGCGCACAGCTTCCCGCAACAATAATGATAACGTACGCATTACACGTGCGCGGCATTTATACGTATTAACTAATTGATCGTGATCGACCAGGTGCGGTGACTCGAGTTTTACACGCCCACCGGCCGCCTAAACCGCGGCGACGTCCCTGCTGCGCACGGATCCAAACACGTCCCTCCAACGACGATCCCTCGCGCGCCGACAATTATAATTATATATCGTTCGGGCGGGTTTGTTGAACGCGAGAAACGGACGATAAATTTCTCTCCGTCGTCACCCGCGCACTGATTTCAGTCGACGTGTGCTTTTACTTTTTTTCTCCGCAACACTAACACTACCTGACGTTTTTGTAAAAATTTTTTGGTAAAATTGACACTTTAAATCGCACGCGTATTTTACGCGACTACGTACGAAATAAGAATTTCGATTCCCCGGCATTGGGTTAGAGTGATTTTTTTGTTTTTTTTTTTAACGTCTGTACCGAAAAATCGTATCGGAAAAGGAGTGTTCCGATTTTTACACGCGTACCCGCGGTTCGCCGGTAACGAATTGCGTTCGGTTGACGCGATACTTTGGACACAGGTCGTTTTTCGATTTTTTTCAATACTCTTTTCTCGAACGTCCGAAGACAACAAAAAAAAAAAAAAAAAAACGCTACCGAGAAATTACGAATAATAATAATAAAAACCGGTAGAAAAACGAATTTTCATCAAACCCGATTTATCTCGTCGTCACGTATTGAAAGTATGTAATCGCCGTATAGAAAAATGAAATGTCCGCGCATATTAACGAGAAAATATTCTTTTAATCGTAGACTTTGACGGTAATTTTCGTTTCGTATAAAAGAAGACGTAATTTTTTGGTTTTAAACGATTCAATGCAGTGTCTCAGATGCGCGTTACTTCAATTACACATAAATTTAAATTTCGAAAAGTCGCGATTTCCCAAAATTTATTTAAAGAATTATTTCACGAATTTTTCGACAAAACGTGGTATTTCCATAGGTAACGGCAACGTGGAAATTAAACGTTTTTTAACCACCTACAGATCGTATTTTCATTAACTGTATGTTAAAATATTTTCCCGTAAATTTAATAATATATGTGGACGTTAAGGAGGAATAGAGGAACGTTATAACATCTCATATTACAGAATATATTTATTTATTTTTTTTTTTTTTTACACGTCTCAATTGTAGTTATATTACGCCTATTAAACAGTTCGTAAATCTATATAAATTAAGCGACTGGGGAGGAAAGTAATTTATATTTCGTATAACGCCGGTTGCGCGCCGCGACGGTCGTCATGAATAATGATTGTTAATAGTAATTTATATAGGGAACGTTTTATAATATATAAATTAACCGTTAGGACGAAATATTACGTTCCCGTCCACCGAGTTATCCCGAAGGAATGGTGGTCGTGGTGTGTGAAGCTCCAGGTGAGAATTTCTCGTTATATATTTTAATTTATACCTCGGACGACGTTATTTCTCGCGCTAATGAAAATCACGAGCGAGGAAAAAAAACATTTTTTTTTCTATATAAATCGCAAGAATACAATATTAAACGGGCTATGTATAATAAAATTTCGGTGATTTTCAACGGATTCATTATTGTTAATTATTTATTTATTTTATTAACACCTCACGCGTAAAACCGATGGAAAAAAAAACAAGTCAATCTTTTTTAGATGTATCGACCGGTGTCGTATAACAATAAAATTTATAACTTACGAATACAATGAATAAAATGAACTTTTTACTAGTTTTTCATGGCATCAACAAAGCAAATAAATATAAACACAGAGCGCGTTAAGCTCGTGCGCGGTATCTAACCGGAACGTATGTATACAAATATATTATAATAATAATAATTAATTGTTATAATAAGCGTTTGGAAAATAGTCGATAAATTTCGATAATTATTATTAATGAAAATTTATATTCGTGCGAGTATAGAAAATAAAAGGCGTTGTTGAATGGCGCGTCGTATACGCGCCATCAATCATCGACCCACCTATTCTATTATACAAATTATTATTTCGTATGGCGTGTTTACCGAGTGTTTATAATAATATACGCATTATATATCGTACAAAATAACTACATTATATAGTATAATATACGGATTTAAAATCGATATGTATTATTGGTGCAACGTCTAAGTGAGTTGATGATTTTTGAGTCATTAGCGTCACATAAAAAAATATATATATATATATCGTACATTTTAAGTACAATATTTGTTTCGTTTCGGATACAATTTAAAACAAGAAGTGCGCAGATAAAAAGAAAAATTGCACACCACCCGAGCGTTTTTCTTCGAGTGGTTTTTTCGCGTGTTATTTTTATTTGTAAAACTCCCCCCAGCGCTGTTGCACATGAAAATACGGACAATTCAATGGTCTCACATGCGATAATATACGCACGAAACCTCACCCATGCCCCGTTCAAATGTCCAGCCGCAGCTGCGTGTACGATTGAAAATATAAAAAAACTAAATATAATTGCACGGAACATTACGTGCGGAAGACAGAGTTATACGACACAACGGTTTACAAAGAAAAATTTATTAAAAATTTCGCGACTTTTAACGATATTTCTCAGGGGGAAAATTCATCTGTTCCCGGGCCAAAGACGTAGTCCCTGTGTTCAATGCCGTTCTATAATAAATAATTTACACTCGACGTGTACAAAACCTTTAAAACAACAAACTTTACCCCGGTAATAATACAATTATGTAAATGTCTTACTTAACGACTGTTTTATAGTACCCGCGCGTACGCGTACACACACACATTAAACGCCCAAGCGCAATATAATATATCAGCAATCAACGCTATTACTATAATAATATGACGGCGTTTTCCATTTTCAACAGTTCGCTTTTGTTTTACGGTTATTTTTTATTATTCCCCGTTTAATTTAATAAAAATCGATATAAATACGGGCTCTGCGATACGTATAAAAATACGATAATACGATTTTTCGGATTCGTTTGGCCGATTATATTTCCATACATTATATTATATTATAAATATCTCTTCTTTTCGAATTCCGTAAAGGAAATATAACGTTATGTTAATTTTTTTTTCCCTCTCCGTTCTTATCTTCTTTTGTTTTTGGGATATTTTTATTTTCTTTTTGACATCAAAATGAATGTAGTAAATCGAATCGAATTTTACAAGAGCTTTGGTCCGCGTCACCCTTTCGTTTAACGTTTCATTAAACGATTTTCAACGACGACGAGATTACTCGTTTACTCGTGTAAAAACGATTTTCCGTATTCCACAGAACCGACGTAATTCTGAATCGACACGATTGCCGATGAGCACTGTCGTCGTATGCCGTTGAACTTTTTCGATTTTCTATCGTTTCATAACTTGTAATAAAGAAAACAATAACAATAATAACGTAGACATTTTAATATTTTATTTTTAAAACATTTATTTTTATCTCCAAACTGTACGAACATTGGAAATAAAAGAAAGGCACAAAGCCGTTATAACAGACACGATTGCACGTTTTAATACAATATTACGTGCATAACATATAGTAAACTGTCGCCGTACACTGTTGCGCGGTAAATAGAAATAAGATATTAATAACGTATTTTCAAAAAAAAATATTCGCTAGAAGAAAGCGCAGAGAGTACATATAATAAATTAAAAAATCGTTTAACCCTATTCGTACGACGCACATAATAATGAATGTTTGAAATTAATTAAATTCCTATTACTATTTCTTTTTTCCTTTCTTCAAAAGTAACCGTTTTGAATAGTAGAAGAAAAAAACGCGTATGCGTATAACACACACACACACGTGGGTCGTTGTTATGAAATTACTTTTAGAAAAGAAAAAAAAATTCGTTTTTAATATCGCGTAAAAAAATATTCATTTATTTGATAAAAGTGTGAATTATTACATAAACGAAAATCCCCCCCCCCGTATGAGTTCACCCATTTTCGTTTTACAAATTGTACAAATTATAATATATTTGAGTATCCGACAAATTTAAAAATCGAAAATCGTTTTAACGCTATATTTATATTTAAAAGACTAAGACGTATTCGGTTTTTAACGGTCATTATTTTGCTGTATTTTATAATATTTTTTTACACGGGCAAATGTTGAACTTAATGAATTCATTAATACGAAACGCAAACGTATTATTTTATGTCCATCGCAAAAAAAAAAAAAAAAATTATATAAAATCAAATTGAAATTTTTTTTTTTTTATAGGATTTTGGAGGGTACGCTCTACAATGGAGAAATCGAATTTTCTAGAAAATTTTTTTTTATCATTTCAACTTGTACGGATTTGTAACAATTTTCTGGCCGACTTGAATGAAAACGTGCAGATACGTACTATAGTTGTGTATTCCGCGTAATGTTCATTCAGGGAGAAAGTAATAATATCGTCGTCGACGAAAACTTTTCGCTTTCAATTTAAACCCCCTGAACGTTAACGGATAGTTCTCATATTTTTTTTTCTCTTTTTTCCTCACGACGTGATCTGTTTGGCAAGCCCCGTCAGTACCGATTTTGCCGGCCGGCTATTTCGTTATAATTACTAATGTAAATTTCGTCTGGCACATCATAAAGTATTAATTATTATAATATAATATTATTATATAATCGTTTTCGCCGTTCCAATAACGTCGTAGTGGGCCGCCGTCACGTTAACGTTTTATTTATTTTTCGTTCGCTTCATTTCGCGAATTCATTCCCGCGTCATTATCGACGATTAAATTTTTCGACAGAATTTATTTTTTAATATGCAAATATATCATTTATAAAACCGTTTTTTTTTTTTTTTTTATTTTCATTCCCGGTGAAATCCACATTCTCCGGACGAGAGGTTTTTTTTTTCTTATTGAAAATACGCCTTTTTCAGCACTGTTATTCATCATAGCTGCGTCGGAAAGTCAAAAAAATTATATATATCTGAGCTTATTCGTTATAAACTACGACGAACTATAATAATTATGTTCGAAAAATATTATTAAATTTTTTTGCCAAACGCATATTTAGTATAAAATATTAACGAATTCGCTGTAGACTGATCGAGAGAGTGTTTTGAACGTATAAATATAAACACTATTCATTTGTCTAACGGAGTTTATAGAGAAATATGACGCTTAAGAAATAAATTTGAAAAAAAAAAATGGCTAGAATACCCCGTATGCATACAACACTCGAAACATATTTGTGTGTCAAAAGATGCAAATTATTATGAAATTCGAGCTCGTCTCGCTGTATATACTCATTATAATATAAAATATTTACAAAACGTTTCCGTCACGTAATCTAATCGCGCGGTGGTTAGGTTAGGCAGAACAATGAAAAACGAGATCTTAAAATATTGTTATTATACATACATAAATTGGACGTCATGAATTCATACTTTATTCAATATTAGTTACGGGAAAAAGAAAAAAACGATTTACCGTGTACTCCGTTTTCAGTTGAAATCTTATGACGCGAATTCCTTTAAAAAATGTCACTCTTGAATACGCTTAAATTTATCCTCTGCACCGAGGGGGAGGTAACAACAATCTGTGACTTTCAAACACATCATCTTTTAACCGTTAATCTTTTAACGTTAAAGAGAATTTCCTCGTACAGACACATCCTTCATTTTCTTTTCCTCTTTTTCTATATGTCACCTCTCTTCGCATTCAAATCTTCTTCTCATAATTCCCATTCTCCTATTGTTACGCGGGTACTTATTTACTATTTTTGTTTTATAACGTTGCATCCCGATTCAGTAGATATTTTACATATTTACGGATGTAAATTGTTTTTTTTTTTTTTAATTGCTTTGTTTTTAACAAAAGTATAAATGAAAAAAAAAATTGAATTCGTTTACAGTATTATTCACAATCACCGGCAGTGCTGTTGCGTTTTCGAATTTGACTTCAAAACGGGATACGATAGAAATAGAGGATTATAATTATGTTTTTTTTAATTGTGCATCACGATCAGACAGACTTCAATTATTCGAAAATATTCAATCCTATTCTTTTTCTTTCTCATAATATTATCTTATGAAATTTAGCGGTAAAATCTCGCAATTTCACCTCTATAAAATCGAATACATAATATTATATAGACGATCTTGCGTTTTAATTGACCACATTCGTATTCTGTCTGATACGAATAATTGAACAATATAATATAATATTTGCCTACACTTCTCTAAACATTTTATACTAGACCGCGCACTGCGTATTATCGTATCGTATCGTACATATATACGCGTATATTCTCTGTCGTTACACGATTTTGCTCAAACCATCAAAAAAAAAAAAAACGTGCTCTTATACACATCAGCTATTTTCGTGAGGTCAGTGGCTTCGAGAAAGGTATTTATTTTTTCTCATTTCTTTCTTCTATTTTATATATATATATATATATATATATAAACAAAAATTACATTGCTTTTTACCACTTCTTCGGCGAATGGAAATAAAGAGATCATTATCCGAATGTAGCACTGCGCATGTACGCCCCGGAGACGAATGAATAATTGTTTTCGTTCCGTTGTTACAGAAAACCTAACCGCGGTTTGATAATAATTATTATATATATAAATATTTATATGACGATATTCGCCCGAATATTATCGTTCGTGCATACAATACACCTAACTATAACAAAACATTGAATGAGAGAAGAAAATAGTAATGATAACTTATCATTGAAAAAAAAAAATAAAATACTGACCCGTTTGTGCGCGTATAAATAAATATTTATTTATTATTATATAACCGCGGGCTAGTGCCACGACGAATACCAAGAGAAATGTAACACGAGGTATATGTGTGTGTGTGTGTGTGTATACACATAGGGTTAATAACGAATAAAAGGGAAAATACGTGGCTCGTGACAAGAGACTGCTGTCTCCATTGACGGCTAAAACAACGATCAGCTCATTATTATTATTATTATTACTTATAGGTGGCCTGCAGAGGATGAAAAAGTCCTGATCGAGCGAACAGGTGATTTGGAATTGACATCGGCCCATAAATATGCTAAGCACATCAAGAAAACGATTAAATAGGCGCCTGAATCAAACGGGGAACGATAAAAATTGAAATTATTATACAAGACGTAAAACGTAGACATTTATTTTTTCTATGCCCACTCGATCATACACAACCATCACCAGATGCGTGGGAAACACAAAGCTCAGATTACGAATTCTACTCTAATCAGTTATCATTTCATGATTACGGATTTTTTTTTTCGAATAAAAAAGTAGTGTAACCACCCTTTTCACAGCGTTCTACAATTAAGTGATACGAAATCATGCACTAGCGTACGTCCTACGTCTTTAACAATAATTCTTTCTAGAGACTGAATTTCAAGTACATTTCGCGTAGGAAACTCGTCTCATCACCAATGGTGTACCTCAATAGAATGTGTAAAACGTGAATTTTCACAGCCATTGTACGGTTTATATTATTTGAAATATTTTATACGAAAATCTTTTTCACTCAACTGGTAAATATTAACGATGTGATTATTACGGTTTTCAAGGTAACGTGATTTATTGTTGACATACGTACTAATATGATAATACGTTTGGACTTCAAATGAAACGGTCTTTATGTATGTTATGGACATTTGTATAATATTTGGACTTTATTTTAACTTGAAAGCTTTTTATAAATTGACCGATTTCATCGAACTGGTGTTGAAACGTCAAGTTTTGGATAGCGCAGCGGTTAATAACGTTTGAGTATAAAAATAATATAATTATAAATATTATATAATATGTTATTCACACACACAGACGGCTCTTTTGTCGGTATTATATCAAAATTATACATGTGTATAAACTGAAAAAGAAGAAAAAATGCCGTTTAAATAAAATATACTATATTTCCTCACTCCCCTCCACGCGAGATTATAATAACAAAGTAATTTTTTTTTCAAAACTATATATTATAATATAGCATATATATATATATATTTATTTATATAATCAAAAACCTATAATCTTCGCCGTACCGCGCCTTCTCTGTCATCACGCGATGCGAACATAAAATATAAATAAATGATTTAATATAAACCGTAATCATTTTATCCCCGCTCCATATAATATGTTAAAAATAAAAAAATCTTTCATAAATCGTACTCGTGTGTGTACAATAAAAAAAAATTATTAACGTACCTCTCGAATGTAATTGACAAATATTTTTGTATGCACGTATATATATTTATGGTACATATTATTATTCTCTGCAATAGTATGGTGGGAGAAAATAAATGACGTTTGTAATCAATAGTTCACGTTTATCTCCCATTTTCGGTCAAATAAATAAAAAGGCTCGATTAAATTTATTTTCGAAGAGTTGTACGCGAAATGTATAACATTGAATAAATAAAAATTGACTCATAATATGTCTTTTCTTCGTAAAAAACCGTCCAAATAATACAATTCAGAATAATTTCAAGATTAAATACTTCAGTGAAAACGGTACATTTTTTTTTTTTTAAACTTAGTCGATCTTTTTTAAAATCAGATTATCTTATACGCATAATATCACAATAAACGCATGCGCACTTAATAATTTGAATTAAAAATAGGCAAAACTGCGCGCGTGGTTTCTCGATACGTGTTCAATATTAAATTATAAATCCAAAAAAAAAAAAAAAGTGTCATTAAAATATACATATCAGTACAGAGTAAAGAAGTGTAGAAACGAAATGAACTCGGTCGTGAAGCCGAAGAATTCAGTCGGGACGATATACACACATAGTCGTAAAGATGACGGGGATTGAATGAGACGCGTGTAAGTCAAATACACTTATATAACGATGAATATATTATCTCTTTATTCGTACGTTACAGTTAAGTTATATCCGGCGTACGATAAAATGTAAATTACAAAAAAAGAAATTATATATTATATTTCATAATATAATATATAATCCTCGAATTAGACGAGCAGATACGTTTTACAAGTATTGAGCACATCGTCATTTCAAGAGTTCTTTTATTTATTTATTGTTTTTTTTTTTTTTTTTGAGCCGAACGGGAAAACGTAAATTTTATATTAATACATTGACTTTTTTGTTCGTTCTGACAAGCCCTTTTATTTTTACACACACACACACACACGTGTACAAAACAGTACTTGAAAGCAAAATCACGTGTCTGCGAACGTTTTTTTCTCGCGTGTACTAAGAATGATTATTATGCCGGAACGAGCATGATTTTTACACAAGCGCTGTCGAAAGAGCGTGTGTGGTGAAATTATGGAAAACATTGAAATTTCGAAAAAAAAAAAAAAGAAAAGAATATAATAAGAATAACCGAACGTCTCGCGTACTTTTGGAAATGTTTATACGTTCGACTATCGAATGTATTGGATAACGTTGACTATTCGACCGGCGAGAATGACGACGAGAAACGAACAGAAATGATATACGAATATATTTCATGCGTAATACCGTACGAGTATTATAATATAATCGTAACCGCCGTCAAAAACACACACACGCTCGTCCTCTTTGAAGACACTAAAAACTATTTTCAACCCGTCGTTTTACTTTTAATTAAAAAAGTTAATACACGAGTATAATATAATATTATCGTCGTCGTCGTCGTCGCCGCGTATCGGTTTGTCAGAATAATAACATTCGTGTACACGCAAAATACAATATGTAATAGAAGAACGGTCAAATTAAATATAAATATTATTCTTTTTCTTGTACGAGAGACGACGCGTTTCCTTCGCGTGCGTTCGGCGTGGAGTTTTCTCGTCGAAATGTGACTGTTAAATCGTACAAAAGACAATTTAATAATACGGACGAGACGTTGGCCGGGGAAATAAATAACGTTCACACAGGTGTGGGGCAATAAAATAAGAATACAATAATAAAAATATGTATATTTCCATTAAATTTCTTTTTTTCTTTCTTCAGACGCGCCCACCCTTCGAGACACATATAAATTTCATTCTATAGTTTCTTCTTCTTCTCCTCCTATATACGTAAGCGTGTATAAATTATTATTATTATTATATCGATGCGACGTGTTTATTATTATTATTGTTTTTTTTTCTATCGAATTCCTGCGGTGGTGGTGGACAAAACGTCTTTGACAGAATGTTAGAAACGCGCGTGTGCTCGAGACGAATATTCGTGTCCAGCAATAATAATCCGCGATAAATCAACGGCGGCCGCGAGTGCGCGTGAAGTTTTACACAACGGACGAGCTATAGAAAACACGCGATCTTCGGTCATATATTTTTTTTTTTTTTTTTATAAGATGAACGTTTTTTTCTTCCTCGCCGCTTGCTTCGGCGTGTAATCGATGACTTTTTACTAAAATTACAAAGCGAAACGCGTTTATTTATGAATTCGGCAAATACGAATACGACGAAACGCCACGGCGACAAACACGGTCGGTACGAATACGTAAAAAGGAAAAAAAAACAAAGGTCATTTTTAACGTAAAATTCACGTAATTCAACGTAAATACGTAAATTTAACGTAATATTGTTATGGCGATAGACGTAGGTTATATAATATTATACTTTTGACGCTTCCGTCACACAGATTTCGGTGCAAATCATTCTTTTTTTCCACGTGTCCCCGGCACTCGTATATGGCGCTAAAAAGTCAGCGTACGTCTTGGCATCCGGACAAACCGAGAAACAATTGAATCCGTATGAGTTCTATCTGAAATCAACGAACGGCGTTTTCGAATGCCGGCGGAATATTAGACACAGCGCGCCCCACGCGATTCCTTTGATCGCACACCGGTCCACACGCACGCTGTGCGCGTATCCAATCATTCAATGAATATTTTAGACGGTCCAGAAGAGGCATTGTGGTGTGTATATATGTACGTACACGTCGTAATAAGTCCTCGTTCCCGGTTATATTACAATTGAATTTTTTTTCCCGTGCCGTCGGATTTCTATCTGTCTTTTCGCGGTACCGTTCGACACAGTGTGCCCGACAGCGCTGGGGCGAGATGTTTTCATAAACATTAACGTTTACCCGAATTCGGAAACAACGTCGTACACGACGAGATAGGAGTGAGTACATGTTTTCACTGTTCAAGAGATCCGAGCGAAATCTCATAAAATTACTAATATCTCCGCCGACCGATTGCACGGATAATGTATAATCGAGGGAACACGGTGTAGTTTTTCCGTAACGTTGCGATAATCTAAAAAAAGAAAAAAACGACGAAGTTGTGTCGTCTGGTGGTGAACGCTTTAAGCTAATTCGGTAAAATCGATTTGAACTCGTTAGCGGACGATCCTTTTGGTTATTGCGCGGGACGTCGATTATTATTATTATTTGTGCGGTGTTCTCTTGGAAATAGTCCCAGAAACTTTTGTCGGAATTGAATTTCATGATTTTGGACTCTCTGTGTACAACGTCGTCATTTTCTAACCGTCCGTCAAAACGACAAAACCTAACCGCCGCAACCCACTCTTTAGCCAACATTTTGCGCGATACAAAACGAATAAATTGAACACCGGTCCCGGCGGACACCGTTTCTCATTACGTTCCGTCTTGGCCCGCTTGCGCATTTTTTCAAGTCGGGTTTTAATGATTCTCCATTACGTCGACCCGTTGAAGAGGAGAGAAACGGATTTGTAATCTCTCCCTCCCGACTAATAATCCTTGTCTGCTTTGAACGACCATATTAGCTGGCTCCGTCGTCGCTATTGCAATAATTATACGTTCTCCCGCGGCGTTCCTTTGACAACTGTAAAAACGTTCGACCATTCCGCGTGCAGCAGCATCGTTTTTTAATCGTTCAGTTTATTCATCGGTCGGTCTTTAAAGTTTGATTCTTCTTTTTTTTCTTTTTAATTCTGTAGTTTTAACGTTTCTATTAATAATTATTACGATTTGTACTTGTTGTTGTTATATAACGTCGTCATTACTGCAGTGTAGTTGTCGAAATTTAATACGGTCTCACGGAATTTCTTTAAAAAAAAATAAAATAAAGTCTCGTATAATATACGCGTTCGTCGGAGATAAATCTCCATCGATCCCATACGTCGTGTCTTATGAGCGTGTTCTTCAGTGCGCAACAGCCTTACACGTATAATAATAATAATAATAATAATAATAATAATAATAATATGTAATAATACGAAATGGACTTCACCTTGAACGTTTCTCGACATTATATTATATATACCACTAACACAACCGTTACTACGATACTGCACGCATGTCCAGTCCAGGCCCACCCACGTCACGTTAATCGTTTTACCGAAATGAAATTATACCGGCGGACGGAGATGGAAAAGACGAAAAGTAAAACTTTTTTTTGCGATATTTCGGGAAATATTAATTTTATTTTTGTCTTGAACTTTAAATGTTTTAAACGGTCACGTTTATAAATTGTAGAGAAAAAAAATGTAATTTTTGAGAAATTCCCAAACGTAAAATCCAACGAATATTTACCCAACGATAATAAACAACGTTCGGACGTCTTTTATTTTTGACAAAATCGTCAGACTTTGGCAGCCGATGGTTGTTAGTTATGTATAAAACCAGGCTACGTAGACATTTAGAGCAGAGGTTCTCAAAATGTGGATCGCGCGAAGTGAAAAAGAATTATTATTATTACTGTTACCGTAATCTATTTGAAACTTTAAAGACAATATTCAATGAGAACTAGTTTCGAGTATTTAATTGGAGTTCCGGTTTTCCGTATAAGTTCAAAATACATTCTGCTAATGGTGTAAATAAACGTTGCTCTTCGCGTCCGATCGTTCGTACACAATCGTGAAGTCGGATTTTCTGAATTCTCGACGAATTTGCGCAGCTGGAAATTTCAATCGTATATTTTTATTTTTGACCCGGAAAGAAAGTGTTACACAAGTCCCCCCCGTATGTGTATATCTGAAATTTTCTTTTATTTTTTCTTTTTGTTTTTGTGGAAAGCGAAAAATTTCGTTCGAATAATGGTTTTTCGAAAAAACTACTCCCCTTCCCGTTCGCGAATAACTGCGAGATTTTTGACGTACGGTATTTTTAAATATTCGAAAAAATCCCGTGTATCCCGCGACTCCTCGGAATACGCGAATTATAACGTGTTCCTAATGCTCGCGTTTAGGGGAAAAAACGAGAAAAAAAAATGTCAAACGCTTTGGTTACGTTATACTATTATTATTATTAAAAACAAACCGAACAGAGGAACGGACGATCGCGCACATATATTATAAAATACATTAAAATAACGATAAATGAAATGTTTTTTTTAAAAAAAAAAAAAAACCAGGTGTGGCCGAAGTCTCCTATTTCATTTGTAAAAACAATCAATCCGGAGACCCTTGGCTTTTTTCCTCCCCATCCCTTCAGCGGTGGAGCCGTGGGACGGCGGTTTTAATTCAGAGTAGACCAAAAAGAGGAAAAAAAATATCCTCCGGAGTAATTAAATACGCTGCGGCGGTGAGCGAAACAAAAAAGTAAAAAAAAAAAAAATGCAAAAAAAACGTATTACCGGCGGCGGTGTGTGTTTTATGCGCATACATTTTTTTTTTAACGCGCGCGTACGGTTTTTTATATAAAATTACACGGGAATTTTTTCTTCGCCATTAATTCCGCGAGCCTTTGAATTGACCTGTATTGTACACCGTTATTACGAAACGACCGCACGCCGTGCGCTTTTTATGAAAACAAATTGTTTCATTCATTTTTATCGAAAACCGTATTATATAGGAAATAACGCGCACGCGTGCGTATGTGCGTTCTCTTCTCGTTTTCATCAATCGTTTATACGATATTGTCGTAATAATGTCTTATTGTACCGGACACACGTCGGCGACGGCAAACGAAATCCGCGACTGAACGCACCAAACGAAATACCGAATTTCCTCGGCCTAACACACACAGTCGTCAATCGACAGGCTCGAGAGGAGGACGTGATTATATTATAAGGACCGGACGGAATCGATACGCGAATTTATTCACCCAAAAAGCTTTACGAGTACGGCGTGGAACAAGAATAATATTGTAACGCTTAATTTTTTTTTTTTTTTAATTTCCAACGTAGATTTAAATACAAAACTCGGATCGTGTAGAAAAATGTAACAAAAAAAAAATATCAACCGTGAGCCTTTTTGTGAAAATATTTAAATCTGCAAAACTATTGTACACTTTTCTTCGGCCGATCTGATATAATTGAACGCGTCACGGCCTTTTCGCGAGACACGAATTTCCTCGAGCGCAACAACTCTTAAGCTTTTCGACACGCACATACGCTCGCTCTCGACACACGGAGTGAATTTTTTTTCTTTTTTATTCGTTCGACGATTAATTTCTCCACATTCATATCCTCACTCCGTCGTACCTCGTACACGCTAATTTACGATTTTTCCAACGACGAATTGTATTTTTTTTCGCCTCCGCCTCCTATACACGGTTCTCATACAAGAGTACCACCACCTACGTTAAACAAATCGATTTTTTTTTTTACGATTATGTAATCGTTATAGTTTAGGCTGTTAATTCATACGCCGCAACGTGATAGATACAAAAACGTCTCCGAGAGATGGTAACCAGAAGCGCCTCTACGTCTACAACACCTCTCTCTCTCTCTCTCTCTCTCCAGTGGCGTAGCGAGGGGGGGGGGGTGTTGTAGGTGTAGCAACACCCCCCCCCCTTGACCGTGTTTATTTACTACATGTATATAATAAAATAGCGCAAGATAAATTATTGCAGAAGCGGAAGTAGGATTTAAAACCATTTTTCCTGAGGCTGAAAAGAAATGCGAATCCTTAGGAATTGTTATTTTATTATCCTAGAATAACAACAACTCAAAAAAATCGATCCAATATTGTAACAAAATCGCATGAAATGTACTATAGGATTTCAATATATATACCATTTTTAGATAATTTTTCTAAACAACTTGATGAAAGATTGATGAATCATAGATTGTTACTAAACAATTTTACTTGTTTAATAAATGCACGTGAATTTAACGAAATTAAATTTAAAGATCTTCTAAAAACATATTCATCAGATATTGATGTAGATGAAATAACCGCAATTGGTGAATTCATAATGTGGCATTAACAAATAATAAAAAACCCCCCCCCAATAATGCAATAGAAGCATTAAATAATTGCAATGAAGATATATTCCCAACTATTTACAGACTTTCAATTATATTAGCTACTTTGCCGGTCACAACTGCATCCAATGAAAGGTCCTTTTCAACACTCCGACGTTTGAAATCATATTTACGTAGTACAACTGGTGAAAATCGTCTAAATGGTTTGGCAGTTATGAATATACATCGTGATATATTAGTGTCAATAGTGTCGTTGTCAACAGAAGATGTAACTAAGTATTAAAAGTCGTCGAATAAGATTAATGTAATAATTAAATAAAAATAAATATGTAATATATAATAAAAAAATGGTTTATTTTTTTAATTAAGGTTATTATTTCTCATAACACCCCCCCCCTTTGAAATTCCTGGCTACGCCACTGTCTCTCTCTCTCTCTCTCTCTCTCTCTCTCTCTCTCTACACTTCCAATATTTGTCCATAAAAACAACAACACGTGCGAATTCCCGTGGGAAAAAAAAGGAAACACACTCTTTAAGAGAAAAATTTTTATAATTAAAAATCATAGGTCTGCGCACTAAGTACGCGGTGTTTATGGTATAAAAAAAAATTAAAATTTATAATATATAAATATACAATGGACTTTTTAACGAAAAACAAAAATGTTATTATAACAAAAGCTATTTAAACGAGATATTTCCCGGCCGATATAAAAAAAAAAAAAACTTAACGGTTTACAGCGGCTACTATGGCTTATTTAAATATAGTATCGTAATGTATTTACATAATATTATGTTCCGTAGAAAATTTAATAATACGTTTTTTTTTTTTTTTTACATTAAAACAAAACAAAATAACGTTCGCTTGTGATGCGAAAGCCGGTGTTGTACACCGTATAATAATAATAATAATAATAATAATAATGTGAGACGAGTAGGTCAAAATCCAAATTCACGATACACGCGCGAGAAGTTTATACTCAATTATAATTACGTTTAATACAATTTTAATAATAATAATAATAATGAATAAAAAAAAGCGAACACGAAACACGGGATTTTAATTTTTAATTTTTAAGTCCATGAAATCGATTATAGGTAATGTGTGGTTACAATAAGGTAACTACGTAATATATGTAGCGTAATTGTAGGTGAATATAGATATAGGTGGAATGGAGTTTTGAAATAAAACGCGAGTGTTTTCCATCGAATTGACACTAACAGATGGATCAAAATCATCTAACAGCGTTAAAAATGTTGGGCAAAAGAAAAAAAACGGGCGGCAATATTCACTTGTATTTGTAAACAGAATTGCAAATACGAGAACGAGACACGGTTTTATAGACGTTGACGTGCCCCTTAGTACGTATATTAACTAAATCTGTACTCCAGAACCAGACGACCGTAAGTCCAAAAGTAACGATTTTCAGATTATTACATGTTTGATACGTATAATCTGTTATTTTGTCGAATCATAGTAATGGAAGTCCGTTAAAAATTCTCCTTTTATCATTTCACTAGAGCTAAGTATGAGCGTAAGTCCGACGTAGAGCACAAGCAATACGTTCCTAATTTTCAGTTATTATATGGTCTTATGAAAAGTTAGCGGTAATGTGATTTACGTCCGTTTGGTTCTGATGTACAGAAATGTCATTAGAAGTGGATTCGGGCTGGAAAAAAAACTGTACCACCGATACATCTCGTCGAGGATGTACTCAATACGAAATGGTTCTGAAACCAATATAATATAGCAATTGATCTGAAATAAAATTTCGTTTCCATCTATTAATTGACGTATTGTTTAAATGAATATAAATTGAGTTCGAACATTTTTTGTTTCACACTGGTTCTTATAACAAAATATTAATCGCCTTCCTCCATTGTCTAACCGCCCTAATAGTGCAAATTCCATTTAATCGTTTCGTGTTAAAACTCGAATAATCCAATCCAATATGCGATTTGCTCACTATTTTTAAACGAATATTTTGCTAGACATGGACAGAGTGACCGTAATAATAATAATTAAATTTATAAAAAGTATAAGAAACCTGCGATTACTTTATATATATAAAAAAAAAATAATGAAAATCTAATATTAGATAGTAGATTTATAAGTAAAAAACTTAATATTCTAAATTGTTTCTTTTTTTCTTCTAAATACACGGTAATAAATTTCGATTATATTTCAAATTGAATATTTGATAAATATATATATATACGAATATAATAGAATTAAAAATGAAATATAGTTTTTAAATTTATAAACTAAATTGTTTATTTTTAAGCGAGTGAAACGAACGCATTATTATTTATTGTACGATTACGGGAAAGTCTACGGAATTGTTGAGAATGCAAATCGCTTGAATCGTATGTCGATATTATTGCTCTATAAATTTCATGATAATTTTCGAATTTTATTTGACTCGCGCGTAACTCTACTCGGTTGTTATTTCATTTTTTTTTTTTTTTGTAATTTCTTAAACTATCATATATTCGGTTTTTCGTATAGATAATTTTTGTTACCATTTAAAACGAAATATGTGTGTGTTTGAATTTTTGAAATTTTACCTATTGAATTCATTGTTGAATTCTCTTTATTCGAGAATCGTATTTAACGAACGTGCGCGGGTAATTTACAAAACCGCATCTATCCGAAAACGGAAAATATTTTATTTTTTTATACAAAAACTTTTAAACAAAAACCGCGATTTTAATAAAAAAAAAAATGTACATGATGTACCAGAATTCGACGGTTTCCGCCGTCTGCACAAAACTTACTTCGCTGTTTTATTACTTTATACGCGCGGGCTATTAATAATATACGGGGAAAAAAAAACATTGCGAAATTCTCCTCTCTTTACACGTATAGTCAAAACTACATAATAATTGCTCGGCGTAAAATAGAGTGTTTATATGAACGTATAAAACGAAAAAATATAATACACGGAAATTTAAACATTCGTTTCACTACGGACATTATATCGCAAGAAACTGAATAATTATTATTCAAATTTCTAATTTTTCAATAATGCGCCAATATTGTTTGTACAAAGGAAAATCGTAAACGAGTTTATTATTAAACTAAACAAATCGCACTGTTTTAATGGGGAAAAATTCTCACGACTCTCTGCACGCAACGTTCATTTCGTTTTTTCTTCATTCTCGACGAATAGACGTTTATTTTCACAGATCGCGCCAATAATTGTTGCGGAAAAAAAGAATTAATAAATTAAAGAAAATAAATTCGCGCGATTATTTTGAAATCTCTGCGAACAGGCAATACGCGTATATAAATTGTTAAATAAATCCGTTTACGTTTTTTTTTTTTTTTTTTTTTTACGATTTTCGACGTGACGCGCGGATTTTTAGCATATTTTTTTTCTTACGATAAAAACGGCCTTTTTTTTTTTACTATTATTGTACCGTATAATATATAAACGGATACGGAATCTTTCGGAAAATATTAAAAATAATATTTTTATTAATAAAATGATTGTAAACGACGGATCGAAAAACACTCTGTACTCGATTGTTTTACAACGCGATATTTAAATAATTACATTTTTTTTTCTGTAATTACAAACAGCAGACTTTTACGCGTTGAATGTGTCCGCGTGTTAAATCAAAAGTTATCGTACGAGTCTTACGATAACTCATACGCTTTTTAACAGTCCGCGCGTTTCAGACATATTTTTCTATATTCGTTTAACAGACGTTGTGAAATTCGCGATAAAACGCGGTCGGACTGGTGATATGAGAGAGATGACCTTTCTGAACGATTATTATATTCAGTAGAGATTATATTCTCGAAAACGAACGATTCTCCCTTTTAATTATATTATACGCGTTTTCTGTTCTTTATATTGCGTATTTCTTCTATTCGTTTAAACCCTTTACAGTCGACTAATCGAATGACGTAAATCAATATATCATCGGTGTCGAAAGTTTTTTTTTTTCTCCCTCGTTGATAATCTAGCACTCTCCCGTTGGAAACGACGTGTTAAAAGAATATTTCAAATCGCGTCCGTTTAAGTATACTCGTCGTTACACACAAAGGTCTGAAAAGACATGAATTTTTTTTTTTCCTAGGAGGACATTTTTTCCTCAAGACGATCGGCATTTCGCCTCGTCGCGTACCGTTTGCACGCGTCGGGGGGTACGCGAGCAACGAGAATAAAAACGCGACGAGAGACGTGGTTAACATAACTCGCGCGGCGTTATTGGCAAAAAATTATGTGTACACGGCGAGCGCAAAAGAGCGCGCACGGAGTTTCGGCGACGCGGTCGCGAGCACAGATCGGGGCGGGGGACAAGACGGTTTAATTAAAGAGGGTGGGTGGCGGCGAGGGTGGTGGTAGTGACGCGCGCCGTGGACGGGTTTATGGGCGGCGGTACCAACGGGCGGCGGCGTCCCTTCGGTTCGGCAAAGTTGGTAACACCGTGCGATGCCGCGCCGGGCGTGGTCGCGCTCATTAAAAGGAAACATACGCGGCGGCAGGACGCGAACACCCGAAACCGCTGGCGGCGGACCCTTCCCGCCCAACGGCCGCCGCCGCCGCACGACTGGAATCCCGTCGTGCGCGTCCAATAAATTTTCATTCAACCCGACTACTGTATACGACTAAGACGACGACAGAGCGCACACACACGGGCTCCCCGGGCCGGGGCCAGCGCGCCACCCGATAATAAAACGTCCCCTCCCCCCCCCAACACCACTCTCACCGTCGCGACCTCTTTTCTTCGCGCGCCCGATTTTACGTCCTGTTCCTTTTTACGACCACCACGCGTAAAAACGTACGTGCGAGACGAGACGCCGGACCCCCCCCCCCATGTCCGTCCCCCTAGTCGACGACAATCCCTGTACGAAAGATTTTTGAACGAAACGCCGGCGCGCACTCGCCAATAAATTCAACATTCGACGTGGACGCGGTTCATTTGTAGCAAAAGACAAATAAAACACTCGCCACTCTCGGACGGGGGGGGGGGCGTATACAAGTGGGGGGGGGGCGGTATGCGACCCCCCTAAATACTTGTATACGTGTACCTCTACTATATCTACTGACGACTAAAATTAATCGAACTAAAACCGAAATGTAATAAAACATTTTTTTTTTTATTCAAAACTCATTGTTTTCATATAATTTTTCGATAATTCTGAGTTGGCAACAGATTCGAATGGGCCGTTTTTCTATTCCCCCCGCCCCCTCCTAGGGGATGAAGTAAATACGCCCCTGTCATCGGACGTCTACGAACGTTCTCACTCATATCGGCCGGCCGTCCGTTCGAAGTTTTTCGCATTTACCGTAATTAAATACACACATTCATAATAATATGCGATTTGCGGGCAATAGCCGCAAAGTCATCGCAATTATCGTATTATAACATCACAATGAATACGAATATTTCGCCATTTTGTCGCGTCGACGACGTACCGGTGACCGGCGGTTGTTACCCGGTAACATCATCGAATTTTCGTCGACGGAAACGAATGGCATTATATCGGCTCGGCGATGTAAACGAATCGTTTACACGCGCACACGGACCGTGTCGTGTATGTACGGCTAAAACAAATTAAATAACGCAGAACAGTCGGGAATTATGAAAACACCGCGCGCTCCTTGCAATTATTCTTTTCGTTAATAATAATAATAATAATAATAAAAAAAAACTTTTGTAAACACAATATTATCGCGTGACAAATGAACCGAAATTGTTTTATAACAATAAAATGTCGTCCGAACACGTATTTCGTCTCTCGTTATTTCCTACACGCGTAACTAAATTTTAATAGAAAAAAAAAAAAAAAAAATTCGCAACGGCCAATTTTTAAGGATATATATATATATATATTATGGGCGCGTAGAGCTCATTATATAGCTGTACGGCGCGTGTGACGTGGAATACGACGGCAAAAGTAACGCGCGTTATTGCGACGAGAGTAATAAAGACGTTTATAATTATTACAAAAACTAGCATTTTTATCATATCGACTCGATTAGTTGAGCGTTACGATACTGTTGTCATAATCGTCCAGTTTGATTGAGCACGAAATGGAGACGATATAAATATTGTTTTTTTTTTTTTTTATACCCGCGAATTCCAAATCGATAATCGAGAAATGTTTAATTATCACAACGAAATCGTCGCACACTGAAAATGCAAATTGTCTCTTCATATACGCGCCCTACGCGATGATACGTAAATTATTTCAAATATTTTTTTATTCCGATATTCGCGGAGTACGCGTATCAATTTTTAACACGGCGTGTTATTTACACGCGCACCGTTACCGACAATATTAGCTCATATTTGGCCGCATTAATCCGATATATCATATCGAATTCTCTTTGTGCCTATAGTTTACATAGTTGTTATGTGTATTCGTTATTAAAATATATGTACACACGGAATTGCAGTTGCGTCTCACCGGAGACTGGTGCGCGCGCAACGATTATTACAATAATATTTCAATGTATTGCCCAATATTTACGTTAGAATAATACCGATTGGGAAGATGAGGGGCATAACGTCCACGAATGAATCGATATAAAACCGTTAAACTATATCGTTTTACATATTACCGACTCGCCGAAGCTGAAACGACTGTTTATATTTTTTCGATTGTCACTACGGTTATATACATTTATAAAATTATTAATAATAATAATAATAATACGTTCATAACGCATCGCATATTCGTCTGCATCGTTTGTGCGTTTTCAGACGGCCAATAACGATAATAACATTAATGTCGACGACGAGTTCACGGCGAACGCGGTTGCGGGAGAATAAGAGGAAATCGGCTTTAGAATACAACGAATAAAATCGCGGCGGCCACGCGTCAATAAGTCGGCTTAAGAAATTAAATTCACGGAGTATCGAAAGGGGATGGAAGATTAATTTGAACGCGACGTTCTATTTTCCTCCCCTTCAATAGGCGCGGACTCGGGAGTGGGCGACGGTGCTCCGATGTGTGCAGGACCAGCATTTTACCATGTAAAATTGTAATATTTATTTGAATTCGTTATTTATAACGCGCATTTCAGTGTACAATCTACGAGTAAAACGTGTATTACCATAGACGACATACGCAATACGTATGTAACTATATTCGATATGTTCGTATTCGGTTCGGCTACATGAATGTTGAAAACGATGTTTGTGACTAAAGCCCATCCCGTCCACTTCAATAAAAATCAAATTCAAATGCGCTCCCGAGGTGTTTTTTTCCTTCAGTTTTCTCGACTTAAGCTACCGATAATACGTTTCATTCGTTCAGTTTTCACAAAACATACAAACAAGAATATATTATCATTGCGGTATACGCGCTATAAAGATCAATATATATATATATATTTATTTATATATAAAATATAAACGCACCCGTCCCTTCCGGATGAATTCGCACCGTGGAATATTATATAGAATATATATAATGTACAGAACTCGATAAGCACCGTTTTATACGACCGGGGCGGAGGAGGAGTCGTTTCCACATGTGTATTTATTATTATTATTTATTCGGTGTATATATTTATATAAAGAATGCGTGGAAAACGGTAGAGCGTTGCCACCGGCGCAAATAATAATAATAATTCCGTCGTATCGTTTATTTCAAATACCATCCGTGTAAAGGCTTCTCTTCTCCTTATATTTACGTATAATATAATAATAATAATAATACTACGCGCGAGTGTGCCGACGATAAGCAGCGACTGGAACTTCTCTCCGCGCTTGCACCGTCCGAAAGTTGGGCAGCGACCGTGTTATTTAAAGAGCGGATTACACGAGCGTATATTTTTCGTCGACAAAGAGTGCTCTTCCATCTCCTCCTCATCTTCTTTCCGGCTCCACGCGGTCCGTTCGCCTCTGTGCCATCCCCGGATGCTGTATACACGCGGCACACTGCACCGTCGAGTGGAAAGTCAATATTTTCTCCACTGTTTATGAACAACCCCCGCCTGTACTATTATTATTATTGTGTATTTACTTATATACAAGAGGAGAGTACGTTATATACACTGCTAGTGTTGTCGTTAACCCCTGCCCGAGGTCGCATCGTAGAATTCGTATACTCTACCGCGTAATCAGTGGCCTTGTAATTGGTTTCGTGCGCAAACGCGGCATGCCATCGATTATTATAAAATACTGTTTTCCGGCAAACATTATAAAAAAAAAAAATAAAAATAATAAAAATACGTTCTTTCGTTATTCCTCCGAATGTCCGTTATTTTCAGAAATCGTTTTTACAGGGGTATATTTAGATTTTTTCTGGGGGGGGGGGAGGAAAGAGGAGGCTGAAGTATTGAGTAATACCGTCGTTGAGTCATTTCTCAATCCAAGACTAAAACATTCAAAGGAAAAAAAAGAAATGAGTCTTAGTTAAAAAAAATTCCTTGAAATTTCGTGAATGTCGTCAGTCCTCCTCCTTCCTCCTGGAATGGTTGAAAACGATTATGGAATATAAGCGGTTTGGCGAACATTTAGAAAATCGATCATAGTCAATACGCGTTGACCAAACTACTGTACGACGATAAGTGAAACGTCAAATGAAAAAAAAAATTACTTATACTCGGGATAATGATATAGTGTTGTAAATAAATCGTACACGAAAACACTGCTCTGTTCGAAAGAAGAAAATAAAAAGGCCTTTTTAAGTACTTTTCCAACGCAATGCGGACGATTATTTTTTTTATAATTTTTACGAAATTAAAAATATTATATCCCCGATCGGTTGTTATACGCTACAGTTGTCGTCGGCGATTGACGAATGTTATTTTCGTACTACGCGTGACACGTAGAAATTACGGAGAATTTAGACGAACGGATAAAGTTGAACACCGCGTGGATTTTCCGTTATTGTCCGTCACACGGATTTTTCGAAGGGCCGCCGGATAATATTTTAAACACGGGGGAGTACTTTGTGTTATATAATAGTCGGACACACTCGGAAAGCGCCCGGGTTTGCGTAGAGCAGGGGGGGGGGAGGCGAGTAGAAAAACGGCCCGTCGAATCTGTTGCCAACTCGGAACTATCGAAAAATCATATGAAAATAATGAGTTTTAAATAAAATAAAAAAAATGTTTTATCACGTTTTAGTTTTATTTCGATTAATTTCAGTTGTCAGTAGATATAGAGAGGCACGTACACAAGTATCTAGGGGGAGCGATCGCCCCTATCCCTTGTATACGTCCCTGGCGTAGAGTAGAAGAAAGATCGGCTATTAAAAGCGACGATCGGGAACACTGCACGTACAACAGAGTGTTCGAAAAACGTAATAATATATTTTGGTTTTTGGAATCCATTCGTCACACCGCGCGTCCGAACATTACACGCGTCCGCACGAGTAATACGATAATATAATAATATCGCTGTTTGTTTTTCCGTCCACAAACACCTGTGTGTGTGTGTGTGTGTGTGGGGGGGGGGGACCCGATTACAATATTATGTACAATATTTATACGATATTATTAATATTATTATAATATAATAATTCCCCGTCGTTCCGTCGAGTGTGTCGGACGGCTAAGAAAAAAAAAAAACCGATCCGTAGACCACAATAACAGTAATAATACGCGCCTCGGTCACGGTTACGACTGGCCCATTCGGTTTTTCACCGTACCCGACGATATTCGTATCTCGTCGTATATTTTATCGTACACAAAAACGTGTTACGCTCACCCACTACCGCGTTATTTTTATTCTATTCCATCATTGATCCGCGAGAGAGGATCTCGCGCGTTCAAATCGATATACGTACAGTCGACTCTCGATAATTCAAATCTTCAATAATTCGAAACCTTCGATGATTCGAAGTAAATTCGTACGGTCCCTTGAAAATCACGTGGTAATTCGAATAAAAACAATGCATTTAAGTACACTCGGTAATTCGAAATTAAATTTTGGGAAAACTGGCCACTTGTCACGTGACAATTCGAAGTATCATCCGTTCAACGCTCGGCAATTCGAATTATATTCACCAAATGTATTTGATGGAATTCCCTGCCAACTCAAGAAAATGTATCTTTCACTGATTGTGACAATGTGGATGAAGATCTTGCTGTATGGGGAGTCATCTCTGACGCCGAAATTTCGGAAAGCGTTGATGAAGACAACGAAGCGGACACAAGTCCTTTACCTCTTGTGACTTTAAAAGAAGCCAGTTCATCCTTGGAATAATTACGGAACATTTCACTCCAGTCAGAAGTCACTGTTGAGGTTTTTGATGCTTTATTTACTATAGAAAATACTATCGAAAAAATGTAACTAAATTCGATGAAGCAGAAAATTATTACAGATTTCTTCAAAAAACAATAATCTTTTATTATAATAATTTAATTTACATAGTATGTATAATTATTATACAGTTTAAGTTACAATTTAAAAACAATAAATAACTCTAATATGTACCATTTAATTTACTGAAATTATATATGGATATTATATTATATTATATGTATATGAAAATTGTGTATGTACAATAATGAAAAAAATTTTTCTTTAACTCTCAGTAATTCAAATTTTTTTTTTTTTTGACTCTCTCGTTATTTCGAACTACTCAACAATTCGAACTATCGGTAATTCGAAGTTTTTCAACAGTCCCGTCAACTTCGAATTATCAAGAGTCGACTATATTTATGTCGAGGTCGAAAAAACGCTACGCTACGGGGAAAAAATACGTTTTCCACCTCCCATTTTTCGCGTACACGTGTTAGTTAAACGCGTCAGTACGCCGCCGGTACGCGTAAAAAACATACGGCGAAAATCGCATTGATTACACAAATATAATTAAAATTATTAAACGACGCGGAAATAAATAAAAAAAACGTAATCGCGTTTGCGAAAAAATTATTTCGAAAAACGCGTTGAAACGTACATATTATACGCGCATACTTCAGAACCGACGCGATAGACGCGTCAAACAATTAAACAAAACAGTAATTAATAAAAATAAATAATATTTATTCTCGTTTCTCCGCGTTCCCGTCGACATCGGGTTTTCAATTGCGACGCCTACGATTTTCGTCAAAAACACTCTAAAGACCGATATAAACACAGACATTTCAAACACAAAGTCGGTGGTACACGAAATAAATCGCTACGATATATTGTTGCATACGAGACAACGTCGCGTTGTGTAATTCGCGTGTAGCAGCCGCCAAATATAATTTTTACCGTTTTTATAAATTTCGCAACTTCTTAAGAAATAAAGATAATCAAAAAAAAAAAACAGCTTTGTTATAAATAATATTTATTTTAGGGTTTTGAATACGGTCTGAGTGAGTGGCCGCTGATTCGAGAGAGTCTCCTTTCCCTTCCTGCCAAACCGTCAAACGGTAAACGCTATCAAATTTTCAAAAGAACGTTTTCCGTACACTTTCAGCGTTCATTTTACAGTCGTCATCACGGTCCGTTTCAAGAGAAAAGAGAAAAACGCGTGTCGTATTTTAACGCGTTTATTTGGCGTGTTGTAAAACACGCACGTCGTCTGTGCAAAGGGTTTTTTCGACAGTAACACGCGTCGGCCGACGAATTAAAATTGTCTTCACAAAATTATCGCGTATAATTCTCTTTTATTTATTATTATTATTATTATTATTATTATTATTATTATTACATACTATCTCGTAATAACGTCTAGGAGTTATTTTATTGGTAATAATTTGCACTACCGTTTTGTTCGTCGCGCGATGAAAATTGTATAAGGCGAAATAACATCGACGAAAAGATTCGATTTATTTTTATGATACGACAAAAAGACAAAAAGGCGAGAAAAAAAAACTCGCCGCCCGTCTCTGATCATTGGATTGTGTTTGCGGTTGGATTAACGACGCTTACCGCAACCGCGGTCACTAGCCGCTTACCGCGCGACACGGTATAACGACTACTATTGCAGGTGCGTGATATTGTAATAATAGGTGACGAACGCGGGTCCGGCGGGTGGTCGGTGAACTCGGGTGTTTTCTTTTTTTTTTCGCGCGACGGAAAAATATTATTATTATTATTATTTTTTTTTTTTTATATATATATACCACTAACAAACCGTCTCGTTCCGTTATTGCAGTAGACACGTATATAAAAAATACATTACGTTATTACGGACACGCGGAAAACGATAGTTACGTCGTGGTGCGAACGGTTCCCCTTCCCCGCGGCGGCGGCGGCGACGATTGGTCGCGCGCGGTTTTCTCTCCCGCGGCCACCGCCGCCGACAAACACAATAAAACGGTTTAGTGAAAACGACACGAGAGAAAAAATTATTATTATTATTATTATTAAAATAATACGCGACGCTATATAATGTGTTGTGATCGCGAGCAAGAGAAACGCCCGTCGCCGGGTCTACGGAAATCGAAGGAGAAACAACGCCGCTGGTATGATTTTCACGACGCGATTACGCGTTGTGACCACTCACAACGCGCCGGTGAATTTTCTTTCTTTTTTTTTTTTTTTTTTTCCAACGCCCATTCGGTTATAATAATACAGTGCCGCCGCGGTTACAGCGTCGGAGGCCACGGTGCGAAAACTAAGTTTCGATGGCAATCGCTCACAGGGACGAGGGACGATTTTACTTGAATGTTTGGTTTGGTCGACGAGACGTCCTGACATAAATATACGTTTTATATTCTACTCGTAATCGTATGGGGCATAAAACGTGTATGCGCGTACGTAACAGCGTGCGTAAAATCAGCCGGGGAACATAAAAAAAAAAAAAAAAAAAATCAGTAGAAAAATCCCACTGTAAATTCAACGGGCGAATGTCTTAAATGTTGTTATTATTATTATTATTATTATTATTATTATGAAATATCGAGAATTACGGAATTTCTTTAGAAAAAGAAGAAGAAGAAGGAGAAGAAGAAGGAAAAAACAACAGTACGGGCAAACATTTTTTTTTTTTCATTTTATCTCGGAAACCGATTAGCTAATTTTATTTATTTCGTATTATTATTATTATTGTTTATTATAACGATCGTTTTGATTATTATTAATCCCGTCCCACGTGTCCCCTAACTCACTCGTCGCATGTTATGCAGTGTATATACGTATTCTTATTTACAATTCTTCGATGTCTATATTTCTGTGTAAGTATAGACTCTTGGATTTTTTTTTTTTTTTTGGATTGCGAAGCACTTCTTGTCGTCGTAACAATCATGATGATCATCATCGTCATCGTCATCAGTAGTTATGTTGTATTACAGTAGTTATAACCTGTTGAACTACTCCTCCCAATTAAAAAACACGTACGATCCGCGATTGTATAATATATATATATGTACGAGTATATTATATGTATATGAGCTCGTCGAACAGGTTCGTCGAAACGACCGAGAGAAAAAAAAAACAACACTTTCGTGTGCCGAAAGTCATTGCCACCTGCAGATCATATCGAACAAATCAAATTATCGCATCGGACCGTAAGGCGTTGTTTTTTTTTGTTTCAAAAATTACATACGTATTACGTATATATTAAATAATAATAATAATAATCGAAACCAGAAATGTAACGATACTGATGTTTCTGAATTTGACGCGGTTGAATGTCTGATAAATAAAATTCGATTTTGAAAACGTCTTATTAACGTATTACGCGTTATTATACAATAAAAGAGGGGCGAACGTTCGGATTGTCCGCAGTGTTTCTATGGATTTTAACACCATGCACGTATATTCAATTACGGTTTAAACATTGCAAGTTTAAACTCGGATTAAAAATTCGGTTGAAGTCGAATTGTGTGCGGGACGAAGAACACTTCGTTAGCAGTCAATCGCGTTAGCGTTGGTTAATATCCATATAGATTCGTTCGTGTAAATCGATACGTTTGCTGGTAGCAAAAAGAGAAATTCGAATTCGTGTACAATAAAAGTGTCTTAGTACGTTAAAATCGTATGTGTAAAAAAAAGAAAAAAAAAATTACGGCACTAATAATAATTATGTACACACGCGTAGTACTTAATAAATGAAATATATAACGTTAAAATTTTCTTCGTTTAATATCAAGTCATTATTGTAATTGGATTTTTTTTTTTGTTTTTTTTTTGAACGTTTCTAACGATTTTAAAACGAGGTATTTGATAGTTTTCCCTTACCTCCTTCATAAAAAAAAATTTACGACCACGGGCCGTAATATTTCAGAAATCTAACGTGACCTATTCGATTATTTTCATGTCAATCAATATTCCACGTGTACGAAATATTTTATTTTGTATTTGTTAATTAAAATTTACCCGCAAAAAGTAAAAAATAGTGAACTAACGTTTACCGAAAAAAATCAGTTGCTTTGTTTAACTCGTTAAACGACCTTGACGCATAGTAATTTAACTAGTAAACTAGTTTTATTATTATTATTATTATTATTATTATTATTATTATTATTGAAATAACAACAATCAGTGGTTTACTGTATAGATAAGTACTGAAAACGGGTTCTCGTTCCTCTCCCCTAAAAAGACAAAAAAAAAAAAACCTCGGCTATTTGGAGACGTTCGCTATTTATGAGGTTCCCGTTTTAACGGACCAAGTACGCACCAGGTTTTATTTATTGCCGAAAAAATTAATAAATAAATACTTTTACACTTATATTATTTGTACGTAGAATCGGTCGACTCTACCACCGGCATTTACCTCGGCAAACGCGTTTGATATAAAAAAAATAAAAATATTATTGATTTCTCGACCACACACGGTGCCGGGTTTATAATAATTCTCGTGCGAACCGAACGCAAAAAAAAAAAAAAAAAAAAAACCAACAACAAATCGTTTTCAGTATTCGGAATTTTATTTATTTTTTGTCATTTTTACCTAACCGCGCGCGCACACACACGCATTGTTTTTAAAAAAAATAATAATAATAATTTTTCGCCTCGGGAAACTCTCGCGCGTACATTACATTATTAAATATATTATATAAACGCGAAGGGACGAAAGAAGGAGGGTGGAAATGGGTAAAGTGAGGAAGGGAAAAGCAGGTGAAGCTAATCAATGCCAAAACTCTGGTGTGCGCTGCGGCGGCGTGTTGCTCGGCAACAGCCGTTTCGCCGGTCCCAACAGTTTTAGAGAGAGAGCGAGAGAGAGTGAGAGTGAGTTATAATACCGCCGCCGACCCTATACACCGCGCACAGGTAAAAACGCTCATTCCCGCTCCTTCGCCATCGCGCGCGTCCCGTAAATAGAGCAGCACGCGACACTACACGCACGTCATACACACGCGCGTGTACGTATTATTGCGTTTTTGTTCCGTCACGCGTCAGGCATTTGCATTGGGAGGAGAAGAGTGTTTTATTGGTAAACGGCACCAATGGTATATACAAAGGCCGTTTCGGTATATTTGTTTGTGTATACACCTGTTAATGAATGATGACATTGTAGTGTTTCGACCAATTAGTATTTCCATCTTGTGTATGTCCCGGGGCTCACGGGCACGAGCTATACTACAGATTACTACCGTCGTGGCGTTTACACACGCACATGAGTCACTAGTGATGTCACCGACAATCGGAGTGAGCGAATATAGTGAGCGAAACCACAGGTGAACACGAGTAGTGACCGTCCGTTGTGACGAGTGTATGGGGGCGAAAATGAACAGCGTTCGCAGAAGAAACCTCTCTAATCGGACAGAAACAGTCCCTTCGGAATCCCGTGTCAATTTTCGCGTTAGACGAATTATTATTATTATTATCATTATTAGAAAAAAACGTATTTGGAACGCATGAGCTTTTTGGTGTTTTATAAATGAACGAACGCGAAGCGTCTGCGTTGCTTTCAGAAGAACTTCGTTGTTTAGTCGATCGTTTAGACAGTTATTTTCGATATCCTATCGAGTCTTGTGACGACGTCCAAAAAAGAACAAAAAACGAGTACGACGCGTCTCGTGTAACGTCGTGAGAAAGGCGCAAGAATAAAATTGTAAAACACTTTAGATTTTTTTCCGTAACCAGCAGTTACAGGAGGTTCGGTTACTTTTTTTTTTTTTACCGTGTTTCGAGTTTTTCAATACTGAAATTTGCACGTGAAATATGTTTCGAAATCTGTGATTGACAGAGAAAGGGTAGAGTACTACTTGCTCAAAAAAATAGAACGTCATTCCAATTAACTGTGAGACGTTAGTTTCCTAGCTTCAAAACGAAGCTAAAAACTACTATAGCCTTTAAGCTTACCAGCGTAACGATTGTTATCCTAGCTTGAAAAATTAGCTTCGTGTATACCGCGCGGGTATCGTATCATTAACGACACATTTCATTTGAGCCTCGATAATTCTCGTCCACGAACGTCACGTCTACACTCGTTTGCGTACACCAAGCTCTGGTGGCGAGCAAACCATCACGTCTTCGTCGAGTCCGCGCGCGTATAAAACAATAAAGGGACACGATCGTTTCTCATAATATAATATTATATAGTCCGACTCTGCAGATAGTTATAATAACTAATACCTATTATGTATATATAGACACGCGCACAATAACCCTCGTTACATTATAGTCTAAAACCGGGATTTAGACGGATTTATATCCGTTGTTCAAACTTTGTGACAGGTCGAAAGCTCTGGTTCTTGATTAAGTTTGGTATAATCCGCGCTACAGCATTATATATATATATGTATACATATAAGCTGCATAACTATGTGTGTCCTCGCCGCCACCGCTAACACAAAACGGTATTATATGTATATATTATATAAAAAAAAAAAAATCCGTATAATTTTTCCGATCTCTCGTCCCCCGGTATCGGCCGCGAACGTATCGGTTACGTTACCACGTATTGCTGTAATAGAGAGAGAATATGTTACGATAGTAATTTAACGCGGGAAATTTTATAAATATTATGTATTATTATAAAATATAATATTTGATTCGACAGAGGTGATTATGTATATGTATATTCGATAAATAGTCGTTGTAGGCTAGTGATTGCTGTAGAAGATTTTCAATAATTCCTAAGATTACCACAAGATATCGACCGAAAATTCGTACACCGATTTCCATTAACAGGACGCTACGCATCACAAATAAGAGTGTAAAAACTGGTTTTACGGGAACATAAAACTGCAATCGAAATAAAACGATCGAATTTCGGCACCACATAGAAGATAACCCAATCCATGTCGTCGTAGCGTTTTTATTTTATTATTTTTTATTTTTATATAGTTATTTCAAATTAAGTAATAAACTATTAAACTTCAATGATTTTTATTTCTTATACAAGATAAATAAATACAAAATCGAAACGAGTTATGAAAAATAAATAAATAATAATAAAAAAAAAAACGCTACGACGTGGATATCGAGATCTCTTCTATACGTAGTTCCAAAATTCGGTGTTTTTTTTTTTTATGTGGACTGTAGCCCCGGTATTAACACGTTCCCGTGAACTAGTCTTCACACAGAGAGGAGTTACGGTAAAATGTAAAATATAAGATTTCATCCGTAATATGCCGTCGTCACTTATGGCGGCCGCCGAGAAACGACGATCAACGCCGTCTCTCATGCCGTTACATGCGTTTTACTCACCGTGTAGCGTCCTCTCAATGACGATTTTTCAATATGCATATAAAAAATATGTGAGATTCGGACGATACAAACGGTTTGAACGATAGAATATAATTTTGATATTGTCGTGGACGACAATGAAATGTGTGTGTGTGTGTGTGTGTCGCCGGAACAGAACGAAAAGTGAAAGATCGTTGTCGGGAAAATTAATTCGGATCTGGCGGCGGCGCGCCGTCGTTAGCGAAAACGAATTGCCCCCGCGCGTTGTGACGGCCGTCGGACGCGGCGTCGCGCACGGAGCGACGGGCGGTACCCACACCCCGCCGGACTAGTCCCCGCCGACGGGTTAGGAAATGAGGGAGAGTTATTTGCATCTGTTGCACCGAGCCGCCTGTTCCCCCGCAACCGCGTAATTAAAACGCGCGCGCGCGCGCGTCTCACCTAATGTAACGGAAACGGAATTATTTAATAGTAATTTTTTTTTATATACGTATATAACCGATTGTTCGGCGGCGATGTAAAATCGCGAATATAAATTGAATATCAATAATTACGTATTATTGTTATTATACGTAAAATGATTTGAAAACTAGTGTATTTTTCGTTTTCAAAACGGTTGTGTGTGGGAAGGACGTTTCTCAAGAAAAAAGAAAAAAAAAGAAAAAACCGTACGTCAATAATGAAAAGTCGATTGCAGAAGAAGTTTCCGAATACCCTTCGTACACGTATAAACGCGACAAGTTTTGTTTTGTTTTGGTTTTTTTTTTTTTCGTAAATTTTAGCGGTACGCTCAAATCAATTTTTTCCCCTTCTTTCATTCGAATTAATGTGTACGCCTACGAATAATAAAAAAGAATATTAAAAATCGTGTTTTTTAAACGCTTACAAAATAATTTTTACGGAATTAATGATATTAAAAAAAAAAAAAAAAATTTTTTTTTGGCTTTTAAAGCAGAGGGTTCCTGATCTTTTATTATTATTATTATTATTATTATTATTCATCATGGCGCGAGACGACACTTTTATTAATTAGGAGAGTCAATATTTGGTTTTTCGATATGCCTTTTATTATTTAAACCAGGGGTGGCCAACCCGCGGCCCGCGAGATTTGTCAAACATTTACAAAAAAAAAATAAAATAATATTTTTGGGCCAAAACAGTGCGGTAAACCAACGCGATATCCGTATTATTAACAACGTAATCGCAACAAAAATAATAATTCTAATCTAATCTGAAAACAACATATTATACGAGTAGTTATCAGCTTATAGTAAATTATAATTTATATTATTAAAGTAAAACGTGGCCAATAACAGTGATAATCTGTCCGTTCGCTGTGACTGTTGATGTGCGCTCATTGTGTTGTACCTGCGGGAGAATTATTTTATCGAGTACATTTTTTTTTTACAATTTTAAGTACGAGTGCAGAGAAAAGAAAAATAGTGGACGAAAATAGAAAGTACAGTGAGGAGTGGGAAGAATAGTATTTCTTTATAATTCAAAAACCATTTCATTTTGCTAAGCATTTGATCAAAAATTTTTTTTTGTTTTGCTCAAATCTAAAATATGTAATTTAGTATGTGGCCCGTGAGATTATAATGTATTTCCAAAGTGGCCCACGAGATCACTTGGGTTGGCCACCCCTGATTTAAACGTTTTTTTTCATTGTACGATATTCGTAAAAGTGAAAAAAAAATCACGATATTTAAATTACAATGTTTTTATAAAATTCAACGTGAAATTCGTTATTGTTTAATTCCGTACGAGAACGTCGGACATCAGTCCCCGCCGAATCCGAACTCGTTATTTTCACCCGTAAATCGCTTTGAATATTATCGAGACTGTGCTCGTTTTTCAATTACAGAAGTACAGAAAATCATTTCACACGCACAATACAATAATATGAGAGCCGTGACAAATGAAATTAAAAGTCGCCCCGCGAGGGATTCGGTTGTTCGATTTTCGTTGACGTACTAAACAATAAATTTTCTTTTTTCTTCGAACGCGCCTATCATAATATTGAGCCGTCACTGATCCTATATGAACCGAACGATTCTTATACGTCGAATAACACTATAAGCATATGGGAGTTCGTTTACCCGAGTGAAACAATCGTTTTGATAAAAATCATAATTCATTCCATTAATCTACATCATATTCATATATATATATATATGTACCATACGTAATCGCGCGTTATTTTAAATAGAAAATTATTATTTTTGAAATAAATACAGAACAGAACTCATACACACGCGTATTGTATCCTATAAACCATTGACATTGTAATACGCATCTTAAATAACGCGCGTATTAAAGAGGTGTGTGGTGTGTGTGTGTGTTTTTTTTTCTTCTAGTCTGGCGTTTAATATTTTTTTTTTTTAAGTCGTTCAAATATTACATAATAATAATAACGTCGTGGCCTTATAAATACACAACGAGCAATAATACTGTAATATAACTGTGTGTGTGTGTGCAAGCAGTCTATTGTTCACGGATTCGGCTGCAGAAATGAATGGACCAGAGGGAAGGAGGAGGCGATAGTTTTTCTTTTCTCTTCTCTCTCTCCAGTAAAGAAATAATAAATCAGCGCGCGCGTTTCGCAAGACTTCCAGAACTCTAAAATCTAAAATAACGTCACATTTTATTATACGTATGGGCGTCGGCGCCGAAATAACAGCAACATACATCGTGTCATCGCGTATTTATTATTATTATTATTATTATATAGCGGTTTGAATATATTATATATGTCTTCAAATAATAGCTTCGGGACCGAAATGTACCGCGTGCCGTTGTTGCGATTTTATTATTTCGAAACGTGGTCGTATGAAAACACGACACGCACAAATGTGTACGGTGCGTAATAACACACCAGCACACGCTCGTTCAAAAACGTTTTAAAGTACATAATATTAGTAGGCCAATAGGAGAAATAAAAAAAACTGTACACACAGACGTGTGAATTTCGTAGGTATATACAACATTTTATTTTCCATATCCACCGCCGTATTCCTCTTTCAATCCGATACGCATTAGTTTTCAGACTTTATTTATTTCGTTTGATTTGAATTTATTTATTTTTTTGTAATTACTCTTTCCCCACGCGTACAAGACAAATATAATTTCAGATTACGTTACACATTTTGATTGTAGATAAATTTCCTTCCTCAGTTTATCGTGTATACGAATACCACTGTATGTATTTTGCTCCGTGCGCATAGTGTATTACTTTATATACGTTCGGCCGCGCCATTGGACGTGTTGACATTATGAATTATGAATTAATTCGAAGACCATGCGAAATTTTTTTCGTTTTTCCGTACAATTTACAATCGGCCCATTTTTCGAAATGAAATTTGTTAAAAATTACGTATTTTTCATTTTTCCCCTCCCCCCCCAACTCGAATCGAACGAAACGGAAAATCGTTTTTTTCTGTTCTGTTTCGATTGTATACATAACGTGCAAGTATATATATATATGGCTCTGTTTAAGTGATTTTTGTTTTTTTTTTTAAATATTTCGATTAATTTATCATACCTGTATAATAGTTTTTATAAATTGTTCCCCCCCCCCCCTCGGTATTTAATAAATTTTTACGAAAATATTTCCGAAAAAAAAAATTAATGTACTTACGAGGCGTATTAGAAGATTATATTTCAACGAAATAACTATTATAGAGCACATAAAAAAACGTCTTATTCCTATGATTTTAAACGCATATTATCAATCCCCGCGGTAATTGCGTGTAACACGATAAGGGATTCGTTAACGTTGTCCGAAACGTATTTTTATTTTTCTATAAAAATTAATATTCACACACAAATATACACACGGTATCCGATGTCTGTCCTCGAGAAATTTTTCCAACGACTTCGTATAAGACGGTGTGTGTGTGTGTGCGCGCGCGTGTGTATGACTCGCACGAGTATCGTACGAAACGCGACGTAAAAGCCTCGCGCAATAAACGATTTGTTGTTGGGTGTCGTATTATATTATTATTGTTATTAACGTCGTACGCTAATAATATTATATACAGACCGCTGTGGTGCGGTACTGCAAGCAGGGGGTTAGAGAAAAGGGACGGACCGTCGAAAAACACCCTACTTTTGTCGGTCCCTGCAATCGTTGTGCAGTAGCGGCGGTGTGACTAAAAACGTTCTCGCGGTCCTACTGTTGCGTAGATGGCGGTACGCGCTACTCCTTTATTATTATTATTATTATTATTATTATTATTATTATTATTATTATTATTATTATTATTATTATTATTATTATTATTATTATTATTATTATTATTATTATTATTATTATTATTATTGCGATTATATTGTAAAAAATTTCATCTCCGTCAATCACTCGATATATGTATACAAAAGTATATTTACATATTATTATTATTATTATTATTATTATTATTATTATTATTATTGTTATTATTATTATTATTATTATTATTATTATTATTATTAAAACGTGTTACGGGGAAAAGTGTTGCATTCATTCTATATATAAATCCTAGGCGTTCTAATAGAATCCAGTAGTTAGAAGGGATCTGAAGATACGATTGGACCCTGCAGACACTTAGAGGGGTCCGTTGTTAATAATAAATACATATATATAAAAATGTTAGTTTGATGCGAAAAAAAATGTAGTCGGCATTCAATTCATATACGACTTTAAGTTACGCGTTAACTAAATATTTATTTCCACAATTTGTTACATATATTGCAGCAATAAGCGATGAACGATTTATTTATTTTTTTACGAAGAGTGACGGAATAAAGAAACCTTCCAGTGAAAAAGCACTTTGAATTCACTTTAAGTTACGTTTTATAATTTTCCGTTTCGTAATTATTTATTTTAAAAAACGAAAAACATGTTATCAACAATGAATTTGTTATACGCTACAAACATGTGAATTATTTAAAAATAACGATAGATTTTTGTTCGTTACTTTAGTATTTTCCGTTTTTTTTTTCTATACTTTTTACTTTTTACGATACGCGTGTTCGAAATTTCAACTACTAACACGCGTCTAAATGTATGTGGCGTGTGCGTACGGGGACCATTGAAAATTTCGTTCCCGGGTCACGATTTTGAAGTTGCGTCACTGATAGAATCCCTTGTAATATTTTTGGGGCAATGTGTATAAAAATGTTAAATTCTATACAATCCCTATAAAACGCGTTATACATATATAACGTAATAATGTGAAGCGTACATATTATGCAATTTTTAAACAGTGTTTACAAACGGGTTATGCGTATGACATTTTAAATTGCGTGTAACTTTTTTTCTTTTTTTTGACATTTTGTTTTGCATGCGCATTTGACGAAACGCGTTTCTTCTCGAAGTCTCAACGCGTCAATTAATTTTATTTTTACGAATCGAAAACCCCTCCCTCCTTTCCATTAGAAGCGTCTTAATAAACGTGTGGGCGTTTTCTCTTTCTTCCGACCGTCTTTTTATAAGCAATGATTAATATTACTTGTTCGTATTTGTCATTGGGGAAAAAAAAGAAGGAATACCGGTAGTATTTTTCGATCACTGCATTAATAATATAATTTCATGGACTTAAAGTTCTAAAAGGATAATATTAATAATACTTATATTTATCAAATAAGTCCTGCGTATCACTCTTTCTGTTCGTTTTCGGCTTTCTATAGAGAAATAAGGCCTTTAAAACGCGTTGCGCGTTCCTCAGAAGTTTTAACTTGACGGTATACGAGAGCAGCGGACCTAACCTGCACAATTTAATCCAACATTGTAGAATTTTATATAAAATTCGTATAAAACATAATACAATAGAAATCGAGTGGCAAAGAGAATATCGTTAAACAAAAAAAAAAAATTTAAAGTCATTTATTATAAGTTTTTTTTTTTTTTTTTAAATGAAATTTTCAAAAGTTTTGTCGGGAATTGTTTGGCGAGCTCTCTCTCTCTCTCTCTTTCAGTCGCAATCGCGAGGACAGCGCACCGAGACGACTGCAGGGATGACATAATAATATGATGAACAATGGACGAGAATCGCCCGGGGTACGCGCGTATTTCGCGGACGTCTGCAGATGGGGGACGAAGAGAACAAATTGAAAAAAAATATGTCAAAAAAGAAATCCTATCGGCGTCCGCCGCCAAACCGTCGTATATTAATAATGACTTAATAATTAATAACGAGCGTTTCGTGATGGAGGCGAGGACCGTTGTTGCCGCAGATTGACTGTTTTCTTCTCGGTCAAAAACGATTTTTGTTCCTATCTCTTTTTCGCGCGCGTTTCAACACCACGGCCCAATAACGGTTATACACACGCAGTAGTGGCGGCGTAACAACAAAATTCGGAACTCCACGCCGAGTGGCGACTTCGAAGCCACGAATCCGAAATTCATTTTGCAAGATTTTATGAGTTTAAACTCATTACGCGTTAACATAAGTGTACACATAGAATAACGCGATGAATTTCGAAATGTACACGAGTATTCGTGTTTATTTATACACCGTATACTACGACGAGGGCTTTTCTTCGTCGAGCGCTTCGAGCCCTGCGGGATACATTGCAGCCCACGCCGGCGTAATTTCGCCGTTCTTTTAGCACGCGGTCGGTATCCCAAAAAATATACTCTCCGCTTTTCCAAAAGTCGCCGGCCGTCCGCTCGCTGATAAATCGGACAAAAGTAAAATAAAAAAACCAGCTCTCTCTCTCTATCTCTTTCTACTCCGGACGAATGCAATAACAATAATAATAACAATAACAATAATAATAATAATAATAATAATAATAATAATAATAATAATAATAATAATAATAATAATAATAGTCGACACTCACTTGCGGTTTAGGACGCTGGCGGTTTTTTTCTTTTTTCCCCCTCGGCGATATTTACCACCGGCGGCACACTGTTGTCGCCGCGACGTTTCCCACGCTCGGCATGACTTTTATATCGAAACTTTTCCCCGCGCTCTCTCGCTTACTTGCGCGCAGAACGCGGCGCGCACAAACGCGTATTTCTATCACATATAATATTAAGACACGCACATACACGACAGCGAGGAGACCGATAAATATTTCACTACGCGTGCTGCTACACACTGCAGCGGAGATCGATTATTTATTATTATTATATATTGATCGTCGTCGGACACGGGGATATATGAAAAAAAAAAATGCACGCGATTATAATTATTAAATATTATATTTTATTATGGGCGCGAGAAATTCTCTCACTGTGAAATCGCACAAATACCCGGTGGCCGAAATTATTCTAGAGACATTTTTTTTTTATTATTATTATTATTATTATTATTATTATCGTTGCACAAAATAAATAAATAAACACGCGTGTAACTATTATTATTATTATTATTATGTCGTAACGGCGGCGGTGGCGGCGACAAACGGTCGATTCGAACGAACGTGCGTGCTGGTGTGTGCGTGGAATTCCGGTCGAAAGAATCGCCGCCGCCGGTACGACGGCGTTCGGGCGTCGGCCACCGCCGGCGATCCGAGCCGACCGCGGCCGACCATCGATTTTCTGACCCCGAGCAGCGGCGGCGGCGGCGGCGTCGGGATCGTGTTTTCCGCGGGACGTTTTTTCTCTCTCTCTCACTCATCTCTCTCCCTCTCACACACACACACTCCTTTCCCCGCCGCTTTCGTCGTTTGTCGTACGCGCCGTAATATCATAACGACGTCGACGTCGTCGTTCATTTTTTCGGCGATTCGCGCGGCTGCACACAACGCCGGATACGCCGCGGGTCTCTCTATACAGTACTACACCTCGGCGATCCGGAAAAGAATTCCTCTCGGATTCCGCCGTCCTCGTCCTGCGCGTCCCGGGACCGGCCCGGTCCAGCTCCGCTTACGAAACCGTCTGATTTTTTGGGCGCGATGCGATTACCGTCCTAAAATGTTACGTAACGCCGTATTGTTGTTAAAATTCGCTTACATACATTTCGTTCCGATAATCCGCTCATATTTCTTTCTGGGTGACGACGACTCACCGAGACCGAGCTACGGATAGACAGCTGGACACGGTTCACCACCACTGGTGGTGGTGGTGGTGGTGGTGGTTTTCATCCGCCGAGACGGGCCGATGAGATTTCGTTTTTGCGTCACTCGACCGTCGACCGCCCCGAGCGGTTCGCGCACGTCTCGCGAAATCCCGCAACGCTCATAATACCGTAATTGAGACGCTCCCGGGATACTACTCCCCAGCCGTTTTTGATACTACCGTCGGAATCGTCTTTTGCATTCCGTTATAACATCGACCGCGTACACGGAATCACATTGTACGAGAGGATCTTTGATTCCCGTCGGTATTGTGTACTTCGACATTCATTTGATCGACAAAACCGATTGATTAATAAATACGCTTTACAGCCATTTCGAATTGCTCATAACGCGTGTGTAGATTTTAATAATTCACTTACGCAAAACGTTCAGTCGTCTTCGAGGCGTATTGAAAAATCGTTTATACATTTGCACCGACGGTATTCCATTGTTAAAATAGTTAAAATTATTTATAATTGTTTCTATTGCCGTGTACGGAAAGCGTGCGTGGTCAATGTCGTTAAACATTATTTAAGTATTGATTACAAATTACAAACAGAATCGTCCCGTTGTGTATTTCGTTACGTGCCATACGCAATCTTTTTTTTTTTTTTTACTCAAAATATTGAGATTAATTAACGCCCCCCCCCCCATAAAATGAATGCGATCAAAATATTAGAACTCGACCGATCGATCGATAACTTTGGCCTGGATGCGTACTCTCGTTCCCTGTGTAGTGTGCATATTTGTTATAGGAGAAATGGACATTTTCATAAACGTCAAAAAATTTAATACCAATTTTCTTCTTATTTTATTTTTTAATAAAATGTATATTTATTACGTGTTTATGAAAAAAAAATAAATAAATAAAAATGTTTTTGCTCGCATATTATATATATATATATATATATATATTTATGAAATAATGAGATTTTAATAGGTACATCGTTTTTTTTTTTTTAATTAATATATTTATTTATTATACGGTTTCAACGACCATATACCACAATAATAATAAGAACGTTTCATACAGTCATGAATGGACTCGGTTCTCCAGAAATTCTGCCGAGACACTTTTATATACATAGGTACGTTTCGACTAACGGGCTTTAAAAATAGTATTTATTTTTTTTTAACAAATATGTAGAGTTCACCACAATCTCCAGAATGATATATATATATATATATATAGGTATATGTATGTTATTTTTAATTTTACAAACTCGCTCATATTACTTCGCTATAATTATATTATACGTATAAAAATAAAATATATATATATATATAATATGTAAATATACAGTCGAGCCAAAGATTATTATGAGAAATAAAAAAAAATATATGAGCAATGGCAAAAGCCTGCAACTCAAACTTAAACAACAATAATTTCTTTGTATATAGGATTTAAATGTAAATATATATATATATATATATTCGTTTTATGAAAAGTAAATAAAAAAAAACTATTCTTTTTCTAATGAAATTAATTTACATTAATTATGAAAAAATAAAAAAATGTTTTCTTAGTTTCTTTTATAACAATAACGTTAAGTGTATGAGAAAAAAAAATATTTCATAGAAATATTTCTTAAATTTTACGAGTGAAATTATTTAGAATAATACAGTAATATTTTTATTACTGTATTACATTTTTTTTTTTTTTTTTTAATTAGCTTTCTTATTAATTTTTTTTACAACTCGAATCGGGTTTATTATAAATGGGGGCATATCTTAAATTATGGCCCCGAGCTTATCCGTGTATATAAGGAATATTGCTCTTATGTCGTCGCTCCGGTTTCGACAAAGTCAATAGTTATTAAATGAAAAAGGGGAAATATAAAAACAGAAAGAAAGAAAAATGAACAAAATTGTACAGAAAAAATTATTGTGATAAAAAGACTTGAATTTAAAAATAAATAAATAACAGAAAAAAACCTGTGGTATACGGTGAAATGAATTTAAATAACATGGTTAAACGATAATAATACAATGTACGTCCTTCAAACAATGTAAATAATATGAAATTGCTTTTTTTTTTTATATAGGCATAAATATTTATTGTAAATACGGAGAATTTGAGAAAAAACCTGCGTAATATTATCGTGTATCGATTTCGGTTTTTAGCGTTTTGAAGATCGTTAATATTAACATTATTAATAATTCGCATTAATAATGTTCGAACAGATCACATTTCCCGTCGATTTCGTGTTGTGCACGACGCACATTTGTTACTAAACGTTATTGGTCTTACAACGATGTGCGCTATATTAATATTTATTTTTATTTTTATTCTATACGTATAAACATGTTTTCGCGTAGAATGAGTGCTCGGATAATTTCGGTGACACGCGTCACTTTTCGAAGTAGAAAAATATTAGTTTATATACATATAAATATGCGCAGTTATTTGACATGTTTTTCAATTTTCTCAATAGTCTCCCGAAGCATGTTTCAAAACGGATAAAAAAAAAAAAAACGAAAAAAATTTCAAATAACCGGGAAAATTGTCGACACATATATTACAATATTTTCGTCAAATCGATTTTCGTTTTTTTTTTTTTTTTTTATTAAAAATTTTCAAAAACTCTATTCGACAAATACACTTGAGCTTTTCACCAGTTATTTATATTAATAAAATATATACGCGTAATTTATATATATATATAAAAAAAAAAAATCCATCAATTTTGTACTAAAAATAAACATTTTGAAAATGTCAATTTTCCGTCTTTTTTTTGTTTTTTAAATGAATTACATTTTTGATTTTATTACGCAAAATCTGAAAATTAATACAAAGTCTGACCATTTGGCATTATGACAAAAACGTTGAAAAATATTCGAAAATCGATGTTCGCTTGCATATTTTTTAAAGTGTTTGAAGTTTAAATCGTAAAATTGGACAATTTTTTCATAAAGCAGTGTTTAAAAAAATAAATTGGAATTCTTTACAGAATTAATTTTTGTAATTAACGGTTAAAAACTGATTAAATGATTAAGATATATTTTCCTGTATACGGATTTCATACGCGCTTCATCTTATTTATATAATTTCATAACATTATCATGGAGTAAGTATGCATATAAGTAAAGTAAAAAAGTACGAAATTGAACGGATATATTTAATAATAATAATAATAATAATAATAATAATATAATAATAATAATAATAATAATAATAATAATAATAATAATAAATAATAATAATAATAATAATAATAATATATATAATAATAATATTTAATAATAATAATAATAATAATAATAATAATAATAATAATAATAATAATAATAATAATAATAATAATAATAATAATAATAATAATAATAATAATAATAATAATAATAATAATAATAATAATAATAATAATAATAATAATAATAATAATAATAATAATAATAATAATAATAATAATAATAATAATAATAATAATAATAATAATAATAATAATAATAATAATAATAATAATAATAAAATAATAATAATATCAATATAAATATTCCGCTCCTCTAAACTTTGAATGCTTATATAATGTTATAAAACATATTATGTATATGTTTATTGGATCATAATTATATGATCGTATTATATGTTTATTGATATTCGGTTTTATTTTTTTGTGACATCAAAGTCTTCTGATAAATTATTTTCTATTCGAAATATTGAATTTTAAAATACGAGCTACAGTATTTCCATTTGAAACGTATGAAAATTTTATTTTTTCGATTACATCGAATTATTTTTTACGTTCACTGTAAACAGCAAAATACTGAGAGGAGATTCATCTTGGTGCGGTCCTATTGACTAATACGTCACCGAGTATCATCAATACGCTGCTTGTTATAATCGAGTGCATTGATTAATGTAAAGCAATTTCAGTAATCTATTCATACAGATTACTGGGCTCTTTTTTTTTCTCCTCATATACGTTAAACGAGACGTTGAAATTACGCGATTTATTCTTATTTTCCATTTTCAAACACTTTGTTATAACTCTGTGTATATGTTAGGTTGGGCAAATTAGCTGAGTAAAAAAATTTAAATAAATAAAAGAATCGTTTAAATTTTTTTAAAGACTCGATATGAAATGAAAACTAAGTGGTAGAATGCTGACGTGTAATTACAAATCCAGCGCCACGGTAAATGGATTCACGGCATTAAGTTGAAAAGGAAAATCGAACCGTATACGTTCTTTTATAATCTTCTATCGACTAAGGTCGTGTATTTCCTCGTCGAAGGTATCCTTCTCGGTTGAGAACCGCGCACTGCTCTAACCGAATGCGCAATCAAATTAGCTTTTTTACTTCGTATTTGACTGTATAAAGCAGTCTATACAGAAACGCTCTCCTAACGCGCAAGCCATTAATGGCACGCAAAATACCGTTCAAAATGTTGGCCGATTTCCTAAAAACTTATGCAATGCATCTGTCATGTAATAATCATTTAAATAGATGACTATATAAGTTCCAAAATGGTGAAATAATAATAATAATAATATCACGAGCTCGTCTATAACTTTATATAATGTATATATTTTTTCCTTCTTTAAAAGTTATATATCTGCACACGGCATTTTAGCGACTAAAAATAGATGATAATAATAATAATAATAATAAATTGTAATGTTACGGATCCGTTATTACTAATATAAAATATATTCCGCACAGATGTTTATATTATTTCACATCGACGGAATTTATTATAATAATGTTATCATTTTGTTTGGTTTCCTTTGGTCCTGAGATGTAACACTTTGAAAATATAAATAATAATCAAAAGAGAAAGAAAAAGAGAAAGAGAAATAGAGAGGACGTGAAAAATACTGTTTATCCGGAGACTGTACCGCGGACCAAATCGATCATGACCGAAGACGTGGTTCACCAAGTTGATCAATTTGTTCGAGAAAACAAGCGTTTTACGATTTCAGATCTTTGAATAAGATTTTGCGAAATTTCTCGAAGTACTCTATATAGAATCGTGTCGGAAAACTTGGGTTACCACAATAGTTCTGTGCCCGTCATGATCGATTTGCGCCCTTCATTATGCACATCTGTCACGTTTTTGAATTGGCTCATCACTGTATAACCGACGATGAATTTGAGCTGCGCTATTTCCTTCGACAAGAAAATGGTTTATCAACTCAAAATATAAACCACCAATACCTTGCGCAAAATATATCTTGAAAAAATAAATCGCGTAAAACCGAGACAACGTCTTGCGAATATGAGCAATGAAAATCATTTCAGCCAAAGAACAAGCAAGCTTATATAATCCGTGAATTCTCAACAGGCGTAAAATGTCACTTTGACGACTTTTTTTTCATAAAAAGATAGTCATGGTAAAAACAAAATGTTATTACGCTAATTTAATACTAAATATTGCGTAGGTCGCGCGCATTGGACTAAAAATATTTAAGTGTAGGTCACATTTCGAAATCGTGCCAACTTTAGCTACTATATGCAGTGACGTAATTACAAATGATCGATATATGAAAATGAAAGTCCACTCCCCCCAAGAACTTTTTTGTTAGCGAGTAAACGTTACAATGCGGTAGTTAAAATTCTAAAAATGATGTAAAAATCAAATCAATGCAGCTGGTCAATGAAATAAGAATTCGTGTAAAATTGGTTAGTTACTAAAAGCATTAATAAGATTAACGGGGAAAAATAAAGAAACACGATTTCTATAACCGTTTATTATACAAGAATTTTCGACAATCCAAAACATTTTTTTTCCTCAATACACCTGTAATAATTTTAGAATTTTAAATTATCATAAAAAAAATGTCAAGGTTACGGGCATTAATCTAAGTTGACAAGTTAAACGTTTCAAATTATTACTTGACTTTAACGGATTACTATATATATATGTTATATTAGTTTAATTGTATTATGGAATCAACGCGTCAAATTTAAGTATTTTTTTAAAACGAATTTTTAGACCAGTTAATTTAATATTGAATTTTTGTCGCCGAAACTATTGGTTTGTCGATAATTTTTTTTTTTTTTCATTTTGTAACTGACCGAATCGAGAAAACCTGCGCATCGGAAACGTCGTATGTGAATTGTTGAAAATTTGTTTAAATTAGTTGTTCAAAAAAAAGAAGAAAAAGAACTGTATTCAAGTTAACAACATTGACCCAACTCAACCGAGATACATTTGAATTTTCAAATTTCGGTAAAATCCCCAATGTCCCCGTAGTATTCTATTCGCATTTCCATTATCGGTGTCGTCAAAATCCCGTCGCAATCTATCATTCTTCCACACCACACTATACCAGCTCGTACATATCTGTTCGTTTATTCGTTTATTTCTACACAAATGTCGCTCGTTTGTCTGACTGCTTACACTGGACCCAATATAGTGAAACGCTCGTTTTGAAAAAAGAAGAATATAAGCACTTTTACACAACGACAACAAAACCGCACCTGAGGTGGTTGGTTATGTTGGGTTGGATCGAGACGCGGTTCATGTGGATTACGACGAATTATTTTATCGGGAAAACGAGTCTGTTTTCGCGTCACACACGGTTTAATTATAAGGAATTTTTTTCATTCTTATCCCTACGCTCACTCGGCATAATACTCCGAGTTCAAAAAAACGCGTTTGTCCGACGATAACGCCGCGCGTATGTGTTAATACACTTGTCGACGCGTTTCACGCACAGATTTTGGGTTAAAGAAAAAAAAAATAATAATAAAATTATCGTATATTATTATCGTAATTATTGTCGTTTATACATAAAAAACGTATTAGTATTTATTTATTTAAATGAATCCATCTAGACTGTATTATTATTATTATTATTATTATTATTACGCGTCCAACAGATTCGACTGCGGGTGAAAATTACGTTTGCGCTGCGACACGCGTTATCGTTTGAAGTCATTTCACAAAGTTCAATGATAATTAATTGGCTTCGTCGTCCTTGCGCACATACGCATATTCATCGGGACAGCGTCTCGTTACAGCAGTAATATTTCCGATCGTGCATCATCACTTTGTCAAATCAATACGAGAGTTCTATTGTGAATTGCTCGAAATAACCAGCATGGCGTTCAAAACGTCTTCTTCTATTACCGCTTACAGCTATGCCATTATCGATGCCACGCGCTATTAATATTTAATTTTCGAAAACTACGAGAGTAAACTTATTTTTTGATTCGCGTCACGCGCGAAGTACTTTTTTTTTTGTAAAAAGCTAAGAAAAAATCCCAAGAAACTACAACCGTGGATTCGATTGGAATAAATATAAATTAAAAAAAAAAAACTGTTCGAATGGTCTAAAAACTAGTATGTAATATAACAGACGAGCTAAGCGTGCTCGGTATCGTTTCGAGTCATGTTCGTATCAAAAAAAAAAACCGATTTTTACCTATTACGTTATTATTTTTCTGTGCTTATAAAATTGAACTCCAAGATTTATTCGCCACTCTTTTATATTATTATATTCGGAAGTCAAATAATGTAGAAAACGCATTTTTTTTTTTTTTTTTTTTTTTGGACATTATTTACAGAAAAACACTATTTACATTATATTCAAAAAACATATAAATATTTTTCATGTAATAGATTAAAAGTTTTTTTTTTAAAAAAAGACAAGAATTTAAAAAAAAAATGAAATTTTTTAAATCGTATAAAACGTCGCGTGTGCCGGAGTCCTATACGTTTGTATTATATTGTATATAAACAGAATGGATATTTCGAAATCGTATTTGTCACTTGTTCAAACACATTCGCGCGTTATGATGTCAACAAAAAACGAAAGGAAACAAAAAAAAAAAAAAAAAACGAACCAAAAAAAAGAAATGTTTACGACGGAAAATTTATATTGCTTTTTGTATTTTCGCCCGTACGTCCGTAAATCGTAACGTTCTCTTCTTTAGAAAATAATTCGTTTGTATTATATTATATGCGCGTGATATTTTCTTGCGAGGTTTTTGTTTTGTCCGACCGCGTAGTGAAAACGAATATTATATAAAAACGTCGTATTCTCGCGTTTTTCCGTCGAGTGCTTTCGATTTTCGTCGCCGCATTTACAACGCGGCCGCAACGAGTGCTTACGAAATGTCGAAAAATGTATTTATCGAAAAAAAAAAGAAGAAAAAAACGGACGAATGTAACGTTCCGATACAAGTACGATGTGTCACGATGGAAACGGTATTGTGTTCAAAATACACTTTTTTTTATCGTATTTCTGCGGCGTCCGATACCGCAACGTCGCCGCAACAAACCATCGTAATCGCGTACGACGTGACGACAAATATTCGTTAATATTAATTCAAACATCATCCCCTAAGGTTTTACGATTACTGTTACTCTCATTCTCGCCGGTCGCCGACGCGTCCATCATCCATCATCAATTCTATATATATTTTTTTTTTCTTCTTCTTTTCCCTCCGCGTAGTTAATATTCTTCTACGATGGAAAAATCACCCGATCACGGTGTAGTACCTCCGAGGAATCAGTGGGATGGTCGCACAAATCCATTACGACCGCGAGATGAGTTCAAAATACGTACATAGTACTCGGCCGGTACGTTGTTGTATTTGGTTTTTGTACACCGATTTTATAGCCCATTGCACATACATTATCGTTATTATTGAAATATGCGTTCGAAAATAATGTAATTGTTTGTCGACGTCGCGAGATGACTTAAAAAAAAAAAAAAAAAAACTGTTAATCGATTTTTTTTTATTCGTGTACTTCGTACTGCCATATCGTTTTTATCTGTGTGAGTTATGTCAGCAAATGTGAAATTTTTTTTTGTTTTTATGTCTCTTAAAGACCTCGTAAAGAAAAGGTTTTTGATGGCCGGGACGCTTTTACTTTTCGATAACTCGACCTATTATTTTTTTTTTCTTTCTTCTCCATTTTTTTTTTTTTAAATACAAATAAATACGATTTTTTTTTATTATTACTATTATTATTATTATTATTATTATTATTATTACACCTTTCCATTTTCACGTTCGTCATATAAATCCATATATTCCGATCCAATGTATTTCGGTACATGGTCGGCGGCCCTTTTCCAATCGATCGAAAAGATGGTCTACTCGGCAGCGCTCGACAACGACACGTTGTCGAGACGTCACGCGGATTAAATCGATTTCTAAATCCGTCGATACGAACGCGTTGGAGAAATCTTAAACAAACGATTAAAAAATATATAATATATATACCGACCCGACGATTTAATAGTGACAATGAAAATAACGTTTTCGTTTTTTGTATATATATATATATATATGAAATTCCAACGAGTATTTCGCATATATACTTTGAACGCATACACACAAAATGTGTCGGTATATTTTTGTCGTCACCGTCCGCGCGTTCTCGTATTATTATTATTATTATTATTATTATTATTATTATTATTATTATTATTATTATTATTATTATTATTATTATTATTATTATTATTATTATTATTATTATTATTATTATTATTTTCTTTCTCTTTCTCCATAAAATCAATGTCGCGGAAACGAATTTTTTTTCCTTTCCACACATTTTCTTTAGATTATTACGTTGAATTGGACTTTTTTTCACTCTTTCTCTCTCTAGTGTATATACACGTGGTCGAATCGCTGCACGCTGTAAATATAATAATAAATCGTGATTTTTATTTACATATTATATGTATTCACCCGAGGCTGTACGGCGGCTCGCGTACGCGATAATAATATTAAAATTCCGGCGAAAAAAGAATAATAATAATAATAATAATAATAATAAAGATCGCGCGCGATTATAGTCGAATGGAAAATCTCTGTAGCGTTCGGTGTTTGCGAGGAAAAAAACAAAATCAAAATTAATTATTTATGACAATATCGGTTTTGGCTTTTTTTTTTTTAGACGTTTGTGTGTTCAATACGAACTCATATATATATTATATACTTGTGTTTGTGCGCGAATATAAAAAAAATTGATTTCAATATAATACCGTGTGTGTGTGTGTGTGTGTGTGTGTGTATAGTGTATGGATGCTGCAGAGAGAGGTTGGGGCTGGCTGGTGGTACACTGCACAGTGACGTTTTTTTTTTTCGCGTCTGTCGCGGTAAAAGCAAACGCTTTCGTTTTGCCATACGAACAAATAATTTATCGCGTATACAACGTGTATGTGTGTACATTTGCACGTATATATTATTTTGGCGCTAAAGAAAAAAAAATAACTAACACAAAACACGAGTGTTATTACTAGCGTGTATATATATAAATTAATTTAACAAAAAGTATTCGTATAATAAATTATATTATACACGTTTATACCGCGAGCGCGCTGTTGTGCGGTATACAGAGTACTTGTATTGTGCACAGTGGTACTTATTGCCAATATTTTATATATTTTCGTTAAAAAAGAAAAATTGTATTTATACCGGTGTAGACGTACCCGGGAATCATATAATGCGGAAATTATTGTCCATATAGAACCGGAAAACAAAAAAAAAAAAAAACTAGCATTCGCTCCGGTCGTTTACATTAGATTTCGTTTAGTAGAAAACCGAATAGATCTCCGACAATACGATTTACTACAAGAAGACGGAAATTGTTTGAGAATTGAAATCGTGGTGTACGTTAAGAGCGTTTCGGGTTCATTAAAACACACATCTATTAATAATAATCTTCAAGCGCGTGACGATACGCGAAAGATAATAAATAATTTTCTTTCTAAAAAACACTAAAAATGTAACCATATACAATAGTATATTGTGTCAATCGATTCCCATATTAATCGTTCGTACTCCTCGTTTCATTCGTTCGTAACCCGACGGATGACTTATATATTATTAACTCATATTATAGTAAAGACTTTTGTAAAATATTTTCAATATGTACATCGATTTATTAACGCTTTTCCAAAATGTCTTCTATCTTGCGACTATATATATTTATATATAAATAGATAAACAATTTGAGAATGGCCTGTAACCAGTTATAACCTATAATCGAATAACTTGACCGTTCCCGGTGTTACATATTATGGTCCCGACTCCTCCAGTCGATTATCCAATACGTAATATTACAACTCACGCACACACATAAATGTAGTTCGTTTTTAACGTTGATTTTTCGTTTCTTCTTTTTATGAGATTGTACAACGGGCACTCAATAAGATTAGCGTTTTTCTAGTTAAAATTATACGGTTGTTTTTTTTTTTTTTAATTTATTTACTAAGCGCGCCGTCATATTATACGATCGTTCATGTACGTGTATGTGTGTATGTGTATACGCATAAAAGATTCAAACGTGATATTATTCGATCTATAATATAAATTTATATGCGCACAACTGTGTAATAATATATCAAAACTATACTCGGCGGACCAGTGTATAAGTATAAAAAAAAAAATAATATGCGTATACGATAAAAAAAAAATATATATATATATCGCGTATAATATATACGCACATGATATAGAATTCGTGTTTTTTCTTCACTGTCAATTCCAGATATTTATATATATCATTATATTAATTATTTGTATTTTCAGGATTTTATTTAAGACGGGATCGTTTGCGTTTTGTGATAAAGACGTCGGATTTGTTAAGATTCGCAACGGACGTTTTTTTTATTTTATATTTTTATAAAAAAAAATAGCAAAAAAAATATAATATTTAATCGGTGTATATCGGTACGCATTATAACACACACATATATATATACAGTAATGTAAGAAAATACGTTTGGAAACTATGTTTATACTTATGAACATGATAAAAATAGATTCGAAAAGCAAATACGCGGCTGGAATTCGTCATCTTGAATTTTAACGCCGGAATCATATTTTGGTCACCAGAATGTGACTGTAACTGTAAAAGATTTCAATTCGATCGGTTGAGTAGAAGTAGTTCAAAAATTGATAATCGCCATAGATTACTATTGACAGCAATCATTTAAAATTTTTTTTTTTTTTTTGCAATAGCTTTAGAACAGAAGTTAGGTATCTGCCGGATACCTGCAGACCTGATTACATTACATTCGAGTCAAATCCAGTGATACATTTAGGATTTCTTTTACCAGGGAGTAGACGATCGAAAAAAAAAATAATTTCGTACGAATTATTATTTTTGACCAAAAATTGTTTACGCTCGTCGTGAAACTAAAAGTACATATTACCAATAATATTGAATTTTAGCTTATACAATTTCATACGCGTATAACGTCACTTATATACGCTAAAATTATTCATTCGAATTTCGGCAATAAAAAAAAGTTTATAATATAAATACTCTCGCATATGTCGTACGTATAATAAATTATTATTATTATTATTATTATTATAACGCGCGTTAGGTTAGGTAAAATATGGCCCCGAATGTACGATTATATGATATATTTACGTTTATAATAGTATAAGTCGAATTTTAAAAATAATTTTAATAAAGATAATAATAATTCGCGTTAAATACATATAAATATACAACACGAGTACTAAGATTTTAGTAAATACATTTTTGTGAATAATCGCGTTTACGATACATACGAGTGATTTTTTTTTTTTTTTTTTTTTTTTTTGCTTTTCAATTTATTTCAGTTCCAGTACGACATTTGCTGTAGTTTTTTTTTATAGCCATGAAAGGCATTGGATCGAATGGTACAGAGGCTATCATCTTTGATGACCGGTCGGTTTCGTGATTTCGTTTTGGTTACGAAACTCACATTCAATAAAGTTCACGATAAAAATGTACATTATAAATAAAACAGTTTTTACGACATGATTCATCAAAGAATTTCAATTAATTCCAAACGAATATTGTTTTTGGGTTATTTTAATAATAATAATAATAATAATTAAAAAAACTCACAGCCACTCCGTGGACCCCCGGCCGAATCAACCATCTCTACTACGTAGAGATCCTGCGTGGTCCGTGGTCCACTGGTCAAGTGACAATAGACTAGACGGGACGGATGAATTTCTACATCAGTTTAAGACACCGAAATCAATCGAAATAAATAAATACGCCTTCCCCCCCCCATCTCACATTTTCGATCTCGTCCTTCGCATAGATTTGCGTTTAAAAACCGTACGAGAGAACATTTCTACATGACGTTTCATTAGCGTTTCTATCCCAATCTTTTGATCCTAAACCTGAAAAATACGCACAAATTGCCGACGTGAGAAAAATAGGGGAAAAAATCTCATAGGGATTGTCACCACTTTTGCGGTAGGAGAGGGAGAGCAGTGGTTTCTTCCGTCATGTTTTTCACAATGTTTTTATTTTCTCGCGCATATTCTCTGCGTTTGGTGCGCGCGCCCGATATTGCCTATGAGACGCAACACAAACGACGTGAATTATTTTTGCCCGGTTTATTATATCACTCATAACGTGAGTGTTCACTGCTGTAAAAGACGTAACAAAAAAAAAAAAAAAAAAAAATGAAATACAATTTCGTTCAAAAATGTCGAGAAATTAATCGTTAAAATTATATATGTATAATTATTTTTTATTTATTGTACGCCGTTTAAAATATTGTTTTCGAATTCGCGCGTTTTTCTTCTCGCTTTTCACGTTTATTATTATTTTGTTTAGTTTTAAAATAACAATCCCTTTGATTTATTTACTCGCCATTACTATCGAACATCGATTTCGGATATGTACGAGAGCTAAAACGCATTCACGCGCGCGTTCAACGGCGTTTTTATATGACAATCCGAAAAAAATGACCATTCATATCTGCCCCGCAGTGTATAATAATCCACTATATATATATTTATATAAAAAAAATGTGATGTTTTTAATCGAAGATTAAACTCTGTAGAGCCAACAATTGTAAGCATCCACGAAACGATGCGTTTCATGCAAACGATTTGTATTTCAATATAGATCAATTAATTTTAAAACTCTATCGTTGTCAAACATTTTTTTTTTCATTTCTCGACGTGTTATTTACACGTATCTTTCTTTAATTTCCTATCAAATATTTCGATTTTCGAATGAAATCCTATATTTTCAATAATATCTCATGACATCAGTACGTGCTGTTTATTATGACAAAGAAAACACTGCCCGCCCGACACTGTTTGTTCCGAAAACAAACACACCTGTTTGATTGATGAGGAGTTTCCGCCTTGTACGAACGAACACACGACAAAAACCCGTCGAGGTCACACCGGCCATCACTTATCGCGTGTAATTTTTTTTTTTTTTTTTGTTCACTTGGTCGATACTCGTGTACGGTTACTGAATACGATACTGTTGAATTTGTTCGAACAATTAATTAAAATAGCGCTTTAGTCCCTTTAGAATACTGTGTTACTTGGGTTTTAATACTACGACGCGAGGACGAGGACGAACACACGTTACACAATAGGAAGTCAATTACTTTTACACGTGTCCCTGCGTACACCATTAGGAATCGATAGATATTATTGAAAAAAAAAAAAATATATATATATATATATCCGAGCGACATTTTAAAGTATAGCTTCGAATTCATTCAATCATAATACACACGTCGAAAGATATTATACTGTACATAATAAATTACGGCCCGATACCAATCGGTTTCATTTAAAATGTATCATCCGTCATAAGCGGTTAATGAATATCGGATTGTTCGCATTCCGTTATCCATTAGCGTAAACACACACATTTAGACGTTTCAACCTACTAACTACTCTTACTTTATTCTAGCTGAGACACCAAATACACACACATATACATAATTATAGGTAATACCCGCACGCGCGCACACTTTTCGAATCGTGTGATTTCGCCTGGTCTCACCACGATCTCCACATTTTTAACGCCACGCGATTTCTTTTCGTGGGGGGGGGGGCGATGGTGGAGGTTTTTCAGATTCGAAGTGTTCGTAAACAAACCTCAAACGTTATAGAATTAGCGGTAAAAGAAAACGTAAGACGGGAAATTCCACAGCTGCCGATGACAATGACAATGTTGTGTGCCACAGAGAGTTATGACGTACGGTAAACGGATAGCCGATTGGATAAATAAACAAAAGTGGTCGCTCAAACGGGCGATATGATTTTTAAACGTTTTGTTAATAATAATAATAAAAAAAAAATAATAATAATAATCTACTTCTTACGAGATAAATTACCGGTCGTTTCATTAACGTTTGTCTCGAATGCTCGTAAAGTCAGAATAAACTCGAAATCGAAATTCGTTTGAAACCAACTGGCCCCGCACTCCGTTACCATCCAGCGCGTACGCGACGCGCGCATAATATATTTTTTGCACTCACAGCGCGATTTCTTTTGTACAAACGTCGCGCGATTTCGTTTCTCTCAAAATTCCTCCCCCACTTCTTCCCAAGAGATCGACTGCAGAAAGTATTACCGGCTCGTGTACCGGCGACTACGAAATGACGAAAGAAGAAATTTTTAACGCGAACGGTTACCCGTTTCTATGTCTCACTGAAGTGCAAATAAATAGTACGCGTTTGGTTGTATATGAATAAAAAAGAAGAAGAAGAAGAAGAAGAAGAAGAAGAAGAAAAACATTGGCCGCAGAGACCCGGATTCCGTTGCCGACGGCCGTTTAAATGACACCCCAGCGACGACGCCGTAATATTAATAGTCCCCCGCAAAATCGTGACAAGTGTTATGCGCACGTGCGGCTCCGTTACGCCGGCCACCGCGAAATCTGCCGCCCGAAATAAAATAATATAATATGTAAATTTCGGAAACGCATTTCGGTCCGTTCAACTCCGCCGCAATAAACACGACGTGTTTTTCTGGAGGTTTTTATTATTATTATTATTATTTTGTTTTTTGTTTTATGTGTGCAGAAGAACAAGAAACAAATCCCTCCCGCCCTGACCACGTCGGCGACAAATGGACGCGGAAATCCGAAGTATCGCGCCGAACGAAGTCTACTTAATTTCATTTTTTCCGTTACAAAATCTATCCGCGATCATTGTATATATATATATATATACAATGTATATATATATATATATATATATATATATATATTACTGCAGAAAAACGGACCGTGATTGAGACGCGTTTTAATAACAAATATGAATTCGTATTCGTTTAACCCATTCTTTCTCAAAGTGGGCGATAACGCCCCCTTGTGGGCGTTAATGGCCTTCAAGGGGGCGGTAAAAGGCCCAAAGAAGTTTGGGGGGCGTTGAAGCGGTCTGGGGGGCGATAGCTGATTAAAAAAAGCGAAAAATTATGTAATCCCGCGACTTTACCCTGGATTATGGTCGATTGTTCAGAGATATCTAATAGCGTTTCCATCATCGTATTTGTCTGAACGTGGCTTTAGTGCTGTAACAACACTAATAACTAAAAAAAAAAATCTGCTGCTTGTTACCGAACGTCGCGACTTACGACTGTATTTAAGTGAATTCGAGCCTGATATAAAAAAACTGGTTAAACTACATCAGATTCATCCATCACATTAAGTAAGCTCGATAAATTTAAATTCAAAGATTTGTTTAAATTTTAATAAAAATACATTGAAATTCGATTAAGTATGCGCTTCAATTGCTCTTATTAAAATTGCTCCTTTAAAATGTAAGTTTGAACTCCAAAATAGAATATGGCATGTTTAAATATAATAATTGTAATAACTGTTTAAAAATAAACAATTGGTAAGTTTAAAAATTTTGGGGGGGGCACTAAAAAAATTTTGATTGTCAATGTGGGCGGTGTATGAAATATGTTTGAGAACCTATGGTTTAACCAATAAGACGATAAAAAAATTAATTATATTCCGCGCGTCGTCTTCTCGCTGGTTTCTCGGAAATGTTTCGTTAAGACGCGTGTCCACTGTGAACGTCTTCATCGAACGCCAACGATTTAAATTCCAAAAATTTATAACGAAATACATATTGTACGTACGCAGGAACGAGGATTTGTATAATATGTGGGGAGGTAAAATTGGCGGAAAAAAATAATCGAAAAATTTGAGAAAATATCCAAAAAAAAAAAAAAATATGCTTAAAAAACCCCGGTAAATATAAAGAAAAAAAATGGGATTTTGTTTTTATAAAAAATTTACGTTCTGATGGAATGATAATATTAATACGTAAAAAAAAAAGCGTCTGAATATTTTCAAAAGCTGTTCGGGAAAAACGGAATACATAAACGAATAACGCTATAATAAGTTTTACATTTAATAGATTTGAATTTATTCGAGAAATGTTGAACTATTAACGCACTTTGACTACTAAAATATTTAATACAACTGTATATAACAAATGTAGTAAACAATATTGATAATAATCGGAATAGCGTTATAACAAGTGGTCGTTCGGTGCCTATAAGATATAAAATAATTAATAACTGTGTAACACATCGATTTGAAATCGATGAAAAGAAAAAAAAAATTATTTATCGTAATAAAATTTGTCACGTAACAGTATACGACGGCGTAATATTTAAAAAATTGTCGCCTGATCATTACCGCGCATAAATATTTATTATAAATACCGATGTGCTCAAGTCAGAACAATTTTTATGTACGAGTATAAAATATAATCGACGATTACGGGGCGTTTTCGGTGTTGATTACATTAAATTGTTTTAACGGAAAAGCGCGCGTTTAAAAGTGTCGCGGGAGAGAATTCGATAAATACATTATTACGAAATATTGATTGTGACAATAATTGCGAGAGCTTTTCGTTGGCACCGACGATTAGAGACGATTTTTCGAGACATCCTCGCTCGATATGGTTTCAACGAGAGAACAATTTTCCGACGGCATTTATTATATATATATATATAAATTTTAAAATCTAAAAAGACACATAATATTATTCCTTTGTAATTGACCGTATAACCGTGAGGGAACGGTTTATTATTGTTATTATTATTTAAAAGCCACGGTAAAATATATTCGTGGCCATTAAAAAATTTATAACACTTGTATTACACGCACTGTAGTCACGAGGTGACTATACGTGAAATTTCCAGTATAATAATAATAATAATAATAATAATATAATAAATGTTGCGCTCGTGAATTATCGTAATGAAACATCATATATTTAATACCGCATAATATTATGTACAGTGTTATAATAGCACTGGCGCGATTAGACGAAATATTATTATTATTTTTTTTATGAATTTTATAAGTGCTGTAGACTCTTATAATATGTATTCGTAATACGAGATACGGTTTAATATAATAATATACCGAATAAACGTGCAGCGGCTGGAAATTTTCCCTCGTTTAAATAACATTTTTTTTATGTTTCCGGTTCGTTGAATTTTTTTTTTTTGACATTTTTTTTCTCATTATTCGCGGAACATACAACGCCGCGTTAATACTACAACGGAGAAACGAAGAAATAAACTACAACGACTCGATTTTTTCCCAAAAACATTTTCAATAATAAAGTGTTTTTATTAAATCCGTATTATGTCGTTTAATTTTAGCTGAAAATCAGATTTCAAACACGCATATATATGTACGTAGTGTTCTGAAGGTTCGGCGGAATTCCGCGACAACTTCAAATCTTATAACAGTATTGAAATCCAGTTCACAATAATTCTTGAATCGTCGATTTGAGACACGGGTTTTTGAAAAAAGAAAACCAATCGCCCGCGTGTAGTTTAAAATAAAGTCGTGTGAAAAAAAAAGATACCAATACGTGTAATGCGCAATATTATGACATCGGAAACTGCGTGAATTTACCTGGCGTTAATGAAACATCTTGGTGTGCGTTATTCCATACATCAGCGTTTCTCAAACTGTGTGTCGCGACCCCCTGGGAGGTTGTGAGTCAATTCTTGGGGGGTCGTAAGAAGTTTTTTTTTAGATTATTTAATTTAAAATAAATAAAATAAAAAATAAATATTATTATTATAATATTATTTAGTATATTATTATTATTATTATTATTATTATTATTATTATTATTATTATTATTATTATTATTATAAAGTAGTAAATAAGTACTAAAAAAATTTGTTTTTTGAAATTACTTTTTTGATTCTGTAAATGTTAAACTATGGGAGTCGCGATAGATTTTTGGAAGAAAATTTGGGTCGCGGTCCTAAAAAGATTGAGAACCACTGCCATACATAACGCGTGTAGGAAATTAATCGTTACGCATAATTGTAATTACCTCGCCAGTTGCCTTCGAGTAGACTACGTTAACAGCGAATAGATTATAGCAAACAAAACGAGTCCGTAAGGGCAAGTAAATTGTTAACATTTGACAACGAGCGTTTCCCGACCGATTCGACTTCAAGGCAGGGCCGGATTAAGGTTTTTGCCGCCCATAGGCTGAAATAAATTTACCGCCTAATCTACACGGGTGGGTCACACCAAAAAAAAATTTGCCGCCCTAGGCTTTAGCCTACACAGCCTAAGCGGTAATACGGCCCTGCTTCAAGGTACACTAATTCCGACCGACATTTAACGGTGACGCGCTAAAGCAATCATTTGTTGATCGGTAAATTATTACAAGCGAACAGCAGCATATGAAACGACGCGTTTCAATTGTGTTGCGTCAAACTCGTGCCAGAATAATATTATTGATTTATTGCAAATATCGAATATATTATCTGTATGGGAAAACGGTCGAGGAGTGTATATTTATGAGAACGTCGTAAAAATCTAGTGAGAAATTTTCCGCCCGTTTCCGTTATACGTTTCGCCCCGGGGATCGAATAGTTGACGACAAGCGCGTCTTCTTCATCCAACACAGTTTTCTTCGGTTATAATAATTTGTTTGTTATAACTACTATTTATCAAAATAATAAACAGTCGGGTGATTGATCGCCTGTAAGAAAACCGTAAAACGTTTATTAATTTAATATAATCGTGAAATTTCTCGGCACAACACACCTGTACGGCTGGAGACGGCCTCGCGGCACGGTAAACGGAACCGGCAACGGAAGAACATTTGAACGGTTAGAAGACAGTATTTCTACGAGTCATGGTGACCGTCGCGTATATCGCGTTTTTATAAAATACGGCTTTTTTTTCTTTCTTAATTTTCCACGGAAACAGACTTACGATCCATCATACATCATATTAATAGTATTGAATTGTACTTATTCTGGCGTACAAAACTAACGGGCGGATTTAAACGTATAGCCCGTGATGTCCCGTGCGATATACCGCTGCAGTTTCACCTCAAACACTTTTTGTTTAAAAAAAAAAATTAAAAATTCGTTGTCAATATAACTCGGTCATTTTAACCGATCGCGAGACCCACATGGTCCGATCTACGCCATTTTAATATAAAATACGATTGTAATTACGACAATGTATTGACGTGTGTACAACGCCGTATATTATATAAACATTTACCAAATATGGCGTTTTTCCAAATATAGCTAAACACCGTATTATCCGAGTGTACAATATAAATCCATCGTAGCGCGCGATTATTTTCCTCGTCGTTATAATATAACACTCGTGTATATTTGATTTTGATTTAATTATCTCGTGTGCACGTCTAGAGATGTGTGCACGCGAACAAACGGATAACGGTAATAATAATAATAATAATAATAATAATAATAATAATATTTACGTAGATTTTACAGGAATTCATTTTTGTTTTCAACCGACAAAAATATTATCTGGACGGGACCATATTTATATTACCAGTATAGGACAGAGTTACGGCGCGGTTATTATGATTGCATAGTCAGAGAACAATTATTCTGTTATTTTTATACAAATATATATATATTTTTTTTTTATAAATAGCTTCATTTAATCGAAAACGTTTTTTTTTTTTTTTTTTTTTTAGAAAAAACGAAAATTTATGTTTGCATTACGATGCCGCAATTTATTTTATAAATATTGTTTTACTTTAACGTTATACTCTGAACGAAACGCCTATAGTGTTTTCTTTTAATACTTTTATACACGTTTTGAAAGTCAAACATTAATTTTATATCACACGGTCTATTGTCTGTATAGACTTTTTAGAAAAGCTATTGGATTTGGAAACAAATTACTTTATATTGTACTTTATCGGAGAAAATTGTTATGAAATAATAATAAGGTGTTTAATACTCCAAAGTAGACACACTGCAGAATTAATTATTATTATTATACATTATATTTATCCTATTAATCATTTATATAATAATCTTATTTGTAATCGTCACTCATTGTTATCATTCATTGACTAATTAACTAATCGTTATTGTAAATAATATTTATGTCTATAATACGGGGACAATATAAAAAAAAAAAAAAACGAGTCAGTCGATTTATACGTGTACTGTCTCTCTCTCTCTCTCTCTCTCTCTCTATACATCATCATCTATATCTATATATCATCATCATGTATCCATCATCATACCAGTTATACATCATCCCAAATAATATTATACCTATACGATATTGTTTTAATACGATTTATTGTGTTATTCTTTATAACAGTGTTCGTTTATAACCGCATTGTTAATCGGACTCGGAAAACACGGTATACAAAAATGTTTTCTTTTTAATTATTGGCCAACTGTAATGGAACGTATTAACAATTTCTGTTTAAATAAAATTAGACTCTATTCCAGGCACAACCATTTGAAACGGCCAAAAGTGGCAATTTACAGTTTTTAAAGAGCTGTTAAACATTTTTCGTTTCAATATTATAGTATTTACTTTTAAATGTATATAATATATATATATATATATATATTTGAATTTCGATTTAAAATAAACGACTTTAAACACGAATTATTATTAACACGCGTGTTATATAAAATGAACACACATGCAACGTAACGATTGACTGACGACCAGTTCGGGTGGCGCGATTGATTTAAGTTAATTTAAAATGTTATATTGCGCGCGTTACGCGTAGTACGGGATGTATACGGGTATCATCCGCTTATCTTGTCCCTGCGCACAGTCAATGGAATGCGTTATAGTTAATATGTTATATAATATAGTCCATATAGTTAATATGTTATTATAATATTATAGTTCATATAATATTCGTTCACGCCGTGACGAACTCGTCACGGTAAAGGCGTGTGAAATTCGTCTTTCGATTATTTCTTTATTACTCTCCGAATGACCCGTTACTCATCTCTCGTACGTGCAATAAAATATTTTTCCTCTTTTTTTTTTTTGATATTATTAATTTTTGCGTGTATGGAACTGGGAGTTTTTTTAGAGAACTCTTTTATAATACGCCACACATTACACTACGTCAGATTCGTTTTTCCGACGCAATATGTTTAAATACAATCGTTAAGAAGTATACATAATTTCCTACGTACGCGCCGCGACGGCTGCAAATCGAAATGTCTTCGAATTCGTCTAAAGTGACGAATGTGAATAATAATAATAATAATAAAAAAAACACCCAGAAGGCCAGAACCAATCTCGTTTACGTATCGTTCGCGCACTTTGAATTTATTTTCCATCGGATTAATTCAAATCGCTCGGGTCTACCGCGAAGATAACATACAATGCCCGTTTTGATTTATAATAATTGCACAACAAGCGTATAATACACTCGTATAATTAATAATTAACTGCGTGTAATATCATAAAATAATAAATACAGATATGCATTGAATTTTTATCTTTTTGCATTTTGATAAAATTGTTTATTGGTATATATTTATAGAGCCATATTATGAATGTATCGTAATACAATCGCATAAGTCATAAATAATCAAACAAACATCATAAGCGAATCAGACGTATTATTAATATAACGAACAAACAAATCGACTGATGTGATAATTATACTTACAATATTAATGTTATCTATATTAGACGTGTGTATATTGTGTCGGATTTCGAGCGGTGTTTACGTACATTAACCGTAACGTTATAATATATGAAATTCATATGATCATATTCAGAGTCGGGGAAAAAAAAACATTTTCCCATTTCACGTTTCGACTTTTGACGTATTAATGCGTTGACAAATAATATTATATTATTGTTATGACTAAGGTTTTATAGTATTAAAAAGCGCCGAAATATGCTTTAAAAAAAAAAAAAAAGTATTTAAAAAATGTTTGAATTGATAATCACGAATTATAATAGTAAAGGTCCAATTTTTTTCTTACCTTCGTAAAGTCAATAGATCTATAAAAAGCGCATATAAATTGCGGTCAGAAATCGGCGGATCGCTCAGTTGTGTTTGCTCTGTGTGTGTGTGTGTGTGTGTGTAAAGTAGGAGTAGCCACTTGGTTGAAGCGTCTAAAAATGTCTGTTTACGCTAATGGACAAAACAAAAATGTTAAACCCCTCACGGATGTGACCAAATGTCCGCCTATATTCCTGATTTATTGAAAAAAATCAACTTTTATTTTCAATAAACGATTTTACACATATAAAAAAATCGTTTCATTTACATGTTTTCCTTGTCATTCTCGCTGGACATTATATTTTTATTTTTGCTCCGTCGTACGAGAAAGAGAAAACGACGCAATTGCAATACCGTTTCTGTCGCCGGCGCATTTTGAAAACACTGTTTTGTAAGCAAACACCGTTTTCAAACGATAGGTTAGAGTTCAAAATCGACTCCGTGAGACTAACGAGAAGAGTAGTAGTCACATAATTTTTTTTTTTCCTAAACAGTCGTATGCGATGAGGCTCGGGGTAAAACTCTTCTTTCATTTATAATATACGTATTTTTTCTTCGTTAATTTGCAATTCCGTGTAAATTTACAACAATAATTGTAAGAGTTTCTCCCGTTCATTTTATAATTTATTTGCCGTTTGGGTGATACGCGAACACTTTTACGAACAATATTTTTCGTTATTTTTCAAAATCGTTTTTCGACGATTCCGGCGACTCCTATATAACTGCGCAGTACATTTTCAGAGAGATTTCGATTTCTTCTCGGATTACTTATATAATAATAGTAATACGTAATTCGTATCGAAGTAAATTGAAATATAACAGTCAGCGGAATAACGACGATTTCGTTTATTACTGATTGCAAACATTTCGATCGATAAAAATAATTCGCCACGACGCGTTTACAATAAAATTTATTGAAAAAAAAAAAAAAAAAAATGTAATTTTTAATATATATTCGGCCGCGCAGTACGAGTCATTTGGCGGAATTACAACTTTGTTCATACGAATTCTCGTTTTTCAATTCACTATTGCAGAGGTGGCCAACGATGGCCAGAGGTGGTCGATCGCGAGATGAATTCGAGTCGATCGCGCCGCGACACCCTTTCGCATTTTCTGGAATTTTTGAATTCTTTTCAGAAGACAAATGAAATATTATTTTTTTTTTTTTTTGTTGTAAATTTGTGTATACGAATTAAAAAAATTAGATTTAAAAAAAGGCAATAAATAACTATGGAAAACGAGATTATACGCAGGTACACGTGTGCGTATCACGTAATCTGATGGACAGCCCGTATTACCTCCTATTAACAACGGCCTTTACCGCGTTGATAAATCTGTTATAGAGTAGTAAATAGCAATAAGTTAAAAGTAATGATTTGTAATCAAATTGTATATTTTAAAATACGTGTAGTGTGAAACCGTGAATTTATATTGGAAATAAGAAGTGATAAAAGAAGTGTAACGACACATGTACATATAATATTTTTTTTGTTTACTGACAATCTTTTTTTTTTTTAGTCGATCGCGAGTCTATTAAAATTGGCCGCCCCCGCACTATTGCACAACAGCGTATAATTATAATATATTAAACGTGTTTTCGTATTGAATTCTCTTTTTGAAAACTACAGAAACGTACACACTAGAGGTGGGTCGTTACTGCTGTATTCGGTACAATGGAACGATTACATAGGTGGAACGAGTACATTGATCGTTCCACGTTCGTTCCATCGGTACAAAGTTTCTAACTACAAAATGGTCCCCATCAGGCGATACCGAGTACCGACTGGCGACTATACTAACAGTAGGACATGAAATACAAATATTTTGTTCGTTCCACTGCGTTTCTAATTCTGCGCGTAAACTCTACGCACACGCTCACGCACGACTTCGACACGAGTCGGTAGTTCGGTACAATGGAACGATTACATAGGTGGAACGAGTACATTGATCGTTCCACGTTCGTTCCATCGGTACAAAGATTCTAACTACAAAATGGTCCCCATCAGGTGATACCGAGTACCGAGTACCGACTGGCGACTATACTAACAGTAGGACATGAAATACAAATATTTTGTTCGTTCCACTGCGTTTCTAATTTATTTCTTAATTTTATTGTGTTCTTTTAAAAATAAACAAGTATTACTTATTACTACTATTTTTATTTAGTGTTTGTATTTAACAATAGTAGGTGATAAACTAATATTAATATTGTATATTTCAACACTTTTATGTCATTATATTTTATAATAATATATTAAACATTGTTTTTTATGAATCATATATTTATTTAATTGTAACTGCATTATATAATTATTAAAACGGTGATAATTTCCGAATACAGTAAAATAGTAGGTATTGTATAATGGGTGTACGAAGCATATTCGTTCATAAATATCCATTATCCATTATATTTCAAGAACGAGTACACACTTGAAATTTGAATACTTGATCGTTCAGCGTGAAACAATACGAATCTGAGTACAATAGTAACTAAAAAAAAATGTACCGATGTATCGAGTATTTTGTAATCGGTACTTTATTGTAACTGTACCGATTGGAACGATTCCATAAAAGGAACGATAATTCCCACCACTAATACACACTTCTCTCTGTGTGCCGCCGCCTCACGTTTCGGTCATTACGCGTCTTATCACGCGCGCGCGGGCGCGTGCCTCGCTGTTATCGGCGCGCGCCCACCGCACGAACGCCGCCGCTGACGACAGCGGAAACGGCTTCGAATAAAATCGCGCGCGCCGTTTAAACGACGCGGTCTCTCGCACTTCTCGGCGAAAGCTCGTTTTGTCGTTATTGACGTACCGTTATCGTTTCACCGCCGATTAAATATATTTTTTCGCGCTCGCGTCATGCGTTTGGGCGCCGTCGTTCCGGACTTCTCGGCCGTCACCACCAAAGGGCCCATCGGATTCTACGAATGGATCGGACAATCGTAAGCCAACGGCCGTTGCCGATGGGAATCGATAATAATAAATTTTCGTACGGTTTCGGTACCTACTCTCTTTTATTTTTTTCGTTTTCTTCATCACTCTTACAGATGGTGCGTGCTGTTCTCGCACCCTTCGGATTTCACACCGGTCTGCACTACCGAATTGGGCAAAATGGCCGTTCTGGTGGACGAGTTCGAAAAGCGCGATGTCAAATTGTTGGGCCTGTCTTGTGACGAACTGAAAAGCCACGTAGATTGGATAAACGTAACTTTTTTTTTTTTTTTTCTTCGCTTTCGACCACATTCCGATGTAACGAATCTCGTTCACTCTGTCAGGACATCAAATCGTACTGTCTGGACATCAAGGGAGACTTTCCGTATCCCATCATCAGCGACACCGCTCGAGACTTGGCCGTTAAGTTGGACATGATCTCCGAAGAAGACAAACAGAACCCCGAACTGGCGATGACCATTCGATCTCTTTACATAATCGGACCCGATAAAAAAGTCAAACTCATGATGATTTATCCGACCAGCACTGGCCGTAATATACAGTGAGTCGTTACTATTAGAACATGTTGACCGACGTGTGTATAAAGTACCCGATTATCTATTAAGTATGAATGCGCTGCGAATTAATTCAAAAGTCTGTGTAGTTTACACACTGTGTAGAGTGGCCAACATTTTAAAATACAAATTTATTTCGTTTTAGAAAAATGCTATGGTACCTAATGTAACAAACATTTTTGAAATTTATTAAATCGCTTCTTTAATTGATTTCATATTTCGATTATTATTATCATTTTAAAATCGGTTTCTAAATTAGTCACGCGCTCGACGCTTTTGTTAAACCAATACGGTCATTGTGGTTTATGTTAAATTTGATGCTATTTTTTGTTTTTATCATACGACATAAAAACGGATACTTTTTATGCATCGTTTAGTATTTTTTTTTTCTTTCTCGACAATAAAAATAATAAGCAAATTAAATAATTCATTCAATTCAATGCTTCAAACAGCATTAGCAGGAAGCAATCATTTGGAGCGAGAAAATATAGATTATCAACAAAAACGAAATAGAATATTATACCTGTGGGAGAAACACGGGTCGAGTAGATTGACACCCGTTATCTTTAGTGTTTGGCCTTGCACACTTTATTCATGTATAGTGAGTGCAATTAAAAGTTTGGTAAAAGAAAACTACTATAAAAATTATTAATTCCTAATCCAAAATGTATCGCAATTAAAAGCGGGTTTTAAAAAAACCCTGTAAAATAAAGCCGACTTTATACCATTTGAAATCTAAATAATAAGAAATAATGTACAAGAGAACGTTGGAAATATTTTTTAAATTATCTTTTATTTAAATATATCACTATTTATCAAAAAATAAAATGATAATTTTTCGAGTTTGAACTTTGACGCATAATACTTATATGTACTATTTATATGTATGTTTTTTTTTTTACAGAGAGATTCTACGCTGTATCGATTCCCTTCAGCTGTGTGATAGGAAAAATACTGTTGCCACACCTGCGAATTGGGTGGTAAGTAGACTTTGGATTTTGTTGTAATTTTTAGACTCCTATTCTTTGATACATACATACAACAAAATGAATGAAAATAAACTTGTGTCCGTTTCAGCCAGGAGAAAAAGTTATGATTTTACCGACCGTAAAAGATGAAGACCTTGACAAACTTTTCCCTAATGGTTATGAAAAACGTTCAATGCCGTCTTCTGTCGATTATTTGAGAACGACTACTGATTATTAAACTACACGTTGTTATATTTTGAATTAATTACGAGAATTTATTTCAGTTACAAATTTTAAAAACTTTATTATTTTCTTATGCATTTAATTCATATTAGTTTTATACACATGTATAACGATAGTAGTTGTTTAAATTGTATGTAATGATTATTGTCTAAAATGTGCTCAATATATTTTTTCACACATAATTATTTTCTGTTAAGTTGTTATTTAATACTTTTGTATTATGAGGAATGATAAAACTTAGTAACGAATCATTGGATTATAAAAAGATATCTTATGAACAATTTGGTATAACAGTAAACATCAATTAGGCGTTTAATCGATACTTTTTCAAATTGTTATAACAAAACAATATTGAATTCAAATTTACTATTCAAAACAATTTGTTTAACGTAATAACTATATTCAAATTCTATTATTTGTTTTGCTTTTAATATGTTCGAAGTTTATTTACTCAATTACGCTCAAATAATATTATTTCCGTTGATTATTATTATTATTATTGAAGTGCTTTATATGTAAAATTGACTAAGAATCCATATCATGTATCTGAATAAATCACTTATACGAGAATATTTTTTACTTTTCAAATATTTCGTGTACATTTATATCTTAACGATACTATTGTTAAAATAATTATTTATGTACATGAATTGTTAACGGTTAATAGTAGTTGGTGAATGACTACAATTTTTATATGAGAGTTGAATTGTTTAAATATGTTTACTTATATAATATGTTTAATTATGTTTTTTAATATTCAAGTTTGAAAATGCCTAGATTATAGACCACACACGAGTTTATTCCCTCGATAATTTGTATTGAATGTTTTACATTTTTTTTTCTAAAATTAGTGATTGATGGCATAGATTGGTTTCATATATTCGCTTTCTGACCATCTATCTTCTTCATCCAATGTATATAATATATGTTGTGTAATACTTTATGATAAAATCCACATGGAAGTCCTTCAATAAAATTCGAATCGAATGCTCGATTGTAAAAATCCAATTTTTCAGTATTTTTCAAAAAGCGTCATCATTGGTATACAACTATTTTGAATACTCGCATCTGTGTATCATAAAATAATGCCCAATCTTTCAATACTTTCTGAGTACTTTTAAAATGTACTTTATTTATTGTTTAATACCTATTACAGTAGGGAACCTACATGGGAGAGTAATATAGAAAAAATTATGCAGACATCGTTTCGAAAAAATCGTTTCCAGACAACTTAAAAACTCATTAATTCGTAATAAGACGTCTACATACGATATCGTTTGTACTTCAGATTATACACATTTTTAATATATCTACCTCGAATGCCCTATGTATATAAATCCGTCTTCCAAGTCCTTGACGATAAATACACGCTATTTATTATATCAAAAAAAAATAAAAATTCTTTAAATATAATATGTAAACGATAAACATCTTGTAGAAATACACAAGTAGTATATTATTTTTCACTACTGATAACCAAATTAATTTTAACATCATCATGAAGAAATCAATTTTACTAAAAAAATTACAATATTTAACACAGTATTAAAATGGCTGAATGCCATTGAAAATATTAAAAATCAATATTTTTGGTTAAAAAAAAAAATTCTGTGCAAATTAATACGAATTGACATTTAAAGGACAAAACAAATATATATGTAATTTTATTGTGAAAACATAAGTTACTCGAAATATTATTGAAAAATTTAATGCAACACATTAAAAGAATTGCCTTGAATATATAAACAAAAAAGCATCCAAATTGTATATAATATAAATAAAATATGTTATCGTAAATGCCACCAGTCAAGCCTAAGTTTTACACTCAGCTATTAATCAACTATAAAAACATTAATTTATTACAACACTTTACTAGAAATGTGTTTTGGGATTGGACTATTCATTTTTTTTTTAGTAGGTTGTACATATACATTATAATATTATTTTATAAATTACACGAAAGTAGTATGTAAACACGTTACAGTTACGCATTATACTTTATTATGACAGCAAAAAGAAAAAGGGATACAAATTAATTACAATTAAATGTGTTGGTTTGTTCAATGCCTCTAGAAAAACATCCAGATATTTATAAAAATAATTATTTGAAGTCTTCTTTTTAGAAAAAGAGTTTAAAAATACTGTACATATATAAGATATAGAAACAATCTATTTCAAACAGAATATTAAGTATTATAAAATTGTATTATTTTTTAATCACTTGGTGTAATAAATTTAAATGTTTCAAAAATAAAATACTTAATAGGCACACAAATGTTTTTAGACATTTATCGATTTTCATCATACTCGCAGAAATAAGTACAAGCGTTTGATTTGAATTTCCATGTGGCTTTAACAAATAAGTTGAACAACGCATTTCCGGAATTAAATAATAAACATAAATCATAAGTTCAAAATATAAAACAATATCCACTTATTGTAAGTAACGACAGAAGAACAAAACTTCTCATTCGAGTTCAACCATTAAGTCGACATTTAAAAAAAAAAATTACACTTCACCTTCACCATTTAATTTTATACAAATTATTTTGGATAGGATTCACATTATTGCACATGGAAAACATTGTCTATGAAATTAACAAAAATCATACACACAGTTTGTATTATCATTGGTCAAAGAAAATGTTTGTATATTTTAAAAATTTAAACTGCCAAACATCTATAATATATCTTAACGTGATAACACAACATGTATTATGAATGACCACACTATGTGCGTGTTATTGTATAAATATTTAACTAAAAGTATTACATTACATTTAGTACCACTTTGAAGTTTGAGTAAAAACATACATTTTTTAAAAATATTTTTTTTTTAAATATAATACAAATATTGTTTACATGATTTTGAACAGAAAATCATTGATCGTTTTCAATTAAATATAATTTAAAGCTCATAATGTAAATGCGTATTGTTTAACATTGATGTTGTTTATTATTTGAAATAACATAATTTTTTTTAAAAGTAATTAATATTTACAATGTATAGGACGTATGTAAGATTTTAAAAATAACTCAATAGATAAGTCCATTATTAAGAACAGCAATTTATTATAGCAAAATGTGTTAATTATTAATATTAATTTGATAAGTTTCATGTTTTCATGAAACTTTAATAATAATTATATTATTTAATTGTTGACATATTGCGTTTATGATGTTAAAACGTAACAAGGTAGTAATCCAAAATTATGTGTTATAATTTGACTCAAATTTTGCTACACAATACAAATTCATAAAGTATTAGTAACTAGCACATAAAAAATGTGCTAATAAATAATATATTTCATATAAGACGTATTAAATTTACTGATGAGAAACACCCACGATCACGATGAATAACTTTTAGACGAACCTTGTCCTAGAAGAGATAATCCGTCGTCTTCGACATTAGTCTTTTTTACAAACGATGGATTTACTGAAATCGCTTCGTCCATCATTTGTACTGTTTTACTAAACGTTATTTTATTAGTTACCTAAAAAAAAAAAAAAAAAAAAAAAATAACAAATTATTATTATAATGTCAATACAATATTTATATTGTATTATATAAATTACTTCATCTAAAAAATTTTTTAAAACACTGGAGTCTTCGTATTTCTTGGGTGGATCATTAAACATAATTGTTCCCTCCTTGCTGTTTATCTTACCATATATTTCGCCTGAGTCAATCTAAAGATACACAAATAAAATATATAAATAATTATTTACACAAAAAAAAAAGGAAAAAAAAATACCATAGTCATCAGATATTCTTCTGCTTCAGCTGTACTAGGAAGATTGACTCGTTGTGCTAAATCGGCAATTGACATATTTAAAAATGTGTTAGTCAATTTATTTATATTCTTTCTGTGTAACGCTTTCACTACTTGTTTAATAAGGCCTTTATTCTTGTCTCTAAAAGAAGTATTAAAAATCAATCATCAATTATACATCCCTCGAAAATCTGTTACAAACCTATTATAAACATCATTGTATTTGGTAATTGTCCTTTGTAATTCAGAAGAATCGCCACTTTGATAGGCTGGTATTATTTCCAAATAAGCTGAACACACGGGCTTAAGAACTCTTTCAATAAGTGGTGGTGATAATTTCGGAAGTGTGGGCACTGTCCCTAAATGTATAATTGAGACCAAAACAAATTTCTTATACGATTCTACCATAATCTGAGACATCATAGGAAGTAATGTCGTAAGGGCGATTTCAAAGAATATAATTGCTTTCGAATAATTTTTCATTGCTGTATAAATGACACCGCCCAAATAGTAATAGCTTAAAAAGTATTTCGGATCCAATGCAACTCCAGACTGAAAAACATATATACGTAAATTACAAAATTGTATAGATAATTTTTTTAATATTTTAATGAACATTTTTATAATTTTAAAAAAATTATAAAAGTTTTTAAATAAATTGTAAACATTTATCGAAATTAAATATTTTAAAAATAAATTCATTGAAATCCCAAAATGAAAAACGGACAATTGAAACATATATATTTGTATATTTCAAACATGTTGTATAGCTTGTCTATGTAATACAATTTAATCAAAATTATCATTACATTTCGTTGATTTACATTCGGAACATTACTAAGAAAACAATATAGGAATAAATTAAATTGTACTATTTTAAAAACAATTGTCAAATAAAATTAATAACATTTAATATATTACATTTATTAGTAACAAACGTATACATTATATATACTAATATATATTAGTATATATAAATATGTATATAGTGTATATCATATATATTATATATATACATTATATATACTTTAGTTATATACAATATAAATAAACATTTAATAATTTACATGATATCATAGTAAAAATAAAAAATTATACATTTTTGAAACGGATAGAGAATACTTTTTAAATTTAAAATGCATTGAGTATTGTAAAAAAAGTGATATTTATTCTACTCACTTCGTTCATTCCCAACAAATATATATCCTGATCCAACAAACAAATGGCGGGCTTGAGATTATTGGACATTAAACAAGCTTCACACAATAGGCAATGGAGTTGAGTTAATTGAAACGGTTTCTCTTGTAATTTATAGATAGCACGCTGTATGATCGGAATAGCGCACATCGGCTTTTTGACTAAGTTGAGATTATCTAACATGCATTTCATCACATTGAACACTGTAAAACATATAAGCAATGTTAAAACACATTTATTTTGCACAAAAAGAATCCATATGTAGTAGGCGGACAATTGACTTACATTTTTCAGCTACACCTCTAAATTCTTCTTCACTAACTGAATTGACAAAGTCATTGATTTGGGTCGCCGTCGCCGTATGATACTGAAGTTCTGGTATGTCGGCTGGACTTTGAGTAGTAGTCTTAACGCTCAAAATGGTAAGCACCGTAATTGAGTTTTCTTGGACGTCGAGTGCCTCAAGAACACTGTCTAGATTGGAAACATACTTTCGTAGCATATCTGATTGTTTCAACAGGTAATCCGTGAGTTCTGCATTGTCACAGTCTAGAAAAAAAAAAACAATAATTTATATTTTTATAGGATGGTCATAATAAAGAGCATCTTAGATATATATTAAAGAGTTACTGATTCACTACTAACAGAACATAACACTTATATATCAATGTTTGATCGTTTTAAATCATCAAACAGAAATGGTATCCATAGGTATATTATGTCTATATGACTATGTGAAAAATTAGATAGAACGTACACCGACTGTACAGTCCGTGTCAAACGATTGACAAATATGCGTGGCAGCGATCGAACAATCGTACACACAGCTGCGGTGCAGATCGATACAGAGTACGATTACTCACTTTTGTTGTTGGACATGTTCCTGACGGTCAATACGAACTGGTCGAGTTGCGGCACCGACATGGCCGCGCCGTCTTCCATGTTGTGTTTACGAAGCGAATTGTAACACCTGCGTAAAAGGAAAATGTCTGAGCGATGACGGAGAAACGGGACACTACGACGACGGTACGTTGGCGAAACAACGGCGGAAACGTTTGTCGTGGGAAAACGTATGACCGTCGACGTTCATTATACAGACGTGTTATAAAACGTTTTGAAGAACAGCGACAAAATCTCGGTGGAACACTTACAAAACGGGGGAAAATTCAATAAAACCTAATAACGCGACGATATCGTTTATTATAATAATATTATTATTATTATTATTCGGGATTTTATTTATTTCGTAAACGTATAAATAATATTGTTTTTTCACCGTATAATCAGTAAAATATGTTCCGGACAAAACACAGGGATACGAGTTTTCATAACCTCAAAAACGTTTACATTTCTCACGACCAGAACCGATTGCCCACGACTGGCACCGCGACTACACCGTGTTGTGTCGTGTCGCGTTTTTTCCCGTGTTCTCATTGGCTATATACCGTGCGGTTATAATGATAACGCGACGTTACCTCATAACTCATTATTAAACGTGTGATTGCATAAATGGATATTTTATTCGATAACATTTACACTAGCAATAATATTATTTTGTTTGTTTTCCGTAATATTACCGTTACGTAAACACGTAAAATTTACTTTAATATTTGAATGAAAATATTTAATAGTATCAATGCATTAAATTTCTACGCGTCATTTCTATTTTAACCCCAGAACCAGACCGAACGTAAGTCCAAAAGTATCGATTTTCAGATTATTACATTTTTGGTACGTATAATCTGTTTTCCGTCGAATCATAGTGCTGAAATTCTCTTTTTATTATGTTATTAGAGGTAAATTAGTGTAAGTCCGACAAAGCGTAAGCAACACGTTCCTAATTTTCAGTTATTATGCTCTTATGAAGAGTTAGCGTAATGTGACTTACGTTCGTTTGGTTCTGATGTACAGATTTGTCAGAATATCACGTTTGTTACAAACGACTGCAATGTTATTCAAGCCATACAATATAATATTTTACTGTTTTATACGGTATTAGTCCGATTAATGGAAAAATAATATCCACAGTAAAAATAGATTTTATGTATCGAATCTCAATTCAATGTACAATAGTGGTTCTATTTATCTCAAAAGTGAGAAACATGTACTAAGAATATGTTCTTTTAATAATATATACACAGGCGGCACAAATAGAAGCTGTCCCATTTACTTCCTTTAATCTCTCAATTTCACTTCCAAACGTGCTATCGATTATCATTAGCAACAGTTGAAATTGAATTTTAGACGTCTGTATATATTATAATTATTTAGATATTTAATATAATGTCATAAAAGTAACATGTGTAATAATCGACTAGTTTAGGACGACCAAATGTATCATATAGAAATCAATTCGTATATGTTCGCCAAATTTCTTGAATCAAAACCCCACACAAACAATTTCGTAAGGGATCAAATAACTCGATAAACATGTCAGGATTAAATAAACATTAGAAAAACCTCAACAGAAAATTGCGTGAGACGAAGTTTCTAATCATGGACTTCAATTTATACGTTTCTAACGTGTATTTTTTGAAAATAATCAACACAGAATTCATACATTAAACATCAAATTATATTGAATTTCGGTTGAAGTCGAAATTACATTTACATTTATATATGTGTAGAATATTAGAATTAAAGAATAAAAATGAAAAGAAAATGTTTAAATCAGTGGCGCACCCAAGGGGATGGACTCCGGGTCCGGACCCCCCCCTTGACTAGTGCAATAGTATTACATTTATAGATGAAAATCCAAATTCTGATACAACTTTCATATTTTTCTGTTAAAATTTCGCATACGATATAGATAACACCAGGTGTTAACAATTTATTGATTATATTATATTATTATAATACACTCGGCGTCAAAAAAATCGCACCTTTTGCAAATCTGTTTTCAAAATACTCGTAATTTTAACTACACTCAATCAAATGTTAAGGTTTTGTTATGCTATAATATATGAAAGATGATATATGAGACAGTGTGATGTTGCACGGCAACTAAACCTGAGCCGTTTTGCCGTTCAATGAGTTTTCCAACGGTTTCAAGATACTGATGGCTTCACCCGAAGGTGTGGATCAGGCCGACCACGCTCCACAACAGAAAGAGACGATCGCTTTATTGTCTCGACGTCTTTACGCAATCGATTTTTGAATGCTGTAGAACTGCAACAGCAACTCCATGCAGCTCGCAGAACTACAATAAGCATCTTTATGGTTAGGAGAAGGATACGAGAACTTTTTTCTTTTTTAACTTTTTTCTTAACACTGATAAACAAAAACACATACCATTTATTTATTTTTTTAAGTTTATTTAATCATCTTTCATATATTATAGCATAACAAAACCTTAACATTTGATTAAGTGTAGTTAAAATTATTTTGAAAACAAATTTGCAAAAGGTGCGATTTTTTTGATGCCGAGTGTATATAATCTATTTTTATTATCTATTAAAAGTTTTGTTTTTCATAATGTAGTTTTTTAGACCCCCCCTTGAAAAAATCCTGGGTGCGTTACTGATACATACAACAAAATGAACGAAAATAAACTTGTGTCTGTTTCAGCCAGGAGAAAAAGTTATGATTTTACCGACCGTAAAAGATGAAGACCTCGACAAACTTTTCCCTAATAGTTATGAAAAACGTTCAATGCCGTCTTCTGTCGATTATTTGAGAACGACTACTGATTATTAAACTACACGTTGTTATTTGAATTAATTACAAGAATTTATTTCAGTTAAAAATTTTAAAAACTTTATTATTTTCTTATGCATTTAATTCATATTAGTTTTATACACATGTATAACGATAGTAGTTGTTTAAATTGTATGTAATGATTATTGTCTAAAATGTGCTCAATATATTTTTTCACACATAATTATTTTCTGTTAAGTTGTTATTTAATACTTTTGTATTATGAGGAATGATAAAACTTAGTAACGAATCATTGGATTATAAAAATATATCTTATGAATGATATGGTATAACAGTAAACATCAATTAGGCATTTAATCGATACTTTTTCAAATTGTTATAACAAAACAATATTGAATTCAAATTTACTATTCAAAACAATTTGTTTAACATAATAACTATATTCAAATTCTATTATTTGTTTTGCTTTTAATATGTTCCAAGTTTATTTACTCAATTACGCTCAAATAATATTATTTCTGTTGATGATTATTATTATTATTATTATTATTATTATTGAAGTGCTTTATATGTAAAATTGACTAAGAATCCATATCATGTATCTGAATAAATCACTTATACGAGAATATTTTTTACTTTTCAAATATTTCGTCTACATTTATATCTTAACGATACTATTGTTAAAATAATTATTTATGTACATGAATTGTTAACGGTTAATAGTAGTTGGTGAATGACTACAATTTTTATATGAGAGTTGAATTGTTTAAATATGTTGGTCCATAATTCATTTTATGTATACATATTTATAATTTCTGACCAATCTGTTTTCTACCAGTACTAAATTACATCTGACAGTGTCTTTCAATGTAATTTGACTGACATTGGATGCTTGCTTAAATATTTAATGAAACCGTTCTCAACAGTGACGTATCTAGGATTCATTTTACGGGGGTGTTTTAAAATTTAATAGACTTATGGTAGGCTCCGTCCCCCAACCCTCTCTGTATTACATTAACAAATATCATATATTGATATAAATTATTATATTACTGACAATGATTAAGTATGTGTATAAAACTTTTATACTATAACTAAAATAATAACTTTTTTTAACTAATAATAATAACTTCTGTTAGCACAGATAAAGTACTTACTTTTATAGAAATTCGGTTTAATGAGTAAGTTCAGAGTTTGGTGAAATATAACAAAATACGGTCAATTGGGGTGGGTGTTCTAATATCCATATCATCCCTCTAAATACGCCCTTGGTCCTCAATACTTTATTGTTTGACGATAGAATTTCAAATGTATTACTTTTTTTAGAATTTTCAAATTGACGACTAATCATTAAGAAATTATATAAACATATACACAAAATTCAAATTATTAATTTTAAATAATATAATTAAAAGTGTTTAGACCTATTATTATTATTATTATTCTAACTGGTCAATATTTCTAACTAGTCAGAAATTTAAGTTACTATTATAAATTTCTTGAAATAAAGTAAATTAGAAGTCAATTGATTGTTCAATTTATATATCGTTTCTCGTCGTAGTATTTATAAGTTTGTAAAACCTAGTTTTTAAATAACATCCGTTGTTCCAATAGAATCGTCTCGATGTCAACCAATACTATGGAAATTGTAAAAGTATATATTATATAGTAATGAGTAAAAATCAGTGGATATCGTCTGACGTGTACGTTACATTTCTGCACTAACATATAAGGCATGTATACTAGAAATTATTTTCAAGGCTCCTTAATTTTTTCTATACGTTTAAGCCGAACTTTTCATATTTAGAATGACATTAAATATTATATATACTTTTTAATAATATTTAATTTGTTTACACCTATAGGTATTTATTTTATTTTATACATCAATATTAAAATAAATACAATAATTAAAAAATAATTTTAGGAATAAAGTAATTTTTAAGAACAATCTTTTTTTATCTTGTAAATTCGTCTTATAGTTATAGAATTTACAAATCTTACCGGGCATTTATTTTATGCACTATAAATATATTATTATTGGTTTTATTTAAATGTCTTAACACAGTGACAATGACATTATTGATAATAACAATTGGAGGCCCTTGAGATTTAGAGTTTTGTTATTATAAATTCGGAAACAAACGATGAATCATTGCATTAAATCGATTTCAAACGGAGCTTTACTATTAAACGAATTTCGACGAAATCGTTTTTTGCCGTTTTTAACAGAAAAATTAAAAAAACGTCGGTACATTTTGTGAAAATCGAAAAATCACTTCCCCATAAAGTACTGTGGTAAATTCGCCGTTGGAAAATGGATAACGAACCGAGCGTTTTTTTTCTAATTCGAAAAGTCGTGCGCAGAAGATAACTATAGGCGTGCAGTTCAGCAGTTATTGTAAAACCAATAGCTTATTCGCTCGGGGAATCTAAGAAAAATACAAAACGAAACAGAATACGCGCGTTTTACCAAGTTCTAATCGTCGATGAACTTCGCCACGAATGTTATATGCAAACTATTGTTTTTACGAATTTCTCTTATTTTTTCGACCCTTAGCCGATTGTACACGTTTCGATATTTTTATCATTAATAACATAATCGCGTCGAAAAATTCTTTTTTTATTTCCTTAAAGTAAACAAACACAGTTTTTATATACGTTAGGTATCCGATATAGTATAAAAAGACGCGAATAAAATATATATACACGCACACGTTTGAAATATAATTCCTTGCCCCTCCATCCCCCTCACACTTAAACCGTTTACAGTCGATCGAAAAGGAAAACGCATAGGGGGGTACCACGTTTATTCGGATTGAACTGTGTCTAGTCGTAGTTCGACGGTCCTGTTGTCGATATCGTTCAGCGTCGGCGACGAGAATTTCGATTCCGGTCGAAATTGTTTACGGTACTGTTGCCGGGGCTGAGCGACGACGTCCGCGCACTTGTCGCTGTGCGCCCTGCAATAATCGCTTTCCGTCGTCCCGTCCAGTGGTCTCGGTCTCGGCGCGAAGTGCGCCGCGATCTCTTTCAGCGTTTTGTTCTCGGTCTCGGGCAGGTCCGCGTAGAAGTACACCAGACTGCCGATGCCCAGGACGCCGAACAGCACGAACGTGTTGTAGAAACCGACCGCGTGTTTGAGATCCAGATAAAATTTGGTCATGAGAAAGCAGAGGAAGAAATACACCGCGGAACAGATGCTGCAGCCCAGGTTTTTGCTCCTAGTAAATAAACGAACAAACATTGTTAAAGGAGAGGAAATTCTCGAAACATCGTATTCATTCGGTTGGATAACGTTTCGAAAACAAATTCGTCAACAGGAAGACATAATAATCGAGTTTTTTCAATACACGTGTATTGAATGTGCGTACTTCATTGGGAATACTTCGCCGATGAGAATCCATCCGATCGGCATTACGCCCAGGGACGAGGAGAACGTGGACGCGAAAAACAGCGACAATTTCGCCCAAGACGTGAACTCGGTCGTGTCGCAAAACTGTCCGATGACGCCGATGAGCAGATACGACAACGAGCATATGGTTATAGTCGACAAGACCAAGAACCTTTTGCCCAGCCGGTGTACCAACAGGATCGTGAATATATTTCCCACCACGCTGAACGCCGTGTACACGGACTGTGAAAAAAAAAACCCCGTTTGTTTTTCGATTAATAAAAGCGAATATAATTTCTCTTTTCAGAAATTCTATGGATTATAAAACTTCCGAACACATTTCCGTGGTAGAACACAGTTTTTTTCAAAAACAACTTTTTTTTTTTTTTGTAATATTCAATATTCCAACTCGTATCGTTTTTCTACACAGCACCCATAGACTGTTGGAACGTTAATGGATTACACGGAAAAAGCATATTACCGTGGCCCAAGCAGCATCTACTGGGGCGTTGAACGAAGGGATCACTTCTACCAAGTACGGCGTGAACGGTACGCCGGACATAATGTTCGAGAAGAATACGTAAATCAACATCAGCACGAGCGGTCTCCACATTCCCGGTTGCGAAAATGTAATCGTCTGCCAGGGAGATTTTAATTTTGATCTTTCTGCAAACAAAGAATAAATAAATAAAATAAAAATTAATAATAAAATTATGTATTATTCGTCGCATATCGATTCGATTTCACGTTTTAATGAAACCATCATCGCATTGATGGGCTACTTACGACGCTTTTGCCTGGACCAGGGCCGTATTACCGCTTAGGCTGTGTAGGCTAAAGCCTAGGGCGAAAATTTTTTTTTGGTGTGACCCAAAAACTACGTTGAGATATTATTTTTAAATATAAAATATAAAAACATGCAATAATATAATATATGAAATAATATTATTAGTTATAAAGTGTAAGAAAATATATGTGTAGGTTCTAAAATGGTATACAGGGTGTAACAGAAATATATGAGTTATATATGAAATATAGGAGTTTTCATTCATTATTAATAGTATACATAAAGTATTGATTTTATATTTTTATTTTATTAATGATCATTTTTTATATGGGGTGTGGAGGGTTTTTTACGTATCACTTATAGAAGTAAAATATCAATACCTGTGTAAGTTAGGCGGTAAATTTATTTCAGCCTATGGGCGGCAAAAACCTTAATCCGGCCCTGGCCTGGACCCACCCGTGTTGGATTTTCGACTCGGCCGGGACGAGTGTCCACGATTAACCGGCGGGATTTGAAGGGCCCGGGCACGCGTTGCGGGACAATTGTCGCAGAGACAATTTCGAGAATATTAAACGCAATAATAATAGCGACTGCGAACAGATGGTTCGTCGCAATCTCTTGCCGCTACGGATTCGTCGGCGACTCAGGTCTGCAGGGGAACACCTGGCTGGGCGGGCGAAATAAGTCCAAAACTTTGCACTGACAATATGTAATTGTGTTGGCAGAGTTATTGAAAAGCGTTTTACCGTCTCGTCACGGAGGTTAGCGCGTTTAGAAATTATTAGTCCTTCGTTCGGGCGCCGGCTTAGCGTATCAGAATTAGACGCGTTTTGCCCCGAAAAATGGAAACGGGCAACTGAAGCTGAGATTACGTGTCTTTGACGATAGAAAAGTGAAACATGATAACCTCGAAGCATGCTTTACCGATTTCTACAGACCTGCGTCTTGGGACTACTTGAGAAGGATTGAGACGAGCGCTTTCGGTTTCCTCGGCTAATTTCGTTATACGTAAAGTAAAAAAACAGTGCAGATCTTACGATAGGCACAGAGACGTATTTAGGCATAGGCCCTATAGAGCGGCGACATTTTGGGAACAGCAAATTTTATTGCTTTTTTTTTTACAAAATGAGAAAAAGTATTTTTCGTATTATGATGAAATCAAATTTCACTCATTTTTTTTTTTTAAAGTAGAATACATATTATTTTACCTGATTCAGTCGATTGAGACACGTAATGGACCATTTCCTGAAATTCTACCGCGCATTTTTCTTCGCTCACGTATCCACGGAGTTTCCTTAGCGTCGTCCTTGCTTTGTCCGTCTTTCCTTTGGATAATAGCCACATGGGCGAGTCAGGAGTCTGCGAAATAAAAGTCTCGCTATAATATAATCAGGTCACTGATATATATATCGTTTTATTACGTATACATAAATATATATTTCTTATAAAATTGGATGTTATCGCGTTGATTCGATTTAATTATTTACTGTTTTTTTTTATTAATTTTTTATAAATGTTTAACTGAAAGAATGTTGATAGAACACATATTGCTCGTACGGTCAAAGTATATGATTTATTTTTATTTTCTAAAATATTGATTAAGTTCGTACACAATGTACACTAATATATTGCAATGTATAAAAAGTATTCGATGCGCGTATCGAAAAATCGTAGCCTGCAATACGCCAATAATGTATTCCAACGTTCTCTATCTTCCGAGTAGGTACAAAAAAAAGAAGTTTATAATTATAAATTATAATATATACTATTTAAGAGTAATTTCATCGAACGGTGTACGTTTCTAGTTGGGAATTCGAAGTAATCTCCAAAGATAATCGACCACACCGAATGATGGATTCGTCGGAACGCGTGTGCAGTGCTATTAACTGTCTGTCTGTATGCGGTTTTCTCTCGTCTAGTCGTAGGAGAAACCCAAAAATATATTTGTACATAACGATTAATTCTCAAAAATAAATAGAATTTCTTCAGATAATTTTCATCTAAGTGAATTATTTACTCGTCGGAAATGGTCAATATGCTGAGTCAAAAAGTCAGTAAAAAAAAAAAAACACTAGCTACCTTTTGATTGCAAGTTAATGGCCGGTGTTGCCAAAGCAGGACACGCGGTATAGACACAGGGGAAAACTCACCAGTAATAACGCCCCGATGTTGACGATGGGCATGATAATGGTGACGAGCAACGAAGTCTTCCAGTTGCCGGTGATGGCGTACACGGTGGTGACGAAGAAGTAACCGCTGAAATAGAACACGTTCAGGGCGGACGTCAACGAGCCCCGGAGCTTTGGCTCGCACACTTCGCCGCTGAACGATATGCTCAGACCGGTGGCGAACCCCGTGCTCAGGCCCATCAGCACGGAACACGCGTACAGGGTGCTCACGCTGAGCGGGAACATCACGACGACCAGCACGGACGACAATTGGATGAGGTTGGTGAGCGCCATGCACAGTCTGTGACCGAGCCGGGTTTGGACCAGCGACAGGAACAGACTACCGATAGGCGGCGACAGGTACACCAGACTTCCTGTAAATTTTACTTTCCGGTAAGTGTATACGATTTAGGATTTTTTTTTTTTTTCATCAAAGTAATAAACCGAATTCACGGGATAAGCGCGAACACGAAATCGTACGGGATTTGAATATGCACACTGCTCTTACCGGGTGTTTTTTTTTTTTTTTTGAAATCTGTACCGTTTTTCGTCTGATAACACTGTACCGGAGTCTGTATGTAGAAATTCCAATAAGAGACGGGGATTCACTCTTACGTGCTGGTCATACCAAGTCCGTATAGACGTACTTTGACGACGTTTCCAATACTTTATTTGAAATGTTTTTTTTTTTTTTTTTAAATATATTCTAAAACACTGGATTCGGATTCAGTTCATAAAAATATCCGTTTAGTAATCGAAAATCGATGAAAATGATTTTAAATCCCGGTATTATATTTCAAATTAAATTGTTTTTTGAATAATAAAAGAAAAGATAAAATAGAATACAAATATCCGATATATTACTGTATAAAACCGTAATATTATTAGCGATATTTCTCGCTTGGTTGAGAATTTAGAAATTCGTCGTGGCCCGGCCTTTTTTAGAATTAACTTTGATTCCGTCAAGTGGAAACTCGTTAAAATAAAATATATTATCAATTATAGGATAAATATACCGAACCGAGTAAATTTATATTTTACACACGCGTATTATTTTTATGTTCGCATTTTAAATTACATAGTTCTGTCCATTTGTATGGCGTGTTAGTGGCGTACACTATAATCGTAAAAATATTATCTGCTACGCGTATTAAAAATTTCGTACGGTTTGTAAATTTTTTTTTCTGCGGAGTTGATAATGTGAAAATAATACAATAAATATAACGATAATTGAGCAACTTAATGGATTAATTATAATATATTATTATTATTATTTTAATTTTTCATTTAAAACTTAGTCACGTGGGTATAGATTGAATTTAACACAAAAGGTTATAATAGTTATATTGTAGACACTAGATCAATTTAAAACATCTCGCATAGTCATTATGTATATATGTAAATTTTTTTTCTATCGAAATAAGTTCGGGGTAGGATCGAGGTTATCATCGTGTATATCATAATATATTATATCTAGTGTGTGTGTATGTATATAAATCGCTATATGATTTGTGGAATTTTAATAATAATAATAATAATATAAAAAAAAAACCTATTCGAAAAGAAATAAATCGATAAATTTTTTTTTTAACTCGTTTAAACGATTACGAATCGGATAGAAAGTCAATTATAATTTCTAAAGATTTAAAAAGTTAACAATTTATTCTGGGAAAAAATAAGTCGATCTGGTTAAACATTAATATTTTTTATACTTAACGATAATAGCAGAAACAAAAGACATTAAATAAACCTCGTGTGAACTGATGATTTTTCAAGTAAACTTTTTAAAAAAAAAAATCAAAAGATCAGCTCAAGGGTGAGGCTGTAATTCAAAAGTCTAGGAAATTATTGAAATTAAATCTAAACGTGTTTCGCGACGCTAACCGAAGTAAATCGAAAAATGTCTTGTTTTTACAACTGTGTGCGTGTGTTTTTTTTTTTTTTATTTAGTCCGTGAACAAAATTTTTTCGTGTAAAAACAGTGCTTGCGGAGAACTTCGGCACATTACGTCGTCAATTATTTAACGCGTTTTTCCAGTTTCTTTAAGGGATTTTGGCGTAAATATAATCGAGAAATTACGATCTCCACCACCTTCTCGCGGCGAAATTGTCGACGCGTATTCATTTTGGACGCGAACGGTTTTTCTGGTTTTATTTTTTCCGAGTTCATTACGAGTGTAGATCATACAGCTGCCAATCGGACATTATACGAATTATACAATACCCTATCAATATTACATCATTATTCGTTAATCGGCAATAATAATGACCTACTGTATAGACGTTGATCAGAATCGTTTTTCGGATAACAATGATTCATCATCGTTTGCTTTTGAGTTCATGAGTATTCAACGCGATTGGGAAAATTGCCCGTTTTAGACGGATCGACACTAATCGCATTTTTATATTATACACGCACAAGGCATTTTCTATTGCCGAGTAAAAAGCTCGTCGTGGTTAGTTGTCGACTGTTATTGTTTGGTTTTCGTTTACTTTTCATGTACCCGACGATACTTACTGGTCGAAATCGGTAACAAAACGACAAATCTTATACGGAAATTTTAAATATATTTTTTTTTTTTTACACGTTGTTTTTTATTTATTTTATTTTAAACAGTTTCTTAAAACTATTTCATACAGAGAAATATCAATTTTTTTTTTTTTTTTTTTTTACGTTTAGCGCGATCGCCGTACAAGTATACTAATTAACAAAACATCACCGCTTTAATACGTGGGAAGGGGAGAAAAGATAAAATAACAATTACGAACGTCGATTTGTACGATTTCGCGATTTATAATGGATATGATGGGGCCATCGAATAATGTATATTAAATTCATTTTTCTCCATAACATTCTATTGAACAAGTTACATTATAAAATGTCTGTAAGAATCTTATATTGAAATTTTGTCATACGTTAAACCTCCCCCGACGGGAAATACATTCGTTTCGAGTACTCGAAATCGATATTTACGAGTTTGAAAACGGTACCGTACAAGAAATATGAAATATATTGTAAAATTTTGTTGTTGTGTATAAAACAGGGACCGGTACCGAACCGAAATCGACCGGTTCCATCGACCGGAACCCCGAAATAATAGTGGAACCGTAACCAGTGTCCTTTTAACCGGAACCGGAATCGTATACCGGAATCCGTATTGTAAGACCGGTTGATATCGGTTCCAAATCTTCAATTTGTTGAAAATTACAAATAGGGGATTATTATTATAATTATTATTATTATTATAATTATTTGAACACCGTGTTGGAGACACAGAGCATTTAATATTTTGTTTCACATTAACGAATTATTAGACATTGCTGTAATAGTTTCACGAATTTCGTTGTATAATGCCCATCGGAATAGCGCATTCGTTGTATTATACGCATCAATGACAACAGTGACAATGTTATTTACTGGAATAATAATATACGCAGTAAATATCATAAAAAAAAACAGTAAATTTTTAGTAGATGGTGTTTTGATATTTATGTTTAAACCACGGGTATATTTACCGTGGCGTTTACTATTTACGTATTCGTATTGGTTTCGTTCGTTAGAATTATGAATATTATACAATAAATAGACACGGAGTTGTACACATATATTAATAATATATACTTTAAAGAAACCGGCATTACCCGTTATTTCTGAGAATCGGTTAACACCGCGGTTCCCGAACCCAATTGCAGATAATTCAGAAAAACAAGAAACGAAACCGAAATGTTCGATTTCCAAGGACCCGAACCGGAACCAAGAATGATATTATTTCGTTCTCAGTTCCAGTCGCTGACACGAAACATAATCGAACCGACGATGAGCGTGATTCTACTTCAAAAACGATTATAGTGTTCGCGACGGAGCGTCGACGATGCCCCCCACCTGACCTTTGGCCAACCAAACGCGACAGCCGACGACATTTATTTTTATAATATTATTTCGTAAATCGTTTTTAACGTGACTCACCGACCCACGACAACTGTTCGTTCGTTATGCCCGGTATGGTATTCTCGCCTTTCCGGTTCATGGCACCGATGATTATCGTCGGCATCAATATGTCTATGCCTTGTTGCACGTTCAAGAAGTACGTCGTCGTCAACACCAAACACTGCAATCACGTCGTGTCATCAATGAAATCTCGTTATTTTCCATCGCATTTATTATTTATACACTACTGGCAAACGGTAGTATCAGTCGACCGAATTTTTTTTTTTTTGTCTTTTATTGCTCGTCGAGTTCGTAACAACGGGGGGGGGGAGGGGAAGAACCTCGTTCGTTGACTTCGAACGTTAAAAATTAAGGGAGGAGGAGGAAATCTTAACCCGTGACACGCGTGTACAGTCCGGGGAAATGTACACTTCGACCAATATCCGTTTCCGATGTTGTACGAAAAACATAAAAATTTATATTTATTTATTAGACTTAATTGTACGGATTTAATTTTTTTCTCCGCGACATTCCAAGCGAATTACAATAACGCGACGATTTGCGTAACGTTTTTCCGAAAGACCATTAACCGCATAACATATTAAATTATATATTATTAAAATACATATTTCACGTCATTATATATACGTAATATTATATTCGTAATCGTTTTACTTGTGCCAATGTGGATTTTATCCCATAACCGAAATCCACTCCACTTCTTTGTTTCATTTGTATTCTCTGTGATCGTCACTGTCCGTTCGTCACCGGTCACACCGACACTGAAAACAAAAGTGATTTCTCGATCACGTTCGTATTACGGACGAAATAAATAAGGTGTCGAAATAAAAAGCGACGTGTCTCGGAGGAATTCGTCGGTCCAACGACACATACATATATATTATTTTTTCTTATAAAAAACGCGAATAATAATCGGACGAATAAAAAAAAAAAAAAAAAAAAAAAAAATGGCGTCAATACACGTGAAATACGTGTTTCTACGATTGTTTTTACGTGTTGGCGAATTTAACAGATAGGTGCGGTATACACGTGCACGTATCACACTACTCGCGCGGTTACTGATAAAAAAAAAAAATTGTTGTTATCTATATGGTCGGGAAAACATTTTTTTTTTTCCTACTCAGAAGAACGTATCGCTCGAAACGATAAATATTTTTCCCTACTCGTCCCATAGGAAATATGCGCGTAGCAGTTTGGTTTCGAATTCGCGACGACAAACGTATTTATAATAAATATATCGACCGGCGACAATCGAATCGATCATTTTTTTTTTTTTTTTTTTTTTGTCTTCCCCGTTTTCGGTGTAAGACTAAAACTCGCGGCGGAAGGTATTTAAATAATTCGAACGCGCACTCCGTTATCTCGGGACGTGCGACGATTCGAGAAAAAAAAAGAACGAAACGATCAGGGGAACGTTGTACGAGACAATTTACGGACCGTGTTCACTCTTCTCGGGAAATTCAAAACAATTAAAAAAAACTAATCGTAAAACGTCCCGTAGACGAGATTGTCGGGATAATTGTAAAAAGCAGAAATCGTCGCGTTGAAACACAGTGCAGCGCGTCGTTGTGCACCGTTTAATCCCGTATTCAACTGACGAGACGGGCCGCGGCGGTTGTGTCCGTCACTATGACATTTATACAAATAACTGCTCGCGAATGATTATTATTATTATTAATATTATTATTATTATTTTTGGGAATAAACGTTTTGGATAAATTCGTAAGTGCCGTCGTACAATAACGTAAAAAAAAAATACACAGGCGACCGATTTCGACGGATAAAATGTCCCTCTTCTAACACTTCTATACCGCAGTTATATACGTCTCGTTAAAATAACAATAATAACAATAATAATAATAATAATATTAATAATAATAATAATAACAATAACAATAATAATAAAAATAATAACAATAATTCAAATCAAAACGGACTTACTCGGCCGAAATTGGCAACAGCAAAGGTCGCGGTTAGATTGTATTAAAAAAAAAAAATGAATAATAATAATAATAATTTCGTAACACGAATTCTTCTTGTTGTCGTAATAATATATCGTCAAGGACGGTGCGACCAAGTGAGTATTTTCCCGTCGTTTTCCCCGGCACGCATCGAAATTACCGGACGATACGTGTTGAACACTCGGCGCGGACGATCGGAGAAGAGAACAAATTGACAACGCGTCATTTATTTCGGCCACGGGTTTTTTTTATTTTTTTCTCCGGAGTCGTGACACGGCTTCGTGTCCGTACGGTCGCGTAAAACTTTTCGATAATATAAGCGCGAGCGCGTCCTAAACCGAAATATCCGCGGCACCTCGTCTCCGGCTACTCGACGCGCACTGCGACACAGCGTTCGCGACGATCGTCCACGATCGTGTTTTTATAATACAACGAATGCGTGTAATTATTATTATTATTATTATTATTGTTATTGGTATTATTGCCTGATTAATCTGTAAACGTTTAATCTGTACACGGTTTGTGCGTCAAAGTACCGCTGGGCGAGATAAACGCGAGGTTTAATAAACGCCTAGGCCGAGAGGTCGACCAGAGGTTTTATTCGTTCGGACAATAAATAAAAAAAAAAAAAAACCGTTTTGCGGTTATTGAAGTGTGTTGCCGGTCGCGCGCGAGTGAGAATGAATTTACGTTTTTTTTTTTTTTAAAATGTTTTTACTCAATTAAATGCACGATAAAGCCGACGGAAAGAACCGAAATACGGACAAAGAAATGTCTCGAAAATGAATGAACGCGGGAGAAAAGATTTTAATAATATTTTCGCGTATACAAAAGATGGTATACAAATGAGGAAGACCAAGCCATTAGATCGTCGTCATGTTACCCGCTTGTGTAGATCGGAACATTTTAATTATAATTGTAACGAACGCGTTATGCGTTTCGATACGACTATATAACGGTACACCACGGCGTCCAGATTTGCGGTTATTATTGCACCGAGCACGTTAATAAAATATAATAATGTCTGACGAATTAATTCTTATAATTTAAATCTCTTTTATTTTTATTGTGTATCAAAAAAAAAAAAAAAAATACGCAAATTTTCTCCTATACCGATATAAATTAATGAATATAACAAATATATATAGTCGATACTTTAATCAAATCCAAGTTAAACTGATTCCGTTTGTCGGTATTTTTCACGAAACACGTGCTATAGTTTATCATTTGATTAATTCGCGCATAACTGTTTATAAATGTAATGAATTTTACCGAGACTGGATGAGTTGACTAAAATTAAGTTACGGTACAAGTCGAGTTCGATAAGAATTCTATTTTCGACTTCAAAAGTTTAAAGTAAAAAGTAAAAATTCGAATTAGTTTAAACCCGGAAATCTTCTAATTATCGTTAAAAACCAAAAACTTCTGGTCGATTTGTATTAACTCGGCAACCAAAACATATTTTACTCTAATTCTCTGTTCAGAGACAACGTTTTTATTGATCTCGCGAACGATTATAGTGAAGAAATAATTAAAAACAAACAAATCAGAGGCGTTACAGATACAGTTGACGTTTATTCATTTTTATTGAATAAAATCGTTAATCGGTTATTATTAACAGGAAATATTTAACGGTTGAACTTGAGAATTGGCGGATAAGACGCGAAGAAGTTGTCGCCGAACAATTTCTCAACGTAAATCGAGACGTTTGGGATTTTTATTATAATCTTCCGTTTTCTAAATTCGAATAAATATCACTCGATTAATTGTTATTTGATTGACGTGCAACTGGTTTATTTTAAACGCAGCCACCAGAGAAGACATTTAAAAAGTACACGTGCTGTTCTCCCTCGCAGTGCTCGCAATTATAATTATCGGCATTCGCGCCAATATCGCGATTATAATAACAAATATTGCGGCTCGCAAAGATCACCGCGAGTGCAAAGGCTTTGGATGACGGACACCGCGGAACATTTCATATTGATCTCGGTTTTAAATCACCTACAGCAATGCAGTCTTGTTTAACGCGCGTCGAAAACGATTTGTGATGTATTGCGAGTGTTTTACGTTTTCTTTGTACACGATTATCATTTAACTTTAAAATCGTGGAAACATCACTGAAATCCGTTTACATCTCGTTCATTGGAACGCGTCTTTCGTGGTCCTTCGCGCGGTTTTTATTGACTCGGCTTTTTAATACGCGTTCAACGTACGTTTTCAAGGTTCGTCGGCTTTGTCTTAGTCATTCCACACACTCATCAACACTCTATGCTATTAAAATACCAGCTGTTTATCAGCCTACAGGCTGAACGCGTGATTTCGACTCAAACTCCCTCGGCGAATCTGACCGCATTGAATCGCTTCCTCTTCTCGTCACCACTCATTAATACGTCAAAGTCGCCCACCCCTCCACGCCTTTTATTCCGCAATAATATTATTAATGTCACTAAAGCCACCGCGAATATTAAAAATAAGACATCATTTAATGTCAAAATATTGAACGATAGAGCCCCCCCCCTCCCACATACATTCAAAACACGTTTAATACGCATAATTATTGTTGTTTGTAAATATTACTACTGATCGACACTACGTATTATAAACACACATAATCTCCTCGTTTTATAAATATCGTATTGATTCGATCATTTAATTGACGGAATTTTACGCACCGGGGAAATAGTGATAAACATTTGACACTGACCAAATTGAAAACGTCAAGGAATACGATTAGAATATTCAGTTATTCGATAAGTCGCTGAATTGAGCAAATATACTTTATGTTTTCAATAAGTAAACAATGTAAAATATGCATATGGTATGCACATTGGGGCTATATAGATTTGTATAGTTTTATTCCAAAACTCTGTAAAAGACGAACACCAAAGTATTCAGTTTAAAAAAAAAAAGAAAAGAAAAATTCCAGTAAATTACTAACAAACTGTTATCGCAGAGTTGTGTTTGTAGTATGCAAGAACACATGGAAACGAGTAGAGATTTTTTTTTTTCATTCGCTCAGAAAAAAATTATAAATTTGACTCTATCGTTTAAAAAACGGTTTACGGTTACTAAACTTACTTGAAATAATAAATACCATCGGTATTCGCTTGTTAGCTTTCTCGCGAACACGTCAAATATACGCGAGTTGCGAAAACAGAAGACTTACGAATATAATATTATAAAAGAGTGAGGAAACTGTTTCTCTGTTTACGACGAAGAAATCGAAAAATATGCTTATGATAAATTTAATTTAACATTTTTATTTCATATATAAAAACTATTATTTAGCAATTAACACGGCGCGTAAATCGTTTTATTTATAGAAAATATGCACAGAAAACGAATTTATGCGAAAAAAAAAAAATAAATAACGAGCAATTAATTTGAAATACTTGAGATTATAAATCATTATATGTAATGTGCGTTTATAAATAAAGACGATTCTGAGCGAAACTCGCGGTTTATCTAAAAAAATAATCAAGTTCGTGGTTTGCCGATTTCTAGAAAACTGTTGAGAAAAATTATTTTAATTGACCTCTTTATATAACACTGTCTGTATTCAGTTTAATACACTTTTACTGCTTCGACAAATAATTGTAAAAACACTACGACGTAAAACAACTAATAGAATATAAAATATCATCATTACATACATACATATATATATATTTTTTTCTTTAATCAGAATCCAAAATACGTTATTTCATTGCATAAATATGTACGAAGTGGATTTTTTTTTTTTTTTTTTAAATGCCTCCTTTATACGAATTTCAGAGAATCTTTAGGTTTTTACATAAATTCCGTTCCAGTCACTACTGTTATGCATACTTTTGGAGAAATAAATTTTTTTTCTCCAAATTCACGCGAATTTCGCATTCGAATTCTAATGGGGGGTTTTTTTTTTAGGATGTTCGTAAAGACGAATTATAAATAGTTTTTTAACAGTTTTAAAAGACTATTAGAATTTTAATAAATTGTCGTACGAACGGGACGAAGTGTATACATAATAACATTTGTTTGGTTACTATTAATATAACTGATTCACTCAATGACTAATCCGTTTATTATTATTATTATTATTATTGAAGAAAATCACTGCTACGGTTTTAAATTGAATTTGACATCGACCCGATCACGCGGCCATAATGCAATATCAATCGAAACATTTAATAACATTGCATAATATAGCAATCGGCATTGACAAATAAGCGCGTCTTATAATATTAGAAAACCACGTGCGAACTTCGTTCTCGTCGAATTATCCGATATTTGACCGGAGACATCGGATCAGAGATCAGACTGCGTAATAAACTCACAACATTATCTAGTAGGTACGTATTATAAATGAAAAAAAAACATTTATTTTTTAAGTCATATCACATATTACATTATATATTTTAACATGAAATTAAAACGTCTATTATTTTACAATAATAGTATTTCGACGTATTTGTTGACGCGTACGTCACGTACGTTTGATTTTAATATAGTGATATTTGTTTTCCGGATTATTTTCGCTGACCGTTGTCGCTGCTTCAAACCGGGGTTTTAAAACGAAAAAAAAAAGAACAAAATGTAGATTAATGTCTTAAACGACACTGTAAACAGTAAACCGCGAGTATGTGTTTTCAATATTTCACAAACTGAACGATTTCTCTCGTTATAAATAATATAACACGTATAAAATGATTTACGAGCCGGGGGTGGACTTTTTTTTTTTTTTTTTTTCTTGTAAAACGTTTCAATATTATTTATTATTTAGGCCGTTTGGTTTTCGATTTTCGTAGTTTTCCGTTTGAATTGCTCTGCGATCTCGTTGAGCGTTTTGTTCTCGGTCTCGGGCAGTTGAAAGTACAAATACACCAGACCGATCAGGCCTACGGCGCCGAACAAAACGAACGTGTTGTAGAAACCCGTAATCGCTTCGAGGTCCAGATAGAACTTGGTCATCAGGAAACACAAGATGAAGTACGTGGCCGAACTCACGCCGGACCCGACGTTTTTACTCCTGGAACACGACAATAACAATATATATATAATATATATATATATATACTATTCTGGGCAAAAAGTAATGTTATTGATTTCATATTAATAATACACAAACAGGTGAATAATATTTTATTCGTCCAAATATGTTATTGTGTCTCCACTTCAAAGCGATTCTCGATTATTCTCTTAGACGTGTGATCACAGGCGATTGTCTCCCCCCGGGTTTTTAAGAGGTCATTTCGCATTTTTATTACTCAATACGCGTATAACCAGAAGGAAAAGAACGCGCGTACCATCGCTATCGGGAAATGATTAACTCGAAATTATTATTAATAACAATAAATTGCGAAAAAAAAAAGAAAAAGCCAAGGGCAAGTGAATTTCCTCGATATTACTATACGTGTCTTTCAGTTTTCTGAATTGAAAATTCTATTCCCTCTCCTCTATTCTTCGGGTGAATACAGGGAAAAAATCGGCAAAGTGTTTTTGAAAAATGTTGCGAAAAAACGGTATAATATAGTTTCTCACGTGAAACTTTCCTTTGACATACGTCTACGGATTATGAGGTAATTATTATTACTTCATTGGAAACAGTTCGCCCATGAGGATCCACACGACGGGCACGATTCCCATCGACGAAAAGAACGTGGACAAGAAGAACAAAACGATTTTCGTCCACGACGAGGCCGGCGACGAGGGCCAGAAATTGCCGATGGCTCCGATCAGTAGGTAACAGATCGAACAGGTGGCCATCGTGCTCAACGCGAGAAATCTCTTTCCCAGTCGGCTTATGAATATTATCGTCAGCACGTTGCCCGCCACGCCACACGCCATGTACACCGTCTAAATAATAACACACGCGGCAAATAAAATCCAATTCGTTTCGTCGTGGCATGGTCTGAGACTCTGTTCGAATATTGTCGAGCGAGTACACCACAAGACGCCGTATAAAATTAATTAATATTGTTGTTACGATATCGCGGAGGGAAAACGAAATAGTTTCCATGTCGTACCACCGAATGGCATAATACAATTTTTCTTTTGGACTTTGATCGCGTGAATTTATATTGAAATATCTTTTTATAAATCAAAGTAAAAACGCTTTAAAATATCATTTGCAATAACCTCGCAAGTACAAAGCAATAGAAGTAATTGTAGAATTTATAATCTAGGTCTTCCTTACACATGGTTTGGGTACACTTGACCGAAACAATGTAGAAAACCAACGTTTTCTGGAAAAAAATAATTTTATCGTTTTTTTTCACCAAACTTTTTAAACACCACTTGTAAATAATTTATATAATGACGAGTGGAAATTGAAATAGTTCTATGTCGTATAAGTCTTTTTTTCATAATTATTATTACTATATATAATATATAATCACAGAGGTTGAATACGCTCTTAATTAAACTTTTTCGTTGCCGCCTCGCGGTATATTTCGTGTAACACATGAACAGTAGTGAATAATACGGTGTCGTCTATAGTCAGGTTATAGATGACTTTTATATGATTTAAATACCGTCGCCCAAGCTGGATGGAAAGACGCTTCAAATGTATCGAACACGGATATCAGATATGGAGTGTACGGTATTCCGGACAACAAATTGGTGAAAAAAATGAATATCATGATCATTTGCAACGGTTTCAACGTTTCTGGTTCAATTAGATGACTGTAAAACGAGTCGTTTGGAGTAGCGATCTTTTCCGTTTCCCCTGTGTGTAAAAAAAAAAAATGTTCTTTCTTAAAAACAACTATTTATATCATAATAATATCGTTTACAACTGATAAATAGAATAGAAAATCGGGTTCGTAAGAGATGTCTTTAAAGTATATAAATAATAATAATAAAAAAAAATGTATTACAATTCGATTTGTTTATAACGTTTAAACGGAATATAAAAATCATTTTGTTTTCTAGTATTTAAAAGGAACGAATTCCAGCATGAAATCATTTTATATATAATACAATAATTCTTTTTGAAATCATAAAAACCACATTATACAGTGTATTACTGTAAGTTTGTCACCTGTTTGAAGATTGTTTAAATTAATTTCGGACGCGTAACGGACCATGTCTTGAAATTCCGCAGTGCATTTTTCCTCGTTAGCGCCACCTCGGAGTTTTCCGAGAGTCTGTTTCGACTCGTCCGTCCTTCCTCTCGACAACAGCCACATTGGCGAATCTGGAGTCTGAAATCGATTAGAATATTTAACCCGTTTATAGTATTTTTTAAAATTTGTTTCTAACTCGTGCAATCGTTCTTGAAACTTTTAAACCACTCGAACATTTCAAAGCGACTTCAAGAGTCCTTTCCAAATGGAGTTATTTTTTTACCATTTCTTAAGTTTCAGTTACATTTTGACCAATTTTCGTACACGACTTAACGTGCAAACCGTTTGTTCGTTTATTTCGCATATATTTAATCACTCACAACATTATACCGATATTCGATACCGTTTTTAGATTAACATACGTTCAAAGTGTTCATATTGTAATGTATGATATATATATATTGATTTTTTTAGTTTATAACAGTATAATGATATAACTTATATCCGTATTCGTATCGGAAATGTTTGTAAAGACCTTAACGTAAAATTGACCTAGATCAGAGCACTCTGCGGCACTAATAAATTCAAATTTTAGTTACGCCCTATATGCTATGTGCTACGCGTTTTATAATCTCTGTTCTCGCGTTAAATGTTTCGTGTTTCTCGAAACGAATTCGTATTTCGCGCGCCAATTAAACTACACGTAATATCATAATTAATATTTGTTCTTAAAAAAAAAAAAATAAAAAACAATATCGGTTTGCGCTCACCTTGAAGAGGAGTGCGGTGTTCAACAGCGGCACGACCACGGTGATGAGCACGGACAATTTCCAGTCGGCCGTGATGGCGTACAGCATGGTCACGCACAGGTAACCAGCGAAGTAGAACAAGTTCAGGACGGAAGTGAGCGTGCCCCGGAGCTTTGGCTCGCAGACTTCGCCGCAATAAGATATCGAGAAACTGGTGGCGAAGCCCACGTTGAATCCCATCAGCGCCGAGCTGGCGTACAGACCGACCGGGCTGTTGGTGAACGACGACAGAGTGATGATGGACAAAAGGTGTGTGACGTTTGACAACATCATGCACGTCTTGTGTCCGAAACGGTCCTGAACGAAGGACACCACTACGCTGCCAACCGGCGGGAACAAGTATATCAGACTTCCTGCAAGCACCGTCGACGGGGTTGTACGAAACGTGAAAGCAATATATTTACCCCGAGGAAAACGACACTCGATTAATTATTATAGAAAAGTGTTCTGGACTGGTAATATTTATGTCGTGCGATTCGTGTGTAGCTTACAAACTCCGTTCCAAAATATAAATATAATGAGAAAATCGTTTAGCGCAATATTATTAATATACAAAACATCGATTTCATTGAACTGAACAGTATTTCGCGTATTCCGTATAAATAATTCGACATCGAAAATCGATGTCCACGCGTACATTCTCCGTTGATTTTTAATATCATCTCGAATTACCTTAAATTTTCGACGAGAATTAAAATACGATCTGTCGTTAATCTCCTCTCCGTATTATTGAACGGAATGTGTAGTTATTCTGTTTTACGTGGAATTATCCGGAAATTTTTTATTTATTTATTTTCATTTTTTAGCATTCAGACTCACGTGACATTCGGTATAATTAAATATTGGTAAAGATATTTGAACAATTTTTATTTCCATAACATTTCGCATTATAATTGATATTGGTAGAGCTAAAATTTAACATACTTTTTAAATTCAAACAACGGGGAAAAAATGGTTTTTTTCTCACTTGTAAAAATGTAAAAAGTGAACGCACTCGGCTATTTCTCAGCATATTTACTTACTATTACTAGCAATCATCTCGGTATTGAATTACGTGTGATTTTTTTCTAACTGTTGTTCTTACCGCGCAATAATCTCTCGTTAAAAAAAAAAAAAACAATAGTCGGCCCAAAAAATGTGTTTATTCCCCCGTATTTGCGTAAAGCTTACTCGTGAAGTTATAATCATCTGTTAAACACAAATTTTGAATTTTTCCATTATTTTCTTCTCAAACGACATCAATCTTTAGTAAAATATCGGCTAAACACGTTATTATTATTATTATTCTCATTATTGGTCATGAGTACAAAATTAATACGACCTGTGTAATATACGTTTCATAGGAAAATGCAATTGCGATCGCGCGATTTATCGAAATATATTATAATGATATTCCAAGGGCGATTCTTTTTTTTTTGTTTTTTTAAACGTACTAACGAATTGAGCAACTCTAACGTAGAAAAAAAAATTTTATAAAAACGATTCCGTAACGAATAGAGACGATCAAAGTGTATAGCATTTTGACAATTTCGTAAACAAAACTCTGTGCGCATATCGCTCCTACTATTATATTTATATATATATATATATATATTATTATTATTATTAACTGCGCGTCGTTTTGCGTTGTTATTATTTTTTTCTTACACCATATCAGCAGACGTTCCCGATGTCTATCGAATTAATTCGAATAATTACACGAAAATATACACACTGTGTCCGTTAATGACCGTATAACACACTAGACACGTGATATTATATTCAAGACATTTCAATACATTATGTTCAACGATTAATATGTGAAATTAAATTCCGTGTATCGATGACGGGCACGTGTTACGACGACCGATTATAGCATTTTTTAAATTGCGCAAATTTTTTGTTTATACGCCCACTTGTGTCCGATAACAATATTACTAACTGACGATTGTAACGCGTATAAAAATAATTACGTTTTACGACATAATATTTCGTTGTTTTCAATAGTCCTTTTATCAGGACCGGCCGAAGGTTTTTTGCCGCCCTAGGCAAATCTAATTTACGCTACCCTATGCAATAGTTAATTTTTTTGAACAATGAACATATACAATTCAGCATACTATATTATATTATATATATTATAATAATTAAATCACTTTGGTTCATTTGAAATTTGCCGCCCCCACACTAGTGCCGCCCTAGGCGACTGCCTGTTTTGCTACCACATTGAGCCGGCCCTGCCTCTTATTATTGTAGTAGTCAAAGACTTTACGCATAATGTTATGTCTTAATTTTGCAGGAGTGTCAAGGAATTTTTCGCAGATCTGACCAAGATATTCGCTTTTCCAGTTTGTTTTTTATATATATATAAACAATGTGAACGATACAAGTCAAAAGTCAATTTGAATAAGGTTTAAAACAATATATCGATACCGTTCGTAGTTTTGAAATTTTAGTGAACTTTATTCATCTATTAATTACAGCGGCGATGTAAAACCTCCGGAATTTAATGTTCAAGACATTTTTGGAAATTTCCGAAATTCAAGAATTAAAAGGTATTTTTTAATATAAATTATTTTTTTTAATTAAGGAAAAATTAGAAATATTGGTTGAATTTCGATGTATTATATTTCGTGACGTTAATAGTATTTATTGTATTAAATAAATATTTTATTTTCAACGATAAAATCTTAATTAATTTACACAAAGAATAAATTGTTCACACTCTCGGCTTTGCGCGTCTCGTCAGATCGTCAATTATAACCGCAAAATTTCTATCGTCATTCATTTTTGCGCGGTAATATAGCATTCGCAGTGTTCCTTTGTTTATCGAAACGAAATTAATGTAAATAAAAACAAAATAATAAAAATGTTGCCTTGGAAATTTCTAAAACGAAAATTTCCAACTCACATCACTGAACTACAGACAAAATTCAATAAACCCGGGAAGAATATTTCGTTATTCCGAAAGCCGGTCGCTCGCTTTAAATGGACTCTACAGTAATAAAAATTTACTTGTTATTTCAACACTTATATGCTTGCGTTTAATGGCCACTGGTTCCGTGTAAGTCTGGCCGCCGCTAGATCGGCCAGATCCGTAAACGCGTCTATTAACCACCATCATACTGTCAGTTTTCAGTTTCTTCGAAGACGTTGCAGTTTTCAATGAGGTTTGACGAGAAATGTTTTCATTTTTTTCAAATTCCAGGGTCGTGTTAAGGGGAAGGGCCTCAATGAAGCGGCAAAGGCAGCATGAATTCAAGGGAGGGAGCAGCAAAAAATTAATTTAAACGGCGTAATCCGTAATATTTTTATTTTGTTTACGCACAATTTAAAATATAATAATCAATGGTTATTAATTAAGTAGGTAAATTATAAAAAATATATTCTTTAATATGCATTCTTTATGTCTTAATAATTAACAATATATATATTATATAAGTAGGTACCTACTGTCTTTCACCACAGATTATAATATATGTTATATAAATATTATATGTATAATCAATGTCACTAATTACTACTATATTTTTCGTTCCAGCTCGAATATTGGTTTTGTACGCGTATAATTTATACACGATGTCGGTATGGCTCTGTTTGTAATTTGTACGTCATATTCAATTTACCACAGTAAGAATATTTTCAAAACATTTTGAAAACTAAAAGCCCGAGAAATAATATCTATTTAATGTATACCAGTTATAATTTAATATGGACTGCTAGTTTGGGGTGGATTAGGTGACAGTATAATAAAAAATTGCAGACAAATCAGAACAACGTTATTAGAATCTGTTTAATTGAATCTTCTTGACACGGATCTACGAAGCAAAACTATTGGTGTTCTTCCGATTAATGTATCTTTACAAAAAAGTAGCAATTATGTTCATTTTTAAGAGTGTTATCAAAGGCGAAGAAAGGAAATTTTATGATGGCAAATGAGAATGTAGACTTTATAATATTCCAGTAAAATGCACACGTAAAGCATTTGGTCAGTCTTTTGCAAATTATTTAGGACCAATTTGTTTTAACTCTATGTCGTATTTATACAAAAAAAAAGTCTACTGCTCCAAAGGTAATCCTAAAAAAAATTATAACCACTGGTTACTTTCTTAACTAGCATAATTTATTCCTAATTCGTTTGTTACAGATTCTGTAACATACGTTTGTATTTTGTATTGTAATTTCTAATTGAAGTTTTATTTAATATCTATAATTGTATACTTGTCTACTCTAATTATTTTCATACTTTCCAGTATTGTCTTTTTTGTATTACACATATAAGCGTTTCTTCTTGTTTTAATTACATTCAATTTTGTTACTCACTATCTCAACACAAGCTATAGCTTAAAGAGATAGTTATTCTTATGATTTATGTTTATATTGTATGTATTATGTAATTTATTTAAGATTTTTAAAATGCATATATATATATGTATTTTTAAAATTGTATTTCCTAAATTAAGCGCATAATTAAAATGCTTTCGAAATCTCAGTTTTATAGTTATTATAGAATGTTAGTTTTTCATTAAATGTGTTGTCCTATTATCTTGTTTATTTTTTGATCGTGGATAATACACGTACAAATGGATTAAATATTTTGGGGATAACATTTTTAAATATATTTTAAATGTGTTAGAATATTTTTCAACGCCTAAAGTATAGTAAAAAAAAAAAGAAAAAAAAATCTTGAATATTTTAAATTTGTTTATGTGGGTCATAACCCCTGCCCCTATCTATTTGCAATAATAGCATCAAAAATTGGCAAAAATTGGTTGTCCTAGGTACCAATAATGGTTAGCACGGCACTGTAGAATCCGGTCGATTTTTCGTGTAAGAATTTAATTCGTACGGTCTATCTCCATGATATGTGTACACATATATATTATGTGTTTGTGCGTGATTTTTTGGATCTTTCTCAATTATTGTGCAATATTGTTATATTTTTGTATATCGCACTAAATCGGCGTTTACAAGATCGTAGCCGACGAAAACTGTTATTGAAAAGTATATTTCTGTGCATTTTCAACAGGTTTTTTACAAATATACGAGCTACATAGATATACAAGTAGGAATGAAACTGGAATTTACAGCGCACACTGATCTTATCTTTATATAATATAATCTAACACGTGCGTCTGTGTGTTTTAAAGACTGTTTAGTGAAAATTACTCTTTGAACGCTTCTATTATTAACTTCAAGGATATAGGCTGAAAAATAATATTGTAGTTATCTTACTGTAATACTATTTTTCAAACTCGTTATATAAATTTAATATAAAAAAACGTAAATTATTAAGTTGAAAATTACTTTTAATTTCAAATGATGAAATTTAACTAAAAAAAAAAAACCAACTCAGTCTGATTATCATTTTAAACGGCAAAAATGGCATGAAAAATAAAATAAGAACTCCCAACGTATTTGATATATCAATTAGTCTTATATATTATACAAAAAAAAAAAAATCTATTTAGCGTATGTGTGTATGACGTTATAACGTCATTATTATGTATGTATATTTATATTATTATGAGTCGAGACTTTCCTACTATTTCCTTATTCGCAAATAATATACATTTTTGGACACTTATTTTAAATATTTTGTTTTCCTTCGTTTATTCGAAAACATATTGTGAAAACTTTTCAAATATAATTTCTTTCGAAAACTGAAACACCAGACAAGATCATTAATGCTACACTCACCGATCCAAGACATTTGTTCTTCGGATATGTCCGACAGAGAATTGTCACCGGTATTGCGTTTGTCGGTCAAGGCTCCAATGATTATTGTCGGTGTCATCATGTCAATACCGACTTTCATGCTGAACAGATACGTCGTTGTCAAAGCCGTGATCTATAAATCGTCAAATAATAATACTATATTTGTAATATATATATAAATACAGTATATTAATACTGTATTTGGAATGGTTTTTTTTTATGTATTAAAAATACTATTTTTTTTAAAAATATTTTTTCTTAAAAAAAGTCTTTTTAAATCATATACTTAAGTAAGTTCACCGTTTAAAATTCACAAATAAATGAATATTCGATTGCAGTGCAATCAATCGTAATGATTAATTTTATAAACCTAATCTAACCTTAACTATACCCTTTACAAATTCATTCGGAGTTTATAGTAATTAATTAGCAGTGACAATATTTTTTTGAAAAATTTTAGATGAATTTTGTTTTCAGTCGAGAGTGAACGTTTTCACTGACCTCCAGCGGAAAATTCTTTTGATTTAAACATAATAAATGATTTAAATTTGTAGTGTCGTACGGAAACTACGAAAAAATCAAAAAAAAAAAATCGCGGGATATATTAATTGAAATAGAGCTGAAAAATGTGCACTCTTAACTGAGAGATACATAAGGACCCACTTCAGTGAAAATGTAAAAAAAATCAGGGAGCAATTTGAACACCCAAAATCTCCCCTGGCTACGCCACTGTACACACGGTGTTGCCGTAGTCATAGACGAACAATGTTCGCGTTTGCCCGCCTCGCATGTGTGTGTATGGTAACTGGTAACTGGTAAGTGGTGTGTGTCTCACATAAATACACGGTATTTTTTCTGCGGGCAGAAGCAAGAACAACATTGTTTATCTCTAACTGCGATAAACACACCGTGTGTTTATATCACACATAATACACACGCAGTGGTGTAACCAGAATTATGCGATGGAGGGGTTTTAAGATTGTGATGAAACTATTGGTTTTTACATTTTTTGTTAGATTTGTTGCTCAGTGCTCATATTCCTAATGAACCATGAAGTATAAATGACGATTTATACTTTAACGATTCAGTAAAAACGTAAAAAAAAATCAATGGGGGGAGGGAGGGTTTAAACACCTTAATTCCACCCTGGCTACGCCACTGACGAATATTGTCGTATATTCCGAATATTACCATTTTTGGGAAGTATTATGAATTCTATTTATTCTAAACAGTCAATAATTATGCGTACTCATAATATATATATATATATATATATATATATATATATATATATATATATATATATATATATATCATAGATAAATATGTACATTTGAACCAAATGAACGTAAGTCACATTACGCTTACTTTTCATTAGAGAATAATAACTGAGAATCAGGAACGCGTTAATTACTCTACGTCGATTTAGCTCCAGTAAAATAATATAAGGTGAATTCTTAACGGACTTCCATCACTATTGTTCGTCGAAAAACAGAATATACGTGCCAAAAATGTGATAATCTAAAAATCGTTAATTTTGGACTTACGTTCGTCTGGTTCTGAGGTACAGAAACGATGTAAATAAATACGATTATTACGATGCAAATAGACAAAAATTATTTATGAAAATTATATATATTACCTGCGCTATGGTGGATTTCAGTCCATAACTGAAATTGTTGACGTTAGATTTTATCGGGAATTTCGGCCACTTCATTTCGCCGAGGAGTTTATATTTAATAATATGACCGTTGTTAAATCGAAACTTTCTTTTAACTGCCGATTCCTCCGTCTACAATCGTTTTCGAAACACTTATTAAGTACACGAACACGGTGATTTAGAAATTGAAAATTTAGAAACGGTAAAATTTCATGTTAAACGTATTTATAAAAATTATTTAAACATTCAACGATCGTAACCTATTATCATAAACATTTTGTACACAGTATTTTTTCTACACAACATATTACATTTACAAAATAGCTGTGTTGATGATAATAATAATAATAATAATAATAAATTAGAATTCCGTTTGTCTATTACAATTAAAAAATACGGCGGAAAACTATGTTTTTAAATTTCGCAACGATATTGTTTCGGGAATCCTACAATTATTTGAGCTACGAATTTCATTATAAGATTTCAAAGTATACACGATAGAATTTTTACCGCAGTTCGGATAATTTTGATATTTTCAATGCGAAACTGCACGTGGTAAAAAAAAAAACAATTAAAACCGTATTTTAAACGAATTCGCGAAGTTGTACAAAAACGAAGATAATAATTTCTTTAAATAAATGGTTTAAATTAAACGTACTTTTTTGTAAATGACGTATCAAAGACGAACAAGTCATTGGGGGGGGGGGGGAAATAAAAATTAACTCGGTTAAGAAAAAGTCGAATTTTGTTTTCTGAAATTGCAAAAACCATTGAGACTTCAGTACGGCGACTAAAAATAAATTATTAATATTTTAGGAAGTTAATTTTTATGCTTTATTAGATACGAATTATGCGAAAATTGCAAAATCTCTTTATCTCTGCAGTATAATATGAATTGCGACTATTTTATAACACATTTCGATAAAAAAAAAATAACCGTTTCCCGCAACGTGCTTACTACTAAGTTGTATACAAATCAGCGTTGCCCAGCCTGCAGTGTGTCGCGAGGCATCCACAATTGTTGACAGGAAATGTCATGATTAATAATAATAATAATAAATCAATATTTTACAGTTCTCCGTGCAGACAATCAACTGATTCCAATTATTTTCATATTATGTAGTATAATAAAAATTAGTAAAACTGAAGTCTGAAGAACTTGGAAGAATACGCGAGGGTGTAACTAATCCACCCCAGAGAGCAAACTTATAATGAAAGAGAGAAACTTTCAATCAAATTTCTCATTAGATTTTTATAATGTAATCGTTAATGTAACTGTTTTTTGTTTCACATCAATAAGTTTAATATATGGTAGCAATAAAAGTAAAATGTAAATGTACTCATTTACTAAAGAGATAATGTAAAGAGTAGTTTTACAGTTTAGTAAAAAGTAATTTACAGGTGTAGTACGATTACTTTGGTATTCAATACGATAGAAATCATAAGATCAATAAAAAAAACATAACTCGCGTCGAGCGTGTCACGGCTAATAATAATCATAGGTCGGAGGAATTAGTGTGCCGCGATGTAAAAAAAGATTTGGGAAACGTTGATACAAGATAAATTGGTATTGATATTATAAAACGCAGTGGAAATTTATCAGCTAAATAGGTGGCAATTAATCGACGACGACGAGGGGATAATTATAAAAAAAAAATAAAAAATCGTTGATTCTCACCAGCGTTACACGATTGGAAACCGATTATTGGATACGCGTAAATACAAGAAGTTTAAAAACGAACTGTTAATATGGCAAAATAAAAATGTCCGTACAGCGCATGTCAATAATTTTCCTCTTCAAATGGTCTTTTCGCTCCTTTCCGCGTACGCCTGACCGACGTTACGGCACAATAATAATGATAATAATAAAACCAACAAATTATTGACGACAAAGAAGAGAAAATTTATGGAATCGGTGACGCGACACAACAAAATGTATAGCGTTCAAATCGAATGTCTGCACAAAAACGTTTGCGACGACGACGACGTTATAAGAGAGAGCACGGGGAAATACTGCATAGAACATTACAGTAATAATCGACTGTATTCGTGTGTGATTCGTACATACGCGATTCGACGAAGAAACACGAAAATTAACTCTCCTATACCATCATCGAGGTGAACGGATGAATTTCGCGAACGGTAGGGAGCGTATATACGAGCGTGCCGCGGAGTAGTGGACGGTACGACTCCTCTCGTCCTACTCTGCACTACATGCGGGTATATCATAGCGCGAAGAACAAGTTAGTGGTTTTACCGTATACCGCGGGCACGTGCAACGCAATAATAGAAAATTTATGTAATATATTATATTCCGGATTAATGATATAAGTGGCCCCGGGCCGACACAATCTGGAGGCCCCAATTTTACAAAAAAAAAAAAATTTCCTTACATAATATAATAATATGTATAACGTATATTTACATTCAATGATGTAACAAAAACAATTTGGGTAGAAGGACTTCAGATCGATTAAAAACGCATTGAGATTTGTACATGTTATTATTATTATTTTGAATAAAAACAATAATAATATTTGATGTAAATAACTGTTTTTTTAACGTTATAGTTATTTATTACATTTTTAAAAATTGTGCCATAATTTAAAAAAAAAAAAAAAATGACAGTCCCAAATTTTTTTCGGGACCCCTGTTCGTTAGGAGACCCTGGGCTATATAATAGCCCTCTTAGCGCCCTCCCCTTAATCCGGCTCTGATTGTGTTATGTGCGAAGTAACTAATTCGGCTTCAGTGTTTCTTTAAAGCATTTCTCCGGGATGATGGGGGGAGGGGTGCTCACAGAGAAAATTCGATGAATATTAAAGAAATATCAAATATTAGAAAAATTATATATTAATATCACCTTATAGTGTATATATATATATATATATATATTACTTACAATCGTCAGATAATAAAATATTCCATTTATAAAATTATTCCATCTCGATGGAAATCGGTATAATCACATGGATCATAATATTATTATAATGTTGGGCAACTACGGCACGACTGAACGCCAAAAAAAAATAGTACAAGATAAATATTTTATTAGTTTTTTCGAAAAGCGTATCACGTTCGTAGACTGTGATGGTCTTCTAAACTAAATAGCGAAGTGTGTGTTTTATTATTATTATTAAATTTTAACATTTAAAAATTATTCACTTTTCAAAATAAATATTATCAGGCATTGGAAAATCACTAATATTGATTTCAGTTTTATTATATAATTAATACCCACAAATGTACTTTTTTTTTTAAATGTTTGATTATTATATTTTTAAATGGATGACCATTGTTGGGAACAGAATTCAAATTTAAAAATACGCGCGCGCGCACGCCTTTAACTACCATTCCATTGCCACCTTTGAACCCACGTGATTATCGTGGTCATCGCGATATGTCGTCGCCGCCTGGGCAATGGATGTAGTGGGAGCCGCCGTCACGAAGTTTTTTTTTTCGCTTCGTCTCGCGCGCCGCCGTCGTCGTATGTGTTGTCTGCCTCGTCTCGTCTGTTTTTCTCACACGAAAAAAAGAGTACATTTCTTTTTTCCTCTTTGCGTGTTTTATTTATTTACCTTTTTTTTCGGCTCTTGCCATAGTCTTTTTTGTCTTTGCGTCGGTCCGACCACTCGCGTTTCGCACCGTCGCCGACCGACCAGACCACGCTTAATCGCGGTAGTCACGTCGCCCGCGAATTAAAATCGGCCGCGTCTACACACGCCGTTTCCGCGACGCACCGTCATCGTGTTTCCAGCCTTGCAGCCTCCATATTCAGTCGTCAGGTCCAGTCAGGTCCTAGGTATCCTGTCATATTATTACCGAACGTTGTTAATCGGTTTACAAAATTATGTTCCGTTAAATATATTAACGCTCAATATATTATATTCTTTGTTATACAAATTATTATATGTTTTTTTTTTGATTCATAATACGTTTGTGTAAATTCTATTATTTCTTCCTTTACGCCCGTTAGTTTTTCTATACAGTCCACTCAAACGGTTTTTATGTGCAACCGCATGCCGCACAACCATTATATATATATATATATATTTTCATACATAGCGTGTTCTAATAGTAAATGTCAGTGATATTTGTTTTTGATGCGACTGTACGTTGTCGGAGTGCCATTAGCGGGATTGATAATGGGAGAAGCCAGCTGAGTCGCTAGGTATAAATGTGGCTTAATGTACATTTAATTTAATTGTGTGTATTTAAAAATAACGTTAATAAATAATAATAATAATAATGCGCGCGTATGTTAAACTTTTGAAATTTTGTGAATTAAATTATATTGCAATCATAATAACGGAGGTAAGAATTATCGAAGTTTATTTTTCATAATACAAATAAACTATCCCCCCCACCCCGATTTTTGCAAATATCCCACTAGAGAAAATTGTCTGAAAGAAACACCGTTCGGCTGTAATTGACGTCGTATAGAGTCTAAAATACTTCAAGGGAACTGAATATGCAAACAGTGATCCGATCCACTGATTTTAGTTTTACGACGATGTTTTTTTTTCCTTCCTGTGGATAATTTTTTTCAGTAGAAACGGTTCTCCGATTTTTACAAGTCTTTTTTTCGGTAGCAAATGTCGCTCTACAGGCCTGGCGCGACTGAAACCTTAATATAATATCGATTCTATAGCTCTGGTTCAGGTTCTTCCTAAAAATTTCCGTTTCGGTTTCGATTCCGGTTTATTTTTTTTTTTTTTTTGAATTTTCAATTGTGTTTTTAACAACCAATCGATTAATACCGTTATTTACCGGTTCCGATAATTTTTAACCATACCCATCCAATAATTCTAACGTCTATACAAAATTATAAGTAACATTTTGAAGTCCAGAAATATCATTCCGTTAAATTTCCGGTTTCTAAACGTAATTATATAATGCGATACGATAAAATAACTACATGGACGTCGTCAGAATGGTTTTCAATTTCCTATTTATGAATATCAATAAATTGAAGTTTTCGGAATCGATATTAACCCGTATTGTAATTTGGAATCCGGTACGATTTCGGTTGTTCTAAATAAAAGTGTTCCGGTATTGGTTACGGTTATACTTTTATTTTAGTGTTATCCTGTTCCGGAACCGGTTGATTTCCGTTCGGTTCCAACCACAGAGGGCAAGCCAAGCAATGGATTTCGTCAAAACCTCGCGCACGAAATTTAGAGTGACTACCGTAGGAGTAGAGACAGGGAAAAAAGTAAAATCAGGAAATCTCTTTAGCTGCAGTGTTTTTTTTTCTCGAATATTAGAGATTGGATTTTTTTTACGACCTCCGAGGACTTACTAATCACGAAAACTAAAATCCAGAAGCGACCGTTTATCAAAAACGTGGTTTGCTACCCGGCCACTGTTCGCGGGGTCCACTTCGTCATTGGCGTTGTGTACGAATTCGTTAAACGTTTCCAATATGAGTGAACAACGCAGTCGAACGAAATTCGACGTTGCACAACAGTGCGCGCCGATGATAGTAAAAAATTTTCTGATCGAAAAAACTGTATCGGACGAGTCTTTGAAATGGGAATTCGATAAACCGAATCGTACGGTGAATTTCGTACTTGCCGCCGATTTCATATAATACGTGAAAACCGCGTGTCCCTGAACCGTCTTCGAACGACGTGAGACGCATTACATCTTTATTTTATTTGACCGTTTCAAAAAAAAAAAAAAGAATAAATGTATTACAAAATAGGATTTTTCGTATTCCTATGTTTCACACGATCGCGTACATTGTGATAACTCGTACGTATTTCGGATTTTTTTTTTTTTCATTTGCTCGCGAAAAATTTCCGTCGCCTCATACGTTTCTCGGAGAACTCTAACAGATAAATTATGTAAATTTCAATATAATAATACGGTAATTTCATTTTTACGTCGAAAATTGCCCGTTTTAAGGTCGTTTCATTGTCGTCAAAGCATACGTTTGTTTCCGTTTCTGTTTTTTTCACGTTACGCATTATAATTATATTATCCGTCGCGGTTACGTGCACATATTTATAAAAAATTTACTGCCTCCTACGCGAGCGTATATATTATATATATAAGTACACGGTACGCGCGATTCGTGTAATTATTTAATTGAAAATTTGAAATTATATTCGTATGATTTATATTTTTTAATAGATATTTTAGTGTGTACAAATAAAAATTGCGTTTTGTTTTTTTTTTTTTACTTTAAATAGCCGATTGTAAAATTTTAACTATTATTTTTAAATTTATCAAGGGGGACGGTGGGTGGACTTTTGAAAATCTAAAAGTGGCGTTGAAAAAATGGCTGGAAAACACTGTATTACGGTGCTGAGAACGAATGGAGTTTTCGAAAACGTTTTCCATCTCACGACGAAACGTTGAACAGCCGTTGTCGTCGTCGTCGTCGTCGTTCGACTCGCATTGAATTATAATAATATTTAAAACTACTTTTAACGCGTTCGCATAACTAAATTAATAATAATCTGAAAAAAATCATATTTTACGCGTCTATAAAAAATATAAATATATGCGTTGCTCTCTGCGGGTCTATGCGTTTGTTACACGCGCCAATATTATTATTATTATTAGTACACACCGAAAATACCGTGCTCAATGACACAAGCGAATACAAACGCGACAATAATGATTTAGACTTTCCATCGCGGATTGCCTGTTGCACAATGACATCAAAATATTATATTTACCTCTATACGGAGCTATAATATTATAACGATCTACTGCAGGTGAAATCGCAATGTCGTTAAACGATTTCGCGAGACAGACGACCGCACGAACACTGCGAATGCGAATGACGATCCAAGCTATTATTTATATATATATATTATATTATATATATATATATATATATATTGATAATTAATAATTTTCGTTATATACTTTTTTCCCCTCGTTTCATATAATTTTGATGGTTTTTTTTTTTAATGACAGACTACGTGTTTTATTCTCGAATAATATTTTTTCACCTCCGAGTGTTTAAGTATTTATGATAAATTGGGTAAAGTACTAAAAGTACCGCGTTGTAAACGCAAATGCAGAATAAAACAATAATTGAAAAATTGAAAATTCTTGTAAAATAAACCGTGAAATTAGTGAAAAGTTTTCCTCTCGCTCGTTCGTTCCTAACAATACGGCATAATATAATGTTAACTATCGCGTGTACCGCTTTATTCGAACACGTAGTCGTGTTTTTGACATCATAAATATTTGACGACATCTCAATCGTTCAACCTCACTGGGTCAAGGAATTATCGGTGCTATTTAAAGGCTATGCGTATTATTACTCGCGAAGATCTTTTTCCACGTTTCTCGAAAACACAATTCAGAACTTCACACAGCGGTGGGAAAATTACAACATCTCCGACACTGCCTGGTCGGTATAAAGATGAACAAATAGTCCAACCTTCGACCATAAACGCACATAATGTGTGTATTTTTCCGTCATCATCGCCGTTTTCAGTGGCTTAGTTAGGGTTAGATCTCGTGTTCAATGTTTTGCCATAACAACAAAATTTATTATACATATTTAATATACCATATTTTTTTTTAATTAAGCTTATATTCGTTTAATTAATAAAATAGTAATAATTTGTTCGAAAACCGTTTTCTTTTTTTTATTCATCAGTTAAACATTTACTCGAATGCGTTGTACGGTTAATTGAATATTATCGTTATGTCTACGACGTTTCTCTGCGTTTACTTTCGTTTACTCGGCTTATATATAATTCACATTGTAATTGAAATAAATTGATATATAAATAAATGCGGCAAGACAGGGCCGTAAAATTCGTCATTCGAACACATTAGTAAAAACGATTCAACTAAACACGATTCAACCGATGAAATAAACGAAAATTTTTTAATTTAATTCATAACACGAAAACCGGATTAAATATGTATATATATATTGGGTAGAGTGGTAACCGGTGTACAATAATATAATATTGGTATAACTATGAAAATTGGATGCCTTATGTAACACTGTTCAATATATGCATCGAGCACACACACACACACACACACACACACATAAAACTTTATTTGAATTTATTATTATTTATTTTTTTGTCATCACAAAATGCTGTTCAATCATTTATTCCTACACGGCCAATGACCCAACAGAGCAGTTACCGATAACAATAATAATAATAATAATAACAATCGTATATAATACACAGAACAGTATAAATCGGGCGCGTATTAGATAATGGAATAAAAAAAAAAAACGTTTGTCAGTGAATCGATTACACGCGTACGATGTACGAATGAATTCTTGTCGTCTTTTTGTACCGTTAGAAGAATTTTACTCTTTACTGGGCCCGAAATTCGGGCGGCAAATGAAAAGTCTCCAGTGTATCGTGTAAGTGTTCTCATTAAAGTCTTTTTAGTAAAGAAAAAAATAAATACAAAATACAAAAAAAAGAGAGAGAGCATATTTTCTCGTCCGCGGCACCGGACGACGGCTGCACTGTTACCCGCGCGAGTACACACACGCGCGAGCGCGCGTTACGTAGACGGCGGCGCGACGATATTGTAATAAAATTATTATTATATTGTGAGCGGTGGTGGTGGTGGTCGGACGAACGCGCTAACGTGAGGTTGTATGATTTTAGTTTTTTTATTCTTTGAAAACAAAAAACACGCACGCACGCACGTTTTTTTTTTATATATATTTCAATAGTCGCGCCTCAGTTGGTTTACCGGCGAAAACACAATGCGTTCGGTGCGGCGCGCGCAACGCGACGACGACGTCATGCGGCGTTCCAGCGTGAGTACAAGATAATATTTATTTATTTTTTTTCTCAATATTTTATCGCGCAATATACACGTCGCGGTGATTTACACACGCGTAATTAATATTTTCCGTGAGAAAATAGTTGGGTTTTGAATTTAAAAACAACGCGCGAAAAAAATAAATAAATAATAACGAGCAAAACGCGTTTTTTTCTTACTCGAATCTCGCACGACGAATCCTTTTATAAACGCTCCAATCGGGGACAATTGAAAATGTCCCCCCTCCCAGTTGTGTGTCCAAAAGAACGTTTTCTTAACCGTTCTTTCTGCGTTATATAGCGTTGCGTATTATCGTTTGTCGTTACAAACCGCAAAACAGGCATTTTGAAATACGGTCGATCAGTTCGCGACTACGCCGTATCTATTGCATTGAGTACAAATCTGAACGATAAAAATATCGTCAAAAATTTAAAATTGTAAACTCTATACGTTTCGGGGGGGAGGGGGTCACGGTTGGGAAATCGGCCGTTGGATCATTCCCCCGGTATTTATCGATGAGATAATAATAATAATAATAATAATATCTGCGTTTGATCGATAGATTATTATTAATTGTTGTTTTTGCGCGTGTTATGAGACGATCGGATTTGGACACTCGCACGTCGTTGAACTCGTGTGATATCGCGATTACGTTGTTCGTATTTTCGAAATGAAGTAGAAAGACGTAGGAACGTAGTTAAGATTCTAGTCGGTTCGCTCGATGTGACATTTCGATAATACACCGGGTGTGTCGGAAAAACGGATGACCAATCGTATTCGGGATTTTTTTTTTTTTTGTACCGAATTCGTTTTGTAAAAATTTATTTAAAATTCCGTCAGTTTTTCTTTTTCTTTTTTTCTTTTTTAAACATCCATATTAATATCATTGTGAATTCGATTCGCCCGTTATACTTGGAAGAGCGCGTGTTTATCGTTACACTCTTATACAGGGATGGCGGCATTCACTGCGACGGCGAACGCTGTCGACAGACACGTCGTCACCGGCGTGCAAAGGGTTCGACGAAATCCCGGGGCCGAAATCGTTGCCACTGGTCGGCACACTTTACCAGTACTTGCCGGTGTTCGGCAAGTACCGGTTCGACAGATTGCACCGGAACGGGTTGGCGAAATTCCGGCAATACGGCCCGGTGGTCCGAGAAGACATCGTGCCCGGCGTGTCCGTCGTGTGGATATTTCGGCCGGAAGACGTGGAGACGTTGTACCGTCACGAGGGACGGTATCCGGAGAGACGGAGTCATCTGGCCCTGCAGAAATACCGTCTGGACAAACCGGACGTGTACAACACCGGCGGACTTTTGCCCACGTGAGTGTACAATATAATATAAATATCCGATTCGTTTCAAAGAAATCCGTTTTAAAAACTCGTCGAGCCGACCCGCAACTCGTTTTCCCTGCGATGCAATGTCACAAATTACGCCTGTGATGATTGATAGGTCGCGCGTGCACACAAAATACATATTTTAATGTTTTCAAATATTACGTATAGTTCGTATGTATATATATATATATATATATAATACAGGAACGGGGCGGATTGGTGGAGACTCAGAAGAGCGTTCCAAAAACATTTGAGTAAAGTCCAGTGCATCAGACAGTACGTGGACAGCACGGACACGGTGGTCGGGCAATTCATCGAGCGGAGGATGAAATGCTCGGCACGCGGTAACGATTTCGGTCCGGAACTCTCCCGGCTCTTCCTCGAACGTGAGTCTTCGGTTAATTTTATGCGCACACGCGACAAAATTCAAAAATTAATTAAAAAAAAACATCGTTTTCGCTCGTCGGATTTCGCTCATTCATTCTATAATACGAGTACCGAGTGTCGAATGAAACGTCGACTTTTTTTTTTTTTTTAAGGATTTTTATGTGTTTTATTTCAAACGCGATTCCGACAGCGACACAGTGTCCGACAGTCGTACGAATACGACTTAAAAAAAAAAAAAACGTTTTTAACCGTTTTGATCTCACACGGTGAAATCTGTTCCCCTCCAAACTTCTTCAATGAGATATAATAACTTAAATTCTTTTCTTGTCGTATAGCTCTCCTATATAGGAGTGTGCTATCAATTCGTTCTGAAGTCCATGCGATAAGCCTCAGAGCACGATTGGAAAATGTGTAGATGTAACTTTGTTCAGAAATAGATTTCTAATAGAAATACAATAATTGTTCCTATTGATATAAATCCATCGTTAAAAAAAAAAAAAGTTGAAGCATTTGTGTTTCGTCGCACGATATGACGACGGGGACACCGTTTACCGCGAAATTATTATTATAACGATTTTTGTTTCGTTTTTTACCATTTAATATTTGTAAACTGTTGTGGATTGGTCGATTAATATATCTGAATAAAAAAGAAAAAAAAGCGATATTCGAATACGAGCCAATTGTTTTCGCGGTCACTTAGTCGATTCGTATTCGGTCGAATTCAGGGACGTATTTACTTCATCCCCTAGGGGCAGGCAAATAGAAAAACGGCCCGTCGAATCTGTTGCCAACTTAGAATTATCGAAAAATTATATGAAAATAATGAGTTTTAAATGAAAAAATGTTTTATTACATTTTAGTTTTAGTTCGATTAATTTTAGTTGTCAGTAGATATAGAGGTACATACACAAGTATCTAGGGGGGGCCATAGCCCCCCCCCCCCTTGTATACGCCCCTGGTTGAATTCCGTGTACGACGCACCGCCCCACACACTGTTCACAGTGACGTATTACGCGGCGTTCGACCGACGGTTGCAACGGTTCGCGGACGACGAGTGGAAATCCGATTCGCAGTGCTCGAGACTGATCGACGCGGCGCAGCGCATTAACGGCGCGATATTGAAGACCGACAACGGGCCGCAACTTTGGCGAAAATTCGACACGCCGATGTACGGGAACATAAAAAGTGGCCACGAATTCATTGAAAAGTAAGCGGAACGAGGAACTGGTTTCGCTTGTCGTTTGTTTTCGGTAATCGATTTTTTCCGCTCGTAGTTCGCGCGGTTTTCACCAATGGTTTTCGTAGAATTTTTTTTTTTTCAAAAGAATTACTATTAGTTTACGATCAAAAAAAAAAAGAAAAAAAATCTCCGTCGTCGAGATAAATTTTGATCTCTCGTAATAAATGATTCAAAAAAAAAACGAAAGTGATTGTCTAATTTTAATGGAAATAACAAGGGTTGATAAACGAAACGCGTAATTTCGTGCGTTTTTTCTCCCGTTTGAAATTTTCTGGAAATTAAAACGCACGGAAATCCATCGTGCGAAAAAAACAAAAAACGCGTAAAATAGAAATGATTCGATAATTATTAATATGAACCGACCGACACAACGGTTTCACATTCCCTTCGCGTAGACAAATGGATAGACGGAAAACGCTCGTCGTCAATCGACAATCGTATTTATGTGTAATCGTATTATTACAGAATCGCTTTGGAAATTGTCGGAGAAAAGTTGGCCACAATCAATGCAGCCGCCAACGATTCAAAACCGTCGTTGTTGGACGAATATTTGCGATCGGACGAGACGGACTTTAAAGACGTCATTGGAATGACCGTCGACACTCTGTTAGCAGGAATCGATACGGTATTATACATCGCGCGTTTGATATATGAATATTATTGTCTTAATGTCATTTTACACACGTATTCACTTATTTTTTTTTTTTGAAATTTTGTCTGAAAACGTTTTTAAAAAGAGTGTTCGGTTGATGTGAACACGCGTTCCAAATATCGAATCGTATCTGTATACAGTTGGTAATTTATTTGAAAAGTTTTTCAAATGTTTCAAAATGGAAAATTTGTTCGGAATTTCACACGTGAAATTTCTTTGATATTTTCTCAAAATTTCCAAAAGTGTTTTCTCGTAGACTTAACGGCAGACGAGTTTTTCACACCCGCGTTCGCATTTATATGATATTTCTTTTGGAATTTTGAAATTCCCCGACGAGGTGCGATCCCAATGCCGATATTCGAGCGTGATTTACCGACTTCTCAAACCCGCGTAATTCGTAACGCGCAATGGAAAAAGCGAAAAAAAAAACAAAAAGGAAAACATACATAACACCGCTTATATACTCGATAACAATTATTATTTATAATTATTTTGTATTCGAGGTGACGTATTCGTGTTGTTTCGGACTCTATCATTTGTCGTCGAACGCGAGCGCGCAATCGACAATGTACAAAGAAACGCGAGACCTTTTGCCGGACGAGGATTCTGCGATCACGGACAGAGTGCTGGAACGAGCCGTGTACGCGAAAGCGGCTATCAAAGAGACGTTTCGCATGAATCCGATATCGGTGGGCGTCGGCCGTGTGTTGCCCGAGGATTGCGTGTTCTCCGGGTACCGAGTTCCGGCCGGGGTAAGTGTTAACATTGTTCACGATTTGTGCGCGGGGGGGGGGGGGGAAAAACCCGTATAAACTTTTTTAAATATAAAACGTTTGTAAATGGTCCTGGAGAAACGAATGTGTGTAAACTCTACACCCGATATGTGTCGAGAAAACATTTCGATAGATTATAATATTTTCAATCGACTGTTGCGACACCAACGGTGCGTTTAATTTCTGTAATACTAAAACAAATATTATTATCTCCGTATATATGAACGTTTGCGGGGATCGGGAATACTGATTCGGAAACCCATGCGGCGACGTTATAACACAATATCTGAGTTGTGCCTGCATTTAGATCACCGTCCGATTTCAAGCAGTCGTGATTTGGTTAGGTTTTATTGTCGATTAATCGGAATTCGAAAAACTCAATTGCCGCACGCGTTGTTTCAATGGTTCATTAACCTATTTCAGCATCTTCTCAAAAACAATTATTGCGCGTCACCGCGTTTCGACGACTCTATAACTTATCGACGATTGCAATATTGTTATGAAATTTTTAAAAAGAGAAGAAAAAAAGTTAAGTAATAATTTACTGAACACAGTGACGGAATACGTTAAAGGCGATTTCGCTTGAACACTACGTCGATCTGTGTACCGTATATATGTGGTGTGCGCAGAGCATTAAACTATCGGATATTTCTATTATTCGCGAAAAGAGACGAGATGACGTTTTAAACGATTTCAAGTTCTAATTTTATAATTTTTCAAAAATATTGACTTACTCTCGGACTAGAGAGAAATGCCGTTAGGTGTTATTATATAATTATTATTTTTTTTTTATAAATATAAATATATATAAAACACATGTGTATCATTAGACGGTCGTCGTCACGCAGAACCAAGTGAGCTGTCGTTCGGACGAATACTTCCGACGACCCGACGAGTTCGTACCGGAGAGATGGCTAAAAGACAGCGCGTTATACGAGCCGGTCAGTCCGTACTTGGTGTTACCGTTCGGCCACGGACCACGGACGTGCATAGCGAGACGTTTATCCGAAAGGTTTCTGCAAATCGTGCTCATAAAAGTGAGGGAATAAACACTCCGTCCGTGGTTTCATACGTATACTGTTTTTCGAGTGAAATATATTTTTGGATTTTTTTTCAGATCGTCAGAAACTTTGAAATGAAATGGACTGGACCCCAATTGGACAGCAAGTCTCTGTTGATAAACAAACCGGACGGACCGATTACCATAGAATTCAAACCGAGAACTCGACGATAATTTTACGTTTTTTGTTTTATTATAAATTATACGGATAACTTCACAATACTTCTTGTGTACGTCACTTGTTTCTTGATTACAAACGACGAATTACACCCATATTATTTGTTGTCTCCGTTGTCTATATATAACAGACAAGTTTATGCAGAATCACTTATTATCATAAAATTTTAATGCTATTGAATAAATAAATATTGAGATTTTCTGTTTTTAAATAGCCATAACTTTTTATGTCTAACGTATTATAACAAAACATAATGTGTGTTATGGATCTCTCGTAAATATTCTCCAAATTCATTTGAATGTAATATATGAACGCGTAACGGTTTTGAGTTATGCGTAATGTGATTTTGCTATGATAAATTGCCCGTTAGATAAACGGAATGTGACGACAAAACGAATGGTCGCGGTGTGACCGATCAAACGATAATTCTGTCATTTATTTGAATATTTATTTATATAAACATATTTTGTTCCTCTATAAAAAGTTTTGATAATAATAAACTGTTTATATTTTAAAATCCGTATTTTTACAATAAATATTCGCTAATAATCAGGCAAAATTATCGCTAATACAAGGGAAATAATAACGATTTTCGCGGGAGATTTTGAAAAGGCGTATAATGAAATAAAAGAATACGACTTCTTTCTTATCGTGAGTATCACATTCATCAAATACAGAGTAAAAAAAGTTACTTTTGTTTTTTAGAACATCGCACTATCGATACAATAAGCGGCAACGGTAACTTGAAAAAAATTGTTTCTGAAACGTTTGTGAGTAAATTATCACACAATTTTATTTTTAATTTAATTTTTTTTTTTTTTTTTTAGTTATTGTGTTGATAGTACAAGCTTATAGGTGCTATACAAAAATTATGGTATAATTATTATTAATTATAAAAAATAAAAATAATTTATTCGACGTATAAAAAAAATATGTTATATACATATAAAAAAAGTTTGTGATAAGTGCGTTATAACATATGTTTAAGATGTATTATATCAAGTAATTATTAATAATATTAGGTATACGATCTATTCATAATTTCAAGAGTGGATAAGCTTATGATAAATATTATATTATTCGAATGTCATTAACAATCTTTTGAAATCAATTCCGGTAACGTTATTTTTGGCGTCCGTATTTCTAGATTTAAACCGGAAATACAGGGACGAGTTGCGGGCGTCAAATCCTTGACCTTTTGGATTTGTGATGTTTCATCTGGTGTAGGTTTGTAGAACGTCTTGTCTTGTCGAGGAGCTGCTGTTGTGTGCGTTTTTAAATAATAACTGTCGGCATTCGGTTTGATCGAAGACACTGCAGGTTGTGGAGGATAATCGAGATGACGGTTTTGGCCGTTGTATTGGTGATAATTATAACTGTTAGGTTGTTGCTGAGACAAGTATTCGTAGCCCTGCAACTGATACTGCGGTGGTGATGAAACTGGTATTCCACCGTACGAAGGATTCGACGACGTGAACGGTTTCGGTTCGTTTTTCGGAATATATTTGAAAGAAGAAGCGAAATTTGTCGGATTTACTAGTTGCTGTGCCATCTGGTGTTTTTGACTCGTGATTTTTGCGAGCATTTCACTTTCCGGTAAGTCTTGGTGATGGATTTGATGCGCGTAACGTGTGATTTCACCCTGAACCGGTGGCAAAGGCGCGAGTGATAATTTCGAAAACGTTTCAGGCACTGTTTGATCGTCTGAGTACGGTTTTCTTATATGCTGTTCACTCGTAACTGCTCGTATTTCTGGTGCATAATAATTCGGGGCCAATGGTCCAGATCTGTTTATTTCTTGCGAGAGCGGTATTGTGAATGACGGTTTATCGACAATTTTTTCTTTATACGGGGCTCTTTCCAATAATACGTTTTTATTCGGTTCGAACATTTGTGTTTTGAATTGGTCGTCTGGCGTCGTTTGGCCTCTTTTATACGCGCCATCATTATTGTTTTCGTAGTTTTCGATCGGCGATTTTATAAGTTTATCACCATAAAAAAGTGCTGCCTCTTCCGAAGAAAACAAAACATCTTTTTGTACTTGAACTTGTTGCTGTTGAGATACTGGCTCGGCTACTTGTGTGGTAATGAATTGAGTGGACGGTGACGAATCGACGGATGATTGCGATTGTCCGTAATATAGCAGTGTAGGTGTCGATATTTTTTTCTCAATTGAAATCGGTCGAGATATTGATTCGACTACCTTAGTCTTGGTAAGTTTAGGAGGTATTGGTAAATCCGTGACGAACAAATGTGTTGGCACGTACGGTTGGGATATTATCGGAATTCCTTTTTCCACTAAGATTGGGTTCGATGTGACGAAATTAGGAGTTATGCGCACGTCAATTAACGAATTTTCTTGTCCGTTCGATAAGGATATTGACGTGTCTTTTTCTGTTGGGATTGGTCGGAACTCCGATGCGGTAACAGAGTCATTCTTGATGTATTGTGGGACTGACGAAATTTGAGTAATCATCTGTTGTTCTTGTTTCTGATTTTGTCCTTGTTCTTGCTGTTGTTCTTGTTCCTGTTCTTGTTGTTCTTGTTCTTGCTGTTGCTGTTGTTCTTGTTCTTGCTGTTGTTCTTGTTCTTGCTGTTGTTGTTGTTGTTGTTGTTGCTGCTGCTGCTGCTGTTGTTGCTGTTCTTTTTGTTGTTCTTGTTGTTGCTGTTGTTCTTGTTCTTGCTCTTGTTTCGGTTGGTCATCCAGTTGAGGTAATGAAATTTCTTCTTCTTTTGGATTTAACAGAGGTATTTCAGGTTCGATAACTTCAGTCTTGGGTAGTGTAGGAGACAAAACAATTAGCGGCTGTACGGGTTGTCCGTACTGTGGAGACATTGCAGGCTGCGTATTCGTTCCTAACGGTTTTATTTGAAGTACTGATCCAATAACAGGAGTATTGGCAAGTTGTAGAGTCGACGTTAAATCGTTTATCTGTTGTGGTTTGTTTCCGTTAAATGACGTTTCTGTCAGAGTTGGAGCGATAAAATGAATGGGCTGATCCAAAGATAACATCGTAGAAGGTGGTAAAACGTTATTCGGTTTATGTATTATATCGCCTAGACCATTTTTGACTTTTGAATCTTTTATATAAACGTTTCCTCCTGTGTTTTGATTCTGTGTCGTAAATTGTGAGGCGGAGTTTAATAATTGTAACGGTTTTTTTTGTTCGTCATTACAAAGAATTGTGTCCGATTGACCAGATTTCAACACATTTTTTTGAAGTGTTGACTTCGGATGACACGTAGGCTTGATAAATTGAACAGGCGGCAATTTAAATGGCTCAAATTGCGCTTTGTGTGGCATTTCTTCTGGTTTCTTCTGTTTATTTACTTTGAATAACGGCGGTTTATTTTTGACTATTGATTGCTCGTAGAAAAAAGTTTCTGGATTCGTTATTTGTGGTGTAACTGTAGGTAATTTGACTGTATTTGGTCGCATCATTGGTTCAATCAAATGATGCATAACATACGAAGGCGGTAATGCCTGTTGCATTACATGTTTGTTATAAAAACTTTCTTGTAATGTGGGTTGAGGTATCGTGTCGAACATTTTAAACGGCGGCGGTAACCATTTAATAACCGGTTGTGGTTGAAATTGATGTAATTTTTCACCGTATTTCTCAAAGTTTTCAGTTGGTTTCACATGTTGAAGGGCTGCATCACTTGGTTTATTCGCGGTTATCAACCCATCCAAAAATCGATCGTCTAAGCACTTGGCCGTTTTCGTTGATTTTAAATCCGATCGAAACGGAACTCTGTCATTCTGTATAAACGGCGAGTAACTAGACGCGTCCAAACCAGTGGCGAACGGGTCTTGGACATTTCCGACAGAAAATGTATTCTTCATTTCTTCGTCGATATTGGCATTCGGCTCATCATAAGAATGTTCAATAGGCGAAGCCGTAATATGCTGTCCTTGTTGGAACTTTCTACTAATTTTTTTTCTTTTTAAAATCGTCATTCGAGTCGTCGTTTCTCCGTCGAAATCGTCGGAAGCGTTTTCCGAACATTTCGACTCCGTCTCTCGCGAATTTTCCTCTGCGGGGCACGGTTCGTTTTGTACGTCCGTTTGTAGAATTCGGTCACCGTATTGAACTGGCTGGTTGATTGCAGAAATTGGGGATTCACTCAGAGCCAGTATTAAGATCGGATTTCCCATGTGGTCGAAACCCCAATTCGTCGATGGTTCGTTATACTTATCTTTGGTAACGGGCAGTCCGACGTTGTCCCGTTGAATATCGGTCAATACATTCACTCCGTACTTGTTTTTATCGCGGTCCGCAGGAACTGAACACACACAGTTCCACAACAAGACGTGAACCAATGTCGTCCATATTAATTTAGACGCCTAGAAAGAAAATATTTAAAAAAAAAAAAACAAACGAATAAAACTTACATATATACGCGTTTAAGGTTTAAAAGTCAAAACATGCAATCAGTTAGAATTCGGATTCGCGTGCGTTTTTATAAATAGTATAGACTGTGTGGTAATTGCACACTCGTAATTAATATACACACTAACATTAGAATAATATAAGAAGAATTATTAGAATAACTGTCGGGAAAAAAAAGAATTTAAAACCTAACCGGTCGATTCCGTAATGTCTAAAAGCAGTTCGAAAGAATAAACGACAAGTGACGTAGAACGAGAGAATAGAAATATCGTGTGAAAAAAAAAGTCTAAACGGGGGGACGGGAAATGAGTTTAGTTTTGAGTGATAAAAAATTTTTTTTTAGAAAAATAAACGAAATTTATACCGTATAAAATAAATACAGTAATATTATAAACGATTTTTTATTTGTACGATTTAAAAAAAACGTTTTTATCTGGATTATACGGATATTTCTAGAAATTGTGAACATTTTGATTTTTCCCTTTTTTTTTCATCAATAGAATATAAGGCAGTAATATATTTATTTTTAATTGTACACGCACGCACATATATTTTCAATGAAAAGGGTCGGTCGAACAAAATACGAACAAAATGTGACAAAATAATTCTCAACATAATATTTAATATCGAGCGAACTACTAATATACAAATATATTTTTGTATATTTACAAGTGTCTACTGCGCAGACGATACATAATAAAACTATTACACGCTCGTTTAACTAAACACGTTAACGTTAATAATTATAACATTGTCTTATTTATATTATTTTCATGACTCTTCAAAAGTAATTATCAGAAATAATTTGTGAATATAATAACAAATTTTGTCGACCTATACGCCATAAATTCATATTATATAGTAATAACGCGCCAAATAATTCTTTTTAGACATGACGGATGAAATTAAATTTGATTTAAGCTTGGATTTTTAAAATTAAAAATCAATTAAAGTCCATTATAATACATAATTATTATATTTTAATATCTGATATATTCTTAATCAAATTATATACATATGTTTACTTTTTATAAACACATAATTAATTAAACAATAAATTCAATAGAATTTTAAGATTTGAAAAAAATGTTGATGTGCATATAACTTATATTTAAAATGTAGTTATTAAATTTCATTTTCATTACAATCATTTGGAGGACGTCGGACGAACAAATTAAAAATAATCGCTTTGAATGCGATATAAAATCCGCGAGTGCGAAGTATAACGTTTAAACGTTCCAAACGGTTTATGTATTTCAGAGAGTGGAATGAATTTAAAAAAGTTAGTGGAAAATCGAATAATTTTATTTTTCTCAAAAAAAAAAAAAAAAAAAAGGCATTTAAACGTAATAATTATTCGAGTTATAACGGTTCGTTAAAATGTAAAGTGCATTATAAGTAGTAGTAGTAGTTACATAAAAAAAAATACGTGTATCATTGTGTCAAAAATCGTTCTCCGAGTACCATTTTTTAAAAAAAAAAAAAAAAAAAAAAAAATAAAAAACTACGGAATACAAAATACGTTTTGTATGCGAAAAAAAGCAAACGAATTGGCGGTAAAAAAAAAATAATAATAAATGAAAAAATCAATACGACTTACCATGGTTAATTCGTAGACACGTGCGTTCTATAAGTAAAATATGATCGCGAGACCGTGTTTTGTGTAGTATTTATAACACTGTTTGAACGCTCCGAGCGTTGAAGCCCAACCGCGATAATACGCGAGACAGTGTCCAAAAACGATAGTGATACGCGGGGTCGATATTATTTTGTTATAAACGACACATGTGTAGGTTAGACTTATACAGACTATTAAAACACGGCGAGCATGTCGTTCACCTTGAAAACGATAATTTACCTGATCGTCGGGGAAAAAAAAATTACATATTATACGCCGCCAATGGAATTTAAAACATCGATTTTGTCCGCACGTAAAATTAATCGAGAAAATATACTCGTATTTATTAACAATTATGTTTTCTACAGACCACGCGACGTTTCTACTACTACGCCAGCCGAACGATTGCTTTATTTTAAATTCGATTAGAAATGTTCGAAAAACCATTTTGCCGATAATTCGGTTTATTGCCGGAAGATTCCATTAACCGTTTACAACAATTATGTACCGTTGTACGGTTTCAAACGTTTAGAAACGAAAAACAATTGTCCCGAGCCGAATAATTCTGCAGTCGGGCGTGTTCACGATTCACGCCCGATATGTGATGTGATCGTTTTAAATACTGAACGCGCTAATTATTTTAAGTTTTCGACAATATATTATCACAAAAATATAATTAGTGTAATTGTTTCGTAAAAATATTTTCAAAAAAAAAAAAAAAAAAATAAATAACGACAGATTATTCGCGAGTATAACGAAAAATATTTAAAAATCCACGCGCGACTGATCGTAAATGAAATTGTATTACGTAAAAAAACAATACATTTTTCACACGATTCACGTATTTGTGTCGCGCGTTTCACATATTATATTTAATTTTTAAAATAATAATCCTTTTTTTAATCGTCAATAATATTGGCAAACACGTCACTATTATTAGTTATTACTATCAAGAGTAGACTGAGCTACTAATAATTGTTTTTAATCAAATTGAAATTATACGATCGAAATAAATATGGTGACGTATAATTTTCTTTGACTACAATAGTTGAAATTCCACTTTAAAAAGATTTATTTAATTTACGAGCTTCGCGAGCAAATATTGTTTGATAAAACAGTGATTGATTAACTCATTTTATATCGGTCTCGTCCAAACACGTCCACCACCACCACGTCTGCGATACGTGTGCTTTGGAACGCACACAACGTCTTTTACGTTGATCTATTTGTAAAAATAATTATTACCAGTCGAAGTCGATATGTCCGAGTTAAACAAAATATTAAGAGCGTTATTGAGTTAAATGTTAGTCGTAATATTATTATGTAAAATATTCGTGTGCGAGCCTTACACGTGAATATATGGACCGTTAAATTAAATTTTTTTTATCTGTTTAGGTAACGAAACGAATACAATCGTGCGAAGTATGCAACGTATGAAGAGCGGACCGAACGATTGTTATTTAATCGGTTTATATTTATATCGGTTTTTTTTCCAAGGGCACTTTGGTGATTTGTATTGTTGTTTTTGGAAGTTCAACAAATCTGACATATCTGTCTGTCTGTGTACGGTTTTTAATCGTCCCGACGGGCTACAAAACTGTGGTAATCGTTTTCAATTTCATATATATATATATATATAATACGTCGTAAAACGCGTAGTTATTAAAATGTAACCAGACGAGCAGCAAATCGCGTTTAAAATGCTACGAAATCCATTTAATTTTTTTAATCGATCATTATTTGTTTTCGAAGCGAAAACATTCTTAGGCCGAGCAGTAATAACGTAAGAAATATTATGCACATATCAGCGTTATACAAGTAGCACAGAACGCATACCCATATTGTTATATTTAGTCGGTAATCGACAAAAGTGTATGTATGACTCACAAAAATACTTTTGGAAAGAAAGAAACGTTTAAACACGATTTTCGGTAAAAACATATTGTTCGATTTGAAACGATATACGGCTCTAATATGGAAAGTAATGTTCGTCCGTAATACTGCAATAATATAAAAATTACGAATAATTCTTGATCGCAAAAAAAAAAAAAAAATCGGAAGTGAATATAGTTTTTCTCAGTCATCTGTGAGGTATGAGAACATTTTTAAGAGAGGTGTTGAAAATTGAAGAAAAATATACGAAAACTTCGGTACAATATATATATATATATATATATATATATATATATTTTAAAAATTTATCGCAATATTATAAAATAGACGATAATTTAAGAAAACGTTAATTTTTTTTTTTGGTTTTTATAAAATTGTGATTTTTAAACTAGGTTTTTTCTTCTTCTAATTTCTATATAGAAACGAATGCGTTATTTGAAGTTCATATATAGTCTGTATAAAAAGAAACATAGACTTGAAAATTTCGAGAACCCTGCGATGAACAATATTAATTAATGGCGCATATTAAAACGCTTTATTGAACGTTTTATTAAAGAACATATATAAATAAGACAATTATATTTATTTATATATATATAGAAACCAAAAGAAGTTAATTACATTATAATTGTTTATAAGATACATTTATTTATAAATCCTGAAGTCATCTAATTAGTTGTTCATCATGAAGTTCACTGTGGAAATATATCTTTAAATATTAATTATTTCATTTGAATACATTTATTACAGTCATAATGAATTTCTCGCTTGACCGCGGTGGATTTTTTTTTTCAATGAAATTATAAAATTGGCATTTTCTCTCAAATCCGTATATAATAACGTTTCGGAGCGTGTAACCGACTACCGTAGTGGAGTCGAATATTAAAAATAACTTTGCATATGCATACAGAGTGTTCAACGCGAATATCTGACAAATGTAATAAGTTTTGTTCTCTCCGATATAAAATAATTTAATTTTTTTTTTATTTTTTTGTATTTTAAATCTGGTATTTTTTTAAGTTTAATTTTAACAATAGAAAATCGAAATAAAAAATTCCTATTCTAATATTTTTTAATATTATTATTTTTTAATTAATCGCAAGATTAACTATTTTATAAACACGGTTTAATGAAAACGCTGGTGTATAAAATATACAACGTTTAATTTATTGAGCTACGCGTTTTTTACCAATATTCTTAAAATGCGTTTACGTTGAAATAAATTGATGTTATTCGGTGTAACATTCATAAGCTCGGGTCACGAAATGAATAGGTATCTTCAACCGGGTGCTAGCAAAATGATTCGAGCGAAATAATTTTGTTGGTTATTGCACCAATTCCAGAGGGCGTTTTCTCATGGCCCGTTTATGTAATTTATATAATATAAGAAATCAATATTTTCATTGACTTCGAAAAAAAATGTAATAAATCAACGTCTACAATGTGTTTAATAAGCCCGAAATTAAAAAAAAAAAATTATATTAAGTAAAATTTTTTTTTTTTAAACTGGTTCCTAAAATTGCTATTTCAGATTTTGGAAAAAAATCTAAAATACAATACAATTATAGTTATAGTGTAACGCTCAAGTAATTTTACGTTTATCAGATCTTTATGATAATATGTACTCCGTATACGAAAAACGCCACATAATTTATTTACTATCAAAAATACGGGCAAATAGCCCAAAGATACGTAATTACATAATATAATTTACAAATAACTATATATATACTAATTAATCGATTTTCAAGGCATTCTCGTGTGAAAATGATAAACATATTTAACGCGGTTTTGGTAATGTTTAAAAGACCCGAACTAGAGTTTCACTCGTCACAGTCAAGTATTCATAGTCTTTGCCGCACGGTATACGTCCGTATTGTATTCGATCGAAAATAAATAAAATACGGAAGAAAAAAATGATCACCACAGTCAGTAATACATCATAATGATAACAGTTATACTATTGGGCTTGATTCTGAGGTAAGTTTTTTTTAAAATAATTTTCGCAATTTTTTTTTTGTTTTATAGAAGGTCACCGTTTTGTCCGTTTTGTTGATGATTGAAACGTGTTGGGCCGCGCCGGCAAGCGAACCGGCCAAATTCAAACCGTACTTAATCAAAAACGATCACGACAATTACGGCCAGTTCGCCCTCACGTAGGTATTACGCATATATAACTCAAGCCCAAATCAAAAAATTAATTTTTAGTAAAAAAAAAAATCATAAATTCATTGTATAGAAAAGTCTAAGCCTTATTGGTTTATTAGAGAAATTCCATATACGAAATAACATTCTATTTTATAACGCGTTTTTGCGCGTTTTGCCCAAAAAAAAAAAAATCGTTTGAATTGCACAGATGGCCTACGAACGATTTTCAATATTTATTGTATAAAACCGTCGGGAATTTTTTCGCAATTTAATTTTTCCAAAAAAATAAATAAAATCTCTATCTGATTTTTCAATTTTAATTTTTCGGAAAAAAAAAAATCCGGAAAAATACACCTATTTAATGTAACTATACTCATGTAATAATTCTATTATTATACGCCCTGCGCGTCGGTTTCATTGCATCACGAGATGATTTACTGAGATATTAATTGTACATTAATAAAACTCGTCAAAATATTATTAGAATTTAAATATTAATAATACATATTTTATTTTACACACACACACACACACACACACACACACACACACACACACACACACACACATATATATATATATATATATATAATATTATATTATATTATATATACAGTGTAAGAAAACGAGAATTCGTTAATAACGACTTCATCATTTCATCTCTTTTCTTTTTCTCGAGAAAAATTAATTATTTGGAGAAAAGAAAATTTTTTTGTTTGGAAAAACTGTCTTCTGAAATACGCCATTGCACACGAATTTAGACTGCGACACTATGTTACCGTATATTATTTCTTCTGTGATTAACAATAATATTATATATATATATTAAATAGTAAAGTAAATTAAGCTCCGTTATTAAATATTATGCGATGTGGGATTTCAGGTACATTCTGGACGATGGTACGTACCAGGCGAAACAAGGTTCGTTGGTGTTGAACGATCAAGGAGACGATTACGTGATGAACCAAGCGGGATCGTATTCGTTCGTCACTCCCGAAGGGATCAACGTGAAAATGTCGTACACGGCGGACAGGGACGGTTTCAAGGTGACGGGGTACCCTCTACCGGCTTGAGCCGCATATATTATTATTATTATTATTATATTACCTAAATAATATTTGTCCGCGCGTTTTACATAATATTATTATAATTGTATACACGTTTTGGGATATATATATATATATATATATTTAATTATTTAATATTAAAATAATATTATGATGCGCAATTGACGTTTTCAATATTTCATTTTCAATATACAACAACAAACCTGTGTGACGTATAAAACACGCGATATCGCGTCGAAACACATTAAACATTTAATTTCGTTTTGTTGAAAAAAACAGTTTACGTTCACAGCAAGCACCTCCAAATAGGAGTTACAATATTTTTCCATTCCATATTTTCACGTGTTTGCGTACGGTTGTTTCGGGGGACACAGCTGGCCGACAATACAGACGACCACGTTATATACATTAGGCGGCACAATCATCACCCGCACCTGCAGACGTCGTCATTTTATAGGGATCCACTGTTTGTTTTCATGTCGGTATACAGACGAGTGCCAGGCACGTAGCCCGCAGGAGGAAGGGATGATTAATTTTTTTGGTTTTTATTACTATATAGACCTATACACCTGTCAACAGTTTTACGGTTCGACACTTATGTACGGTATACACTAGAATTATTATCAAACAGACATTGGAAGTGTACGTTTGATTATAACGAAATATTCCAAAATGGCTGAATAATAATAATAATAAAAAAAAAAAATTACTTCATAACGGACTTTAAACGTTATCGTGTTGTCCTTTGTACGCGTTGCATCAACTGGGTTAACATTACGCAGTCTCTTTGACCATATTTTATTAAATCGTATTGTATATATTATTATATATATATAATTAGGAAAACAAACAAATAAATAAATAAATAAATATATATATATATATATATATATATATAAACACACTGTTTAGGCACATGAAAACGTATTGAAAGTTTATTGAAACGTTTACAGTGTTTTTTTTTTCGAGCATTGCCAATAGCAACACTACGTTATAGCGTGGTTGACGATACAAGCGAGTAATTATTTAAAAATTGTTTTTTAAAAAAAAATTAAAAGAAAACAAAATAATGATAATACGTTGCGTTAGGCTATATGAGTTATACGAAACGCGCGTTTATGACGGCAACGATTTCGATTTCAATTGGGCCGGCGGAGCCGGTGGACGAGCGACGGCGTCGGAAGACGGCACCGAGTAATCGACCATTTTGAAGCCGTCCTTGTCGGCAACGTAGGACACCCTCACCGGAACGCCTTCGGGCGACACGTACGAGTACGACCCTTTTTGGATCATCACGTAATCGTCCCCTTCGTCGTTCAACACCAACGTCCCTTGTCTGGTCTGCGAAGTCCCGTCGTCCAACTGATAGCTGCAAAACAACGCGTAATCCTATTTTTTTTTTTTTTAACATTCGTAGTCGAGTCCTAACTGTATTTTCTATAAACTGTATTTTATAATATTATGGTACTCGACCGGGGACGGATTCAGGAGGAGGGGGCTATGGGTGCTCGGGCAATTCTTCAATTATCCCAGAAGAAGTTATTGAAGAATTCAGTAAAAAAAATTGCAATTACAATGCATGTAAGAAAGTAATTTTATTTTTAAGTTAATGCGTAATATTAATGTATGAAAAAAAATAATTAGGAAAACAAAATATATTAATGTTTGAAAAATAAGTTGGCTCTAATCAATTTAATATAAAATAGAAAGGTATAACCAATTTAATTTTTTAGTTTTTTTTTTTAACGCCTCCTGTTAATATTTCTTGGATTCGCGACTGTAGTTGACTTTAAGTACAATGGTTGTCGGATAACACTTCATATAAAACACACGTTTGACAGACCAGGAGTTCGTTGTGATGCGCATGATGAACACCGAGACAAAACTCTCGCCTCTCACGTAGGTGTAGTATAAAAACGTTTTGTTTTTGTTCAATTTCGTTCGTCAAATGAAATGAATGAACGCGTTTTTAAAAAAAAAAAAAAAAAATTCAACCATCCCTCACGGTACTCCGCATAAAATGAACGTCCACGCATTACACATATAAATTACACGGTTATATTGGACAAAAAAAATATTATTAAATGAGCGTAATGAATTTTTACGAACTGGACGTGTTCGCGTTTGGTAATTTCGTTAAATCTCACAATCTGAACGTTCAGCTCACGAAGCAAAGAACGTTTTCACTCGATAGATGACAATTATTATGTGTGAGGTGATTTTACTTACGGAATTATTCAATTCACGCGTCCATTTTTATATACGTAAATAATTTACGCGAGAGACGTTAAAAACCGTTAGGAAATTTCGGATAACCAACGACGAAAATAAGCGGACTTACTTGAGGCTAAACTGTCCATTGCTGTCGTACACGTAGTCGTTTTTCACAAAACGAGCCGGCGGGGTTTTGGTCGATTTTTCCGCCGGAGCTGAGAACGCGCCAACGAACGACACCGTCAAAACTACGATCACCTATTTTAAGAATTAAAATATTTAGACGTTCAATATATAACCGACAAAGCTATAATATAATGTATAACGGAGTTGTGCAGTGTTTAAAGAAAAGAAAAATAATAATAATAACACTTACCGCGACAGTCTTCATTTTGCTACTTTTTTCTTCTTTCGGTTTTTCGTACAGCGATCTCCAATAATATAATAATACGAGTCAATATATCAACCAGCAACTTATTATTAGTTGCAGGTGACTGATATGACGGCGACGCCAGCGAGTTGGTGACTGGTAGTCAAGACACGTTTGACGTTTTTTAAATACAATAATAACGCACAAAAAAAAGGCATTAAAATTAAATTCGGATATCATCGTTAAGCCCGCGATCGACATATTTTATAGTTCTAATCGGCCGGTTCATCGTCTACGTGGCCGTCGCGACTACTTAAAAACGCATTATATAGATGAGCCCTCCTCTTCCGTCTATTTCTCAGATTTTTCGTATATCACACGTACTTGCGTTATAATCATAAATTTCGGTTCTTGTAAAAAAGACATTTTTTTTATGCGACTCGTTTGTAACTATTATAATTCAATTTTTTTAAACGTTATACCACTTAAAATCTATAAATATGTAGGTATTTTACCAACTTGGACATTAAATAGCTGAAAAAAAAATGTTTTTTTTTTTTTTTAATTCTTTCCTTAAAAACAATAATATTATAAGTTCTTGTCCTTCTAACGATTACGTTCCTGTTCAACGCATCTCCTATATACATTTCTACGGTCTTGCGGGGATCGGTCCTTCGGATTCCGTCCAACTTCCATTTCGCTAAAATAGATCCCCCCCTCCATACTTTTATCCCTTACAAAACTTCAGTCTATATCATCCCGTTCTACATTCGTTTCTCTGGACTCTGGGCCTTTTTACGTATACCTACTCTTCATGAGAGTTTATAAATTTTATCATCTCACGTCTATCAGAGTGAATATTAAGAAAATGATTATTTAAAGTATATCAAATATTTTTCTTTTGTATTTTAATTTGCAGGGTCATACATACCGCCTTTTACGTAATCCACACCATGAAAGATAAATAATTGAAATGTTGAATTATAGTATATAATTTTTGGTAAACATTATAATTTAAAGGGACACGTGATGTACATGTATTCTAGTTAGAGATTTTAAATACATTCGTTACAGGAATAATTAACATGCCTCCTGGAGTGACTCGATTTCAATAATTTTCAAAATGATGATGACATTTTGCAAAATAAGTTGGACTTTGAGTTTAAAAATGTATTTTTGTAAATGTCAATACACCGAAAGATTTAAAACGTAAAGTTCAATGTTATAACCTTTAAAGGTAATACTCTCACGACTCCAAAATTGCTAGATTTCTTTAAATTTGTTGTTGTTGAATTAATAAAGATGTAATGATATGCACTCGTATCATTAACTTAAACTATTATTTAATTAAATTTTATATATTTTATACACCATATTTTATGAAATAAAATTATCAGAGTGCTCGCGTGTGTCATAATACCTGGGACACATATAGGCCATAAAAAAAAAATATATATATATACAGTTATAAAATCACGCACACGATCACACAATTGGGAGGTCGCCATGCGACAAACATCCCTCAAATAATAGAAATAACCTGAGAATAGCGGCAAACCCATCACTACAAAGGCATTCCAAAGAAGTCCGAGAAAATCGGCATCCTCTTAAAATTATATATAAAACGCACTTTCTCCAATAAAATAGAAAAAAAAAGAAAAAAAGACATAAATTCAAAACATAAATCATAGGATTAACCGTTACTTTGAAGGCAGCAGAAAGACCCGTTAACAATATCCGTAGGATAGGCTATACAGGACCGGAGGGACCAAAGGCTCGCCGACATCATTTTGTGATCGACATTCCTTGGTCCGCCGCCGGCCGAACCGAAATACGTTTAATAACAAAAAAGGAACGTCGTGTCGGCTTCATCACAGGGCTAGCAGGCGACAATGTTGTCGTCGGCGCGCGTTTGTGTATCGCCGATCGACTGGCGGTCCGTTTGATAATCTCTCATCCAATCAAATTTAACAACCCTTAATTCTCGGGTCTTAAACTCTTGTCTCAGACAGTCAGTGCCTGGCCGGCGTTCGAGTCGGTGCCTGGCCGGCGTCACAATGAGTGCCTGGCCGGCGTTTGAGTCAGAGTATCTGGCCGGCGTTCGAGTCACAGGGCCTGGCCGGCGTTCGAGGCAGAGTGTGGCCACACTCCACGGGCGAAGGACTTATCCAGCACAGGTCTTCCGGTACGCGCGGGCACTTCGTCATTACCGAACTGAATTCTGTGTTCGAATCTTTTTCCTGCGCCCTTTCCATCGGCGACGACTTTGATTTGTGTAAAGGCGTCGTCCCAACCATTTCATCTGTCTACTTGAAGTCTCAGATACCTCGATAAAGGTAAGGCATTTTGTATTAACCCGTTCACTGCTTATCTCCTCGCTTTGTTCCTTCTTTCTATTTTATTAAGGTTATATACTCCTAACGGTTCTCGTACTCACGACCCCGGAACGCTCCTTTCCGTCAAAAGGAGTGAGGTAATAATACAAATTCAACACTCACCAACAAGAGGAGAGGGCATCGACCACTATCTCCTATAATTTTTATTTTCTTATTTTTGTTAATTTTTGTATTACTACAAAGTGGCGCCCAACACAAGCTCGGTTTTATTTTATTTTATTTTCAAAAAAAAATTTAATTAAAGTTAGCTGAGAGCTGATTAGGAGGTAAAAAAAAAAAAAATAAAATAGAAAGGGGAAGGATAATACCACGCGGGAATCTATATACGCAAAATTAATATGAATTAAAAATGTTGAATTTTTAAAAAAAAAAAAAATTCATTTGAGACAATTTATTTAAATATATATATATATATATAAAAAAAGAAAGAAAGTTATCAATTTGTAATTTCGTTCCGTGGGTGGAAAATTATAAAACTTGGTAATCTTAAATAGATATACTTAAAAAATATTTTATTATAATATAGCCCTGTGAAGTAAATTGTTTGAATTTAATGAAAGTTATCAATTTGTAATTTCGTTCCGTGTGTGGAAAATTATAAAATTTGGTAATCTGAAATAATTATATACGAAAATTTTAATATAATATAGCCCAGTAAGGTAAATTGTTTGAATTTAATGGAAGTTATCAATTTGTAATTTCGTTCCGTGTGTGGAAAATTATAAAATTTGGTAATCTGAAATAATTATATACGAAAATTTTAATATAATATAGCCCAGTGAGGCAAATTGTTTGAATTTTACAAAAGTTATCAATTTGTAATTTCGTTCCGTGGGTGAAAAATCATAAAATTTGGTAATCTAAAATAAATATATACAAAAATTTTACTATTATATAGCCCAATGAGGCAAAGTATTTAAATTTAATAGAATCTATCAATTCGTTCCGTAAGTGGAATGTTATAAAATTTGGTAATCTTAAAGAAACATATATATATACATTTATAAAAGAAAATTTATTATTTTACAGCTCAATAAGATAATTAAAAAAAAAATAAAAATATTATTTTACATTTCAGTGAAGTAAATTGTAAAAAATTAATTATTTAGGTTAGAAATTTTTAATTTTGTTCTGAGGGGGAAAATTATGAAATTTAATAATCTCAGACATAAATATTAAGGAAATAATCTATTTTAATACAACAGAATAAAATATATTATTTAAATTTATTATAAGTTATTAAATTGGAACTTCGCACCAAAGGTGGAAATTCATAAAATTTAATAGTCTTAAGGAATACAAATAAAAATTAAATAAAAAAAAAAGGATTTTAAATTTCATACTCTTATAAGTTTCATATATATATATATATATATATATATATATATATATATATATATAAGTTTCACAAAAAAAAAAAAAAAATTATTTCTTTATGACAAATTATTGAAAGTAATACGAATATAATTAATACTATATTTAAATATAACTTTTTTCATAAAACATAGTTATAAAATATATATATATATATAAAAAAAAAAGAAAAGGGAAATATCTTTCATTTAATTTTAGTATATTATATTTAATCAAGATCTATTATAGATTTTCAAGTAGCATTACATTACTTTTAAAATCATAAGAATAATAAAACAAATAAATAAAAATAAAAAATAGTCGCTCCTCAATTTAATTTAGTTGAAAAATAGAGTAAAGAAAAAAAAAATAAATTAACCAATATATATATATATATATGTGTGTGTGTGTGTGTGTGTGTTTTGATTTATCATAAAAAAAAATTTTTTTTCTAAATATATAGTATTAAAATAATTCTTTTTCATATTAAGAAAAATTCACAAAATTAATATTTTTTCACAGCAAGATATCTAGATTACGTAATTAAGTAAATAAGCTTATAAGCTTAAGCACTACCAAAAATTGCTTTTAATTTTAAGAATAATTAAGGAAATAAGAATTAACATAGGTAACAACACAATTATAAGTAATTAATTTGTAAAATTGAGAATCATAGTATTTAATAATTTTTAATAAACAAATAAAACAAATTATTATTATAGAGCCTAGTGAGACCAGTTATCGACCATAAGTTTATAAGGGGTAATTTCGTTTCGAGGGTATATGAAAGTTATAGACAACATATACATTTATTCGAACAAATAAAAAAAAAATATATAAAAATATATATATATATATATATATATATATATATGTATATGTGTATATGCATATGTATATGGATTAAATTTTAAACATAATTCACTTAATATAAATAATTTACCTTATATTTAAATTAATACAAAATAATACACACAAAAAACACATGTCACACTCTGAACAGAGGAACCCCATATTCGAAGACATAGACTTTTCACTTGTATCAACGAGTTGGGTGCATAAAACAAATAAACAAAATTTAATAAACGAACTTGCGATAAGGAACTTAAAAACAACAGGAAAATTATTCAATTTAAAAACCAGATTATTTAAATATTTAAGGGGTGAATCCACTCAGGACGATTTTGAAATACCAGTAGAAAGTACTATATATATACCGGGTCCAATTATACACGTTGAACAATCATTAGAAAGAAATAACATGGCAGATAGTAAAAAACCTTTTTTCAAACCTGGAAAATTCGCAGGCACTATATCAGAAAATATCGATCAATTTTTAAAACGCTTTGAAAGGGCCACGATAATAAATGGATGGACCGATACCGAAAAATCTCAATACATCGCAGTTTATTTGGAGGGGGCAGCACTGACTTTTTACGAAAATGTCCACAGCGTAGACGACTTTATCGAATGTGTAACCTTAGAAGCTCGATTTAGGCAAGAATTTGAACCAACTGCACAAACTGATATGTTAAGAATAATGTTAGAAAAACGAAAACAATTACCGGATGAACAAACAATTGCTTATATTAATGAGGCCGAATCTCTATGTAGACGCATTGATAAAAATATGTCTCAAAGGGAATTAGTACACAATATTATGAAAGGGTTAAGACCCTCAATAGCATGATATATCGGTATTATGGAAAACAAAACACTAGAGGAGCATAAAAACAATGTCAGAAAATATGATTTAATAGAATTTATGGTTACGGAGAGTCAGAGAAATCCCCATTTGAAATAGAAAATAACATACAAGATAAAATTCTACAAATAAACGATAATAAAAATAACATTGACCACAAATATAATAAATTACAAAATGAAATTAACAATTTAAAAGAACAGCTCAACAATACAAGAATTACTAATAATAATGATAATTTTAATACGAATAACCAATATAAAAATTATATTAACAACAATAGAAACAGATTTAACAATATACCTAACGAAATTAATTATAATAAACAAAATTGGGACAATCAAATTCACTATACAGATGTGGGAGGGTCTAGATCACATTGGAATGGAACCCCATTCCCATATAACCATTCAGCTTTCTCAGTTAATAATACACAACAAATAAATTTAGATCAACAGAACACATTCCAACAATAAAATCAAAATTATAATAATAAATCGCAGAATAATACAAGAAAGCATTGTAATTATTGTTCGAAAAATAATCATACAGAAGAAAATTGTTTTTTCAAAAATAAAAATTCCACTATTTGTCAAATTTGCAACAAATCAGGACACACAGCGATTAATTGAAACTTATTCACTAATAATAAAAAAAAACTAGATTCCAGGTTAAACCTAGCTGATAATAGTTCACCTTTTATTACAGCACAAAAATCACAAATCATAAATAAAATACAAAATGCTGTCAATGCATTACATATTGATATTGAATTTGATAATAAAATCATTCTCATAACAATCGATACAGGTGCCAATGTATGTTGCGTTAAACAACAAATTTTAAATCCAAATTATATTATATTACCAACATCAATAAAACTTTCTGGTCCAGATAATAAACCACTAAATTCAATAGGATGTACAAATATAACAATAAATTCGAATAATTATAAATTTAAAATAAAAGCTCACGTCATCCGAGATTATCAAGCAACATAATTCTTGGTAATGACTTTCTTATAGAGAATAATGCCATAATTAACTTTAACGAGAAAATAATAACATTAAACAATACAATTAATATTGAATTAAAAAGTATTAACTTGAATAATATAAATAATATAAAAAACACAAACGAACACAGTACCAATATTCAAGAAATTGAAAGTAATATTTTTGACTCTTCATCAAATTTTGCAATTGCATATTGTGTGTTTGCTGACTTTAAAATGAGTAAGGGTTTAGCAAAACAAATTTGCCAAAAATACGACGTTCAGAACAAACTACCTCCAATTAAACCGTATGTTGGGGACGTTATTACCACACAACATGGCCATAAAACTATATTTCATTTAATAACAAAAAAACTCTTCTTTAACAAACCCACATACACTGATATTCGAATAGCAATAAATAAACTAAAAATAGAGGCAATCAGGAATAATAAATTCAAAATAGCTTTACCCACAATGGCATCAGGTCTAGATGGATGTGATTAGCCAATAATAAAACAAATTAAAACAAAGTTATGATTTTGTAGTTTCATGGAAAGCCCACCTCCTGATGTCGGGAACAATTTTACAATAATTTCTCTGTATTTATCGCCGCTTTTTTTTTTAATCTTTGTTCCGTTTAGAGTTAAATGTGCAGAAGTTTGAATAAGTATCTGTTTATATGTTTCCAAGTCATTTTCGATGTATACTGTCGGGTGTTTATAAAATAATAAACGAATGAGTCCGGGTGTTAACGAGTAAGTAGTGTCTTCGATAATTAACGTAATTAATTTTGTAAGAAATTAATTTTTTTATCACCTAAAGTAATAATTTCATTGGAATAATTTAATTTAGGACCGTAAGTTATGTCTAAATCATAAGATTGAAACCATTTAATTATTCTTTGATGATAATTATCATCGCTCGTACTTTCTTTTTCTTGAAAACTTTCAAAGGGATCTGTAACTTGTTTAGTTTTTTCAACGTTCTGTGGTAGACGCGTTATATTCGATATTTTGTTTAGTGGTTCGATTATTGGCTTAAACGTATGCGAAATAAATTGTTGAACATTAGTTTCACCGGATTTTAACGTATTAAATTTACGTCAAATACAATCTTTAGCTTTGACTAACTCTGTTAATATACTTTCCTCGTCCATGATTACGCGTTAAATGTAGTTAGTTTACACGAAACATCATCTTATATAACAACAAAAGTATCAAAACCAAGTCGATAACGACCGTTATCACGTTCACTATTTTTACAAATAACGACAAAAGAAAACCGATCCCGATTCCAACATGTTGTACAAAAATGTTTAAATTCTATAAAACTCATATCACCAGAACAATGCTCATAATATTCGTGTTTTAAATTTCTGTCGTCTTGTTTAAATAATACAATTAAATTTGCATTATCGCGTATTAACTGCTTAGGTATTTTTGAATAACTCTGTGCTAAATAAAATATGTCTACTTTATTATGTCTTCCACGTGAAAAATATTCCCTTATAACACCTTGGTCAGTGGCGCAACCAGGATTTTTTTAAAGGGGGGGTCCAAAAATATAATTATTTTAAATTAACATGCAAATTTAATTATTATTTTATTGTTTGTTTAATGTAAATATTGTAATTATAATGTAAAATTGAATGATAGTCAGATAGTTAAATGTAAAAAATAAAGGTAGGTATGTACAATGTTGTAGAGTTTATAAAATGAAATCTAAGCGATGTTTTGTACTGCTTAAATGATTTATTACTTCCTCAGGTGTTACGCTGACTTCGTAGTGGACATTGAGAGCAGCTAACCCATTGAGTCTTCTTTCTGATGTGGTATTTCTCAAGTAACTTTTGATTCTTTTAAGTGTGGAAAATGATCTCTCCGCCTCACATAAAGTAATTGGAAATGTGATAAGTATTTGCAATAGCTTATATATATTTGGGAAGAAATCGGGATTGCATTCATTAAATATTTGAATTACACTATTATATTGGATATTACTGTCAGTCAAATAACGATTCCATAAAATGGTTTCTGATTTAACTCGATCAAAATCATCAACATCGATAGCATAAAACTCAACAAGTTCTCTAAGTTTTTCTTCATCAAACGCTGAACTTTTAAGTAACATTTGAAATCCACATATTATATTTTGATGATTAACAAAACGATCATTTAATTGTTGTACAAACAAATCAAGAAATGGTAGAAACAAAGTAATTCTAAAATATTCTTCGGGATCTTTTGATGGAATATTAGCTCGGTTTTGTTGACGCTTAGCTATCCTAGGCATTTCAATAGAAAGTTCAAAATCGTTTAATCTTTTATTAATCTCAACATATAGTTTGTTAAATTCAGTAGTGGCGTTTACCCTAATAAAACTCAATTGATTTTTTACTAGATTAATATGTCCAACAGTTTCCATCAAATCAATAATTTCTACGTTACCTAATAGAGCTTTGTACGATTATGAGATTATAAAATACGCACGCGTGTTAAAAATACCTCATTTCATTGGAGTATTTTCAAGAGACACGTTACCTCTCCGTCCTAAACGAAAAGAATCGGCTGTAGTAAACTTGGATATTGAAAATAGTATGGGCACACATTGGGTAGCGTATAAAAAAATCGGAAATCTAGTAGAGTATTATGACAGCTTTGGAAATTTACCACCTCCATTAGAACTACAAAAATATTTTTATGGGAACGATATTAGCTACAACTACGAAAGGCATCAGAAATATAATACAGCAAACTGTGGACAAATTAGAATAACCACGATATGTATTAATAGGTTTTCAAACTAATAGAAAAAATAGTTATAATAAACCAATGTCGTATTTCGACCATTGTAAGATTACAAATTTGAAGGTTTATTTAAATTCCGATGTGTTCCCCTACGAAGATTTTCAATGTGATTTCACAAAGAATAAAATAGCTACATTATACAGAGCTTATGCAGGGTTTCAAAAATCATATTATAGTTATGATAATGTTTCACCTTTATTGAACAGAACCAATTTCAAAAAACATGCACCAATCATAGTTGTCGATATGAACAGACAAAACGATAACATCAAAACATCAACCATTGATCTAAGAATTGAATTCGAGGCAGACGAAACGTTTTCAGAATCCACATCAGCATATTGTTTAATCATACATGATCAAATTATAACTTACAACCCTTTCAACAGGGAAGTAAGAATATTATAAATAATTATTGTATAAACTAATATTAAGAAATAAAAAAAAATGTTTTTTTGAAAATAATAGTTTTTTTATTTTAATGTATATACATTTTTTTTTCAAAATCAAATACATTTCTTTTATTTAAACTCAGAAAAGAAATCACGAGCTGTTTTCCATTGAGATTGATGGTAGAAGTCGATAGGAGATGGTGGCGGTGATGGAGACGGTATTTTATGTAAATTGAATATTGTTGGTCCATCGTTTTCGTCACTCGCCTAAAAATAATAAATTATTAATATTTATTTATTTATTTATTCGATAAAATTGCTTATATTTACCATTTTTAAATCATTTGAATGTAGTGTTGTCAGCGATTGAGAAATATTTAACTTGGTTTCATCATTATCCACAATAACCTGAAAATTCACAATTATTATTATAAAAAGAAAAAAAATAATTCTAAATAAATTTATAATTACATCTGATATAGAGTTATTTTGATTGTTGCGATAAGGTGAATCTTTAAAACATGACAACGGTGAAAATCCCATGGGTCCGTCGTTCACGTCGCATGGTTTTAAAAAGAAAACAGAAAAAATATTCAAGTAAAATAATAATAAATAAATATTTTTATTTATATACGTAAATAATGTGCATTACCTCAGAAACTTCAGATTTAAGCTTTCGTTGAAGCAGTCGTATAGATAATTGTTCGACTGCAAATAATTTTAGTTGATTGACGAAGCTTGTTTGACTGGGTGATACAAATACACCAATTTCTTCATCGGGTATATTATTAACATAGGAAATCATTTCTCTTATGTCCGACACATCTTTAACAATTCTAACAGCTAGCATATCCACTACTTGTTCAAACTGATGCAATATATTCGGCCTTACGATTATTGTTTTTCTTAGGACTGACTCGTAAATTGAACGTTCCAAATTTCCAAGTGTGAATAAATCTTGTCGATTAAGTAGTATACGGTGACCTTCATATACTCTCGAGTTCAAAACCAACATATTTTCACCTCGATAGACCATTTTTGAAAGTGTAATAAATTTATCATTCAAAAAAATGTTTTCTTTAACTCTTTGTGGTGGATCGAGAATAAATGACAAAATACTTCCCATAAGTGTATATATATTATATACGTTCTAAAAAATCTGGATGTAAGCAAATGTGTCTTGATGCCTGATGGTGTTATAATATGAATCTTTACATTGAAATTATCAGTCGGATCGAATCCGATAAACAAAAACTTACGCCCAGCAAAGTCAATGGCGAATGTTGTAGTTTCGATTAGATGAGATAGCGGCGAAGGTTAAACGTATTTGTATTTTTTCTTCTCGTCGATCACCGAGTTTGCCTCGACTAAACCAGCCATTTTAACACTTTGAAAAAATGAAAAACTACTTAAAAAATATACAAATACTTAAAATCAAGTGCGTATGAAATTCAATCTGTACACTATGACTGCTAAGCAGATACTGATTTTAGTTTAGTTTTAAACATACTGCTTATACCAAATATTTAATCCTCGACTATTGTTCGCGTAACGGTAAAAATCTTGCAGGTCTTTGCAGGTCTCTACGAGTCCTTATTTATTATACATGTATGTGTATCTTTATTGTTAGATCTTTTATGAGGCGACTGGGTTGGTAGAAGAGTGAACTGTAAGTAGACTACGGGGTGGGGAGGGGTAAAATATTTGATGGCCTGCTGTGGGCAGTGGTGGTGGCGGATGAAATTTTTCATTAAAATAATGATACGCATGCGTATAATACATAATAATAATAATAATAATTTTTCAAGGACGAAATGTATAACGCACAAACCGTATACTATATACACGTATATTTCTATGTATAAGGGGGGTGAAAGGGTGGTGTTTGACGTATGGTCACGACGTGTTGATAATATTAGTCATGTGGTGCGATTTATTATAAAAAAAAAAAAAAAAAAAAATGACGTGCATGCGCGATGTAAGTAATAATAATAATAATAATAATAATAATAATAATAATAATAATAATAATAATAATAATAATAATAATAATAATAATAATAATAATAATAATGATAATAATAATAATAATAATAATAATAATAATAATAATAATAATAATAATAATAATAATAATAATAATAATAATAATAATAATAATAATAATAATAATAATAATAATAATAATAATAATAATAATAATAATAATAATAATAATAATAATAATAATAATAATAATAATAATAATAATAATAATAATAATAATAATAATAATAATAATAATAATAATAATAATAATAATAATAATAAGAATAATAATAATAATAATAATAATAATAATAATAATAATAATAATAATAATAATAATAATAATAATAATAATAATAATAATAATAATAATAATAATAATAATAATAATAATAAAAATAATAAAAATAATAATAATAATAATAATAATAATAATAATAATAATAATAAATAATAATAATAATAACTTCATCTTATATGTATATGTACGGGGCGGTACCGGTGGTGACAATGGAAACGACGTCTTTTCCAAAAAAAAAAAAAAATTCCGGCGGCGGCGGCGTCGATGGGCGTGGGCGGTGGGTGGCGGATGCGGAGGTGGGCGGGGGCAGAGGAATTACGGCGACGGCACCGGCACCGGCTATTATTGGTCCAGAATGCCCCTTTTCATTCTACTTATATATATATTTTTTAATATATAAAATTCTCGTGTCACAGTTTTCGTTGCCATACTCCTCCGAAACGGCTTGACCGATTTTGATGAAACTTTTTGTGCTTATCCGGTATCTATGAGAATCGGCCAACATCTATTTTTCATCCCCCTAAATGTTAGGGGTAGTCCACCCCTAAATTTTTTTTTTTATTTTTTAGACAAAATTTTTAATTTCTATCTATTATGATACAACATACAAAAATACATACAATCCTCAATTTTCACCCTTCTATGATCAACCCTTATTTTTTAATAGCCATTTTAGTAATTTAATCATTTTTCCTCTCCGGTCGAAAACTGATCAATCGTCATTTAATTAGTTATCCCCGCCAGATGTCTACAGGTGTCACTTCTGACCCAGTAAACAGCACGGTGTAGGGATAAGAACGAAGCCGGTCTCCTTTCTTTCTCACTCCCTACACAGTTGTCGGCCACAATAATGATGTTTATGCATCAAGTGTAGTAGTAACGTTGACAATTATTATTTTATTATTATTTCTCAGTGTAACTCTCATATTAACTTTTAATCATTCCTATTTTATCAATAATAATTAAATTCTCAATTTTGAGTGTATTTTGCACGATTAGTTAATCAAATGATTTTATAACCTCAAAAGTACTCAACACGTGACACGAGCTTCCAATAACAACGGATTTTGTGTTGTAAGTATACTTTTTTTATATCGAAAATATTGTTGATCTTATAAAAATGTAATTTTAATATAATTTTATTAAAAAAATGTAATTGAACAATTAAAATTTTCATAGTTTCCAAAAATTCAATCATTATGAATCTTTATTTTGAAATGTCAATGAAAATATTGGTTGTATGAAAAAATTATAAGAGACAATGTTTTCATAAAATTTAATTTTTTACTTTTGTTTGAAAAATTTTTCCATAAAACTTATATTTTTGTTATAAATCATTTCAAAACTGTGGCAAAAATCCTGGCCCTAATTATACTTTTAACATTTTTCATCATTAAATAATTTCATTAATTCTATTTATGTATGTTTTGTACAGTGAGCAATGCCAAGAAAACGCAAAGGGGCTGATTTGAGCTGCAGTACAAGTAAAGCTCGAAACTTGTGAAATAGCAGATCCGAAAGAACAGAAGAACAAATCCAGCAACAAAATACTGATGCACGTGTCAGAATGGCGCAATTGCATCAAGAAGAGCCAGACGATACACGAGCTGAACGCAATGAAGTCAGAAGATTAGAACAACGTAATCACGCCGTTTCACAGTCAATAGACGAAGAACAAATGACCAACAACGACAACAGGTACATCGAGCATTTATATCTGATTCATTCCTGCGTCTAGCATTCCAGTATGAGCCCGATATTGAATATTATGCTCATTCAAAAGTGGTAATTGGTGCTATGGACAAGGAATGTCCGCATTGTCATGCTCTGAAATTCAAAAATGAGCCAGCTGGGATGTGTTGCGCGTCAGGAAAAGTTCAACTACCTGAAATTGAAACACCACCTGAACCATTGAACGGCTTACTTATCGGCACGGATCCAGATTCTAACGTGTTCCTGAAGTCAATTCGAAGATTCAATTCATGCTTTCAAATGACATCGTTCGGAGCAACAGAAATAGTTCGAAATACTAATGCAAATGGTCAACAATTCAATTCTACATTCAAAATCAGAGGCCAAGTTTATCATAAAATGGGCTCACTGCTGCCAATGCCAAACGAACCACATAAATTCTTACAAATCTACTTTATGGGCGGCGAGGATTCCGGAAGCGCACTTGCCAATCGCGTGAATGCACGTTGTGATTATAATAACCTTGATTCACTTTATGCCAGGCGCATCGTCAGCGAGCTAGATGCTCTTTTGAACGAGCACAACGAGTTGTTGAAAATATTCAAATCACATATGCACCAATTACAAAGCCATAATCACGCTATCGTCATTAAGCCTGATAAAACACCAGCTGGAGAGCATATTCGTAGATTCAATGCACCCGTTGTTGATGATGTTGCTGGAATCATGGTTGGCGATTGTACAGCTGCACGAGAAATTGTGATTCGTAGAAGAAATAATAATCTTCAGTTCATTGCTGACACACATCGTTCATATGACGCTCTCCAATATCCGCTAATATTCTGGAAGGGACAAGACGGATATTGCATAAACATAAAACAACGAGATCCCGTATCAGGTACTTCATTGATTATTAATTAATAATTTATTATTATTAATTATTAATTAATTTATTGATTATTAATTATTAATTTGATCATTTAATTAATTTTCATTTAATTCATTTGATTAATTTAATTTGATGAACAAATATTACAGGAGCTGAAACAAACAAGAACGTTAGCTCAAAGGATTATTATGCGTACCGATTAATGATTAGACGTGGCCTGGACAACGTCATTTTACGATGTCGTGAGCTTTGTCAACAATTCATGGTCGACATGTACGCGAAGATTGAGAGCGAACGACTACGATACTTACGATATAATCAACAAAAGCTGCGCGCGGAAGAGTACATTCATTTGCGAGACGCTATCAACAACAACGCCGACGTCACCGAAATTGGTAACCATGTCATTTTACCATCATCGTACGTAGGCAGTCCACGTCATATGCAAGAATATATACAGGATGCTCTGACTTTCGTGCGCGAATATGGACGACCATGTTTATTTATCACGTTCACATGTAATCCAAAATGGCCAGAGATTACATCTTTGCTACTGCCTGGCCAAAATGCAATACATCGCCATGACATTACAGCACGTGTGTTCAGACAAAAGTTGAAGTCTTTAATAAGTTTCATTACTAAATCACATGTATTTGGTCCCTTCCCCAGGGGAAACACTACATGTGTTACGGGTATGGCGAACCCGGGGCCCCGAGCTCCTCTCCTCCCTAGGCAAGGGAGGTTGATCGTAGGGCTAACAACCCTACATCGGAAAACACTACAAATGTTAAGAAACCACAAAACAAGCCTCGAATATGGAAGAGAACTGGACAAAGACTGGAATCGGAAAACTGCATCAAAATTGGGACTTGGAATATTAGAACTTTAAACAAACCGGGTGCGTTACAATGTATGCTGGACGCTACCCAAAATTACAATATTGCTATACTAGCTTTACAAGAGGTTAGATGGCCTGGTGAAGGAAACATAAAAAAGGATGATAAAACAATTTTCTATAGTGGTAACAGAAACGGAAAGTACGAAAATGGAGTAGGATTTGTAATAAATGAGCCTGTCTTACCACATGTCAAAACATTTCAAGCAATAAGTGAACGCATATGCTATATACGGTTAACAGGACACATCTTTGACATAGTATTAATTAACTGCTACGCACCAACAGAAGAAAAAGGAGAAGATATAAAAGAAAGTTTTTACGAAGAACTAGACAGAGTATGGGATTTAATACCCAATTACTGTATCAAAATTTTACTTGGAGACTTAAATGCTAAAGTGGGAAGAGAGGAGATGTACCAACCAACCATAGGTCGAGAAAGTCTCCATAACAGAAGTAATGACAATGGCACACGCTTAATTAACTTCTGTATGACTAATGGATTGACCTTAAGTAGCACGTACTTCCCTAGAAAAGACATTTATAAACAAACATGGATAGCACCAAATCGAGTGGTAAAGAACCAAATAGATCATATAATGATACAAAATAAACAGAAAGGATGCATACAAAATGTCAGAAGCTACAGAGGTGCCGATGCAGACTCTGATCACTATTTAGTCATAGCAAGATTTTCACTAAGACTTTCAGAAAAAAGAAGAACAACCAATATAAAATCATCAATAAAATACTCTATTGAAAAACTCAGAGATGAACAGATACACGAGTATTACTGACAAACCACACATGATGAAATATTAAAAACAATAACTGAAAATAACGAAGAAAATATAGAACATACATGGAAAAATATACAAACGACAGTTTCAGCTGGAGCAAAAAAGTGTTTAGGAATGTGCAAAAGTACTAAAAAGAAATCCTGGTTTAATGCGAATTGCAAAGAAAGTATAGATAAAAGAAATAAATTACGAGAAATCGCACTAAAACATCCGACAAATGAAAATATAGAACAATACACAGCGAGTAGAAAAGAAGCTAATAAAATACTAAGAAAAGAAAAAAGACTAAAAGAGAAAAGAAAGATCGAAGAAATGGAAAACAACAGATATAATCCTAAAAAAATTTTCAATACTAGTAATACTATTAAACAAGGTTTTAAACAACAAACTATAATGATAAAAAATCAAGCAGGGGACCTGGTCACAAATAAAAGGGAAGTGGTAGAAGAGTTCAAAGTCTACTTTGATAAACTACTTAATAATACAACAACTAGAACAATTGAACACACAAATATACAATATAGTTCAGTGGAGCCAAATATTAGCTCGCCCTCGAGATCGGAAGTCAACGCGGCGATTAATAAACTGAAAAATAATAAGGCACCTGGAGAAAACCATATAGTAGCAGAACTAGTGAAAAATAGCGGAGAAGCAGTGAAAAATGAAGTGTGGAAACTGATTAACATAATTTGGGAAAAACAACAGATACCTGAAGAATGGAATACAGCCATAATTTGTCCAATATTTAAGAAAGGAAAGATACTAGAAACAAAAAATTACCGAGGAATCTCCCTATTAGATACATGTTACAAAATACTATCGTTAATCTTGTTAGAGAGGTTAGTTCCCTTTGCTGAAGAGATCGTTGGAAGATACCAATGTGGTTTCAGAAAAGGTAGATCAACAATAGATCAAATTTTCATTCTCAAACAAGTAATGGAAAAACATTATGAATTTAATAAAGACTTATACATGGTATTTATCGATTACAAACAGGCATACGATAGTATACATAGAGAAGAGTTATGGAAAGCCATGATTAGCTTTGGTATTCCAAAGAAATACATTGATATGGTAAAACTCTGCAATACCAAGACTATGTGTAAAGTAAAATTTTTAGGAGAACTATCATCGGAATTCGAAATTAATTCAGGGCTACGGCAAGGCGATGCCTTGTCCCCGACACTATTCAATATAGGTTTGGAGAAGGTCATAAGAGAATTAACCCAAAGACAAAAGGTGGAGATAGCAGGGAATGAATCGATATTAGCGTACGCAGACGATATAGTCATATTAGGTAACACTAGGCAAGAAATTATACAAACTACATCTGAATTGTTGGAAACTAGTGAAAAAATGGGGCTATGCGTAAATCAAGAGAAAACTAAATTTATGGTTCTATCTAGAAGCAACGAAAATCAACATAACTTACAAGTAGGTAATCTAACTTTTGAAAAAGTGGAAAACTTCAAATACCTAGGAGCGAACATAAATAGTAAAAACGACATGCACCAAGAAATAAGTGAAAGAATAGCTAGTGGGAATCGGTGCTATCACAGTATAAGTAAGCTACTAAAATCCAAATTACTATCAAGAAAATCAAAAACTTTACTCTATACAAGCTATCTGAGACCAGTAATCACATATGCATGTGAGACATGGTCCTCAACGAAAGGTGATGACAACAGACTGGCAATATTCGAACGAAAGGTACTTAGAAACATTTTTGGGCCAATATATAATACAGAGTTAGGAATTTTTGAGGGAAGAAAGAATGAAGATCTATACAGACTATTTTTAAAACCCAATATTACGACGTATATAAAAATTAAAAGAATGGAATGGTTTGGACATGTATGGAGAGCTGATAATGACATAATAAAAAAAGTACTAACGGAGACCATACAAAAAAAAAGACCAATAGGCAGACCACGAACGAGGTGGAAAGATGCGGTAGAAAAAGATATCAAGATGCTGGGAAGAAATATGACTGTTGACCTGGCATTGGACAGAGAAAGATGGAGAGAATTGCTTGTGGCAGCTCAGGTCCTACAGGGACCGTTAAGCTAAGGAAGAAGAAGATGTATTTGGTCCCACACGTTGCTGGATGTATTCGGTTAAGTGGCAAAAGCGAGGATTACCTCATGCACACATTTTGGTTTGGTTCATCGACAAAATCCGTCCTGAAGAAATCGATAGTATCATTTCTGCGGAAATTCCAGATCCATCCACTGACCAACTGCTGTTTGATATTGTTACAACAAACATGATTCATGGTCCATGTGGTACTCTTAATAGTTCATCGCCTTGCATGGCTGATGGAAAATGTACTAAAAATTTCCCTAAAGATTTTACCAATGATACGGTCACAAATGTCGACGGATACCCAATATATCGTCGAAGAAATCCTGAAAATGGCGGACAGTCATTTATTAAAAATATCATCAACACAGACATTGATATTGACAATCGTTGGGTGGTGCCATATTCGCCTCTGCTGAGCAAGACATATAATGCTCATATTAATGTTGAGTTCTGCAGTTCTGTGAAGAGCATCAAATATATTTGCAAGTATGTCCATAAAGGCAGTGATATGGCTGTGTTTAGAGTGGAAAATATTAATGTGAATGCTCCTCCAGTGAATAAAAACGATGAACTAACGCTCTACCAAATTGGTCGGTACATCAGCTCCAATGAAGCTGCTTGGCGTATCTTTGGTTTTCCAATTCATGAACGGGATCCAGCAGTTGTTCAGTTAGCCATCCATCTTGAAAACGGTCAGCGTGTATTTTTCACGAACGAGACAGCGATTGATCGTGCAATAAATCCACTTAAAACTACACTTACTGCATTTTTTGAACTGTGTAATCGTGCGGATGATTTTGGTGCCTTTGTACGAACATTACTCTATTCACAAGTACCACGCTATTTCACATGGACTCAAACAAAAACATGGATGCCCCGCAAGCAAGGCTCACCAGTTGCTGCATGTCTCAATTTATTTAAATCAAACGCCTTGGGGCGATTATTTACAGTCAATCCAAGACACACGGAGTGCTTTTATCTTCGACTGTTATTGGTTAATGTAACTGGCCCATTATCATTTCAAGATATACGTAAAGTGAATGGGCAACAATATCCAACGTATAAAGATGCATGCCTTGCACTCGGCTTGCTGGAAGACGACAACCAGTGGGAATGCATGCTTGCTGAAGCTGCATTGAACTGTACAGCAATACAAATTCGTCTACTATTCGCTATAGTGTTGACTACATGTTTCCCAGCCCGAGCACAGATATTATGGGAAAATCACAAAGATTCAATGACTGATGATATATTGCATCAACATCGTATACGGTGCCACGATCTAATCATAACATTCAGTGACGAAATGTACAATGAAGCATTGATTGCTATTGAGGATCTTTGCATTGTCATTGCCATCTTACCACTTAGTAATTTCGGTATGAATTCGCCAAATCGAACTGCATCTGATTTAATGAATACTGAAATGAATCGTGAACTTCAGTACAGTACTGTAGAAATGGCAGCGATTGTTGCCCGCAATGTCCCACTAATGAATGAGGAACAAAGAACCATTTATGATCGCATTATGCTCGCAGTTTCAGCTGGACAAGGTGGGTTCTTCTTTTTGGATGCACCGGGTGGAACTGGCAAAACATTCGTTATTTCGCTAATTCTTGCTGAAATACGATCAAATAATGGCATCGCATTGGCCGTTGCTTCATCGGGCATTGCAGCAACTTTATTGGATGGAGGTAGAACAGCTCATTCAGTATTTAAGCTGCCACTAAATATTCAGAATAACCCTGACGCAGTATGCAACATTAAGAAACAATCGTCCATGGCCACTGTGCTGAAACGGTGTAAAAATATTATTTGGGATGAATGTACTATGGCACACAAACATTCACTTGAGGCGTTGAACAGGACATTGAAAGATATTAAAAACAGTGACAAACTATTTGGCGGAACTCTGTTGGTCCTTTCAGGTGATTTCAGACAAACACTTCCAGTCATTCCACGTTCAACATACGCTGATGAGATCAACGCTTGCTTAAAATCATCTCCATTGTGGCGTAATGTTGAAAAATTACAGCTAAAAATAAATATGCGCGTTTAAATGTTTCAAGATCCATCCGCTAAAACATTTTCAAAACAACTTTTAGATATCGGTGATGGAAAAGTTGCTATAGATGAAACTGGATACGTAAAATTACCGACCGATTTCTGCACAATCGCTGATTCGCAAGATACTCTCATTGAACAAATATTTCCCGATGTACACACACAGTACATAAATCATGAGTGGCTTGCAGAAAGAGCGATTTTAGCGGCAAAAAATGTAGACGTTGACAATTTAAATCTGAAGATACAAATGTTGTTGCCAGGGAACTTGGTATCATATAAATCTATTGATACAGTTTGCGACGACAGCGAAGCAGTAAATTTTCCCACAGAGTTTTTGAACTCACTGGATTTGCCAGGCATGCCACCGCATAATTTACAATTAAAGGTTGGATCTCCAATTATCTTGCTTCGTAATTTGAACCCGCCCCGGCTGTGCAACGGTACGCGATTAGTCATTCAAAAATTAATGAAAAACGTGATCGAAGCCAGGATTTTAAATGGCAAGTTCAGAGGTGAAAATATACTCATACCACCTATTATACCTACAGATGTGCCAATTCAATTCAAACGTATTCAGTTTCCGATTAGATTGGCATTTGCAATGACTATCAACAAATCCCAAGATCAAACGATGTCTGTTTGTGGATTAGATTTGAGAACACCATGTTTTTCACACGGACAAATATACGTGGCATGCTCTCGAGTGGGTAAACCATCCAGTTTGTTTGTGTTAGCTAAAGATGGACTAACAAAAAATATTGTTCACGCTATAGCATTAAGAGATTGATATTGTTTAATAGTGTTACTGTCGTAATTGTTTAATTAATGATATATAATTTTAAGGAATAAATTATAATATAACTTAAAAATAATGTTTGCCTTTTGTTATTTTTATATTCCCTCATCGTTCACAGCGCTCCATGCTTATTTCACGCATATACCACATTCTTACATACATACAATATATACATTCTAACATACATACATACTTACAATAAGTAAGCTATTTTTTGTCTACACTAGAAATTACTAGGAAATTATTTATATGGCAAAACAACGTTTGCCGGGTCAGCTAGTATATATATATATATATATGTGTATGTGTGTGTGTGTGTATTTATTTATTTTATATATATTTTTTACAGTTTAAAGCTTAATTTGGGCAAGAGTAGAAGTCAAACTATACACAGCATACAAAACATTAAAAGTGCTAGATTCATCAGCATCTAAATCACGTACAGTTTTTTGTAGAAGTTGCTTACCATGTTTGAATAGTCGGCAGGCTTGTTCCAAGAACGCAAAACATATGTTAGGAATTAGTAATTCAAAGAACGGTTAATAATCCATAAAACCGGGTACAATATATTCGAAATTTAAATACATGTCCTAACATCTAAACACAATATAGATTGACACTATATAGTCAATCTGGAATCTTCTTATATCGCCAGGCATTTTCCATGTATATCTTCTCTTGAGTTCTTCGAGCATTGTATTTACAATCACGAAACTATTACCTCTACTAAATTCCACTAATCGATCACCTCTTGCGTTTCTTTGACTTAGTTCATATTTTCCCACTTTTCTACCGTCATTTTTTTCACCTACAACAGAATTCCAGTCACCCATTATAAAAACGTTATCTTTTCTTTTCGCGAGTTTTAGTAGTTCTTCTATTCCAGCATATACTTCTTCAACATCTTCGTCATTAGCTCTTGACGTAGGCATATATACTTGTATTATGAATAGGTCATATGGATCTGCTTCCAATTAGGTCATCATAATTCTTTCACTGTATACGATATAATTTCAAACCTTTAATCCCCAGGTTTTATGTAGCACTACACCAACTCCGCATTGTCCGTTTTTTCCTTGAGAATGAATTATTCTATAGTTTTCTGACCAAAAGTCTCCGCTATTTGGCTATCTTGTTTCGCATAAACCTAATATTTCTAGTTTCAATCTTTCCATTTCAATTATGATATTTTCTAGCTTGCCTGTTAGGAGCATCGTTCTTACGTTCCATGTCACAATCATCCTACTATTCCTCTTCCTACAGGAATTCACGATTTGTACCTCATGCGGGGTATCTCCCACCCGAAGATCCGAATAGGGAGATATTTTAATTCCGGAAATAATTTTTACTTTGCTAAAGTCCATTGGTGAATCAATGTTAAACTGCTGTTTAACTAGGGAAAGTAATGAGGTGGTATCCCGTTGCTTTCCTTAACGCAGGGAAGTTGCCAATCAAACAGCTCCCGTATCTGCTGACTTTTATCTGGTGTATAGCTGAATTTATCATAACTCAATGATTACCTTCACATATACCCAGTATTGTAGGGGCTGCTGCCCCTCTACAAGTTCCTTTTAGTCGCTTTTTACGACAGGCAAGAACAACCGATTACTACCTAGAATAGTAGGCAGGCTTGTTCCGAGAAGCGAAAACGTAAGTTAGGGATTGGTAATTAAGAAAAAGATTATACTTCATAAAACCTAGTACAATATATTCGTAATTAGAATACATATCCTACTATCTAACCACAATCAATAGGTGTTTGTACAATTATTCTTAATTCAAATACCTGTTATAATACAATTACATTCTATGTTAATAGTAATAATATAACGATAGGATAATAAATTTTACCTCGTAGATAGTGCTAATTACATAGAAAACTACATGTCTTTCTATATTTTATTTAGATTTAAATGATGTTACTCTCATATTAATGCTGAGTATTGAGATATAGAAAATAATAGATAGAATATTGGAATATTTCTAAACAATATGTAGTAATCTATTGATATATGCATAGCTTCATGAGTAACAAAAAAGTCACTTATTGATCTAATCTGTACTATTCAATATAAGTTATAAAAAAAACTCATTATGTATTATCCAAATTTTATTTTTCCGTTCAATGCAATTACATTATATGCTATATTTATCTATAACCTAATAATAAATTGTTTCCGTCGCTTTTGCTAGTAACATGGATATTTAGTTTATAAGATTTTACGTTCTCATTAAAATTGAGTATTCCGTTGTGGATAACAAATAATAGAATTTTAGGATATTTTCGAATATAAAGTAATAATCCCTTGATAAAGATGTAGTTTGAAGGAGAAAAAAACTATACAGTTTGAACAAACCCGTACTAATACAGATGATTTTTATTACAAGTCCATTACATTTTGACCTTATATTTTGATTTTCCTATTAGGTATAGATAGAATTTAGACTTTAAATTACAAATTAAAAAGCGCAGTAGTATGGATACTTTTTCAACAATACAATTAGTAAAAAATAGGTAATGCTTTAGAACAATGAGTGGGAATATTTGAATTATCGGCACGCATGTTCCGAGAACGTAGAATATAGGACATGAATAATTCAAAAAATGAAAAATAATTAATTACTCATGGTATAATATATTTGATATACGAATACGTGTTCTACAGTCTGAACAAACTATGTATGTGGGTTTTCAATAATTCTAAATTCATATACGTATTTCAATGCAATCACATTGTAGGTTAAGTGTAGTTAAATAATGTTAACAAATTGTTCCTCGTAGATTGTGCTTATTATCCGAATAACTTGGCGTTGCGTATTATTATAATTAGCTTTATAAGACGTTACATTCTTATTAATGCTGAGTATTGAAATGTCGAAACGAAATGATAAAATATAGAATATTTCTGAACAATATGTAGTAATCTTTTGTTATTTGAATAGTTGAAGAGTAAAAAAAAAAGGTACAATTTGATCTATTCCGTACAAATCAATATAATTTGTATTAAATGTTTTGAATATATTATTTTTTTTTTAATACGTATAAATTAAATTTTGTATTTTCCTCGGCAAATTGAAAACCGCAGTAGATTTTATACGTTTTCAGAAACAACAAGAAATATAGCAAATACTTCAGAACAATGTGTAATGTTGTTTGAACAGTTGATACGTTAGTTCCAGGAATGAAATACATATGTTAGGAATTAGTTATTCAGAAAATGTACAATACTTATTGACACAAGGTACAATATATTCGAAATTCCTATACGTGTTCTAATATCAGTTGAAACACCCTGTTTTATAAATATTTTAAATTCACATACCTTTTTTAATGCAATAATATAATATGTTAAATATAATAATAATATTAATAATAATAATACATTTTTTCTTGTTGATAGTGCTTGTTACATGGAAATCTATTAGTAGTTCTATTATATTTAGATTAATTAAATATTTCCTTCTCATTATAACTGATAATTGGGCTGTGGATAATAAATATTAGAATTTTAGGATATTTCCGGTGAATAAGTAATAAACTTTTGATAAAAATTAGTTTGACGGATAGAAAAAAATATTTCATTATGATCCAATCCTTACTAATCAAGTTCATTTGTATTACAAATCCATAGTAGTTTCATCTTATATTTTCTTTTCTTTAATAGGTTTAAATATAATTTTGTCTTTAACAAAACAAATCAAAAACCGAAGTAATTAGAATTCGTTTTTAAAATTTACAAGTAGCAAATAATAGCCAATGATTCAGATTAATACGTTAAATTGTTTGAATAGTTTAAACGGGTGTTCGGAAAACGCAAATCATATGACATTAAGTAGTTATTCAATAAATGAAAAATAATTAATTACATATGGTACAATATATTTGAAATACGTATACGTGTTGCTTTTAATTGTTAATAGTTTAATAAAATATTACGTTGTCAATAAAATTCATTATTGCGTCGTGGATTATACATAATAGAATATTCAAGTATTTTCGAAAAATATGTAGTAATCTCTTATTTATTTTAATTTGCATATGACAATATCGGATTATAAAAAATAAATACAATTACAATGAGATGATAAAGATAATTATAAGGTAATATATCAAACAAACTAATACTATGACTATATAGAATTATAAATAAAGATTTATATGTGACTAGACTGGCAGACTTGGTAGCTCTTGAAGTACTATCTTTCAGTCTTACAATCTTACTCCAGATCCTCCATCCATTTGACTGCAACAGCCTCTGCTTTATGCAGTTTCTACAGGCCTCCAATAAAATATGTTTGTGGGCAATTATCAATTATATGGCGTATCGTTTGTTGCATTCAACATTCACGTAGAGGGGATTCTACCTTTCCCCATTTGTGCATGAGGTAATTACATTTCCCTTGTTCTGTTCTTGCTCTGTTTAATGTTGTCCACAGCGCCCTTGGGAGCTCGAAACCTGGGACTCTCAACTCAGGGTTGTCTATCAGTGAAACATTCCGCACGCCAGAATTTTTCCATCGCTTCTTCCAGACTTCCATCATTGTGTCTTTTGCTTGTTCTAGGTCTTATATCGGGTGTCTTGATTTCAATCTTTTAGGAGGGTGTGCTATGGAGTCGTCATATAGAAGAAATTAAGAATGTTTTATAATTTTTTGGATTAATCTTTCTGTGTGTTGCAATCTACGCCAGTCTGGTGGAACAATGTTAGCAAGTGTTGGTAACCATTTCACTTGGGCGGATCTAACTGTACCGGTGATGATCCGCATGGTACCGTTAATTTCCGTGTCAACTTTGTGGCAGTGAGCGCTTCTTGCCCAGACAGGGGCGCAGTATTCGGCCACACTGTACACTAGTGCTATGGCAGAAATCCGTTATACCTTAACATTGCTGCCCCAATTCGAGCCTGCAAGTTTGGAAATTATGTTGTTTCTTTACTTAAGTTTATTTTTTACATCCTCCAGATGCTTTTTAAAGGTTAGCGACCTGTCAATTCTCACTCCCAGGTATTTTGGGCATTCTTCATTGACGATGTGTTTATCTCCGATCTTTAGTTGCAGTTTCCTTTGTGCTTCACGGTTCTTAAGGTGTATTGCTATGGCCACCGTTTTGTTGGGATTGAGAGTGAGATGCCATTTGATGAAATAATGTTGTAGCTTGATGAGGTCTGGATTTAATATGTCTCTTGATAGAGAAGTACTTTATGACAAGTCCATTAAATTTTCACCTAATATTTTGATTTTCTTAATAGGTTTAGTTAGAATTTAGCCTTTAATTTACAAATTAAAATTCACAGTACTATGGATACTTTTTCAACAATTTAACGGCTTTCACCGCCGCCTCCCAAAGTCCTCCAAAATGAGAGACAGGGGCGGAATAAAATGCCACGTTATGGAATTATTATTGAAAAACTATGAACTTTTTCATGTGCTCTTTTGAGATCAATAACGTTTTTAATTCAGATAGTTTTCTTTACGCGCCCACGAAGTTCGTAGCATTGTCTGATTAAAAGTTTTGACATATTCCGCGTCTTGATATAAATCGTTTAAACGCTGCAATATACCCGTTTGTACTTAGGTCATAACCATTTCTATACGTACCGCTTTTGTTGTGAAACAAATAAAAATACCAATATACGCTTTGATAATAACAGCGTTACGCTTCGGATTTGATTTCATAAATATCGGAACTGCATATTCAACACCACACGTTTCGAAACATAGACTTGGTTTTTTGATTCTATATTTCGGATGATTACGTATGATAGGATTTAAAGTTTTTGGTTTTAATCTAAAACAACGAATACATATTTTATGCACAACTTTTTTTGCTGTTTGTCTACCCTTTGTTAAATGGTAGACAGTACTGCAATCTTATAGTGGCCAGCATTGCTTGTGGACCAGCATGGCGTAATCTTTCATGTTCATAACTAAAATATAATGAAGAAAATGGTTCTATATATGGCAACATTTAGTTAGTTTAGTAAGGTTTCTTTTTATACGAGACATCAGCAGAATTAGAGAATCTGTCGCCAACGCGTAAAATTCAATTTTTATCGATAAATGGGTTCAAGAGAAATAACATACCTTTTATCGATTCACCCGTCTTAGAGACCAATGTACGTGTTTCTGTCATGAATGCATAGTTTTGAATGATTTTAATTAGTACGGCCATAGCTGATTTGATTTCAGAGATACATAATAAACCGCTTTTAATTATTTTATTTCGTCTTCTACATAATGTATAATAAAAAAATCGTAAAATATATGCTGTAACGCGCACTAATTTCGTCCACGACGAATAACGTTTAAATATGGATATGTCATAGGTTTTCGTTATGGACATTGACACCAATTTAATATCTTTTTCTTCTGCACGTATGTCTGAAGATAAACCATTCTTACTAGTATAGTCACATTTATTTTCCAATTTTCATTGGATTTGTATAACCATTAAGGATCATTCCACCATAAGCTATTATGTATTAAATGTTCTGGTGTACATTCCCTCGATAATATATCTGCAGAGTTTTTATATGTAGATATATAATTCCAATCCGTCACTTGTGTGTCTTAATGTATTTCATTTACGCGATTTGCGACATATGTCTTCCAACGTGAGGACTCTGCGACAATCCATGCAAAAACGACTCATGAATCCGTTCACCAATATATTTTCGTAATATTTATTCGTAAATTTAATACCATATTTCTCATTAATCGTGTTCACAATATCGACGCACACAATATTAAACGGGGTATTGTCGTCATTTTTAATGGTGTCACCCTCGATTTCGCACCTAATAACCTCACAGTATATTCGCCATCAGTTGTTAAATAACCATTGTAATTACATTGAACAGAAAAATAATATTTGAATAAAATATAATGAGTTTTTATTAAAAATTATATTGAATAGTACAGATTAGATCAATAAGTAACTATTCTTTTACTCATGAAACTATTCTTTTATCAATAGATTACTACATATTGTTCAGAAATATTCTAATATTCTATTTTTTATTTTCCACATCTCAATACTCAGCATCAATAAGAGAGTAACATCATTTAAATCTAAATAAAATATAGAACAACACGTAGTTTTCCATGTCATAAGCACTACCTACGAGGTACAATAATTTATTATCTTATCATTATATTATTACTATTAACATAGAATGTAATTTCATAAATACAGGTATATGAATTTAGAATAATCGTACAAACACCTATCAATTGTGTTTAGATATTAGGACACGTATTTTAATTTCGAATATATTGTACCAGGTTTTATAGAGTATAAGCCTTTTTTTGAATTACTAATCCCTAACAAATGTTTTGCGTTCTCGGAACAGGCCTGCCGACTATTCAAACAATCTTAATCATTGTTCTAAAGAATTACCAATTTTTCACTAATTGTAACATTTGAAAAAGTATCCATACAACTGCGCTTTTAATTTTTCGTGTTAAAGACAAAATTATATTTAAATCTATTAAATAATAGAAAATAGAAAATAGAAATAGGTTTATAATACATATCATCTTGATTTGTAAGGATTGGATCATAATTAATCATTTCTTTGTACACCTCAAACTACTTCCTTATCAAGTGAATACTACATATTCTTCGAAAATATATGACTATTTTATTATATATAATCCACAACGCAATAATAAATTTCAATGAGAACGTAATATTTCATAAAACTATTAACCATTAAAAGCAACACGTATTCGTATTTTAAATATAATGTACCATATGTAATTAATTATTTTTCATTTATTGAATAACTACTTAATATCATATGGTTTGCGTTTTCCGAAAACCCGTTTAAACTATTCAAACAATTTATCATATTGTTTAAAATCATTGGCTATTATTGGCTACTTGTATATCTTAAAAACGAATTCTAATTACTTCGGTTTTTCATTTGTTATATTGTTAGGCTACTTTTTGTATAATATTGTATTTAAATTATATTATTATCATTATTTTATTGCATTGAAAAAATTATATGAATTTAAACTATTTATAAAAAAGAGTATTTCAACTGATATTAGAACACGTATAGGAATTTCGAATATATTGTACCATGTGTCAATAAGTATTGTACATTTTCTGAATAACTAATTCCAAACATATGTATTTCGTTCCCGGAACTAACGTATCAACTGTTCAAACAACATTACACATTGTTCTGAAGTATTTGCTATATTTCTTGTTGTTTCTGAAAACGTATAAAATCTACTGCGGTTTTCAATTTGCCGAGGAAAATACAAAATTTAATTTATACGTATTAAAAAAAAAATAATATATTCAAAACATTTAATACAAATTATATTGATTTGTACGGAATAGATCAAATTGAACCTTTTTTTTTACTCTTCAACTATTCAAATAACAAAAGATTACTACATATTGTTTAGAAATATTCTATATTTTATCATTTCGTTTCGACATTTCAATACTCAGCATTAATAGGAATGTAACGTCTTATAAAGCTAATTATAATAATACGCAACGCCAAGTTTTTCGGATAATAAACACAATCTACGAGGAACAATTTGTTAACATTATTTAACTACACTTAACATACAATGTGATTGCATTGAAATCGTAAATGAATTTAGAATAATTGTAAACCCACATACATATTTTTTCAGATTTTAGAACACACATTCGTATTTCAAATATATTATACCATGTGTAAATAATTATTTTCATTTTTTAATAATTCATGTCCTATATTCTACGTTCTCGGAATATGTGTGCCGACAATTCAAATATTCCTACTCTTTGTTTTAAAGCATAACTTATTTTTTACTACTTGTAATTGTTGAAAAATATCCAAAATACAAAGCATTTTATTTTTTGTAGAGTTAAAAACTAAATTCTATCTAAACCTATTAAAAAGATCAAAATATAAAGTAAACATTTAATGTACTTATAATAAATATCATCTTTATTGGTACAGATTGGATTAAACTGTATAGTCTTTTTTACAATTCAAACTACTTCTTTACCAAGAGATTGACACTTAACATTCGGAAATATCTAAAATTTCTATTATTTGTTATCCACAACGCAATACTCAATTTTAATGTGAACGTAAAATCTTATTAAACTAAATATTATAAGAAGCACCTAGTCGTTATCCATGTAACTAGCAAAATCGACGGAAACAATTTATTATTAAGTTATAGATAGATTTAACATATACTGTAATTGCATTGAAAGGAAAAATGAAATTTGGATAATACATAAAGAGTTTTTTTTTAAACTTATATTGAATGGTACAGATTAGATCAATAAGTGACTTTTTTGTTACTCATGAAGCTATTCATTTATCAATAGATTACTACATATTGTTCAGAAATATTCCAATATTCTATCTTTTGTTTCTAAATCTCAATACTCGGCATTAATAAGAGGGTAACATCATTTAAATCTAAATGAAATATAGAAGGACAGGTAGTTTTCCATGTAATGAGCACTATCTACGAGGTAAAATTTATTATCTTATCATTATATTAATACTATTAACATAGAATGTAATTTTATTAAAACAGGTATTTGAATTTAAAATAATTGTGCAAACACCTATTGATTGTAGTTAGATAGTAGGACATGTATTCTAATTACGAATATATTGTACTAGGTTTCATGAAGTATTAATCGTGTTCTTAATTACCAATCCCTAACATATGTTTTCGCTTCTCGGAACAAGCCTGCCTACTATTCTATGTAGTAATCTATTGATAAACGAATAGTTTAATGAATTCACTAATTGTAACATTTGAAAAAGTATCCATACAACTGCACTTTTGATTTTTCGTGTTAAAGACAAAATTATATTTAAATCTATTAAATAATAGAAAATAGAAAATGAAAATAGGTTTATAATACATATCATCTTGATTTGTAAGGATAGGATCATAATTAATCATTTCTTTGTACACCTCAAACTACTTCCTTATCAAGTGAATACTACATATTCTTCGAAAATATATGGCTATTTTATTATTTATAATCCACAACGCAATAATAAATTTCAATGAGAACATAATATTTCATAAAACTATTAACCATTAAAAGCAACACGTATTCGTATTTTAAATATAATGTACCATATGTAATTAATTATTTTTCATTTATTGAATAACTACTTAATATCATATGGTTTGCATTTTCCGAAAACCCGTTTAAACTATTCAAACAATTTATCATATTGTTTAAAATCATTGGCTATTATTGGCTACTTGTATATCTTAAAAACGAATTCTAATTACTTCGGTTTTTCATTTGTTATATTGTTAGGCTACTTTTTGTATAATATTGTATTTAAATTATATTATTATCATTATTTTATTGCATTGAAAAAATTATATGAATTTAAACTATTTATAAAAAAGAGTGTTTCAACTGATATTAGAACACGTATAGGAATTTCGAATATATTGTACCATGTGTCAATAAGTATTGTACATTTTCTGAATAACTAATTCCAAACATATGTATTTCGTTCCCGGAACTAACGTATCAACTGTTCAAACAACATTACACATTGTTCTGAAGTATTTGCTATATTTCTTGTTGTTTCTGAAAACGTATAAAATCTACTGCGGTTTTCAATTTGCCGAGGAAAATACAAAATTTAATTTATACGTATTAAAAAAAAAATAATATATTCAAAACATTTAATACAAATTATATTGATTTGTACGGAATAGATCAAATTGAACCTTTTTTTTTACTCTTCAACTATTCAAATAACAAAAGATTACTACATATTGTTTAGAAATATTCTATATTTTATCATTTCGTTTCGACATTTCAATACTCAGCATTAATAGGAATGTAACGTCTTATAAAGCTAATTATAATAATACGCAACGCCAAGTTTTTCGGATAATAAACACAATCTACGAGGAACAATTTGTTAACATTATTTAACTACACTTAACATACAATGTGATTGCATTGAAATCCGTAAATGAATTTAGAATAATTGTAAACCCACATACATATTTTTTTCAGATTTTAGAACACACATTCGTATTTCAAATATATTATACCATGTGTAAATAATTATTTTCATTTTTTTAATAATTCATGTCCTATATTCTACGTTCTCGGAATATGTGTGCCGACAATTCAAATATTCCTACTCTTTGTTTTAAAGCATAACTTATTTTTTACTACTTGTAATTGTTGAAAAATATCCAAAATACAAAGCATTTTATTTTTTGTAGAGTTAAAAACTAAATTCTATCTAAACCTATTAAAAAGATCAAAATATAAAGTAAACATTTAATGTACTTATAATAAATATCATCTTTATTGGTACAGATTGGATTAAACTGTATAGTCTTTTTTACAATTCAAACTACTTCTTTACCAAGAGATTGACACTTAACATTCGGAAATATCTAAAATTTCTATTATTTGTTATCCACAACGCAATACTCAATTTTAATGTGAACGTAAAATCTTATTAAACTAAATATTATAAGAAGCACCTAGTCGTTATCCATGTAACTAGCAAAATCGACGGAAACAATTTATTATTAAGTTATAGATAGATTTAACATATACTGTAATTGCATTGAAAGGAAAAATGAAATTTGGATAATACATAAAGAGTTTTTTTTTAAACTTATATTGAATGGTACAGATTAGATCAATAAGTGACTTTTTTGTTACTCATGAAGCTATTCATTTATCAATAGATTACTACATATTGTTCAGAAATATTCCAATATTCTATCTTTTGTTTCTATATCTCAATACTCGGCATAAATAAGAGGGTAACATCATTTAAATCTAAATAAAATATAGAAGGACAGGTAGTTTTCCATGTAATGAGCACTATCTACGAGGTAAAATTTATTATCTTATCATTATATTATTACTATTAACATAGAATGTAATTTTATTAAAACAGGTATTTGAATTTAAAATAATTGTGCAAACACCAATTGATTGTAGTTAGATAGTAAGACATGTATTCTAATTACGAATATATTGTACTAGGTTTCATGAAGTATTAATCGTTTTCATAATTACCAATCCCTAACATATGTTTTCGCTTCTCGGAACAAGCCTGCCTACTATTCAAACAATCTTAATCATTGTTCTAAAGAATTACCAATTTTTCACTAATTGTAACATTTGAAAAAGTATCCATACAACTGCACTTTTGATTTTTCGTGTTAAAGACAAAATTATATTTAAATCTATTAAATAATAGAAAATAGAAAATGAAAATAGGTTTATAATACATATCATCTTGATTTGTAAGGATAGGATCATAATTAATCATTTCTTTTTACACCTCAAACTACTTCCTTATCAAGTGAATACTACATATTCTTCGAAAATATATGGCTATTTTATTATTTATAATCCACAACGCAATAATAAATTTCAATGAGAACGTAATCTATAATATAAAAATGAATCGCAAAATGTGTTGATAAGCGCATAACTCAACAACGCCTGGACCAATTTGGCCAAATCTTTTTTTCAAATGTTCGTTGAAGTTCAAGGATGGTTTTTACGGCGAGAAAAATTAGAATTATTGCTGGAAAAACCCTAAAAATAGCCCTTTTCTTTTTCCCATACAAATGATTTGTAACTAAAACGTAGTCAATTTGAGCTTTATTGCTATGGTTACAAAAATCGCGTTACCAACAGTGTTTTATTATTTTTAAATAAATAAAACAATTCGTACGGCTTAAAAGGATTTGACTTCAAGTCATATCAAATTTAAAAAAAAAAAGTTGTCTGTTACCTAATCTACTGAGTTTGCTTTTGTCAACTGTTACACGAAACAAATTCGTATATCGTGTTTTGTGCAGAGTGTTTAGTTAGTTAGTGTTTGTTTAGTTCGTGATTAGTGAAAAAATAATTTATATTTGATATGCCTCCTATAAGACGAAGCAATTTAGGTAGAAGAACCAGAAATGCTACAAACCAAGCTAATTACCGATCTAATCGTACTGCACAAGAACGTGACGACGGAAATGAACGTGAAAGAATTCGGATATCACAAACGCGTGAAGCGCGAGCGCGACATTCAACTAATAATCGCGCAAGTTTGAATCGAGCTGCTTTCAGTTACGATGTGTCAATTGACTACAGTAACTACCAATGTGTTGTTATTGGTTCTATGAACTCGGTTTGCTCACACTGTAAGGCATTAAAATACAAAAACGAAGCCAATGGATTGTGTTGCGCAAATGGTAAAGTGACATTGATACCATTGGATCCACCACCAGAACCATTGTACTCATTGGTTTCAGGAATATGAACAGATTCTATACACTTTTTGACAAATATCCAACAATATAACAATTGCTTTCAAATGACTTCATTTGGGGCAACAAATGTAGTTCGGGAAAATTTTATGCCAACTTTCAAGGTATGTATTATAGCAGTTACTCATAATTATTTTAGCGAACAAAATTTTCTGTCACCAAAGTTAAGATGTGTCACTAATCTTCAATTTCTTAATCATTACGAAATATATCACTTATATTATTATTATCATATTATATGGTGTTTCAGTTTCAGTGACACTTTTATTATATTTTATATTTGATAGATATTAGTTAAAACTAAATATATACTTTTTAAGATCAAATATTATTTAAGTTTGATCACCGACAATCCATTAATTTATACCACACCATAATATTTTTTTTTACAGATACAAGGGCAAATATATCACAGAGCAGATTCACTGTTACCAGTGTCAGATAGCGACAACAAATTCCTGCAAATTTATTTTATGGGCAATTCACCACAAGAAATTGATCTGCGTTGTGCACATAACAATTTAGTAAAGAGGTCTATTGTAGAACAATTACAAACTTTATTTCATCAACACAATCAATTGATTATATTGTTTAAAACTGCCCTGGATCTGATGCCATCCGATAATCACAAAATTGTAATCAGAGCTGATAAAACACCTGCAGGTCAACATACAAGACGTTTTAATGCACCAACTATTGATGAAGTTGCTATCGTTGTAGTTGGAGAAAACTTGGAATCCCGTGATATTGTTTTACATCGTCGGAATGATCAATTACAACGTATAAAGAAACACACCGCTCATATGATGCACTGCAATATCCCATTATATTTTGGCAAGGTGAAGATGGCTACGATTTCTCAATAAAAATGATAAATCCCATTACAGGTAACTAAAATATTAGTTTAGCTATGGCGATAATATCTCAGTCATTATATTATGTATTTTAATTTTATATTTGAATGTTATTAAAACAAAATCTATTTACAGGTTCTGAAACCAACAAAAAAGTCAGTTCAATGAACTATTATTCATACCGCCTAATGATTCGGGAAAATGAAGATAATCACATATTGAAATGTCGGCGATTATATCACAAATATGGTGTTGACATGTATGTTAAAATTGAAACGGAGAGATTAACATTCATCAGGTTGAATCAAACCAAACTCCGATCTGAAGAGTATATTCACCTTCGAGATGCGATTAATACTGATGGAAATGCACAGAATGTCGGTCGGATGACTATTCTTCCAGCAACATACATCGGAAGCCCTCGGCATATGCACGAATATGCTCAAGATGCCATGTCGTATGTTCGTCATTATGGTACAGCAGATTTGTTCATCACATTTACATGCAATCCGCAATGGATAGAAATCAAGCAGGAGTTATTCTCTGGGCAATCACCCATTGATCGTCATGATATTACAGCCAGAGTCTTTAGACAAACTTTGAAATCTTTAATGGATTTCATCGTAAAACATAATGTGTTTGGTGAGACACGCTGCTGGATGTATTCTGTGGAGTGGCAGAAACGAGGATTGCCACATGCACACATTTTGATTTGGTTGGTTGAAAAGATAAGGCCAAATGAAGTTGATGCAGTGATATCAGCTGAAATCCCTAATGTACAAGTAGATCCTGGATTGCATGAGGTAGTTATCAAAAACATGATACATGGTCCCTGTGGAACTCTTAATCAATATTCACCGTGTATGATGGATGGTAAATGTTCAAAACGATATCCACGGACATTAATATCGGAAACAATTACTGGTAATGACGGTTATCCATTGTATCGTCGCAGATCGACAGCAGACAATGGAAAATCAACAATTGTCAAATTAAATCAACAAGATATTGAAATAGATAATCGTTGGATTGTTCCATATTCACCCATTTTATCAAAGACATTCAAAGCACACATCAACGTTGAATCTTGCCATTCAGTGAAATCTATTAAATACATTTGCAAATATGTAACCAAAGGGAGTGATATGGCTGTGATTGGAATTGGTGCAGAGAATTCCAATGATGAAGTTACCCAATACCAAATGGGCCGCTATGTCAGTAGTAATGAAGCAGTTTGGCGAATATTTTCTTTTCCTATTCATGAGAGACACCCTTCTGTTGTTCACTTAGCTGTGCATTTAGAAAATGGACAAAGAGTGTATTTTACAGCACAGAACGCAGTACAAAGAGCTGCTCAGCCACCATCTACTACATTAACCAGTTTTTGAGACATGCCAAAACGATGATTTCGCACAAACATTGCTATATTCTGAAATGCCAAAATATTATACCTGGAATCAATCCTCAAGGAGATTTATACGACGGAAACAAGGAAAACCAGTTCCAGGATATACAGATGTATATTCCACCGATGCGATTGGCCGGATTTATTCAGTACATCCAAGCAATGATGAATGTTTTTACTTACGACTGCTATTAGTCAATGTACGTGGCCCAACATCATTCCAACAATTACGAACTGTTGATGGTGAATTGTGTGGATCCTACAGAGAAGCCTGTCAACGTTTGCAATTGCTTGAAAATAACGCTCATTGGGATCAAACTCTCAATGATGCTGTAATATCATCACACGCTCATCAAATACGAACATTGTTTTCTATAATCATATCTACATGCTTCCCATCAAACCCAATTGATTTGTGGATCAAGTACAAAGATTATATGTGTGATGATATTTTGTATCAAATACAGAATATAATTTTAAATCCAAATATACAAATCAGTGAAGAAATTTACAATGAAGCATTGATTTCAATTGAGGACATGTGCTTGATAATGTCAAACAAACTATTAATTCAATTAGGCCTGACCGCGCCCAATCGTCCAATGCATGACGCTTTTAACCAAGAGTTGCATCGAGAAAGACTGTATGATCTCAACGCTTTGAAAGAATTAATTCAAACAAATCTTCCACTGTTAAATGAACAACAGAAGTATGTATTTGAAACTCTTATGAAAGTAACAAATGATGAAACTGGAGGATTTACTTCTTAGATGCACCTGGTGGTACAGGAAAAACTTTTTTGATTTCATTAATATTAGCAACAATTCGCTCACAAAATAAAATTGCACTTGCACTCGCTTCGTCGGGAATCGCAGCAACTTTGCTTGAAGGTGGTCGAACAGCCCATTCAGCACTAAAATTGCCATTAAATATGCAAAGCAATGAAACTCCAACCTGCAACGTTTCGAAGAACTCTGCAATGGCAAAGGTTTTGCAGCAATGTAAATTGATTGTTTGGGATGAATGCACGATGGCACATAAAAATCTTTGGAGGCTTTGGACAGAACCTTAAAAGATCTACGGAGCAATAATAACCGATTTGGTGGTGCAATGATTTTATTAGCAGGAGATTTTCGTCAAACATTGCCGGTGATTCCACGATCAACGCCAGCTGATGAACTCAATGCATGTCTAAAGTCCTCCAGTTTGTGGAAACATGTCAAAGTACTTCATTTAAGCAAGAATATGCGTGTCGAGTTGCAAAATGACCAATCTGGAAACACATTCTCTAAACAACTCATTGACATTGGTAATGGCAAATTTCCTATAGACATGTTGACTGGCTGCATTAACTTTCCTCAAAGTTTTTGTCAGTTAACTCGATCAAAAGATGAACTTATTCAGAAGGTGTTTCCAGATGTTTCTCAAAATTACAGAAACCATGATTGGTTGAGCAAACGAGCTATACTGGCTGCAAAAAACATAGATGTAAATGAATTAAATTTCAAAATTCAAGAACAAATTACAGGCGAATTGAGGATATATAAATCAGTTGATTCGGCTACTAATCAATATGATGTAGTCAACTATCCACCGGAATTTTTAAACTCGCTGGATTTTCCAGGATTGCCACCTCACAATCTTCAATTAAAGGTTGGATCGGTGGTTATAATGTTGCGAAATATCAACCAACCGCGTCTTTGCAACGGTACACGGTTAGCGATAAAAGAATTACTAAACAATGTGATAGAAGCAACTATACTCAAAGGAAAGTATAAAGGAGAAGATGTTCTCATACCGCGCATCCCAATGATTCAGACTGATGTGCCATTTGAGTTTAAACGACTACAGTTTCCAGTGCGTCTTGCTTTTGCTATGACTATAAACAAGTCCCAGGGGCAATCATTAAGTGTTTGTGGTATTAATCTAGAAAACCCATGTTTCTCATGGTCAATTGTATGTTGCCTGTTCCCGTGTTGGAAAACCATCAGATTTGTTTATCTATGCGCCAGGTAATCAAACAAAAAACATCGTATACCACAAAGCACTACAATGATAATAATAATAATTATGATTCACATGATTAACAATAAAGCGATTACTTACTTTTAAATCATTATATATGTTTTTTATTCACAACGCCCTATCACCAGGTTGACGGTTCTGTTCAGGAGAATATTTTTAAAATACGTAGGCACAAAAACTGCCACATTACAAATCTTTTTGACAGGACGAAGTCTGTCGGGTCAGCTATTTTAGGCGGAATTAAAAATATATATTTTTTATATAATAGTTATAGGTAATCTAAATTACTAGACCCCCGAGAAAAAATTTGAAAATACGCTACTGGCTGGGTTAGAGGCGAGGGAGAAGAAGAGCATATGTATTGAATTAAAATTTTAAAGTTTAATAAATGATGCAAGTTCGTTCAAAACTGTACACGGGCGAAGCCGGGTAATTCAGCTGTAATAAAAAATACAAATCTTTGGCACGGGCAACGCCGGGCAGGACAGCTAGTATTTCATAAAACTATTAACCATTAAAAGCAACACGTATTCGTATTTTAAATATAATGTACCATATGTAATTAATTATTTTTCATTTATTGAATAACTACTTAATATCATATGGTTTGCGTTTTCCGAAAACCCGTTTAAACTATTCAAACAATTTATCATATTGTTTAAAATCATTGGCTATTATTGGCTACTTGTATATCTTAAAAACGAATTCTAATTACTTCGGTTTTTCATTTGTTATATTGTTAGGCTACTTTTTGTATAATATTGTATTTAAATTATATTATTATCATTATTTTATTGCATTGAAAAAATTATATGAATTTAAACTATTTATAAAAAAGAGTGTTTCAACTGATATTAGAACACGTATAGGAATTTCCAATATATTGTACCATGTGTCAATAAGTATTGTACATTTTCTGAATAACTAATTCCAAACATATGTATTTCGTTCCCGGAACTAACGTATCAACTGTTCAAACAACATTACACATTGTTCTGAAGTATTTGCTATATTTCTTGTTGTTTCTGAAAACGTATAAAATCTACTGCGGTTTTCAATTTGCCGAGGAAAATACAAAATTTAATTTATACGTATTAAAAAAAAAATAATATATTCAAAACATTTAATACAAATTATATTGATTTGTACGGAATAGATCAAATTGTACCTTTTTTTTACTCTTCAACTATTCAAATAACAAAAGATTACTACATATTGTTCAGAAATATTCTATATTTTATCATTTCGTTTCGACATTTCAATACTCAGCATTAATAAGAATGTAACGAATTATAAAGCTAATTATAATAATACGCAACGCCAAGTTTTTCGGATAATAAACACAATCTACTAGGAACAATTTGTTAACATTATTTAACTACACTTAACATACAATGTGATTGCATTGAAATACGTATATGAATTTAGAATAATTGTAAACCCACATACATATTTTTTTCAGATTTTAGAACACACATTCGTATTTCAAATATATTATACCATGTGTAATTAATTATTTTCATTTTTTTAATAATTCATGTCCTATATTCTACGTTCTCGGAATATGTGTGCCGACAATTCAAATATTCCTACTCTTTGTTTTAAAGCATAACTTATTTTTTACTACTTGTAATTGTTGAAAAATATCCAAAATACAAAGCATTTTATTTTTTGTAGAGTTAAAAACTAAATTCTATCTAAACCTATTAAAAAGATCAAAATATAAAGTAAACATTTAATGTACTTATAATAAATATCATCTTTATTGGTACAGATTGGATTAAACTGTATAGTCTTCTTTACAATTCAAACTACTTCTTTACCAAGAGATTGACACTTAACATTCGGAATTATCTAAAATTTCTATTATTTGTTATCCACAACGCAATACTCAATTTTAATGTGAACGTAAAATCTTATTAAACTAAATATTATAAGAAGCACCTAGTCGTTATCCATGTAACTAGCAAAATCGACGGAAACAATTTATTATTAAGTTATAGATACATTTAACATATACTGTAATTGCATTGAAAGGTAAAATGAAATTTGGATAATACATAAAGAGTTTTTTTTTAAACTTATATTGAATGGTACAGATTAGATCAATAAGTGACTTTTTTGTTACTCATGAAGCTATTCATTTATCAATAGATTACTACATATTGTTCAGAAATATTCCAATATTCTATCTTTTGTTTCTATATCTCAATACTCCGCATTAATAAGAGGGTAACATCATTTAAATCTAAATAAAATATAGAAGGACAGGTAGTTTTCCATGTAATGATCACTATCTACGAGGTAAAATTTATTATCTTATCATTATATTATTACTATTAACATAGAATGTAATTTTATTAAAACAGGTATTTGAATTTAAAATAATTGTGCAAACACCTATTGATTGTAGTTAGATAGTAGGACATGTATTCTAATTACGAATATATTGTACTAGGTTTTATGAAGTATTAATCGTTTTCATAATTACCAATCCCTAACATATGTTTTCGCTTCTCGGAACAAGCCTGCCTACTATTCAAACAATCTTAATCATTGTTCTAAAGAATTACCAATTTTTCACTAATTGTAACATTTGAAAAATTATCCATACAACTGCGCTTTTGATTTTTCGTGTTAAAGACAAAATTATATTTAAATCTATTAAATAATAGAAAATAGAAAATGGAAATAGGTTTATAATACATATCATCTTGATTTGTAAGGATTGGATCATAATTAATCATTTCTTTGTACACCTCAAACTACTTCCTTATCAAGTGAATACTACATATTCTTCGAAAATATATGACTATTTTATTATTTATAATCCACAACGCAATAATAAATTTCAATGAGAACGTAATATTTCATAAAACTATTAACCATTAAAAGCAACACGTATTCGTATTTTAAATATAATGTACCATATGTAATTAATTATTTTTCATTTATTGAATAACTACTTAATATCATATGGTTTGCGTTTTCCGAAAACCCGTTTAAACTATTCAAACAATTTATCATATTGTTTAAAATCATTATTATTATTGGCTACTTGTATATCTTAAAAACGAATTCTAATTACTTCGGTTTTTCATTTGTTATATTGTTAGGCTACTTTTTGTATAATATTGTATTTAAATTATATTATTATCATTATTTTATTGCATTGAAAAAATTATATGAATTTAAACTATTTATAAAAAAGAGTGTTTCAACTGATATTAGAACACGTATAGGAATTTCGAATATATTGTATCATGTGTCAATAAGTATTGTACATTTTCTGAATAACTAATTCCAAACATATGTATTTCGTTCCCGGAACTAACGTATCAACTGTTCAAACAACATTACACATTGTTCTGAAGTATTTGCTATATTTCTTGTTGTTTCTGAAAACGTATAAAATCTACTGCGGTTTTCAATTTGCCGAGGAAAACACAAAATTTATTTTATACGTATTAAAAAAAAAATAATATATTCAAAACATTTAATACAAATTATATTGATTTGTACGGAATAGATCAAATTGAACCTTTTTTTTTACTCTTCAACTATTCAAATAACAAAAGATTACTACATATTGTTTAGAAATATTCTATATTTTATCATTTCGTTTCGACATTTCAATACTCAGCATTAATAAGAATGTAACGTCTTATAAAGCTAATTATAATAATACGCAACGCCAAGTTTTTCGGATAATAAACACAATCTACGAGGAACAATTTGTTAACATTATTTAACTACACTTAACATACAATGTGATTGCATTGAAATACGTAAATGAATTTAGAATAATTGTAAACCCACATACATATTTTTTTCAGATTTTAGAACACACATTCGTATTTCAAATATATTATACCATGTGTAAATAATTATTTTCATTTTTTTAATAATTCATGTCCTATATTCTACGTTCTCGGAATATGTGTGCCGACAATTCAAATATTCCTACTCTTTGTTTTAAAGCATAACTTATTTTTTACTACTTGTAATTGTTGAAAAATATCCAAAATACAAAGCATTTTATTTTTTGTAGAGTTAAAAACTAAATTCTATCTAAACCTATTAAAAAGATCAAAATATAAAGTAAACATTTAATGTACCTATAATAAATATCATCTTTATTGGTACAGATTGGATTAAACTGTATAGTCTTTTTTACAATTCAAACTACTTCTTTACCAAGAGATTGACACTTAACATTCGGAAATATCTAAAATTTCTATTATTTGTTATCCACAACGCAATACTCAATTTTAATGTGAACGTAAAATCTTATTAAACTAAATATTATAAGAAGCACCTAGTCGTTATCCATGTAACTAGCAAAATCGACGGAAACAATTTATTATTAAGTTATAGATAGATTTAACATATACTGTAATTGCATTGAAAGGAAAAATGAAATTTGGATAATACATAAAGAGTTTTTTTTTAAACTTATATTGAATGGTACAGATTAGATCAATAAGTGACTTTTTTGTTACTCATGAAGCTATTCATTTATCAATAGATTACTACATATTGTTCAGAAATATTCCAATATTCTATCTTTTGTTTCTATATCTCAATACTCGGCATTAATAAGAGGGTAACATGATTTAAATCTAAATAAAATATAGAAGGACAGGTAGTTTACCATGTAATGAGCACTATCTACGAGGTAAAATTTATTATCTTATCATTATATTATTACTATTAACATAGAATGTAATTTTATTAAAACAGGTATTTGAATTTAAAATAATTGTGCAAACACCTATTGATTGTAGTTAGATAGTAGGACATGTATTCTAATTACGAATATATTGTACTAGGTTTCATGAAGTATTAATCGTTTTCATAATTACCAATCCCTAACATATGTTTTCGCTTCTCGGAACAAGCCTGCCTACTATTCAAACAATCTTAATCATTGTTCTAAAGAATTACCAATTTTTCACTAATTGTAACATTTGAAAAAGTATCCATACAACTGCACTTTTGATTTTTCGTGTAAAGACAAAATTATATTTAAATCTATTAAATAATAGAAAATAGAAAATGAAAATAGGTTTATAATACATATCATCTTGATTTGTAAGGATAGGATCATAATTAATCATTTCTTTGTACACCTCAAACTACTTCCTTATCAAGTGAATACTACATATTCTTCGAAAATATATGGCTATTTTATTATTTATAATCCACAACGCAATAATAAATTTCAATGAGAACGTAATATTTCATAAAACTATTAACCATTAAAAGCAACACGTATTCGTATTTTAAATATAATGTACCATATGTAATTAATTATTTTTCATTTATTGAATAACTACTTAATATCATATGGTTTGCGTTTTCCGAAAACCCGTTTAAACTATTCAAACAATTTATCATATTGTTTAAAATCATTGGCTATTATTGGCTACTTGTATATCTTAAAAACGAATTCTAATTACTTCGGTTTTTCATTTGTTATATTGTTAGGCTACTTTTTGTATAATATTGTATTTAAATTATATTATTATCATTATTTTATTGCATTGAAAAAATTATATGAATTTAAACTATTTATAAAAAAGAGTGTTTCAACTGATATTAGAACACGTATAGGAATTTCGAATATATTGTACCATGTGTCAATAAGTATTGTACATTTTCTGAATAACTAATTCCAAACATATGTATTTCGTTCCCGGAACTAACGTATCAACTGTTCAAACATCATTACACATTGTTCTGAAGTATTTGCTATATTTCTTGTTGTTTCTGAAAACGTATAAAATCTACTGCGGTTTTCAATTTGCCGAGGAAAATACAAAATTTAATTTATACGTATTAAAAAAAAAATAATATATTCAAAACATTTAATACAAATTATATTGATTTGTACGGAATAGATCAAATTGAACCTTTTTTTTTACTCTTCAACTATTCAAATAACAAAAGATTACTACATATTGTTTAGAAATATTCTATATTTTATCATTTCGTTTCGACATTTCAATACTCAGCATTAACAAGAATGTAACGACTTATAAAGCTAATTATAATAATACGCAACGCCAAGTTTTTCGGATAATAAACACAATCTACGAGGAACAATTTGTTAACATTATTTAACTACACTTAACATACAATGTGATTGCATTGAAATACGTATATGAATTTAGAATAATTGTAAACCCACATACATATTTTTTTCAGATTTTAGACCACACATTCGTATTTCAAATATATTATACCATGTGTAATTAATTATTTTCATTTTTTTAATAATTTATGTCCTATATTCTACTTTCTCGGAATATGTGTGCCGACAATTCAAATATTCCTACTCTTTGTTTTAAAGCATAACTTATTTTTTACTACTTGTAATTGTTGAAAAATATCCAAAATACAAAGCATTTTATTTTTTGTAGAGTTAAAAACTAAATTCTATCTAAACCTATTAAAAAGATCAAAATATAAAGTAAACATTTAATGTACTTATAATAAATATCATCTTTATTGGTACAGATTGGATTAAACTGTATAGTCTTCTTTACAATTCAAACTACTTCTTTACCAAGAGATTGACACTTAACATTCGGAATTATCTAAAATTTCTATTATTTGTTATCCACAACGCAATACTCAATTTTAATGTGAACGTAAAATCTTATTAAACTAAATATTATAAGAAGCACCTAGTCGTTATCCATGTAACTAGCAAAATCGACGGAAACAATTTATTATTAAGTTATAGATAGATTTTACATATACTGTAATTGCATTGAAAGGAAAAATGAAATTTGGATAATACATAAAGAGTTTTTTTTTAAACTTATATTGAATGGTACAGATTAGATCAATAAGTGACTTTTTTGTTACTCATGAAGCTATTCATTTATCAATAGATTACTACATATTGTTCAGAAATATTCCAATATTCTATCTTTTGTTTCTATATCTCAATACTCCGCATTAATAAGAGGGTAACATCATTTAAATCTAAATAAAATATAGAAGGACAGGTAGTTTTCCATGTAATGAGCACTATCTACGAGGTAAAATTTATTATCTTATCATTATATTATTACTATTAACATAGAATGTAATTTTATTAAAACAGGTATTTGAATTTAAAATAATTGTGCAAACACCTATTGATTGTAGTTAGATAGTAGGACATGTATTCTAATTACGAATATATTGTACTAGGTTTCATGAAGTATTAATCGTGTTCTTAATTACCAATCCCTAACATATGTTTTCGCTTCTCGGAACAAGCCTGCCTACTATTCAAACAATCTTAATCATTGTTCTAAAGAATTACCAATTTTTCACTAATTGTAACATTTGAAAAAGTATCCATACAACTGCACTTTTGATTTTTCGTGTAAAGACAAAATTATATTTAAATCTATTAAATAATAGAAAATAGAAAATGAAAATAGGTTTATAATACATATCATCTTGATTTGTAAGGATAGGATCATAATTAATCATTTCTTTGTACACCTCAAACTACTTCCTTATCAAGTGAATACTACATATTCTTCGAAAATATATGGCTATTTTATTATTTATAATCCACAACGCAATAATAAATTTCAATGAGAACGTAATATTTCATAAAACTATTAACCATTAAAAGCAACACGTATTCGTATTTTAAATATAATGTACCATATGTAATTAATTATTTTTCATTTATTGAATAACTACTTAATATCATATGGTTTGCGTTTTCCGAAAACCCGTTTAAACTATTCAAACAATTTATCATATTGTTTAAAATCATTGGCTATTATTATTACTTGTATATCTTAAAAACGAATTCTAATTACTTCGGTTTTTCATTTGTTATATTGTTAGGCTACTTTTTGTATAATATTGTATTTAAATTATATTATTATCATTATTTTATTGCATTGAAAAAATTATATGAATTTAAACTATTAATAAAAAAGAGTGTTTCAACTGATATTAGAACACGTATAGGAATTTCGAATATATTGTACCATGTGTCAAGAAGTATTGTACATTTTCTGAATAACTAATTCCAAACATATGTATTTCGTTCCCGGAACTAACGTATCAACTGTTCAAACAACATTACACATTGTTCTGAAGTATTTGCTATATTTCTTGTTGTTTCTGAAAACGTATAAAATCTACTGCGGTTTTCAATTTGCAGAGGAAAATACAAAATTTAATTTATACGTATTAAAAAAAAAATAATATATTCAAAACATTTAATACAAATTATATTGATTTGTACGGAATAGATCAAATTGAACCTTTTTTTTTACTCTTCAACTATTCAAATAACAAAAGATTACTACATATTGTTTAGAAATATTCTATATTTTATCATTTCGTTTCGACATTTCAATACTCAGCATTAATAGGAATGTAACGTCTTATAAAGCTAATTATAATAATACGCAACGCCAAGTTTTTCGGATAATAAACACAATCTACGAGGAACAATTTGTTAACATTATTTAACTACACTTAACATACAATGTGATTGCATTGAAATCCGTAAATGAATTTAGAATAATTGTAAACCCACATACATATTTTTTTCAGATTTTAGAACACACATTCGTATTTCAAATATATTATACCATGTGTAAATAATTATTTTCATTTTTAATAATTCATGTCCTATATTCTACGTTCTCGGAATATGTGTGCCGACAATTCAAATATTCCTACTCTTTGTTTTAAAGCATAACTTATTTTTTACTACTTGTAATTGTTGAAAAATATCCAAAATACAAAGCATTTTATTTTTTGTAGAGTTAAAAACTAAATTCTATCTAAACCTATTAAAAAGATCAAAATATAAAGTAAACATTTAATGTACTTATAATAAATATCATCTTTATTGGTACAGATTGGATTAAACTGTATAGTCTTTTTTACAATTCAAACTACTTCTTTACCAAGAGATTGACACTTAACATTCGGAAATATCTAAAATTTCTATTATTTGTTATCCACAACGCAATACTCAATTTTAATGTGAACGTAAAATCTTATTAAACTAAATATTATAAGAAGCACCTAGTCGTTATCCATGTAACTAGCAAAATCGACGGAAACAATTTATTATTAAGTTATAGATAGATTTAACATATACTGTAATTGCATTGAAAGGAAAAATGAAATTTGGATAATACATAAAGAGTTTTTTTTTAAACTTATATTGAATGGTACAGATTAGATCAATAAGTGACTTTTTTGTTACTCATGAAGCTATTCATTTATCAATAGATTACTACATATTGTTCAGAAATATTCCAATATTCTATCTTTTGTTTCTATATCTCAATACTCGGCATTAATAAGAGAGTAACATCATTTAAATCTAAATAAAATATAGAAGGACAGGTAGTTTTCCATGTAATGAGCACTATCTACGAGGTAAAATTTATTATCTTATCATTATATTATTACTATTAACATAGAATGTAATTTTATTAAAACAGGTATTTGAATTTAAAATAATTGTGCAAACACCTATTGATTGTAGTTAGATAGTAGGACATGTATTCTAATTACGAATATATTGTACTAGGTTTCATGAAGTATTAATCGTGTTCTTAATTACCAATCCCTAACATATGTTTTCGCTTCTCGGAACAAGCCTGCCTACTATTCTATGTAGTAATCTATTGATAAACGAATAGTTTAATGAATAAAAAAAAAGTTACTTTTTGATCTAATCTGTACTATACAATATAATTTTTAAGACACTCATTATGTATTATCCAAATTTCATTTTTCCTTTCAATGCAATTACAGTATATGTTAAATCTATCTATAACTTAATAATAAATTGTTTCCGTCGATTTTGCTAGTTACATGGATAACGACTAGGTGCTTCTTATAATATTTAGTTTAATAAGATTTTACGTTCACATTAAAATTGAGTATTGCGTTGTGGATAACAAATAATAGAAATTTTAGATATTTCCGAATGTTAAGTGTCAATCTCTTGGTAAAGAAGTAGTTTGAATTGTAAAAAAGACTATACAGTTTAATCCAATCTGTACCAATAAAGATGATATTTATTATAAGTACATTAAATGTTTACTTTATATTTTGATCTTTTTAATAGGTTTAGATAGAATTTAGTTTTTAACTCTACAAAAAATAAAATGCTTTGTATTTTGGATATTTTTCAACAATTACAAGTAGTAAAAAATAAGTTATGCTTTAAAACAAAGAGTAGGAATATTTGAATTGTCGGCACACATATTCCGAGAACGTAGAATATAGGACATGAATTATTAAAAAAATGAAAATAATTATTTACACATGGTATAATATATTTGAAATACGAATGTGTGTTCTAAAATCTGAAAAAAATATGTATGTGGGTTTACAATTATTCTAAATTCATTTACGTATTTCAATGCAATCACATTGTATGTTAAGTGTAGTTAAATAATGTTAACAAATTGTTCCTCGTAGATTGTGTTTATTATCCGAAAAACTTGGCGTTGCGTATTATTATAATTAGCTTTATAAGACGTTACATTCTTATTAATGCTGAGTATTGAAATGTCGAAACGAAATGATAAAATATAGAATATTTCTAAACAATATGTAGTAATCTTTTGTTATTTGAATAGTTGAAGAGTAAAAAAAAAGGTACAATTTGATCTATTCCGTACAAATCAATATAATTTGTATTAAATGTTTTGAATATATTATTTTTTTTTTAATACGTATAAATTAAATTTTGTATTTTCCTCGGCAAATTGAAAACCGCAGTAGATTTTATACGTTTTCAGAAACAACAAGAAATATAGCAAATACTTCAGTACAATGTGTAATGTTGTTTGAACAGTTGATACGTTAGTTCCGGGAACGAAATACATATGTTTGGAATTAGTTATTCAGAAAATGTACAATACTTATTGACACATGGTACAATATATTCGAAATTCCTATACGTGTTCTAATATCAGTTGAAACACTCTTTTTTATAAATAGTTTAAATTCATATAATTTTTTCAATGCAATAAAATAATGATAATAATATAATTTAAATACAATATTATACAAAAAGTAGCCAAACAATATAACAAATGAAAAACCGAAGTAATTTGAATTCGTTTTTAAGATATACAAGTAGCCAATAATAGCCAATGATTTTAAACAATATGATAAATTGTTTGAATAGTTTAAACGGGTTTTCGGAAAACGCAAACCATATGATATTAAGTAGTTATTCAATAAATGAAAAATAATTAATTACATATGGTACATTATATTTAAAATACGAATACGTGTTGCTTTTAATGGTTAATAGTTTTATGAAATATTACGTTCTCATTGAAATTTATTATTGCGTTGTGGATTATAAATAATAAAATAGTCATATATTTTCGAAGAATATGTAGTATTCACTTGATAAGGAAGTAGTTTGAGGTGTACAAAGAAATGATTAATTATGATCCAATCCTTACAAATCAAGATGATATGTATTATAAACCTATTTCTATTTTCTATTTTCTATTATTTAATAGATTTAAATATAATTTTGTCTTTAACACGAAAAATCAAAAGCGCAGTTGTATGGATACTTTTTCAAATGTTACAATTAGTGAAAAATTGGTAATTCTTTAGAACAATGATTAAGATTGTTTGAATAGTCGGCAGGCCTGTTCCGAGAACGCAAAACATTTGTTAGGGATTAGTAATTCAAAAAAAGGCTTATACTCTATAAAACCTGGTACAATATATTCGAAATTAAAATACGTGTCCTAATATCTAAACACAATTGATAGGTGTTTGTACGATTATTCTAAATTCATATACCTGTATTTATGAAATTACATTCTATGTTAATAGTAATAATATAATGATAAGATAATAAATTATTGTACCTCGTAGGTAGTGCTTATGACATGGAAAACTACGTGTTGTTCTATATTTTATTTAGATTTAAATGATGTTACTCTCTTATTGATGCTGAGTATTGAGATGTGGAAAATAAAAAATAGAATATTAGAATATTTCTGAACAATATGTAGTAATCTATTGATAAATGAATAGTTTCATGAGTAAAAGAATAGTTACTTATTGATCTAATCTGTACTATTCAATATAATTTTTAATAAAAACTCATTATATTTTATTCAAATATTATTTTTCTGTTCAATGTAATTACAATGGTTATTTAACAACTGATGGCGAATATACTGTGAGGTTATTAGGTGCGAAATCGAGGGTGACACCATTAAAAATGACGACAATACCCCGTTTAATATTGTGTGCGTCGATATTGTGAACACGATTAATGAGAAATATGGTATTAAATTTACGAATAAATATTACGAAAATATATTGGTGAACGGATTCATGAGTCGTTTTTGCATGGATTGTCGCAGAGTCCTCACGTTGGAAGACATATGTCGCAAATCGCGTAAATGAAATACATTAAGACACACAAGTGACGGATTGGAATTATATATCTACATATAAAAACTCTGCAGATATATTATCGAGGGAATGTACACCAGAACATTTAATACATAATAGCTTATGGTGGAATGATCCTTAATGGTTATACAAATCCAATGAAAATTGGAAAATAAATGTGACTATACTAGTAAGAATGGTTTATCTTCAGACATACGTGCAGAAGAAAAAGATATTAAATTGGTGTCAATGTCCATAACGAAAACCTATGACATATCCATATTTAAACGTTATTCGTCGTGGACGAAATTAGTGCGCGTTTCAGCATATATTTTACGATTTTTTTATTATACATTATGTAGAAGACGAAATAAAATAATTAAAAGCGGTTTATTATGTATCTCTGAAATCAAATCAGCTATGGCCGTACTAATTAAAATCATTCAAAACTATGCATTCATGACAGAAACACGTACATTGGTCTCTAAGACGGGTGAATCGATAAAAGGTATGTTATTTCTCTTGAACCCATTTATCGATAAAAATTGAATTTTACGCGTTGGCGACAGATTCTCTAATTCTGCTGATGTCTCGTATAAAAAGAAACCTTACTAAACTAACTAAATGTTGCCATATATAGAACCATTTTCTTCATTATATTTTAGTTATGAACATGAAAGATTACGCCATGCTGGTCCACAAGCAATGCTGGCCACTATAAGATTGCAGTACTGTCTACCATTTAACAAAGGGTAGACAAACAGCAAAAAAAGTTGTGCATAAAATATGTATTCGTTGTTTTAGATTAAAACCAAAAACTTTAAATCCTATCATACGTAATCATCCGAAATATAGAATCAAAAAACCAAGTCTATGTTTCGAAACGTGGTGTTGAATATGCAGTTCCGATATTTATGAAATCAAATCCGAAGCGTAACGCTGTTATTATCAAAGCGTATATAGGTATTTTTATTTGTTTCACAACAAAAGCGGTACGTATAGAAATGGTTATGACCTAAGTACAAACGGGTATATTGCAGCGTTTAAACGATTTATATCAAGACGCGGAATATGTCAAAACTTTTAATCAGACAATGCTACGAACTTCGTGGGCGCGTAAAGAAAACTATCTGAATTAAAAACGTTATTGATCTCAAAAGAGCACATGAAAAAGTTCATAGTTTTTCAATAATAATTCCATAACGTGGCATTTTATTCCGCCCCTGTCTCTCATTTTGGAGGACTTTGGGAGGCGGCGGTGAAAGCCGTTAAATTGTTGAAAAAGTATCCATAGTACTGTGAATTTTAATTTGTAAATTAAAGGCTAAATTCTAACTAAACCTATTAAGAAAATCAAAATATTAGGTGAAAATTTAATGGACTTGTCATAAAGTACTTCTCTATCAAGAGACATATTAAATCCAGACCTCATCAAGCTACAACATTATTTCATCAAATGGCATCTCACTCTCAATCCCAACAAAACGGTGGCCATAGCAATACACCTTAAGAACCGTGAAGCACAAAGGAAACTGCAACTAAAGATCGGAGATAAACACATCGTCAATGAAGAATGCCCAAAATACCTGGGAGTGAGAATTGACAGGTCGCTAACCTTTAAAAAGCATCTGGAGGATGTAAAAAATAAACTTAAGTAAAGAAACAACATAATTTCCAAACTTGCAGGCTCGAATTGGGGCAGCAATGTTAAGGTATAACGGATTTCTGCCATAGCACTAGTGTACAGTGTGGCCGAATACTGCGCCCCTGTCTGGGCAAGAAGCGCTCACTGCCACAAAGTTGACACGGAAATTAACGGTACCATGCGGATCATCACCGGTACAGTTAGATCCGCCCAAGTGAAATGGTTACCAACACTTGCTAACATTGTTCCACCAGACTGGCGTAGATTGCAACACACAGAAAGATTAATCCAAAAAATTATAAAACATTCTTAATTTCTTCTATATGACGACTCCATAGCACACCCTCCTAAAAGATTGAAATCAAGACACCCGATATGGGACCTAGAACAAGCAAAAGATACAATGATGGAAGTCTGGAAGGTTTTTGGAAACTGATTATGGGATAAGTTTTTACGTACGTAATGTTGTACTATATTATATTTTATTATATACATAAAAACATACAAACGGGCACGTTAACGGCTAACGATTACGTACACGAGACACTTATTGCACAGCAATGGTTTACTATACTTTCGCTGGACAAAGGATTTTGGAATATTTATTCGGATTTTATTATCGACATCAATTTACAATAAATATGACGTATAATATACATACCTTGATAAATACAAGTCACAAACACATACAACTATTAGCGGAAAATTTATTATTTACAGCAAAAGGAATTATTTATTTATAGTATTATAATACGATTTTTATTTCTCCTATGCGAAGAAAAGATTCAAAATCAGTTAACTGATCAACCATAGCATATTACGAGTATTTCAGTTTGAAAGTATACAAATATTTATATAAGATATTATACTAATAACACATATTCATATATAAAGTATACGCGCAATCTACAGTTTAGTTATATTATCCAGACTCCTTTCTTTTCCAAGGCTTTCTTTTATTACGTTAAATTTCGTGTTTTATATGTTCTATATTAAAATATTCTTTAACACTTATTACATTATGTTTAGTTATACAAAAGCATCGGAGGTACGTCGATAACGTAATGTTGGATTCGGTGAACTGTACCCGGAAAATAAAATATTAATAAGCAGCTAGATGAATTATATTTTATATGTATATATTATGTATTATATTTATATATTTACCTAGTGAAAATAAATTAAAAAATTCACCGAGTAGACCTTAAAAATTTATATTATCGAAGATGGAAATTTTTCCTCAAATATGTAGACTGAATTTGCACCAAATCAACATAGAATAATTAACTGTTACGGGGCATTTCACTCAGAATTAAATAGTTTGTTTTACGCTAAATATTCATATATTTACAATTTAATTATCATCTTAAAAGACATTCAAAATGAACATATATTAAACTTAGTAGCAATAGTAAAAAAGAAAAAGAAAAAAATTCCGAACAATTTTGATAAAAAAATATTTTATGAATGAAAACATTTTCCAATTTGACAATAAACAATTAACCAGAATTGAATACGTCAAGACTGTTTCAATTAAAGTTTTGAATATCGAATTATTCAATAATAATAATAATAATAATTTATAATCTTGATAATAATTTCCCCTATCCTTCCATCTCGTGTGTATCGCAAACATAATCCTAGCCCTGCAGTTTCCAGAAGATAAAATACTATTATTAGAATACGTTAAAAACATTGTAAATATTATATAAATCGTATTGCTGCAGTCAGTTGCGCAACCAGAGGGGGTTTAGGGTTACAACCCCCCCTCCGAAATTTTTTCTTTCTTTACAATATGTAGAATGTAGAAATATTAGCTTAAATAATAAATATTTTATTCTATGTACCTATGTATAATAATAATCACATCTATTGAAAACGTTAAAATAATTGATTTACTGATAAATGGATAGGCGAAAATAATTGATGAGTGATAAATCAAAACTCATATTCACTCCGCGAGTCACAACAACGGTACCTGTGTCGCATATATTTTTTGTCGTGGTCCAAATCTATCAAAACACACGGAGGTACTATAATTTATATTATGGATTTATGTGTCTGTGGGAAAACACTGTCGACGCGGACACAGATAGTTTATATAACTCCATGTTTAAGACGTAACAGTTAAATTATACAATAAAATATATCCTTATAACGTATTATTATTTTTTTGTGTTAACGTATTACTCATATATGATAACATCATCATATACATATGAGTAAATACAATAAACATTTAAATTCATCAATAAATTATAATAAATATAATACAAAATTATTATGCGAATTGTAATGTGTATGATGTTTGAAGCACGTACATTAATATAATATGCATGTAGTATGTTCCTACTATTTAGCGTTTATTCGTATTATCCAGTGTATATATGTGCATGAATTGTAATCCCTCCCTCCCTGAAAATATTTCTTGGTTGCGTCACTGACTACAGTACAACGCCGATTTTCATAATGTTATTGTTCGTCTCGTACCTATTGAATATATAATAAATAATAATCTACCAGTGGCGTATTATTGAATTCATTTTAGGGCTGGGGACCACAGTTTACAATATTACCCGCAGCCACACGTGACACTTAATATATTATAGGGTATTTGATCCTTCGTACATCAAATCACCAATTATGTCTATTTTCTAGTCTTGAACATTATAATATTTCGTATCTAATTTTTATAAGTTATACATTAGAAAAACGTTATCATTGGATATAAAGAATAGTCGCTGCAAGGTATTATACACAACGCGCTCTAAGTACATAAATACGCGTAATATTCAAGTTTGAAAATGCCTAGATTATAGACCACACACGAGTTTATTCCCTCGATAATTTGTATTGAATGTTTTACTTTTTTTTTTCTAAAATTAGTGATTGATGGCATAGATTGGTTTCATATATTCGCTTTCTGACCATCTATCTTCTTCATCCAATGTATATAATATATGTTGTGTAATACTTTATGATAAAATCCACATGGAAGTCCTTCAATAAAATTCGAATCGAATGCTCGATTGTAAAAATCCAATTTTTCAGTATTTTTCAAAAAGCGTCATCATTGGTATACAACTATTTTGAATACTCGCATCTGTGTATCATAAAATAATGCCCAATCTTTCAATACTTTCTGAGTACTTTTAAAATGTACTTTATTTATTGTTTAATACCTATTACAGTAGGGAACCTACACGGGAGAGTAATATAGAAAAAATTATGCAGACATCGTTTCGAAAAAAACGTTTCCAGACAACTTAAAAACTCATTAATTCGTAATAAGACGTCTACATACGATATCGTTTGTACTTCAGATTATACACATTTTTAATATATCTACCTCGAATGCCCTATGTATACAAATCCGTCTTCCAAGTCCTTGACGATAAATACACGCTATTTATTATATCAAAAAAAAATAAAAATTCTTTAAATATAATAATATGTAAACAATAAACGTCTTGTAGAAATACACAAGTAGTATATTATTTTTCACTACTGATAGCTAAATTAATTTTAACATCATCATGAAGAAATCAATTTTACTAAAAAATTACAATATTTAACACAGTATTAAAATGACTGAATGCCATTGAAAATATTAAAAATCAATATTTTTGGTTAAAAAAAAAAAATTCTGTGCAAATTAATACGAATTGACATTTAAAGGACAAAACAAATATATATGTAATTTTATTGTGAAAACATAAGTTACTCGAAATATTATTGAAAAATTTAATGCAACACATTAAAAGAATTGCCTTGAATATATAAACAAAAAAGCATCCAAATTGTATATAATATAAATAAAATATGTTATCGTAAAAGCCACCAGTCAAGCCTAAGTTTTACACTCAGCTATTAATCAACTATAAAAACATTAATTTATTACAACACTTTACTAGAAATGTGTTTTGGGATTGGACTATTCATTTTTTTTTTAGTAGGTTGTACATATACATTATAATATTATTTTATAAATTACACGAAAGTAGTATGTAAACACGTTACAGTTACGCATTATACTTTATTATGACAGCAAAAAGAAAAAGGGATACAAATTAATTACAATTAAATGTGTTGGTTTGTTCAATGCCTCTAGAAAAACATCCAGATATTTATAAAAATAATTATTTGAAGTCTTCTTTTTAGAAAAAGAGTTTAAAAATACTGTACATATATAAGATATAGAAACAATCTATTTCAAACAGAATATTAAGTATCATAAAATTGTATTATTTTTTAATCACTTGGTGTAATAAATTTAAATGTTTCAAAAATAAAATACTTAATAGGCACACAAATGTTTTTAGACATTTATCGATTTTCATCATACTCGCAGAAATAAGTACAAGCGTTTGATTTGAATTTCCATGTGGCTTTAACAAATAAGTTGAACAACGCATTTCCGGAATTAAATAATAAACATAAATCATAAGTTCAAAATATAAAACAATATCCACTTATTGTAAGTAACGACAGAAGAACAAAACTTCTCATTCGAGTTCAACCATTAAGTCGACATTTAAAAAAAAAAATTACACTTCACCTTCACCATTTAATTTTATACAAATTATTTTGGATAGGATTCACATTATTGCACATGGAAAACATTGTCTATGAAATTAACAAAAATCATACACACAGTTTGTATTATCATTGGTCAAAGAAAATGTTTGTATATTTTAAAAATTTAAACTGCCAAACATCTATAATATATCATAACGTGATAACACAACATGTATTATGAATGACCACACTATGTGCGTGTTATTGTATAAATATTTAACTAAAAGTATTACATTACATTTAGTACCACTTTGAAGTTTGAGTAAAAACATACATTTTTTAAAAATATTTTTTTTTTAAATATAATACAAATATTGTTTACATGATTTTGAACAGAAAATCATGGATCGTTTTCAATTAAATATAATTTAAAGCTCATAATTTAAATGCGTATTGTTTAACATTGATGTTGTTTATTATTTGAAATAACATAATTTTTTTTAAAAGTAATTAATATTTACAATGTATAGGACGTATGTAAGATTTAAAAAATAACTCAATAGATAAGTCCATTATTAAGAACAGCAATTTATTATAGTAAAATGTGTTAATTATTAATATTAATTTGATAAGTTTCATGTTTTCATGAAACTTTAATAATAATTATATTATTTAATTGTTGACATATTGCGTTTATGATGTTAAAACGTAACAAGGTAGTAATCCAAAACTATGTGTTATAATTTGACTCAAATTTTGCTACACAATACAAATTCATAAAGTATTAGTAACTAGCACATAAAAAATGTGCTAATAAATAATATATTTCATATAAGACGTATTAAATTTGCTGATGAGAAACACCCACGATCACGATGAATAACTTTTAGACGAACCTTGTCCTAGAAGAGATAATCCGTCGTCTTCGACATTAGTCTTTTTTACAAACGATGGATTTACTAAAATCGCTTCGTCCATCATTTGTACTGTTTTACTAAACGTTATTTTATTAGTTACCTAAAAAAAAAAAAAAAATAACAAATTATTATTATAATGTCAATACAATATTTATATTGTATTATATAAATTACTTCATCTAAAATTATTTTTAAAACACTGGAGTCTTCGTATTTCTTGGGTGGATCATTAAACATAATTGTTCCCTCCTTGCTGTTTATCTTACCATATATTTCGCCTGAGTCAATCTAAAGATACACAAATAAAATATATAAATAATTATTTACACAAAAAAAAAAGGAAAAAAAAATACCATAGTCATCAGATATTCTTCTGCTTCAACTGTACTAGGAAGATTGACTCGTTGTGCTAAATCGGCAATTGACATATTTAAAAATGTGTTAGTCAATTTATTTATATTCTTTCTGTGTAACGCTTTCACTACTTGTTTAATAAGGCCTTTATTCTTGTCTCTAAAAGAAGTATTAAAAATCAATCATCAATTATACATCCCTCGAAAATCTGTTACAAACCTATTATAAACATCATTGTATTTGGTAATTGTCCTTTGTAATTCAGAAGAATCGCCACTTTGATAGGCTGGTATTATTTCCAAATAAGCTGAACACACGGGCTTAAGAACTCTTTCAATAAGTGGTGGTGATAATTTCGGAAGTGTGGGCACTGTCCCTAAATGTATAATTGAGACCAAAACAAATTTCTTATACGATTCTACCATAATCTGAGACATCATAGGAAGTAATGTCGTAAGGGCGATTTCAAAGAATATAATTGCTTTCGAATAACTTTTCATTGCTGTATAAATGACACCGCCCAAATAGTAATAGCTTAAAAAGTATTTTGGATCCAATGCAACTCCAGACTGAAAAACATATATACGTAAATTACAAAATTGTATAGATAATTTTTTTAATATTTTAATGAACATTTTTATAATTTTAAAAAAATTATAAAAGTTTTTAAATAAATTGTAAACATTTATCGAAATTAAATATTTTAAAAATAAATTCATTGAAATCCCAAAATGAAAAACGGACAATTGAAACATATATATTTGTATATTTCAAACATGTTGTATAGCTTGTCTATGTAATACAATTTAATCAAAATTATCATTACATTTCGTTGATTTACATTCGGAACATTACTAAGAAAACAATATAGGAATAAATTAAATTGTACTATTTTAAAAACAATTGTCAAATAAAATTAATAACATTTAATATATTACATTTATTAGTAACAAACATATACATTATATATACTTTAGTTATATACAATATAAATAAACATTTAATAATTTACATGATATCATAGTAAAAATAAAAAATTATACATTTTTGAAACGGATAGAGAATACTTTTTAAATTTAAAATGCATTGAGTATTGTAAAAAAAGTGATATTTATTCTACTCACTTCGTTCATTCCCAACAAATATATATCCTGATCCAACAAACAAATGGCGGGCTTGAGATTATTGGACATTAAACAAGCTTCACACAATAGGCAATGGAGTTGAGTTAATTGAAACGGTTTCTCTTGTAATTTATAGATAGCACGCTGTATGATCGGAATAGCGCACATCGGCTTTTTGACTAAGTTGAGATTATCTAACATGCATTTCATCACATTGAACACTGTAAAACATATAAGCAATGTTAAAACACATTTATTTTGCACAAAAAGAATCCATATGTAGTAGGCGGACAATTGACTTACATTTTTCAGCTACACCTCTAAATTCTTCTTCACTAACTGAATTGACAAAGTCATTGATTTGGGTCGCCGTCGCCGTATGATACTGAAGTTCTGGTATGTCGGCTGGACTTTGAGTAGTAGTCTTAACGCTCAAAATGGTAAGCACCGTAATTGAGTTTTCTTGGACGTCGAGTGCCTCAAGAACACTGTCTAGATTGGAAACATACTTTCGTAGCATATCTGATTGTTTCAACAGGTAATCCGTGAGTTCTGCATTGTCACAGTCTAGAAAAAAAAAACAATAATTTATATTTTTATAGGATGGTCATAATAAAGAGCATCTTAGATATATATTAAAGAGTTACTGATTCACTACTAACAGAACATAACACTTATATATCAATGTTTGATCGTTTTAAATCATCAAACAGAAATGGTATCCATGGGTATATTATGTCTATATGACTATGTGAAAAATTAGATAGAACGTACACCGACTGTACAGTCCGTGTCAAACGATTGACAAATATGCGTGGCAGCGATCGAACAATCGTACACACAGCTGCGGTGCAGATCGATACAGAGTACGATTACTCACTTTTGTTATTGGACATGTTCCTGACGGTCAATACGAACTGGTCGAGTTGCGGCACCGACATGGCCGCGCCGTCTTCCATGTTGTGTTTACGAAGCGAATTGTAACACCTGCGTAAAAGGAAAATGTCTGAGCGATGACGGAGAAACGGGACACTACGACGACGGTACGTTGGCGAAACAACGGCGGAAACGTTTGTCGTGGGAAAACGTATGACCGTCGACGTTCATTATACAGACGTGTTATAAAACGTTTTGAAGAACAGCGACAAAATCTCGGTGGAACACTCACAAAACGGGGGAAAATTCAATAAAACCTAATAACGCGACGATATCGTTTATTATAATAATATTATTATTATTATTCGGGATTTTATTTATTTCGTAAACGTACAAATAATATTGTTTTTTCACCGTATAATCAGTAAAATATGTTCCGGACAAAACACAGGGATACGAGTTTTCATAACCTCAAAAACGTTTACATTTCTCACGACCAGAACCGATTGCCCACGACTGGCACCGCGACTACACCGTGTTCTGTCGTGTCGCGTTTTTTCCCGTGTTCTCATTGGCTATATACCGTGCGGTTATAATGATAACGCGACGTTACCTCATAACTCATTATTAAACGTGTGATTGCATAAATGGATATTTTATTCGATAACATTTACACTAGCAATAATATTATTTTGTTTGTTTTCCGTAATATTACCGTTACGTAAACACGTAAAATTTACTTTAATATTTGAATGAAAATATTTAATAGTATCAATGCATTAAATTTCTACGCGTCATTTCTATTTTAACCCCAGAACCAGACCGAACGTAAGTCCAAAAGTATCGATTTTCAGATTATTACATTTTTGGTACGTATAATCTGTTTTCCGTCGAATCATAGTGCTGAAATTCTCTTTTTATTATGTTATTAGAGGTAAATGAGTGTAAGTCCGACAAAGCGTAAGCAACACGTTCATAATTTTCAGTTATTATGCTCTTATGAAGAGTTAGCGTAATGTGACTTACGTTCGTTTGGTTCTGATGTACAGATTTGTCAGAATATCACGTTTGTTACAAACGACTGCAATGTTATTCAAGCCATACAATATAATATTTTACTGTTTTATACGGTATTAGTCCGATTAATGGAAAAATAATATCCACAGTAAAAATAGATTTTATGTATCGAATCTCAATTCAATGTACAATAGTGGTTCTATTTATCTCAAAAGTGAGAAACATGTACTAAGAATACGTTCTTTTAATAATATATACACAGGCGGCACAAATAGAAGCTGTCCCATTTACTTCCTTTAATCTCTCAATTTCACTTCCAAACGTGCTATCGATTATCATTAGCAACAGTTGAAATTGAATTTTAGACGTCTGTATATATTATAATTATTTAGATATTTAATATAATGTCATAAAAGTAACATGTGTAATAATCGACTAGTTTAGGACGACCAAATGTATCATATAGAAATCAATTCGTATATGTTCGCCAAATTTCTTGAATCAAAACCCCACACAAACAATTTCGTAAGGGATCAAATAACTCGATAAACATGTCAGGATTAAATAAACATTAGAAAAACCTCAACAGAAAATTGCGTGAGACGAAGTTTCTAATCATGGACTTCAATTTATACGTTTCTAACGTGTATTTTTTGAAAATAATCAACACAGAATTCATACATTAAACATCAAATTATATTGAATTTCGGTTGAAGTCGAAATTACATTTACATTTATATATGTGTAGAATATTAGAATTAAAGAATAAAAATGAAAAGAAAATGTTTAAATTTTAAATGTTACTTATTTATGGTTTTGATGACAGCAATATAAATAGTAAACACGTGATAACAAAAAAAAATATAAGATATAAAATACAAAATAACTGATCAAACTTGATCAGTTATTACGAATACAAAATGTATTGGTATTTTTGTATTCCTCTTCAGAGTTAAAACGGCAATTTTTTTTATTGGATAATTAAAATTATCATGAAAAATATTTTATATAAATACTAACCGATACGTTTTGCAGTATAAATAACAATTTTATAATTTTATTGTTCAAAAGTTCAACAGAATGGATCCAAAATTTCGTCTTCCAACTCTAAATCTTGCGGTAGGATACCGGTTTCTAATATTTTATATTCTCGCTCATGCCTAACCGCTATGGTAAAATAAAAAATTCATAATTCTATTACTTGAACAAAAGGAACTAATTATTTAGATACTGTTTTCATATAAATATGTATTTTGATAGATCTAAGTTAGTAGAATATTTGTGACTTGTAATTGTTACATTTTTCACATATTCATTTTAAATAGGTACCAATTTATATATTAAATATGTAGGATTTATTATTATTATTAATATCAATAGTTATGTTTAAACATATTTTTTTTTATTCGTACATTGTAAAACGTTAATTTGAATTCAAGATAAATTAATATATATATATATATACTAATTACTATATTTAGTTTATATATAATTACAATAATAATATTGTTTATATAATATAATATTATTAGTATTTATGTTTGTACTGTTTATATCAATTCAAATACACGAATCGAGAATAATAATAATAATGATTACGATAAATATTATATAATATATACGTGTTACTTTTGGATTTCCAATAGAGTATAATATATATTATTATGTATACTTGCTTCGAATTATTTGGCTTTCTTTTACGGCACGAAGTAACAGACCAAACGAATAGAATACTAATGTCACAATAGCCATCAGAATGAAATACATACAAATCGTATCGAACAGTAAGAATAAAAATGTCTCTTCGGACGTACAACTTTCAATTCGGCCGATTGAATACGATTTGAAAATAAGAAAAAAATGTTTGTATTTTTACAATATTTTGATCAGTAATATTAATCGATATATGATATAAAAAAATATATACTTTAATTTCGATCGATTGTTTTGCCATGTAACCCTTCGAGACGGGACTGCCGTCGACGTATTATTATTATTATTATTATTGCTCAAGACGTGTGATGCAGTATCATTTTCAAGAAAACAACTTTTCATTTCCATACTGAGCTGCGTGAAAACCGTATCCGACAACCAATCGGCCAATTTTTTACGTTCGATTTTTCTTAGACTGTCGGCCACGGAAAGGAAACTCTTGTCCTTCCCGTCGCTGTTGCTCCACGTCGTCAGCAATGACAAACAGGATTCGGTCACGGGTAAATATTGTTCTACGAGTACAAAATGACGGAGTATCGACGTTATTAATCGAACATCGCTCATCATTATTCAAAAACAAACGAGAAGAACCTTAAAATCTTATACATATTGGATTTTTTCACTTTCTCTAAAACTCTTTATGATCAGTATATTTTATAATAATATTAAACAGACTAATAGGAAACTATTTAGATATTTTTTTTCTAACTCATTAAGTTAAATTAAAAGTTACACTGTACGATATATACTCGTGTATGAACACTTGCATCAAGTTTAAAAATGCTCTGTAGAATACGTTTAATCTTTAAAACACTCGTTGTTGTTCAACCCGTTATGAAAAATATTATTCTTATTATTATTTAACTACTGCGTAAAATAATAATAACAATAATTTATTTTCGTCGAAATAAAATTAAAACAATACGAAAATAACTTAATACATTTATCTTGCAATGACGATTTTAATATGCAAACGTTAAAAGTCCTGTTATTCGAAATTGTAAAAAAATACTGATTGTTATCATGTGTGTGTAGAAATTACAGAGTACTTTGTGATTTTTTTTTTTTTTTGGTTTCTTCAAAACCCGGAAAATATAATATATAAAAATTCGAATAAATTCGGTATTGCTGAATATTAACGGTCGCACGTTAAAATAATAAATATTATTAATAATAATAAAAATTAATAAATATAGTGTACGCGTATACGATTGATGATCACTCGGTCGGCATTAAACTAAACACACGCGTACACCGACATAGCGCGTCCGTCAACGGGAAAACAAAATAGTTACCAGATAGCGCTACGGCGCAACAAAGAGGGGGTAGCCACGCACAAAAACACGTATAAATAGCGATCCTCAACCAATGGAGCGCTCAGTTATGCCACAGCGCACAAGCGCGAGGGACGGTGTTCGCTTCTGACCCGCGGCGAACATATTGTGTGTATGTATATCACACATACACACAGGGCCGGATTTAGGAATGTGGGGTCCCTGGTCCCACCTTAAAAATATATATTATATTTCGATAACATATATTTAATATATTATTATAAGTGAATTTAAATTAATAATATATTAACATTTACCGCAAAATAATATTTTACTAGAAATTTGAAATTTATTTTGCAAATATTATATTGTGTTTTATACTTGGATGCAAAAAAATCCCATTAAGTGGAGGCCCGGGGCCCCCCTGCCCCCCTCTAAATCCGGCCCTGTTCATAGTTGAACAACGTTGTTCGCATTTACCCGCCGTGACTACACGAAATGAGCGCGCGTGTGTGTGGAAATTATGGAGTATTCAGTGATTTTATTTGTTTTAGTTTCTTCAAAACCCGGATGATGTATGTATTTATGGACCAATAAAGTACATTATCAATAGTAGTATAACGAGTGGATAATACGAAGGAATAACGAATTAGAATTAGTTTTCGTTAGACACCCGACGCATCTTTTAGTCGGAATCTCTTGGTGCACATAGTAATGGAAAAGAATCCGGATTGGGAAGACCTCGTATGAGATGTGGTGAAAATAGATTTTATGTGGGGGGTTTAGACTGAAAGAAAACGAGGATTTCACAGATATGACTAGAGAAATGTGACGGTGTTTGACTGTAGCGGCCACGGTTTATACCCGTATAAGAAGAAGAAGAAGAATATAAATATTTATACGTTATACGTGCGTATATGTGTATAAACAGCATTTAATATTCAAACGATTACAGCGGTTCGCGAACAACAACAATATAATAATAATAATAATAATAAAATATTTGTTATACCGAGTTGTTTGACTGCCGTCGATTCGAGGCCTGCCGCATACAAATAAGCCGCGAGTCTCAGACATTCTTGCGGAGTCAAATGGTTGGCCAAGTATATGTACATGGACGCGGTGACATCTTGTGCCGCGAGCGGTGCGGTTTTCGACAGGAACGCGGCGGCGCTGACTAGTACGGCCGCGACTGCAAATTCCGCGATTCGGTACATTGCCCGTGCGATTATTATTATTATTATTATAATTTATTACTCGTATATTTTCGCACGAAACGGTTTCACGTCATATTTATTATAATTCACACGACATCACACACACACACATATTATACCAGCTCTGGTAATAATATTGTGATGAACTACGCACGTGCAGTTCGGTCGTCATAGCTCTGCCACGGATGACTATATTATTATACTGTCAAGAGTCAACGGTGACAATGATGGTGGAGTTATCGTTTATTTTCATAGTTTTTCGAAAAAAGAAAACGGTTATCGTGTGTATTATATGGGGCTTACGAGACAAAAAGATAAAAATATCGCTATTGACCGAAAAACGATTCTGAACGAAACCATCGCTGTAGATTTTTCCGATATTAAACCTCTTGCACTTATCAAAAAAAAAAAAAATTATGACAAATTATTTGTTTTTTATAAATATTATTAAACTATTATATACCTATACCATAATACGTGTTATTCGCATATTAAATATAAAAAATTACTTTCACTGCAGTTTTATCAGGTGTTTTGTCGTTTTTGCGAAAATATTTCAGTAAATGTTCTTTACGCTCGGGAAACCTGTTAGAGAGAATGGAAAAAAACGTGTCAAATAAATTCTACTGGAAAGTGACGTAGATTCATTCAAGCATTCCTTCAACACACACACACACACAAAGGAAATAAAGAAATACACCGTTGTAAATTCAATACGTTCTTCGATTCGCTCACAGTATAAATTACCGCTGATTTCATTTAAGTAATAATACATTATTTTAAGATCAAGTTCGAGTCCCCTGTTTTTAACATATTTTAAATAATTCGTCTATAACTCCATCATTGTCAATTTCCAAAAATAGGTCTCTGGTACAGTCAATATAAAAGACTGTTGTGCCATGTTTGTGCTCGGTTGTACCGCTAATCCCTTAGTTTGTGCATAATCCCTCCACAAGTTTCCTTTGGGTCGGCGTCAGAGACAAAATTTGAATTTTGACCATGAATCCAGACCATTTGTTTGTGCTGCGGATTATGGCGTCAAATCCCTTCATTTGTGTTCCTCTATCCCTTCACGGACTGTTTTGTTTTCAATATGAATTCACGTCAAATTTACGTACATTCGTGCTAAAATGTATTAAATCGGTAAGAAATACCGTGCGCATAGCAATTTAGTTTTTCATTTAATCTTTAAAAAAAATGTTTGTTGAATATTTGATATTTTAAACGCGTTATAATTGAGAAATCACAATCATAAGAAAATAATTTCTATTATTGAATTTCGTTCGTATAGAAACAAATTTTAATGATATTACGCGCGTTACTATACCCAACAATACTTAAGACTTTTTCTTAACGGTATATTATTTAAAATATTTTTTCAACCAATTTTTATATTAGAAAGTATTTACTATACACTCACACGGAAGTGATAAAAATTACTATAAAAAATAATCGTTTTTTTAAAAAAAAACCATTTAAAATTTATTTCAACAAAACTACACAGTAACACAATAATAATAATAATAATAATAATTATAATATGTAACAAAGTCAATACGGCGTGTGATGCCAGTCTTTGGGATAGTGTCGCCCGAGGACCTAACCTAACTTATTATAACTGCAGAAGGCGTTTTATTTCTTTTTGACGTCATAGTTTGTACTTGGCACCCCCAGGCTGTTCTTAAACGTTTCGTCACTCGTCAACGACGGGTAGCCACCATCTTGCAGGTCGATCGCTTGGTCGTGTTCGTGATGGTGTAGGTGATGATGGTGGCCAACGTCATCGTGATGATGGACGTCTTGCTGTTCGTTTTGCACGAACGAGTAATCGTCTTGCAGGAGCGTTTGTTGTTGCGCGGCCGCCGTTTCGTCGTACTCGCCGCCACCGCCGGCCGCAGTCCTAAAGGCGGCTAACTGTTGGAAATAAGGCGCAGGGACCGGCGGGACCGCTGCGGCGAGAGCCGCCGCGGTCGTATAGTGATTGTGGTAGTGCTGCTGACCATGGTACGCGCGGTAATGCGGAGCGTACGCGTGCACGTGTACGTACGACGACGACAACGGCCGTACCGGATACCTGGTTAACGGTACGCGGGCCACTGGAATTCTGACGACGGGCCTGGCCACGGCCACGGGTACGGGCACCGGGTAAGGTTTGTACACGGTCACCGGATACGGTTGAGCCACGGGCACCGGCACGGGTTTAATGACGTGCACCGGATACGGTCGGTTGACGGCCACCGGGTACGGCCGGGGAACCTCGACTGGTACCGGCCGGGAAACGGGCACCGGTACGGGGTGCGCCACCGGAACGGGGACCGGTTTATGCACGACCGCGGTGGCGGTCGGGTACGTGTTCACTACCGATTGGTATACGACGGGATGGTGGTGGTGGTGGTGTTTGAATCCGTGCAATTCGGCCACGTGATCATAGTAGCTGTGACCGTGATGATAGTGGGCCGGGGCGTAGCCGTGTGCGTGGTGATAGTGGTGGGCTTTAGGCGTTGCCACCGCGTAACCGTGCGCATGAAGATGGTGATAGTGGGCCGGGGCGTAGTGTCCGTGGAAAGTGGTCGCCGCATAGTGACCGTGATAGGACGGCGCGTACAGGCCGTGGTAATCGCCGATTACGCTTCTCCGGTTGGCCGTCTGCCGTGGCCGTTGATCGTCGTCGGTCGGACCGCGGCCATCCGAAACGGCACCCGATTCGTTGTCACATTGTGCCCGACCGACTATGGTCAACGCGCATATCGCGTAACAACAAACGGCCTGGAAAAGGGGCGGAAAAAAAGCGCTTTTTAAAAATAATCGTGAATTATCGTCAAGTTTTATGATATATTTTTTTTTTATCCGACTTAACGAAAATTCAAACCGTGTCGGTCAATACTTATGGGAAAGTTTTACTTGAAAAATTCAAAATCGTATTTAATTAGTTTAAAAAAAGAGAAAGAGAGAGAGAGAGAGAGAAACGTCAAATCGACGTTAAAACGAGTTGGTATTGACTTTAAAATTTGTTAACGCGTTAATTCCCAACCCTAGGAATTATTGGTTTCCGAAGTGAATACACCAAGAAAACGGGTTTCGAAAACCGCGAGTTTAAGTATTAACTATACGTGCGTATGTATACTCACCGAAAACGACTTCATGGCGACGGTTTTTATTCTTGTGTTTTTTTGTTGTTGTTGTTGTCGTAGTCCGTACAGGGCACACAATGCGAGCCCGAAGACGAATACGATGCGAATGATTGACGGGACCGTTGGACGTTTCGGTTTTATACACGTCCGGTCCGGTTGCTTTCACTGGTATATAATTTCGAACTGGAAAGTTCGCCACTGCGACCGTGCATTATTATTCAGTGGCATGGGCCGTGAATCGGAAATGAAGCTCGGGCACAGGAAGAAGAATGAGTATTGCGCGCGCGCGCATGTGTACAGAAAACGAATCGAAACGCTCGTTATGTCACGAGACGATAATAACACGACCAATACGTCCGTCCGTCGTATGAATCGATAATATGTAATAAAATAATACTTTTTTAAGAATGGCGGATATAAAATGTGTATAATTTAAAAATAAAAAACGAGATGACGAAGACGATAATAATAACAATAATAATAATAGGCGCATGTGCGTATAGATGTATATGAGTGCCAAAAATAATATGTGTTAACACCGTCTTGAAGACGACCACGCGTTGTGTGATATTTTTATTATTATTATTATTATTATTATTATTATTATTATTATTATTATTATTATTATTATTATTATTATAATCGAAATACGCGTAATAATTCGAACGCGAATCGCGTGAAAGTGAAAATGATTTTGATACGTTTTAGTTATTCTTACTGCAGTTGTGTTGTTTTCGTAATGTGCGCTATTATATTATAATATTATATTATACTTACTATTATAACGACATGTTACCTGAAGTGACTCCCCTGACTATGATTTAGCTCCCTCGAATATATTCCCAATTAATTTTAATATCTGAGACTACTTTTTTCAAAATGTATACAAACTCCACGATTTTGCGTTTACATTGCCCGACAATAAAATAGTGCTACTTGCCTTTTTTTGCTATCAGACAAATTAAAAACATATTACGGTTGCGTATAACAAATGTTACAAGAACGATTTCGCAAACTTATCATGAATTTATATATTGTTGAGAAATACATAATATTATTAACGGCAAGGACATTTTCCACAAATTCGCTAGTGGAAAACAATTGAAAAGTACCTATATTATTATTAAAATAATTAAATAAATATAGTTGATTACTAAATGGTTTTCTTATATTGTTCACGCATGTTACGGATAAAAAATCGTATTAGTGATTAATGTACGATAGATCATCAATGGCTATATTATAAAATTTGATTCTGAACACACCATTGAATAACGCACGATTATTTAATTCAAAAATCTCTAACAATAATTATTTTGAAAAAAAGAAGGTAAAAGTGTTCCGGATTTGAGAGCAACGAAAAAAGATCACAGTTTATTATGAATTTGCGATTATACAATATAAATGTCGTTAAGATCATTTTAATCACAATTATTTTTTTTAATAAATTATCTTATATTAATAGAAGTATTCGAAATTCTAACTTGTATTTGTATGTAATAGCGTGTAATGCGTGAAAACTGATAATATTTGCAGCAATAAAATTGAGAAAATAGAAAAAGAAACACGTACGTAGCAAATAAAACTTATCTCCGACTTAATGTTCGTATACGGTTTACTATTGGAAACAGCTGAGAACAACGCATATAAAGATCAAAACGCGTCATTCCTTCTACGCGAAATGTGTTTAAATTAAAAAAAAGTCATTAATCACACTGCGGTAGGGAAAGGACGCGATTTTGAGTGAAATTTAAACAAAACTTATTCCAATTCCTCTAAACTGTTCCAAACACAATGTTTAAAACGACACATTTGAATAATATTATAATACAATCGTTATTTATTCCAACGTACGGGCTTATAAAACTTGTACGTGAACTCGCGGCGGTAAAACAACGAACTGTTGTGAAACCGTTTTTTTTTTTTATAATTTAATATTATAATTTTTAAATGTACACGTATAAACGTAATACTAGTATAGTAATACTAATATAGAATTTTTTCTCGTTATTCGTTTAGAGGGCATGAGAAAAATTAATTTACTCGTACGTTGAACGTCCGCCGTCGGAGACCCCGCTCTATTTTTCCATTTATTTTTTTTGCTTCATAATCCTACGTTAATTATCGTTGTTATATCGTTGATAATAATATATAATTTATATTATAATTATATCATTGATAACAATTAAAAAGAACGTTAAAAAACGTATGCAACGCGTAATATTCAATCTTAAAACACGCATAAACGATTAATAGTCGTTGCGAAGGATTAATTGATTAAGGCTGGCCATTATTATATGCCAGTACTGAAAAGTTAAAATATGTTTTTGGAAAAAAAGTCGACGCGTTATTTTTAAAAACTTCGCGTTAACTTCGAGTTAGTGTCGTATACGACGAGGTATTGTTCGAATCGAGTTAAAACGTTTTGGCAAACGTATTAAAAACAAGCGAGGTATATATATATATATATATAATAATTATATAAATATTTTTATTACCTTGTACGTTGTTATTTTTTTTTTTTTTTGTTATTGTCAATCGGAAAATTTAAAATTTAAAATAAGTCGACTTACTTTTTTTTTAAAGTTTAATTCGATATGAAAATATAAATAACTTTTATAGTTTTATATATTGAAGAGTTGAAAGAAAAAATCAATTGCCTAGCCACGTTCGCGCGCATATAATAAAAATGCGTTGAAGTCGATTTTATTCACGTCCCAGTGTTTGTACACGCGGCTCGTGGGATAAATCGCTTATTTTCACAATTGATAAAAAGAAAAAAACGCTCGTTACGAGATTTCGAATAATTTTCCTCTTCGGCTGTACACAATAATAAAAAATTAATATTAATAATAATTGTCGTTATGTGTATAAACCGCGTTCGTGCCATATTTTAATACACACATATTCAGGCGTTTCTATTTTTCACACAAGGTCACACAGTGCCCCGGCCAGCTTCATATAACATTGCGTTTTAATCGTCCGCACACGATAAATCCGAAAACGATTTCGTATTACGTTTTCAACGATTCTTTTTTTCTTTTTAATTTTCCGTTTTCGGCGCGTCACTTCGCGTTCGCACACGCGTTTCTGTATAAAATAACATTATAACACAATTAAAACATAATAATAATACGTATGAGGGGGGCACCTCACGCACCACACGAATCGTGTGCAATAGTCGCTGTCGTTGTTATTGCCCGTCAGTTGTTACGATCCGCTTAAACCTAACCTAGCCGTGACCGACTGCATGTGAATTACACACATTATTATTGTTATATTGTTTATTGTGTTAAGTGTAGCCGCTTTTTTTTTTTAAATCCGCAAAATCCGAACGGGTCGACATTGAAAGTAGTAAGTTGCTGCTGTATAGGATTGTATTTTTTTTTCTGGGTCGGCAGACAGAAATAAATAAATACATTATAATCTACGCAAATCGTAGACATGTTTATTAAACACATTTTAAAATTTATTTTTAAGGTTTTTTTTTTTTTAAGTAAATAAAAAGTCTTATAAAAAGTTTTTGTTTTGCCGAGACCTCTGCATCACGCGACGCGTACATAGTACGGACAACGGACGATTTAAAAGTCTCCAAGTCATGTCGTCGTCGTTACACGCACACGCAACCGTAAATACGTCATAATAACATTACACCAGATTAGATGATCTATATAGATCGATGCTACTGTCGCCCTTGTTTTGTAGAATTAATTATTATTATTATTATTATTATTATTATTATTATTATTATTATTATTATTATTATATAGTTTTAGTTGATATACGGGGCAAAACCTTGTCCGGGTTTGAAATAATACACAAAAACGGTGGACAGCCCATCATGTCGACGTGTAAAAAAAGGAGAGAATAACTATAATTATCTTAAAATAATCTATAATTATTATTTTTATATACAGGAGTTATTACAAACACGTGTGGTATTTGCAGCTGCTTATTGCTAATATTGTTAAAGTCAACTTTTACTGAAGGCGAAAAAGTGTTTGGAGTATAAAAAACAAACCTAAACTAATCTGTATTACACTTAATTAAAGCGAATAAAATTTTCAATAGAAATGTTATACGAGTATTGTCGATTGCAGCGCATTGAATTTCGCACATTTCGATTTTTCACTTTTTGACATTTAGACTTAAATTTAGACTTCAAAGAGGTTAACGTAGAAAAAAATCTACATGGTATAATACGTTAAATATGAATCACTATAAAACATAAGCAAATAGATATGATCGTCCTCATTATGGGATTCACCACTGAAATAATATAGGTAATGTAAATAATATTATATTTAATCGTTTACATACATCTATTCTAAAAACGTTCTCAGATTTTCTAGATTTCCATCGCCAACTATCAGTGTGTGACAATAAAATATTGTAATAATTTATACAAATATAAAGTTGAACTGTTTGATAAGAAATTCGAAAAAAGAAGTCAAACCTGCATTAATTTATAATAGACTTTGTAATTTTTAAATGTATAATAACACGTGTGTAAAACGTCTCGATAATATTGTTTATATTGGTGCAAACATATATTTTCCGTAATTATATATTATAATAATATAGTAGAAACAATAATAATGAAGATTTTTTTTCATACTATACTCGGTACATTATATTTTGTAAACTATACAATATTATTATATACACAAATGTGTTACACGAACCCCGTTTTAAATAACTGAGGATATTAATATAATTATATTAGCTATATGTATATATATATATATATATATATATATATATATATATATATATAGGCACGCATTTCTAGAATACTGAAATAATATTATAATTTAACATAATAACAATTTCGTAATAATTCACAGAAATTAATGTCGTTTTACCATCATGCATCGCATACATCGATATAATATGTTATTACTCTATATTTATGGCGCGGATTGCGTGTTAGATAACAAATAATAACAGAAATTATAAATACGTTTCAAACAGTTCCAATGTATGTAGTTTCGTATGGTATTTCGAAATAAGAATGGTATTTTCAAGATTTTTGTACAAGAAGTGCGATGAAATTAATTCAAATGGCTTTTTTTCTACAATTATTCGACGTTTTAAAACAATTTTAAGATCAACGGTGATGCAAACAACATTAAATTATGTCGCAATAATACCACGTGTAAACTGTACACATCATAGAGAGAAAAAATAATCATAGAAGTAAAAAAAAACGCTATACGGTTCACGAAGAGTATAGAAAAGTTAAACAAAATATTTTTGAAAAATGTTTAATTCGTTAAATTTGTTCGTTTTATCAGGAAACGTATTTATAAACAATTTAAAGTGTACAAATTTTACGTACCTATACATGTTAAATATTTTCGTTCCGTTACGGATTAAACGACATCAATAACGTAACTTTCAAGTATATAAAAGTGATATTTACAAATTAGTCAGATTTTGAAAAAAAAAAAAAAAGGTAAAGTTACTCGATGATTTTCTCAAAACATTTGTTTTTTTGTTTTATTTGTATTTGTAATTTATAAGCATCGAATAAAATTTTGAAAAACTGGCGTAAATTACATTTTATTGATGAAATATTGTTTTACACCGTTTTAGTTCAAAATTCATCGTAATAAATATTTAAATCAAAATTAAGAGATCGCGAGTTTTGTGAATTTTTCGGTTCAAGTATGCTACTTAGAAAGATTTTTTTAATATAGAAATACAATAATTTCAATCGACTATTCAATATTCGTCTCTTCGTGCAAAAATGCAATATAATATTCAATACAAAATGTCCACTACAAATATTTAGAAAAAAGAAATAATAAAAAATAGCGTAAATAAAATATACATAGAAAAATAGAATCAAATAGAGTGTATATGTGTACGCGAATTTTTTTTTTAATCAAATTTTGGTGGGATTTCGTTTCTGTGAAGGTGGTCGTTTCGCACGTGCAGGCGCGATGGTGGGGTCGCGCTGGCTATATATCGTCCTAGCGGTATAAATGAACTTCTTGTTCGTATCCGTCGGAGACACTTCTGTAACGCGTCGTCAAGGGTTGTGTCTTTATATTATTATATTGTTCGATTCCGAAACGAAATCAAGTGTTTTTTTTTCCTATACTTAATTTTTATATTTCAACCGAATATCACTATGAAGTACGCGGTAAGTAAATCGACATTATGTATCGACTCAATTCTATCTTCTTAATGCCTATAGCGCATAGGTGATAATTTTATGTAGTATAAACGAAATAAAAAAAAAAAAAACATAAATATATCCGTTAATATTTTTAAAACGTAAGAATGTTGGACGTAAATAAAATAATTAAAAATATTTAATACTATTGTTAATATTCGTAAAAAGGTTATGTTGTCATAACATTTTTATTCAGTAAAAATATATTAAAAAAAAAAAAATTGGCTGTTTATAGAATTAAAAATAATTATTGTACGTAAATTTAGTGCAATATTTCGTCTTATATAAATAATATAAAATAAAGGAGAGCTGAAAATCGATTAAAAAAATATAGTTTAGTTTTCCCAACGGTGGAGAATAATTTGTTCAATCACTGGAGTTTCAGTTTCACAAAACAACATTATTGTAATATCGAAATAATAGACATTTTTACGTATTTCGATTGGAAATTTCTTAAAAAAAAAAATTTGTCATCAAAATTTTTTTCTCGTCTTAAATAGAATATTTTAAAATTCGCATCGTCTTATATATTAGATAACATTATTACGTATTGCTCGATAAAAAAAAATTTTAAAAAAACAGGCGAGCTGACGTTATTATATTATTTCGTTTTTCTATTTATTAAATATTGTAAATGAGCGCAATTACATACTGTATCGGAGAATATATTATGTTTTCCGTATAATTTTTTTCTTTCTATGATAATAAAGGCGAACGAAGTCGGTTAAATATATTGTGTTTTACGAAAAAAAAAAAAATAAATATTTTAATGGAATATTCGAGTGGTTAATAATTGAAAATAATATGACGTATACTGACATATAGACATCGACGTAAATACGAATCTCATGAGAACAAACCAGTTTTGCACGTTGCAAACAGTAGTTAGGTCGTTGCTCATATAAGTGTATACTTTTTGTATTATTCCATACACGAATATCCGTCGGCAAACGCAGGTTTTAATTACGCAGTTATAATGGGAATTGCGCGTTTCGATTATATTTCAAACGGAGGAAGAAAAAATTGTTATTACTTTTTTTTTAATAATTTTCTATAAGATATGAACATTTCACACGCGTTTTGATTTAATATCGTGAAAAATAAATATGAAAAATCGACTGTAATTCAAAATACACCTGAGATGTATATGGTTAAAAAAAAATCACTGTTAATTCGAACATTTTTACGGAGAAATTATGACTATATTATACATAAACTAATCATTTCATTATGATACATGAAAATAAATTGTATAATTACACGGATTTGACAAGGAGTATATTTTTTCGTTTTTTTTTAAATGTATGTATATACATTAATATAATACGTCTTAAATAATTAAAAATCATTTTCATCAATTTTATTGCATATATATATATATATATAATATGATAATAAAATGTATTATAATGCTTACACGCTATGAAATAATTCACTTTTTTCTGTGTCAGTTAGGTATAATTTTAAATGAAAATTCATTTATAAAACTTAACACACATACGTATTACATTCATATATTTGTAATGAATAAAATAGTTTTTTAAACTATTTTTCGTAGACAATACATTTTTCCATAAAATCAAAAAACGAAAATGCGTATAAGTTATTAATGCGTGGGATTTTGAAATATTGATTTGATGCATTTGATTCGCGCGTATTTATGTAATACGTACGTCATATTAATAAAATGTGAACATTTTAATGTCAGTTGTCAAATATTGTTAGGACTTGACCAAAAAGGACCAATCAAAATTCAATATGAAAAAATTACAAAAAAAAACACATACACATATATCGTGTGTATCGTTTGACAATTCAGTTGCAGAAGTGTGTCCAGTCATTATTAATAATAAACTCGTACATTTTTGTTTTTCCGCATTAATAGTGTTTTTAATGTTTATTAAATTTGTTCAACGTACAACATAGTTTTTGAGTCATTGAGTCATATTGACTGCGACAATTCTCGGCATTCACGTAGTAATAATTTATACGAATAATATTGTGTAATAAAATATCTAATTAAATAAATCGAATATTGTTATAATACGTGTACCAAATATATGAGAAAGAAATATATTTATACAAAGATAATATGAAATGTTAAGAAAAAAATTTCCCTTGTCCAATTTTTTTCGGCGCCATAGAAAAACTGCCGTTGCAAATAGATGACAAATGTCGCAGATACGTAATAATCCGCGTGTAAAATTTCTTCGATAAAACTCAAATAAATCGTATTCGCGCGAATATTATAATAACAATATTTGACAATCGCGGTTCGGTCATCGGAAAATCGGATTGCCTAACGTTGAATTATATTATACATTATACAGATTAACATTCGCCGTAGACACACCGTCGCGCACACTTTTACTCACATAGTATACACACAATAATAATATAATATTATACGAAAAATAAATGCCGGTTTACGGTATATTTCAATATCGTTTCTCCAAATTATCGCGTATTTATTACACTCGTATTATTATTATTATTATTATTATTATTATTATTATTATTATTTGTCATTACGTATATTATATCGTCGATTGTGTATCGTCGGCCGTCTTCCGAGACATATTGGTACATTTATAATGTATATATATATATATCGAACGGCACTGTATATTTCTCGATAATTCGATAATACCGCGTGACGGTGGTAAATATATTATTATATTATATATCGTATTATATGCGGTGAGATATTATGTCGACAATGTCCAGGTGTATTACAAATATTATTACGTTTTTCGCGTATGTAAATAATTATTTTCGAATATGCAATACGAAGCGTATAATAATATATACACAACTAATAACCAGGGAGGTAAATGTCGAATTTTTAAAATTTTATTCCATTTTTATTACTCGTATTATTATTGGGGAAAATATAATATAATCACTGTATAATATATGCGCGTAATAACATATGATTTTGATTCACCTGCACTCTCGTCGAATATGTTTTTTAGAACGTCGTCCATCGGAATTTAAAAGATCTAATATTTATCATTGCGCGAAATATAGTCGTGCACGCATTGTGAGAAATTCAATTATTATTATTATTATTATTATTATTATATGCGTTACGGACAAAGTAGAGAATATATACTAGCCATTTTCTACAAAAAATTAAAAAATGCCTAATGGACAATGTAAATGCATATTATAATACATTATCGTAATACATTTTGTCAAATTACGATATATCCAAACTATATAATATTATGTAATTGCGTATTTTTATTGAACACAAAATATTATTATACTTAGAGAAAAGAGTTTGATTTTTATAAAAATTGAAATATATTAAATTAAATTTTTTTTGTATTTAAATTAAATAATAATTTGAAGTTTTTATGTTGTCTACAATGTTTTTAAATTATTAATATTACGTACATTATTTTTATAACATTTCAAAGCGCATTTTTCCGTAAACGTGCAGCATTAATACAAAATAATTCGAGTGATATAATTGTGTATATCTATAAAACCACACGAATATATATTTTAAAAAACAGATTTTCTAATTCGGGTAGTCCGCAGTATACGATCTCGTAATACGCGTTTTTAAAGGAGTGTATACGTATCATACTCGTATTATCTAAAACTTATGTACCTATAATTTCAAATAATAATTTATTTGAATTCAACGTTATATATAATGTACGTTTTTTTTTTATAATAATAAAATTAATAATATCAATTATTATAATGATTTGCTGTGAAACTAATGTAAATAGTGTATATAAAAAAATATAATTTGACGACTACAAATGTATTTTTGACACTGTATAAATTGACAGATATTACAATAATGTTCATTACAATTAAAATTTCCTCATATATATACCTTGGATTTTCTATTTAAATTTTTTCTTTATACACGTACATAGAGATATATATTTATGTGACCTACAATGTAGATAATCTGGTATTTTGTATAATGTTTAAGTATATATTATAGGAAATGTCTAAAATTACTAAACAATAGACATAATTTGTATAATTTCTTTAAGCATTTCATACACAATGGTAAAAATCGAAACAATATATCCAATTTTTCACTTAATCAAAATTAACTAAAATATATTAACAATAATTGCAATTCATTTGCATGTGATCGTGGAAAATATTTTGATGCCACTGAATACGAACCTAAATAAAAAAAAAAAATGTTTTTGTTTTCTCGGTAGCAATGTACGTTTTTCTAAAACGTTTACTTTTATACATATAAAAATAATATCGAGAAATTTTATTAATTTCTTTAAAATAAGAATACTTGCGTATAATACCTAAATTCGTAAAAAAAAAAAAAAAGTAATAAAATATTTAACGACATTATTTTATAAAATAAATTTCGCAATTCAACCGGTACCACACAACTAGTATGGATGTTTTTAACCGTTCGAATAGTATTGAATCGAACATTTTAATAAAATATACTTTTTACCGCTATACTAAATTGCAATGGAAAAAAGAAATTATATTATGAAACTCGACGGCCGGCGTTTCAAATAGGCAATTCAAGTACACGTTTGTTTTAACGTCACGACAAATTTTATATAAAAGAATTTTCAAGTATTTTGAAACAAAAAAAATTCGCGTTCCTATTTTTTTTTAAACAGAAATAAAACTAATTTTAATATTTAAAATCCGTGTTACAGTTTGTGTTGTTAGCCGTTTCGGTGGCGTTACAACAGCTGGTGTTCGCGGACCGTCCGGACAACGACAATGACAAGGCCTTGCTGAAGGACAAGACCAGCGGTGGCGGCAAACAGAAACGTGGCCTGTGGGCCCTGGGATACGGCGGCTACGGCGAGGGACCGAGCTACGGCACGCTGGGCGGATACGGTCAGGGCAGCGCCATTGGAGTCACTCACGTTTACGCGCCGCGACATTATCACGCCCCGGCCTTTCCCACTCATGTGCACACAGCCACCACAATCACCAAGAGCGTGCCGGTGCCGCAGCCGTACCCGGTGACCGTCGAGAAACACGTCCCGTACCCCGTGGCCGCTCCGTATCCCGTGCACGTGGACAGACCGTATCCCGTGCCCGTGCCCAAACCGTATCCCGTGGCCGTCGACCGACCGTATCCCGTACACGTTGACCGGCCGTATCCCGTGACCGTTCCCCAACCGTACGCCGTGCCCGTGATCAAGCACGTCGGCGTCCCCGTGCCGCAACCTTTTCCCGTTGACGTGCACCGGTCGTACCCAACCTCGCTGTTGCTGCCCTACCACAGACCGCTGTACTCCGACCACGACCTCTGGTGAACGGCGTCCCGCGCACCGTTTGTTGTACACGCACATTAAACATCGTAATGTCACGTGAGTCATCTGTGTAGTATAATATATTGTGTTTTTCACGTAGTAAACAGTTTACTGAACGTAATGATTGTGTGATCATATAAAGTTACCCGGTTTTTGTCTGACCTGTTTTATGTATAACACGCGAAAATAAATACTCTAAAATTTTATCGGTTTTAGACTCGCAAGAGTCAGTTTACGATATCAATAGACAAAAAAAAAAAGTGAAGTTTACTTCTCCGGAATTCCGAACCGTCAGTTATGAACGTGTCAATGATGACGAACGCTTGTACTCGCAGAAATTAATGGATATTACAAAACGAACTTTTCACACAAATCAATAAATTCACCTGTTATAAAAACAGGAAATACTAAATAGGTTTTTTTTTGTAAATTAATTTTTGATTTCATGTTATCGAACGTTAAACTATTTTGTGCTGGTTATTAATTTTTGTAAACGGATCTGTAACACCAGGTACAAATATACGGTAACCACTCTCACAAAAACGATTTTAGTAATCAACGACGCGGTCTTAGTCTAAAAATAAACTAGTACAATGAGTTCTTAGCCATATTTATATTGCCGTAAACGAATGGAACGACCTTCTTCCATTTTCCACTACAGACCTTATTCATATTTCTTCTCTTAAAATATCATCTTCAGATTTACTTCTAGTTCACCGTAAAATTCTGCACACAGCCTGGAAATCCAAATGGCCCTCCATCCCTTTACCACTTGATACAGAACAATTTTACCTTCCATATCTCACCATCCGTGGTTTATAGGTCTTTATAAACGACTTTTTCTGTCTTCGGACACAGCCGTTTTTCCACTTTTTTTTAAATTCATCTCCTCTATATACCCTACACTGGGGTAAAGTCTGATAACTCGTACATTTTTTCCCCACAATGTTCAACAAATCTGGGTATGATTTGTTGAAATGGTTTTGGGAAGTCACCGGGGTGCTAACGACATTATAGCTTTACGCGGCATCGAACTAAGCGGGCTCTAGGCAATGACTGATGTCGGCAATTTTCGTCCAAAAGTCTATGAGCGGCATTTCAAATCTATTAGTAATCGAATTTTAATTTTGTTTTATAATTGTTTTATATTGTTAATTAAAAAAATGATTTATATTATAATACTTTATTTAGACTATACCGGAAAGATTGTCTATTATTAGATAGGAATATTAAATTTATTGACAACCAAATGCAATTTATTAAGATGCGTATGTTGTATTTATATTTGTACGTTTCAGATATCCGCGTCATCATTCGTCTGCACATATTCACACATTATAAGTATAACGCGTGTGTAAAACACACGTCTCCGTCGCCATTGCCATTATATTCCTCGAATTCTGGAGCTTTGCCATTCGACTTATATCGTACACGGATTACTCGCGGATAAAACAGCACAAATGTTACGTGAATTTGGATTTGCATGGTCCAAACGTTTTTTATAACGACCTTAGTCTATTTTTTTATATAAATATAAAATATTCTATTTTACACCCACACACTACGCTAACACGATGACGTCCACGTTTCTTCGTTTTTTTTTTTATATTCTCTTTTCTGTTCTTTCTCTTCCATACGTTTTATATTTTATAATTATATAAATTGTATTGTATAGTTTTTCTTTTTTTAATTATTCACCAAAAACAATAATTTTCGTTAAGAATCCACAACGAATCGTATTTTAAGGACAACACCGTGAATAAAAAAAATATATGAAGCGGAAACGTATGTGTAACGAGCATTAGTTCAAAAATGTAAAAATATGCCAATTTTATATGTTTAGTTATATCGTATTTGTGTAAATATAAAATGTATTTGTCATTTTTTTATAATTATTATTATATTGTTCGTGGGAATTTTTCATAACCGTAATAATATCTATTTTTATTCGTTATATATATATATTTTAATTTATTTATTATATTTACTTGAATCTTGTATTTTTTATTTCAATAAAACACGTCCATGATGTAAATATCGTTTGTAGAAATGTTTATATAATGTGTATATTAGTGAATTCACCTATTTACTCTACAAATTGCGAATTTTAATTAAAAACGTTTAATACGTTTCAGAACTCATGTTAAGAACGGAAATTTTCTTTCATTTTTCACAACAATAAAAAATATTAAATATTCAGTTTTAAAACTTCGATATTCTTCAATATGTAAATGCAATTCGACGTTATTATTTGTCAATTTCTATATAATAATTATCATTAAGATTACAAATAAAAATAATTATATTTAATTTGTTATTCAGCATATAAAAAGTCAGTAAAACTGTTTTCTAAAAGTTTGTTCGTACATATTATACGAAATTAATGTTTTTTTTAATTTTTATATTTCAAAATTGTTTTGTAAAATTCTAGTATAAATGTGCATTTCATTCTCATTCACCACTTTTATCGAATACATACACAGTGGATTATTAAGATTTTGTTTTTTTTTTTTTTTGATTGCGACAAAAAATTAAAGTAGAAAATCATTTTTCGGAGAAAAACAAAGTGACCGAAGACATTGTTTTGACGGAAGACGAATGGTGTGCATTGGCCCGTTTGAATATATACCTGTATATCTCTCTGTTCGAATATAATTCGATACGAGAATAACCGATTTACGATTCCGAATATATTTTCATTTCGACGACGGTATATATTATCGCGTAACCAGATTTGTCTAGGATTTAATATGATTTGACAACGAATTTAACTCGTTAATTTTTTTTTACTGTCTTAAACGACGAATAGATACGTCGTTTATTATTGTAATAAGCAAGTGCACTCGACCGGTGTCTCAGACAATCGGCGGTCCTTCACAACAAAAACTAAGTTTACGCAGTGTTTTATTTATGAAAACAATACGAATATATTCTATTATAGAATTCTGAGTAAACACATTATATAATATAATATGCGAACAAAAACTTACAACTAAAACATTGCACTGTGAACAAAAACTAACGTTATATAATATATTTCATTTGGTTTTTACATGAAATTTATAAAATATGATTAGCCCGTACAGTAATAATATGTCTGAATATTAACCAAAATGGAAGTGATTTTGAAATTGAAAATAAATACGAGTACATAATGTTTTTTTTTTTTTAATTAATTATAAGAAAATTTCTTTATATGAACGTTATAAGAGAATGTCAATAATCGATTTTTCGACATTTATTACGAGCAATTAGACTGTCAATAAATTTTAAAAATAAACAATGACTTGTTCAAAGAACAGTCGTCGAATTTGCTTTACCCGAAAAGATTTGATTTTCACAAGACGGAATAGTGACAAGTCTAATTTACATTATATATGTATATAAACATAAAAATAAAATATATTTTAAAAACAAAATTGTGGCTTCGACCTTTATATTATAATGATAAAAATATAATTATTTTTTGAGATTTAGTTTACTATATTAAATAATATATAAATTATAAAAAAATAAATTATGCATACACACAAAATATTCAGCGAAAGAATGAAAATATTAATAAAAATTATTTAGAATAGTTTTTGAACATAAAATGAATATAAATAATTTTTTATTCGAATACATTACACTACGCATAATATAATAGTAAAGGGTATTTTCTATTTAGCGTTTGAATTAGATTGAAAAGCGGATACATCGTTCCGATTAATTTAAGTAATTAAAACCACTGTTCAAAAATGTAACAGAACACGTGTAGCCAAATTAAAAATAAAAAGGAAATAGTAAAATAATTTCGCTTGTATAATATTCGATACGATTACGTTAATTATTTACCATTAAAGATGACATACCTAATGTTTCGGAACCATTTTCCGATAAACAAAATGGAAAAAAATAAATGAAAATTGATTATTAAATAAATTCAAAGTGTATTGTGATTAACAATTATTCGAAATTGAGTCTTTGTGTTCACACGGTCGTTTAATTTTGAACGGTACAATATCTGAAACATGGTCAAAATTAACAACGAACCTACGCGTATACACATATATATATATGGGAAAATAGTTGATAAATTTTGCATTCGGAATACTGATGCTTTCAGATATTAAGTGTCCACTTTATATTCGAAAAACTAATTATAATTCTATTTGTTTATTCAGTTTATTCGCTCGTTAAATTTATGTATGAAATGTTAGAGACATATTAAAACAGCGCGATATCTATTCTACCGTTAAAAATCAAACTCACAGACGATATTTGCATTATAACAATCAACGGTTACAAAAATTCTATAAATTCCTTCTCGAATCTCGAACTCATGAAATTTGTCTTCAATTTCAGCGATATCGTATAGATATATTCATTTGGATTAAAACGCAAATAAACAACGCGGGATATCGTATATAAGTAGACGATCATTTTTAATAAATAAATACACTATTGGGATAGGCCATCTATTGTAGGGATAGGCCATTTATTGTAATTATATTAAAAAGCTAAATATGTAATGCAGTGTTAACGTTTTAAAGTGAATTTCGATCGTTTTTAACAGTCAAAGAGTGCAGTTGTTTAATTTTATTCCATGTAATATCGATGTGACGATCGATAGTTTTAACGAAATGTCATATAAAATAATGTTAAACATAATAGTGAAATCACTACTATACATTATGTAATGAGTGGATAATTCACGGTGGTAGTTTGTTTATTTCGTGTACATAATTAACCGAAAACGTATATGTTAAAAATAAAATATATTTGTTTAAAGTAAACTGATATATTGAAAAAAGAAAACACTGTATCTAAATAAGTGTTTACTCATATAACTAATATATATATATGATTGTCAGAAAAAAAAGAAAATAGAAAACTGATACATATTACGTACGTAAGTACCTATTTTCATATTAACGTTTTTATTTTGGCGTACATTTTTAGATTTCCGCGTCATTTGCACGTTTCAATAAAGCTGGTTGGATTTACACGTGTTAGTTAAAATTTTCATTATAACTGATTCCTTTTTGCTGATAATACTTTTCACTGAAATAATCGTTCATACGGTTTAATGAAAAACCTTCTTAATGAATTCTTATTCATCTTATGACATATTGGCATTGCATAGGGCATGACGTCTCTTTTATGACGCTAAGGCTGTAACCAGCAAAACCTTTTGAGGGTGAAGGCTGAGAGTACAAATATGAAATAAAATAATAATATTATATAAATCATTAAATTTTATTTTAAAAAAAATTTTTTTGTAGAGTCTGAACCCCAATCCCCCCCCCATCGTGGCTACGGCCTTGCATGACGTAATACTGATCATTAAAAATGACCAAAAGTAGAAACAGTTTCTAAATGACTGATAATTAATTTTGATGATTCTGTCATGCCGAAACAAGTGTTCACACGTTCATAATTTGTTCAGTTTTGATGAATTAGTCGTAATGAACGTTTTAACTGACACGTGTGAACCCACCTTAAATAATACTTAAGCCCGATTCACACTCCTATAACACGACACTACAAAATATTTTATCAATATATAATTACCGTATTCAATTATTGAATACGGTAATTTACACCGATCCGACAAGCTCTGTAACGACACGAAACGACAAAAAATTCGGGCAAAGAATGTTTTGTCGGTCTATGGGTGCTTGTCGGAATCAATTTATTTAAAGTCTACATATTCTTATGTATTCATATTTATATATTTAAATTAATATTTATAAATTACATTTGTAAACGAACATTTATGCACTGATTACAACAAACCTAATTATTATTCTATTATCTGTATATTAATAATAACGTAATTATAGACATCGTACATAAATACAGTCTATATATATTATATTGGACCATATATTATTATCGTCACGGTCAAAGCTTCAAATTCTAAATTCCGAAACATGTTGGAAATTGACAATTTCTGACCGTTCGGAAAATTGGAATCAACTGAGTGCGTGTCTGTCGTTTCTTGTCGGTCGTATGTGCAGAATTGGACGTGATTTTTGTCTATCGTGAGTGTGAGTCGGTCTTTACACGTAATAGAAAATAACGCGCCGAGAATTTGCAAAACCAGTCCACTAAACTAACGTATCGTGGCCCGTCCGTCAGCCGTGAAGTAGTGTCGTCTACAAAATGACATACACCATCTCATCGGACGACACTTTATACTACAGAAGTAGACAAATGGACGTTCGTTTTAATGTGATTTTAACGTTTAATTCTCCGTGCAAGATTTATAAGTGTCCTTCCTATGATGAAAATCTTATCTTTCCGCAGAAGTCCGATTTTCAGCAGTCCACTGTATAATATAAATCAAATATCATATTAAAATTGAAATGGATGTAATACGTTAAAATTACAAATGTTATTCCACGATTTGAGAGAATTTGCAATGATCGATAAGACGACAATTTCTACATAAGGATGATTACTTTTAAAGTTTTTGTAATTTAATTTTACATCATACACGTTTTACGGTTGTATTTTTACTACTTATTGAAAAACATTTGAAATATAATTTGAAAAATCACAAGTGTACCTCATGTGAACTATATATCAGATACCGTTAGAAAAAAAATTTATTCACTCTGGTTTTGGCAACAATTTTGAAGAAACCTCGAGAATATTAGAAGGACAATTTATTGGTTTAGAAGAAACTGGGTTAAAACAAAAAAAAAAATAATAATAAATGTACATTTATTTAGTTTTGAAAAAAAATGTATTGGAGCATAAAGTATCAAATATTGGAATAAAACCATTGGAAAAAAAAATGTAAAGCAATAACACATTTTACAAAATATCTAAATAGAGAAATAAGAGCGATTTGTAGGAACAACTAGTTACAAAAACGTATAAAAAATTTCACGAAAATGGCGCGCAAACGTGTGTGGCGCACAGCTTATTTTACGCGTTTCAATAAAACCGAAATATTATTGCGGTTGATTTGTAATCATATTATTGTGTTTGTCTGTCAGCCTATCAAAGGTAATCACAAAAGTCGCCGCGATCAGGAAAAGTTCGCAAACCCTTGTACCATAAAATCGATGAGAGAAAGAAGGACGTCGTTTTCGTTATTTTTTTACCAAACATATTACATATATAAAACCGATCTCATAACACGTGATCTCCATATATTTTCCTATATCGCGCCGGGCCGCGCGATCATAATATTTAATTATTACGTTGTATTCCACATAAATTGTCTTCGATCGCGCGATGTGATGTTATCGCACTACTACTACTACTACTACTACTACTACTACTACTACTAATCATTAATATATTATTACTATGCCTGTTACTTCACATATCAAAAGTATATTACATTTTATGTATACTGTTATTATTTCGACCGCAATTCGAAATGATAAATAATAATTGTCCGTCTTACATAAACCCATTACTGCTGCTGCGGCTGCTGTTATACGGTGAGACACGGTAGTACACATCAACACCCGTGAGGCTGCAACGGTGAACCAGAAAAAAATCGCCCAGCTTTGCGTCACACTCGTTCGCGCGGACGACGGGTTAACAATAATAATTATTATTGTATTACAATATTATTATTATTTTTCTTCTTTATAACCACCGAGATCGTTTAATGGAAATGATCTACGAATTACACGTGTTAGTAATATTGTCTGTGCCGACGGCGCTAGCGTTCCCTCGAACCAGGAGACAGCAGACGTTTGTAAATACGGATTTTTATTTTTTTCGCATATTTATCAAAAGAATTACAATAAAAGGCTACGTAAATATAATTGAAAATTTGAAAATTCCGTGTCCTCCTGTCGTTTTATTGGGGGAAACGACTTATTTTATCGAAACAACCGTATTACATAGAGACATTTTTATATTTTCAATACGACGACGACAGAGAATATATAACAATAGTGAATCGTTTCGTAATAGATTTATAATATTTTTATAGATTTTCGTTGAATAAACTCGATACGAATATTGCTCTGGATATAAAATTGAACGCCGTAGATAACGTGTCATTCGATCACTTTCGCTTTTCGCATTAATTAATCAATACGATTCAATAAAATGGAGTACAACAGAAAATAAGTAATTGCCGTTGGAAATTGCTAGGCTTGTTACTCTTGTGTGAACGCGAACGCACACTGCACGTTTACAATAATTTATGTGCTTAAAATGCGAGGAGTCGAAACAGGTTTAAATACGATTTTTTTTTTATAAGCCGTAAAACCGCGAAATACGGGGAAAAATTCTAAACCGTTTCCGAACTCGTTAACTGAATCAAACTAGAATCCGTTTTCCTAATAATAGAAACATGCGAAACCCGTTTAAAACGGTTCAACGTTCCGTTTTTTTGATAATGTTTTCAGAGTTTTTAACAATTTCTAATTATTATTATTATTATTATTATTTAACGTTAAATTTAATAAAAATAGAAACAACTATCTCTGGAATCATCAATACGATTCGTATTGTTTTATTACAGTATTCACAGTCCAAAATCAAATTTCATTAGCCGTATAATTTTAGAAAATTATCTTTAGGCAAATATATTTTTATCATAGTGTATATTGGATAACAAACCTAATACTACATTTACTATTTTTTTTCAATTCGTATATATATATTATTTCTATACATATAATATATTATATAGGTATTATATCAATATTTTTAGTTTTTTCTTCGAATATAAATGTAATCACAAATTTTATAAAATTTAAAATCTTCGCAAATACTAATATAAATAGACATTTTTAACACCGACATTTAAAAAAACATATAAAATAGATTCGTAAAATTAATATTTTAAATTTTGAAAACAAAAAACCTATTAAATACGAAGTTTTTATGGTAAAAAAAATAATAACTTGCATAAAATATTAAGTAGAACAAAAAAAAAAAAAAAAAAAATAAAAAAATGACTGCTTTTGTCAGATTTCCGCAAGATACTATATACAATATAATTATGATATATATTATATATTTTACAAGTTCTAAAGTGTACTATTGTGTTCGTTTGCATACAGTGTTGGTTGTAAAGATCGTTAAGTAAAGATTATCAAACATTTCCACGTAGAGCGTACATCTATTATTATTATTATTACATAACGAAGAACTATTAAAAGTTGAGAAATTATATAATTTAAATAACATCATACGTTTCGCTCACACGAGTAAAACTATTTAGGTCATCAATAGGTTTTATATTATTTATATTATATGCACTGCATGTGTACACGTCGTACGACGGAAATTTTTTATTTTAATAACATTACGTGCCTATTGCGTTCGAAAATATGATAAAAAGAATAGGCTTTTATTTTGTACCAAGTTTTTGACGATAATATTGAACTTTTACAATTTTTATTTCACACAGTTGTTAAAAATATATTCCCCTTAATGTCCTCACATCGCCCATTTTTCATATTTTTTTTTTGTTTAAGGTAAGAAGATCTGGGAATGTATTCTATATAAATTTTTCGGCATTTCGACAATTTTGCGATTTTTTTTTTAAAAATAATTATATTTTTGTTGAAAACTGTGCAGCACAGGCGAAATTCACTTAGTGTTCTACATTTATCGGAGAGTAAATTATTTCATTGTAAAAAAGATAAAAAAATACGATTGGTTTTTGTTTTGTTTAAAGGTATAGTTAATAATAATAATAATAATAATGAAAAAAAAACTTTAAAATAAAATATAATATCTGGATCGACATCACACGTGATAGTCGAGTGAGTAGGTTCTTTCTTCGTCTCTAGCAATGAAACGTGCCGTTATAATTATCATTTTTAAAATAATTATATAATTGTTGGCAAATACAATAGACGCGCAATCCTTCGTGAATATTGGCGCATTCGTAACGAAAGACGAGTATATTTTTACACTCGCGACTATTATAATACGCTTTACGTCCGGATTGACATATTGACTTCGCACGTTGTTATCGCCACATAAATTATTTTTATTAATACACATTTATTATAAAACCGTCGAGGTTTTACGATTCAATAATTGAAACTATACGCGTATGCTGGCGGACACTGAAAATAGTTGTTAAAGTAGCTGCCAAATCCCTAGTATTTGAATTATTTAAAGAAAAATAATAATAATAATAATAATAATAATAATAATAATAATAATAATAATAATAATAGTAATAATAATATTAAACTCGTGGGATTCATAAAAACCGCGCTAATGTTTTGGCACATACCAACATACAATATCACCGCGTTCTAAACGCGTATAAATACTGTAGTATAAATTACATTTTAAATTACCACTTACACTATTATACTTTTACAGGTGTTACTATTTATTTTAAACGTTAAAAAAAAAAACAAAGTTGTACGTTTGTAGTGGCGAAACTCGGAAATTCATTTTGATAAAATTCTCACAAATATATTGCTTATGATCTGTTGAGTGTAATAGGTTTTTTTTTTTTTTTAATTTCATAATCTCATCGTCATGAAATAGACAAAATCCAAATATAGTGGTTTTGAAACTATACGCCACGACAAATATTCTTAAAAATAAATAAAATCTCTTTTAGATTAATTGTTTTATAAAAAAAAAATCGCTATATAAGAGACGTAAATCTTAAGAATTAGAATGACTACAAAATTTTGCTGTCTCGAATGAATTGAAAAAAAAAATCTTGGATTTCTCGAAAGAGAGAGAGAGAGATATTGTAGGGCACAATAAAAACTCGGATTGTACAAGCTTCGTTACTAAGATATGTCACTAGGAATATTTAAAAATTAAGAAATATACACATCATTTTTGGATTATTACACTTGAAATTCAATTATTTAATAATAGTTTTTACGTAACATCGCGTAACATTAAGTAACTGAATCGGAGTACCAGACTTTGTGTATATAAACGCATTTTTAGAAATATACAGACAGGCGTATACGTCGAATTACAACGTACGCATATAGTGTTTATATTATCTCCGGAAGTTTATACAGACTCGCTACCGAACAAATATACTTTTGGAGAATATTTTTAGTATTTCATAAAGAAAAAAAATGAATGAAACAAAAAAACCAAACTGATTCGGCGGAGAACGTCTAGAAACTCATATGTACATACAATAATTCAATGTTTTTCACGTAAACTTTAATCAGTTTGTTTACATTGAGTGTTTTTTTTTCAAATTATATGTGTATTATATATGGTAAAATAAAAATATTGTATCGAGATACATTTTATTTCATTATCGTGTATGTATAAGGATATAAGACGCATAAAAAAAAAAGATTCCAAAAATTCGGACACTCAGTTGCTATTTTTTGTATTATTTTGCTACTGCACACGTTTCAAAATCTAAAAAGTGCACATTTTATTTAATCGTTATTTTAGTGGATATCTGAGAAGAATAACCTTTGTTTATCGTTAATTTACGTTATAATAGAAAATAGAATTATTTTCGTATTAAATGTGAAATTATGTGGCTAAAAGTATCCAGTCGAACACTAGAGACGTAGTTAAACGTAGCCCAATATTAGGTCGAAAGCCTTTCTAATCAATTTGACAACTCACCTACATGTCTTTATTTTTTTTTTATTATTCAATCAATTGTACACGTATAATTATTGTAATTCATACACTTTAACGCGCTCTCGTTGCACGGCTGATACGAGAAAAAAAATATCCAAAATAATTTTATTTATATATTTACGCGTAACGTATAAAAAACGATTAACTCGTCGGATCATATGTCTATTGGATAGTGCCCAGTTATTTGAAGCCAACAAGAGTCAGTTTCCAATTTATAGACTAATAAAATATTAAAACCTAATTAAATGACATAACTATAATACTGGACTCAATTTAAGAAATCGAATATACGATTTATTACGATAGTATTCTTGTAGGTGTATAATGTTTTGTTACGTTTTCTACAATCGCATAAAACAACAAAAATCGATATTTTTCCAATCTATTATTTATATTTTCGCGTTGTAATGTTCCGAACTTCGTATAATAATAGTAATTTTCTGAAATTCTCTATTATTTTATTACCATTAACGGAATACAATTTTAACATTTTACATAGAAAAAAAAACAATTTTTTTGCAGTGAATTATGGAGGAGAGGATGGAAACGCTCCCCGCATTTACGCCTCTAGTCATCGGTCCACAACTCCTTTGACGTTTCGTGTCAAAAAAGCAACGGGTATTTATGCTGTTCGGTCGACCCACACACTGGAATAACATAACTGTTAACGTTTTTCATAACATAAGAATTGTAACTTTGATAATATTTTTTAATGTGTATCACGAATATCGTATCCCGCGAAATACTCATAACGAACAGATATTACATTTTTACGACCGAACCGTGATTATACATAAAGCAATTCAAACGATTCTATTGCCTTATTGTACGGTATCGTTAAACGGCGTTAAGGTCGCCCGTTCGTCCAACAACAAAGCTGTATAAATGACGAAATACAATACACGAGATTTCGTGGGAAAAAAAAAAAAAACGGAACAAACGCCGGCGCTTTGAGGTTTCGCGTTCTCGGAAGATTTACTCGGAGCCGTGAAGACGCGGCACAGTGGAAACGCTCCAGGCGGTATCGCCCCGGCGCGTACGGTCGTGTACATACGAGGCGCAATACCACCTGAGCGTCGTCGGAAACGACCGCGGCAGACGTTATCGTGACCGTTGCGAACAGTCGAGGGCGAAATTCGCGTGATTTCGTTTCGCTATAATATATCATATTATTGCGTTGACCTGACGGTGTGATAACCGCTGGCGAACGGGATCAAAACGTGATATTCGCCACTATTGTGTGACCGAGGCGGCGCACGACAAACGATAATCGCACTGGTGTGTACGCGTACACGCGCGCAGTTCTCCGGCCAACCGCGAAGTACGGCCGGCCTAAGTCTGCTTGGCCGGGTCGAACAGACCAGACAATTGTTATGAAAAAAAAAAAATAATAACAATAATAACGTGTACCAGGTGGTACCCGAAATTTTAGATTTGTCAACAACAATACGCCGTGAGGTGTACCCAATCGACTTTACTGTTATAGTATTGTGTGCTATGCGCGGATAGAACGGTCGTGATAAAATGACTTCTCAGTGGACTTGCGCAAAAAAAAAAAAAAAAAAATGGTGTTTTTTATACGATTCGTAGACAATAAATGAGCGATACTGCTCTACGAGAAATTCGAAGGGTTTTGATACCTCAGGGTGTGTTGCTGAATACAAAAAAATAATTGGTCACGCGAGACGCAAGCAAGAATAGCGCAAAAAAGAGCATTGTTTATGCGTTGATTAAGTACTCAAAATCAAAAGTAAGGTTAAACACTCGCTATAATACGGCCTATAGTTGATTCCACTTATAGTCGTGAAGTATCGATCGCCACAAATGTCACGGAAAAAAGACTTTTGAGAATAAGGTAAAAATGTTATGGATGCGAGGACAGGTCAGTGGCGTAGGAAGTCCAACAGAGAACTCCAAGAGGAGTTAAGACAGGTCCGTTAAAAGCCAATTATAGATTAGTACTGGGCTGGGAGCAGCAGGGGAAAAGACGATGGAGTCAACTTCGGGAGAGGTGGATTGATGTGACTTATCAAAAGTATTAACAAGAGAGTGAAAATATAAAATGTGCGTTCGTTCGTATATCACTTAAGGTTTTATGATAAATCAACCAATGTATTAACTAAAAATTATTACGAAAACGTATTTTAGTAAACGGTAAAATTTACTAAAATACGAATTCAAAGCAAAACTTACCCTCTAAATGAGTTCAACGGTTAATGCTTTTAAAAAACGTGAATAAAGCCAAGGAGTATTATGAAAAAAATATATAAATGTGTACATTGTACGAGTATGTACACATATTTTCTATTTATTTACTACGGGTTTCAATTAAAAGTCGTCTTCGGGTATGAATAAGTAAATATACGATATATTAAATAATATACTTTTATTTTGCCAAGCAATAGGATAAATATAATATGATTTCGAATTGTTTGAAGTGACTTTTTTTTTAATTGAAATTCCGGAACGCATTGAAAATTATAACTTATCGCGTTATGTGCGCACGTTGCGGCGCGCACAATGGAAATTTATTACTAACATTCAGTCGTAAAAAAGAAGAAAAAGAATAAAATTCGTTATGCGATATAATATTATTGTCGCGATTATTTAACAATATAATTTCACTGTAATGCGTACGTACGGAATAAGAGACGATTGTGCGTAGCTAAAAATCCGTACAAATCCTATTAAAAGACTAGCTACGTTTTTGGTTATGCTTCATCGTGTTGCCCCGCCGGTACAACGCGATTATAATAATTAATAAAAAATATATATATGCTACTTTATGCTACTTTACTTGTAATAAAGTAGCATATACAACAACCTTCTTGTTTTATTTTATTTTATATAATACTCATTGGCTTTTTTGAATAATTAAATATACATTTTAATATATATATATATTTTTTTTTTATTTATTATCACGAGTATTAACTTATAATTTTTTATTTCTATCTTTTTGATTATTTATTTTTACATATCCTTTTGATTTTTGTTTTTAATTTTAATTTTATAAATTCCTCTCTGTTTTTACTACTTTTTTATTTATAATAATTTAAAAAAATTAATATATTATTATTTATGTATTGCATTTGTCTGACGAAAAGTACGTATGTCGGGGAGATAAATGTTTTAATGATTGCGAAACACAATAATGTTGGCCATGAGATTTTATTGTTACGAATTCCGCCGTCAATAATGGCCAATTAATCACTTTTAAACAATCGTGTCTTCATTCGAACGTATTGTTTTTACATTACTAATTAACCGTTGCTATAATAATGAGGTGCGATGAAGTAAATTTTCGCACAGACGTATATTTTAATCGCGTCTCGTCGTCAAACGTGTGTGTGTGTGTGTGTGTGTGTGTGTGTGTGTGTGTGTGTGCGCGCGTGCGCGTGTTAAAAACGTCGTGAAAATCCCAAAACAAATTTTCTTATTACTTTTAAGGGATTGAAAATGGACATATTCTCTCTTCGTCCTAGCACGCGCGAAATACGTGTAACACAATAGACGTTTCCTATTTTCAACGTACCGATCGATCTAGTGGTGCGATAAGAAATTTGAAAACAAATTTGAATTCGTCGTGAAGTCTACTCCAGGTCGATTTTCCCACATTCTTAATTTTTTTCTCGTAACTTCTTAAAAATTAATTGGACACTTTTGAAACGAAAAAATGGCCAATACTCAACTTTTAAACGTCTCGAAATATGAAACAATGAATAAAAGTGGAAAAGTCGTTTTGTAGTAAAATTCGCGATGAATTCAAATCTATTTTCAATCCCCTTAATTGAGAAAGTAATAAGTAATTTTATATTATATTGAATACTGTAACGATGTCCACCGTTATTTAATCTCAATAGATTTCTAAAAATACAAATAAATCTAAGGCTTTAAACAATGATGATAGCGTGTAAAATAGAACGCGCGTGAAAAATAAACATAACGTATAATAAAAAATATTCAACACATACCACACGCGTTGTCGGGTCTTTAAAGAAAATTCTTTTGATATATTATATACAAAACGAAGTCGAACACGTGAATTACATTATGTGTTCAGCTACGCGAAACGTTTGTACGCGTTATAATATTGACTATATTTATGTCTATAGCCATATTGTGTATGCATAAACTACAGAATAGTATACTATAAAAGGTTTGGTTTTCAATTTAACCGAACACCGAACACAGCTATAAAAGTGATTTAATGTGCCCGTGGTCGTTTTATCGTTTTTTTTTTTTTTTTTTTGTTAACACTAAAATTATTTTTTTATTTCTACTAAAATAAAAGCTGTTTATTAATTTCGTAGCGAGTCAAAACAACGAATCCGAAATAACAAATGCAATAATACAACGACGGACAAAACAGCTAAAACAATTTCTCCATGTCGAGCACAAAAAAAAACGATTTTTTCAATATATAAAATATAGCTTTAAATTACGATTTCGAATAATAATAATAATAATAATAATAATACATGTTAATGTCAATGGTTAAGAACGTTTTAGGTATTTTGTGAATTTTATTATATTAATTTATTGTTATAAGTTATAAAAATTGTCGCCAAATCGAACGTTTGTTATTTTTTCGTCGCCGTTTGTTGCATTCGTCAAGCCGACAATGTTTTGTATGCGTAAACATGGAAAAATCTATAGGAATTATTTGTACGCGCGAATAAAAAAAATTCGAAATATTATTGCGATTTTGTAGGAAAAAAACGCAGCAAATTTAAAATACTAAAAATTATATATATATATATATATATATATATATATATATATATATATATATTTATTTATATATATAATATATATATATATATTTACATAATCCGTTGTTGTAAAATTATTTATAATAATAATTGGACTGTGGCGTTTTGGTTGTTTCGCGAATAATCGTGTTCAATTAACGCGGGACCCGTTAAAGTAATATAAACTCTTGGCAAATGAATAAAACGTATATTATTATAATGTTTGTCAACACTATTGACGTGGTAGATTATTTTCCTATATAATGGCCAAACGAGTGCTTACGCTTTTCATATATCTCTGCGAATTCAGAAATCCCTTGTTGGAAACAAGCTACGACGAAGGACTTGTTCTTGTTAAGGAACACCGCTCGTCTGTTGGACATTTCTTACTCCGTTGTCTGAGTGTTATCGGTTTGCAATGTGACAAACCAGGTCTGTAAGGAAAACGATCTCCTCATATTTCCTATATTTAAATTTTTTCGAGAAAACGTAATCAATTGTTTTTCTTAAATTTAATTTTAATTATAAAGAAGTCGTAATAAATATATAAAAAAAAAATTTGTTTAAATTTACAGTTTTCAAAACCAATCGATGTTAGTTCGCTATAGCCACCGAGAGAATGCAAACTGACGCCAGCTAAATAATAAAACGCACGCTAAAATTATCTTTTCGAACTACTATAGTGATCTAAAATGCTATTAAAGTTTTCATAAATTTGAGAAAAAAATGTGGAAAACCGACGACTTATCGCCAATAAACATTTCTGAGATCAAATTTTTTTTTCTTTTAATAGTTTTATAAAATTTAAATTTAAATTCGTTATTATTGTTTTTTTTTTAATTGTAAAAATTAATTTTAGAACAGGATTCTATTAAAATATATTATTGAAAAAAAAAAAATACTTTAAAATATCGAATAGAACAAAATGTATTCCTCGTATTTCTGACACGTGTAGTAGTCTGTTGTATATCGTGGGGAAAAAAACATATAATATTATATAATACATTTTTAATCAGCTGCAGATATGTAACGGTGAACAGTGCGATGTATTTACTTATGAAAAACAAAAAAAAAAAAAACGTTTTTTTTTTTAATAATATTTTATTATTACTTTCTATATGCGCATGTTATTGAAATAATGTTGAAAACGCTTTTTATTTTATTCGTTATTTAAAATAAGAAAGACTTACGTAACTCAATTAAAATATATAACGTATAGTGTTCGAAGGACTGTGTTTGAAATAATATATATATATATATTTATAAATCGGATAGTTTTAAAAATAGATGTCTATTTTTTTTTTTTAATAACGACGACGACGTATTATAGATTATTATAATATAAACGTATATACGGGGGGAAGCGTTAAACATTATTTTTATTGTGTGCGCTTAAAACATACGTACGTGTATTGTATATTATACAATACGGAAAAGAATTCGAAAGTCGGTTTGAAAAATATAATATATGAGGGACTATTCGTATTACGAATATTTCAATGCGGTTTTACAATATATCGTGAATCGGTTTAGTCAGGGAGATCTGTATCTCGTAAACAGTATATAAAATATATAAATATATTACGGTTTTCGAATCGCCATCTGCAATTCACACAGCTCGTATATTATATACCTACGCAAGCGGTGTCGGAATTCGAATGCGCAGCAGGTTTTTGGAGACCTATGTTCATTATTAAAATATGTTTACACCGATTTACTGAGAAAATTAAACGAACCGAACTGTATACGAGTATATGTGACGAATTCCATCAAAAAAAAAATATATATACAGTATACACGTTTTGGTGTCGATATAATATTATTATAATATGTATAACACTTTCACCCGCGAGCCCATGCCCGCCGAAGTCACAAGCAAAACAATTAATAATTGTCGTCGTTTCCGTGGTTTTTCAATCGTAAAACAATTCTCTTCATTATAATAACAATACGATATACACAACTTGTTCCGTTTCGCATTTCAAGGTATTTTGAAAACGTATTCCGTCCCGCATTTCAATCCTAAACGCTTATAATAGAGTGTATGCCAATAACAATGAGAAACTCAAAATTTACATATTTTTTTTTTTTTTGTAATATTTTCGTATATCGTGTACGAATTGACGACGGTTAAATTAGTTTTCATCAAGTCGTTTAGCGTCTTAACGGGACGGATTTTTTTTTTTTTAAATTAATGACTATCATTTAAACTTTACTTTGAGAAAAATTATTTTAATTTTATTCAAATGACGATTGAAATTGTATATTGATGCGGCGGTCAGTACTTTTTGGTGTTGGCGAATTTTTTTATAAAAACACAGTCGCTGATATACTATTTGGATCGTCAGATTGTAGAGTCTACACTTGGATAGGAATACGGATAAATCATCTAAAAAAAAAAAAAAACGTTAGTATATGTTATAGTTGGTGTACTTTGAGCTCTTAAAAAATAAAAGTTGTCCATCTCCAAAACGAATTTAACAAAAACAATATTAAACGTATTATTTTTTCACAATTTTCCAGTTGTTTAAAAGACATAGGAAATCTACGGGTATTGAAATCGTTTGCGCGCCGAATAATGCACGACTACTAATGTGATTACCGAAACGTAACGATGTATCAAAGCATGTTCGAGCACTCGTTCTAAAAAAAAATGTTTACACACAAAACCGACTGTTATTACACATTTGCATTATGAATTTAAATAAACTCATTCCATTAATTCAACGAGTTTGTAAATCGACCAGTCTTGATATGCGTACATTGTAACAATTTTTTTTATACGTATATTCGATAAGTCGCATTGTAGGTTAAACAAAAAAAAAAAAAAAAAAAAATCAATCCAAATACGATATAATGTATTCAGCGGCGTGTTCACACGGGGCAGGACGACTACGCCCGGGCTTATCCAATATTTATTTGAAATTTTATTCGCGCGTGAAAATCAATTCGGTAAAAATCTATCAGCAGATACTGTTCAATTATAATAATATCGCCGTAATAATATTGTGATTTACACAAATATTTTGAACCGGACAAGCCACCGAACGTATTGTTTTTTATTCTTCATTTTGCGATCCGTTAACTACCAAAACGGGGAGTCGGTTTTCGTTGTTTGGAAAACGACGAAATCTAACGGGCAATGGATACGTAAATAATAATAATAATAATAATAATAATAATAATAATAATAGTAATCGGTGGTGGTGGTTTGTTACGGACAAACTCGACTGCGAGACAAACGCGTTGGTATTCGTGAAATAACAACGCGATTACGTCACAGAAAACGGTGCTAGGTCACACGTACTACGGATACGGGTCGACCGAGACGAGATGGGTCTCCGCGCTCAAGTTCACGATTTCCCCTCCGCCGGCTGTCGCCCGGGAAAGCGAGAACGCCGCCGCGGTCGTGTCATCCGCCGTGTACAAGTACATATACGCCGCCGCGTATGTATGAGCGCGCTGGGCGTTGTGACGCAATAACGCGGCTTCGGCCGGGCGACTTCGTAACACACTGACGATAATGTTTATATCGAGGGGGAATGAAAGAAAGAAAGAAAAAAAAAAGAAAAAAACTACTATAAAAACCTCCGGACGAAGCCGTGTCCACGTCAAAACTTCACCTTTCTCCGGCGCGCGCGTGCGTCGCATGAACACGTCACATTATATCACGAAAAGTTCTCGACGTTTTTCACACGGTTTTCACTTCGTCCGAGTACCCCGTGACTGCGGGTGATCCGAACTTCGTACGTTAAAAAAAAACAAAAAATAATTGTTTTTCTTTGTCCTTCCCAAACCGTCAATCGAAACGTATTCCGCTCGTGTCTCGTCGCACCGCACACGATGATCCGCAGCACCGAACCGCGCTTGACGGTAAGTTCGATAAATTTGTCATCCGTCTACGGGCGTCTATGTACTATGTAAAAGCGGGGTAATGTGAAAAAATCCTCCCCTTCCCCCCCCCCCGCGCGATTTACTAGGGAATGAGAATTTCGTTTTGTGTATACAACAAGCTCTCCTCACCCCGCAGAGATACAAATGTTAGGATAAGAATTAGTAGCGCGCTGGGTGGCTTTTTAAATTTAGTTTTACCACAAAGACTATATCGGAGCGAAGAAAAAAAAAATCGTAAATAAATAAACGTTTTATCAACGTTTCAATAGATTTCCTCGTTCGTATTCCCACGCGTACCGAAACCGGTGTGAAATAACGTTGATATCCTCCCCGATTATAAAATTTTACGATATAACGAAGGCACAACGATTGAAACATTCTACTCGAGAATTCGGAGCATTCAAAAACGAATAAATCCTTCATATTTTTGTTTTTCGCATCGAACTAACAGGACACAGAGAACTACGGACTTGAACGCGCGATCGTATTCCTCTCAGTAACGTCGCGTACCGTATCCGTTACCGCATCAGTTTTGAGAGTTGTTGGAAATAAATTTTTTTTTTGTACATTACGCACGCGAGAGGATTATTTCTGGATTATATCCTGTTAGCAATTTCGTTTTTTTCTACGCCCGGAACGAACGGATAATATTACAATAACGAGGTGAACATAAACGGGGAAAAAAAAAAATGTTCGATCCACAGGTGTTTTTGATCGTGGCATTGTACGCGAGGGCTTCGGCCGCCCTACCGCCGTCCGTCTACCACCAGGTGGACCACGACTACGACGAACCGGCGCAACACCACCGTCACCACGTTCCGCCGCCCGCCACGTCGTACGCCACCATATCGACGACGCACGTCAAAGTCCAACACCCGCCTGCGTCGCCCGCGAAATACTCGACACCGTACAAAGTGAGCGCGTTACAAAAAATATTATTATTATTATTATATTATCGAGGCTGGCCGTTAACGGGTTTAAAAAAAAATTAAAAAAATGTCGATTTCGAGTATAAAAATTAATTTCGAATAATCTTTCATTTTTTTTTTCAAAAATAGTTAATTCCGAGTTGATTTTACACACAGATATCAGTGACGCCGTTAAAAATCGAAAAAAAAATCGAATTCGCGTAATGAGAAAAAAAAATCTAAAAAGTAAAGAATGTTAAAAATAATATATATATATATATATATATATATATATATATATATATTGTAAGATATATCTAATCGCATTTCTTATAACTCGCCATTTTCCCCTAACGGTTCCCAACGTTTTATAATAATAATAATATAGACAATAATTATAATTATAATTATATAGACAATTTATCGGAATAGCTTAAAATTGTATTTTCATTAATTTCATTCGATAATTATAAATCCTTTTTTTTTTTTTAACAGTAGTCGACGAGACCGGCCGGTCAACGAGTTCGGGGGAGACAAAATAAATTTTTTTATACGTATATAAAATAATAATCGATTTTTTTTTTTTTTTTTTGTTTATTGAGAATAGAGACCACTGATTTTTTTCCTATCGAATAACAAACGTGGGATTTTATAAATCCGAATGGAAAACATTCGTCTTTTCCATTAGGTCTTCCTTGTGATTTTCGGCGCCACGTAACGCGCGCGGGTACTTCATACATAGTTTGGACTTTCGGGAACACGTCATCGGATATACGAATAAACGCGTGGGAACGTTACGCGCGAGTCGCTCTATATTATTATTATTATTATTATATTTTTTTCTTTGCCGATTATTTCGCATCGAATTTCGACGCGTTATGCGGTGTGTCTCGTATGTTAATATTGTGAAATATATACTATCCGAGATTCGAGCACATGCGGTGTCGACAGACAAAATAATATAATATTAACACATTCGCGGCCAAGTCCTGCGGGGTCCGAGCCACTTTCGGTCCATTTATTGTTACAGGAAGTAACACGCGTAGACGGTGTGCGTGCGCGCGTATCCGCTGCGCGCGGCGCGCCACGAGAGACGCCTTTCTCCTGCGCGAGAATTGCGTAAGCTCGGCGGACGATGTAGACGGGACGAAGACAACAAGGGGAGAGGAGAGTGAAGTCGTTAAACCCGACGCCGCGTTACGGTTTTATTATTATTATTATTATTATTATTATTATTATTATTATTATTTTCGTTTTGATATTATTGTTGCGTCGTCGTAGTCGTCGTTTTTTTTCAACACCCGTGTACCCATTTGATTTTCTACTTCTTACTATAATTTTCAACTTTAAACGACCTCTTCTTCTCGTTCAAGTTCGAGCATAACTCCGTTGTCAAATATTTACTCATAAACGTTCGTCGCCACAAGGGGCTAGTTTTAATTTTTTTTTTCTTTTAACAAGTAATTGTAACCTACGTTTTACTCGGTCACTTGTGTTAAAGCGAAATGAATCAAATGAAATCACTAATTTTAACAAGGAGAATTACAAATGTTTAACGTGCTTTCGCGTTACACTATTATTGTTTTAAATTCCGCGTTAACCGGTGAAGAAAAAAAAATGATCGGTTTTTTTTCTAGGGAGAACACTCTCGTACGACGGATTAAAAAGTATATAACTACGGAGAGCGTTATTTAACGCTATAGAGAGCGTTTGGGATTATTTATTCGAAGGCGATTTTAAAAACATTTTCTCTGTAATTCTTAATCGTTACTCCTTTAATTCACTGCGCACGACTGTACAAACCTATTGGAATACTTATAAAATATTATATAGCTGCGTAGAACGGGTGGCGCGACCTGGTTTTAAAACCGCGATTATGTAAAAAATTATATACGAATAAAAATTTGATTTTACGTATTACAATACAAAACAAAACGGCGTGTGCACCTGTACACATAACAGTAGCGTTGATTCGATTTCGACATTCGATTTTAGAGGTCGAAAAACACGCGGAAATAATATAAGCGGTACAGTGTACATATTATTATATAAGCGCGTGTCCCGCAGTATAATAGGCGCGTTATACGGTGGCGTTTTAATTCTCTTCTCTGTCCTCTGCAAATGATCAGGCCGGTTTAGCTTAACCGGTTGAACCGTTGGCGTCAGCGAGATCTCCTCTCGAGCCGACTCGGATTACCCGGTTTCAAGTCATAGAGAGACACGTGCTCATCACACGTTTAGCTCGGTAGTCCACGCAGTTACTTAAAAAGCACAAAATACCAGTTTCATTACGTACAATATTTATATGATACTTGAACCCACTGGGACCAAAACCAGGTCGAGTTAATCAATTGCAAAAAAAAAAAATAAATAATAAAATCATTAGTTCAATACGTAAAACAAAAAAAAAATTTTTTTTATTATACTAATTGTTTTTATGTTAAAAGTAATTTTCTTTTAAATCATCATCTCGACGTAGTTAAAAGTGTTCTAATTAATGAAAAAAAAATATATATTCAACACCTTTCAACGTCTTATGTAGTTCATGTTTGATATATTACACATATAAATCGTCACAATTCAACTATCAATATTATCAATAATCATATATAAATTTAATAAATTATATAAATTCTTGGCCACCTTCGGCCGCTGTAAAATATGATTTAAAAATGAGACCAGTGCACAAGATTCGCACTTCCCCCCCCCCGTTTTTCATAAATTACACCGATCCAAACAATGAATCCGTACGTACTGAGAATTTTAAGCACGAAGAGTCGATTAAACTTTTATTCGTGAGTCGGAAACTTTTGTCCTTATTACATTTCCTATCGTGGAATAAGGCCAAATCGAAGCCACTCGAAATCCAATTATTTTCGGCCGTGTTTTAGGAATCAAAACCTGCGCGGCGTTTCGTTGCAAACGATCGAGTTAACAGCGATTTTATACAGAAAAAAGAAATTAAAAACACTGCAATTATCGAAATTGAAATAAATCGATAAACTAAAATTATATTTCACACGATTAATTATTAACGATCGAAATAAAAATTCGAGTAGAACGTGTTTAAAAGTACGCTCGCGAAAAGAGAAAAACTATAACTCACAACGTTATTATCGAGAAAAAATTGTAAGGGACTGTGAAATTCACTTCGACGGGAGCCCGCACTTCGTTCACCCTCTCTGGTTTCGTGTAGAGTCCGCGAAGTTGAAAAAAAAAATCAATTATAATTAGTTATTTTCATCAAACCAATAACAGTTAATTGGTAGATAAATCACTTTGTAACGAGTTATGGATTTTTCGTTTTCCGTTCAGTACGAATACTTGATGCGACCGCAGATGACGTACAAGTACGTGTCGTTACCGTCCGCCGTAGTGCTGCAACAGCAGTCCGGCGGCGGCAAGTACGAAGAGCCGTCCACACCGGGCTACAAGTACCTGGCAGCGTCGCCCACATACAAGTACGTGCAGCCGCCCGCCGTGACCACGGAACCGGAAGCGGCGGAAGAGCCGACCAACACGCTCAAGTACGCGTTCAAGTACGAGCAGAACGCGTTCAAACAGCAGCAGCAGCAGCAACGCGAATTATACGAACAGCCCGTCGTCCGGTACAAGTACGTTGCGGTGCCGTCTTACGAGTACGCGCAACACCAGCAGCAGCTGGCCGGCGGTGCGTCTTACGACTACACCGACGACGGCGACGACGACGACAAACAGCAGCAGCAACAGTAGTCGTGTCCGACCACCCCACATCCCACCCAAAAAAAAAAAAAAAAAAACCGCCCTGTCCACAATATTCCGTAATAATAACGCCATCCTGCACGCGTGAGGGATTTCACATAATCGAAACGCGCCGTTTCTTCCACAATTCAATCGAGTTCGAACGATAAAACGCAGTCGAATTTTATAATGCAAGTACGAACGATTATTATTATTTTTTTTTTTTTTTTTTGTTTTTACTACGTATGAGTCGAAATCAGATTTTTTTATTCGAATAAAATGTATTTAAATACAGGTGGTTTTTTTTTATATTCTAATACGTATTTTTTTCAATACATGTGTGTTTTTTTTTGTGTTCGCAAAAAAAAAAAAAAAATGTTCATCAACCGTGAATTATCGGATTTGTGTGTGTGTGTGTGTGGAAAAATGCGTTTGAAAAATTATATTTTAAGAATCGTAAAACGTCGCCGAATAATAATTCGCTATTAGTTCGCTAATAACCGTGAGGAACGTAAAATAATCGTACGATTTCGTATAATCCACCGCGATGATAAGACGATAAATGCACAATTTTTCAAAATAAACAGCGTACAAATTCGCATAGTATTCGATTTATGACAAACGAATACAACTGAAACTATACAAACGAATGCGGGGAATATATTTAAAAAAAAAATAGTAATAATACTTTTTTTTATCCATTTATTCGAACGAGTCATCGGCGAATGAAAAATTTAAATCGTTCTCAACCATTCCGGTTGTGAAATAAAACGACGACAAAACGCACGCCGTGTATAAAATAATAATAATTTGTTGTTCGTCGCCGTCGCGGTAAACGCGTTGTCATTTCCTGAAAAATTATTATCAAATAAAACCTGTAAAATAGCAACAGCGCGTTTTTGCAATGTCGTGATTTAAATATTCGATTTCATCGGTCGTCGAATTTCCTCCCCTTCCACTCCGTGAAAACGTTTCCCGGCCGTATAGACGTGCGTATAAGTGTATAAAACATATTATTTCAATTATCCCATGGAAATTATTCGTAATTTACGTGTAAATCCTCTCGTCCTGCAATGTATGCAAAAAGAAAAAAAACCACGTTTTATTATTTATGGCACACAAAGCGATTTATATTCATATAACAATAATTACGATTGATTTTTTATTTTTTTCATAAATACATTTAATGTTAATTGTATAACATTATAATATTGTAATATTCGAATACGCAGACGTGATTATGAAGTATATATGCGACATGTGTTTTCGGTGATTTTCGTTTTTTATTGCATTCCGTTTGGACGGGAAAAATAATGTAACGATGTTCTGTGTGTAGACGTCGGTACAAATGGAATACAGATTTTAGAATTTTTTTTGAACTGAAAATTAATGATAAATTTTCTTTGCATTTGAAAAACGAAGTGAGCTACGACGATAATTTATTATATTTATAATCGCAAAACGACGTATCAACGAAATTCCGACTTTTATCGGATATTTTTTTCCACATTCGTCTCATTTTATTGATATATAAATGACTTAAGGGGTTACATGTATGAAATAATGTTTTTTTTTTCATTTTTTTCTAAAATTCGTCTATTTTCGGTTTACCACACGTAATAGGAATTAATCACAGTACACATACGTTTTAAATCAATACGTATATTTTACTATCAATGTTAATAATATTATAATGTGAATTCGAAAGTTTTAAATTATATTTAAAAAATTATTTTTTTTTCCAATGAAATTTATATTTGGTCAACTATATTTCCAAGAGAAAAAAAACGCAAATTTTTCTAATATATTATATGGAATAGTTAATTTCCGGAACATATGTGGTTGCGTGCGTTTTCGTCGTACGAGAAGTAATTGAGTACGATTATTTATTAGTACGAGTTCACTTCACATGCTGTGTGCACATGTCAATAATTCGAAAGAGTTTAATGTTTTTAAACGCGCGTACAACGATGATTTAGACGCGTTATATACGTAGGAGAAAAAAATTAGACGAAAATTCAACCGTTTATACGATACCGAGTACAGCAATTGAATTGTGGCGAAATATTGTGAAACACATCAGCCTTTTTTCTAGGTTATTTTATAGTAAATATATACGATAGACTCAGGTGGTTCTAAAAGTTAATATTTCATTCGTTTTTAAACGTACAAAAAAAAAAAAAAATTAGAAAACGTTAAAATTTCCAAAGCGCTATGTGTTTAGTCTGAAATTGATGGAAAAAAAAAATTCGAATTCGGTACTACTCATTTCATTCGGTTTGGTTTAGTGGGTATAAAATAAATAAAATTTCGAATACAGTAGTTTTCCTCGGACGCGATAATAATATAATTTCTATTAACCTACCGACCGATACGTTGTGTTTTTCATATTAAATAACTCGTTATTGGAGCCCAGTCGTTTGGTGTCGAGTGTTTTATTTATATATAATAATATATTATATATGTTAATGTCCCCCGGGATTAATGCGCGTGTTGAGGTTTCGGATGAAACGGATAAGTCCTACGGGATGAAACGGCTAATTTAGTATACTATACTTATTAGCATTTAAGTCTCGTAATTAATGGACACTGCGCAGTATAGAATTTTATGTGCACTGAGAAATAATTATAATAATATTTCACTGGCTATACACATCGCAAACTGATGCACCTGTGCGATAGACGTTTGGCTCCACTCCAGACCTAAGCGATCCGAAACGGGTCGTGCGTACGGTATTTTATTTAATAAATTCTGACGAAATTTTTCTACGAAAACAAATATAAAAATCATATACCGTCTAAAACGGGATCTAAACGCGAACGTTTGCATGGTTTTTACTAGGTGTAATTCGTTCAAAAACTTTAGCGAAACGTAATATTATAAATTTGACATACATTTGTTCTATAAGGACTAATAATATCGTTATCGTATATATATATGTATATATTTGGAGTATATATAAGAACTCGACTGCACAAGATAGTTGTTTGAAAAAAAAAACGAGTATATTTTTTTTAAGGATCAAATTAAAAAATCGAGACGTGTAACGAATTATTATACAGACATATTGCGTACATTACATAATATATGATGAAATTTAAACGAATTTTTTTGTACGTTTAACTCAGAAAAATAACGAGAAATTATTCTGTAGAAACGGCGAGCCAGTCGTCGTGTATCGCGAACATACTCCACAGACATATTTGGTAAAGTTTTGCTCGGGTTTCGACTGAGACGTAGAAGAAAATATCGTTCTGAACACGTTGATTATTATTTTTTTTTCAGAATAAATTTAACGATCCGAGAATCAACAACAACAACGCGTTTAGTGTCGTCTCCACTGAAAACCGTGGTCTCTCAACATTTCAAGTTTTCAGAAATTGTTTAACAATACGTTAAGTTACATAATATAATTTACTTCACCGACCGCGAACAACTCTGATCGTCTAACGGATAAAATTTCAAATGTTTTATACGCTTATTTTTGGTACTTAAAGGATATTAACGAGATAATTGATATTCGCGGACTATTAATTCAAGAACGCTTATCTTATAATTTTCAATTTAGGCAGAAAACGTTACGAACCGGAAAAATTAGGCTATAATATTGCATTATTTTACGGATGTTTTTATTATTCAATTTACGCACACGAACCGTACGTGATCCAAAACATTTTTATACGCGTATCACATTATCCGATTATTGTTAACAAGAATCGTTTATCCGTTAAGCAGTTCGCGTCAATTAAATCCATTAAATACGTTCTAAGTACATTGCACGTATACGAAGTGAACAGTGTGAACATGTCGTATGAGAAATGCACGTTTAGAGTCTCCTAATTGAAATTTCAAAAATTTTCCTACCGTATTCACCAAAGAGTATGTCGTGCAAAGAATTTTTTTTTTTTAAATTAAAGGCCTTCCGGCATTATTTCAATCAACATTTATCACAAATTCCCTTATAATTTCTTGTGTTTTCTAAATACGAGATATTATATAATTATCAAATTGGTGAGAAAATCGCGAGTTTGTCAGAGTTTTATAAGTTGAATCGATTTTTTTTTTCAATATAAATATTCTTCAGTACTGATGACACTTGAATCCGATACGATTTATCAGGTATATAAATCAACAAAATTTTCCACGTTAACCCGGTGGTAAAAACGTCCCTCAAAAAAAAACGTATATAATTTATGAATTACCAATTAGTTTTGCACGTTCGGGGATAAAAAAAAAAACTTAACGTAATAAATATTTTCAGGATTATTGGGAAAAGGCGATCGCGTCATTGTAGAGCAAAATTAAAAAAAGTGCTCGGTTATAGTTTCGGATGTATTTTAAAAATCGTATAACGTGTATCGAGCGTGAATTTTTCTTTTGAGGCTTCTTGAGTTCAAGAAAGAATACGTTGTAAAAACAACGTTGATTGTACGCGTTAATTATGAATTGCGGTTTGTATATCAAATACATACGCCTGTGGTCTTTAACAACGTCTTTTTTTGTGTTTTCTTTTTATTGTTAACCCGACCTCAAGTCAGCTCTCTTCCAGTGATTTTCATAACGATTCATTCGGTTCGTGTACGATGGGAGTGAGGAAACAAAAATGATAACTTGACCGTCAAACATTCATCTCGTACGACATTTCGACCAAAACGGAATGTATTGTGACCAATTAATCGAAACACGTTTTTTTTGCTAACCTTATATCGAAATCCGTCACGGTTTTGAGTTTTACGAACGTTTATTATTACGAATGAAAATATTAACAGACGAGGTATCGGACGAACGGTCTTGACACATATTATAATATAATCACCCGCGCCAGTTCCAAGTGTCCGCTTTTGAAGTGTATAAACAGTAATTTCGTATTGAACACGATCGGTCGTGTGAAGTATATTCGAGTAGAAATATTTGTGTACTTAATATATTTATAAATACTTTTAACAACGGCATTTGGAGGGGGGGGGTTGGGAAATATTTTAGAACAACTGAATTTCTTAGTCTGTAAATAGGTCCGTTTAAATCTTTTTTTTCAATAACGCGAACTGAGATAGCAAATAACGTTTTGTCATTTTTCTTCAAATAATAATCAGGCGAACTGTTTAACGGTCACGGGTCGTATTAGTTATCACTGATCATACTTGATAGACTAATACAACCGATAGATTTTTATGATTTTTTAAATATTAAACAATAAATATATCTGTAGCGGTAAGCGTTCGTGTGTAATTACAATTGCTGTATTATTTTAATGATTTGGTGTCTTTTACGAGACTATGAATCGGGTCCAGTGGGAGGGCGAATGGAGGGAGCGTGCCTCCCCCAAAAACCTTATACCTATAATATTAGAATATTTTTTTTTATATGTATATATGTAATAGGTACATATAGAAAACCGCGGAAGGGGCAATTAATACAAACCAACAATAATTATTGTCACGAGACATTTTCGAAATATCGATTATTATTAAATTGTTGTTTTAAAAGAGAATATTCCGCTAAAAGACTTCTTTGTAACAAAAAGTAGAGATTTTAATAATAAATACAATAATTTATAACACTGTATAAACAATATCGAATAGTGTGATGAACAACAGATTTAATGAATATTCGTCTAATCTGTGGTCAAACAATAATTATCGGTGCGACGGGCCGAAGCACTCCGCTATTAGTTTGGTGGGCTACACCTGCGTCGCAGCCGCCGTACCAATCTGGTGTCTGGTGTCGACCATACGGAATTTATCACCTGCCGATATTGGATGGTACGTAGTGCTTTCGTTTTATGCTTCCCGCCGTGGAATATTTCTGAATCAACCCGTGCTACGATTACTTATAGATTTATCGCGAATAAATATGATTCTAGGCTCCACACGTTACTCAAAAGATATAATGTCCCATTCAATTCTCAATCCATTCTTTCCTCACATCTATCTCCCATTCATTATTCTTTCTACCATTCCCTTTTTCAATCAGGCTGTCTTTGTAATTTAATACACATTAAGTATCTGTAAAAAGTAAAAATTGTTTTTTTCCCACTATAACATATGTATATATGTTTTAATTGTCGTAACTAATTGTTTTTAACATAGTTTCAAAATAATAATAATAATAATAATAATAAAAACATAATAAATTCTAAAATAACTTACTGTATTTAAATTGCAAACAAAACATAAAAATGACGACGGGATTGAAATTGTTTCCGATTTGTGTGCATTTGATCGGTTCGAGGATTGTCAGAAGAATAAACGCACATACACAAAATCAAGTTTGACCCGCAAAAAAATAAAACAAAATTATACGTATATTTCTTTACTTTTATTGTATATTTGTTGAACGCTTTCAGACTTCTTTGCAACCTTTTCTCGTACTCTGTACCCCCGAGTCTTCCTAATGCATTAACAACAGTTTTCTAAACAACAATTTCGTGACGATAAAATCTGTCGTGACGTCGGGGCGACCTATCGAATTCGTTTCTAATGATTCCTGTAAAGAAGTTTCGTTTAACAATTGTAGTTACATAAATTTACATTTTAAATCACTCGGATTTATCCATTATTAAATTATTATTTAAAAAAAATATTGAGTGTTTTCTTTCGAATTAAGAAATATTTAGAATATTATGTAACTATTATGTATATACGTAACTCAATAATTATTCGTCATTTTCTTTTTTAACAAAACGAAATTTGAAATCGAATAAATGCGTGCGTAGCGAAAACTTTACGATTTCCGATAGATAAACAACGATAAGCTATATGTAATAAAATCATATGACGGCTTTTATTTGTAAAACGTCCATAATAACACTTACATATTATGAACGTATAAAAGAAATAAAATAACTGAATTCAATAAAACCGTCTCGTTTTAAATACGCGTTAAACGATTGAGTTTCGGTTCTAATATGCCTCAAACAGTTTCAGGATTAAAAAAAAAAAAAACAATTTTTTTTTTTCATTTCTACGGTCCTTGAAATGATATGTACCGAGCAGATACGATTCGCTACGGCGAACGGTACAACGCGGTGTCAATAGATCGACCGAACACTTCAAACACAGAAACGTATTCACAAACCAATTTCAAATAGAAATTGTTCGTTCAGAAATGAGAAAATTAACGCAATTGTGCGGATTTACTCGAGATCGTAACAGTGAAATAAATAAATTGTAGACCATTATACGTTGTACACGTAGTCATCGTTATTGCAGTATACGGTGTATGATAATAATTATATTGCGCACACAATAAGAATATTCGTGGGAGGGGAAAAAAATAAAGAAAAACCGTTAAAAAAATTTTTTTTCAAACACACACACACATAAAAGAATTGATAAATAATTTTTAACGAGTTACTACTCGTGTTATATTAACACGCGTATGCGTGTTATTGTTTTCTATCGGTTATTAAGTTTCGACTTTCAACTACTGCAACTATTGGCGCACATATGAAACATTTTCAAGAAACTACATTGCGTGCACTAATGCGTATGATATTTTATTATTATTTTATTATCGAGTAAAATACGTACATAAATTAGATTTTATGCATATTAGACATTGTCTAGGAATTTATTCGTACATTTTAATGATTAAATAGAATTGTTACGTAAAACGTGCGCACGCGAACTTTAGAACCGTTGTAAACGATTTAATCTGCCGTTTTTATCGTAATATTGAAAAGTCGTCTCGAGAAGAAAGAAAAAAAAGAAATCTTAATTGCTCTTCTACACGTGTCAACCGAGTGTGTATTATTATTATTATTATTATTATTATTATTATTATTATTATTATTATTATTATTATTATTATTATTATTATTGGGGTTAAAAGATTACAATCAAAACGCGTTATCTTTTGCTACCGAGCTTTATCTCGATAAATATATTATTATTCCCCCCCCCTTCATAAAATAATAATATAATTGTCGGAAAATAATATTATATAACAATATTATATATAGTTAAAAAACAATTACGTTCGTCAGCGACGTACGAATACGAATTGTTTTCCCGTGCTGATGGTGGTAAGGGGGAAAGGAGATCTTTCTAAAGACACTAAAAATATTATAACTAATAAAGACTCGGTCTCTCCGGTTTCGTTGTTTCGATTAATAATGTGAATAAAACGGATTAATATTTATTGTCTTATACGGTTTTTTTCAACCACCACTCGGCGGCTTTTACGAAACTATCAAATTTTCTCGTACGAAATTTCGAATTTTTTTCTATGCAAACAAATGTCCCATTATTTTTTATTTTTTATTTTTTTTTTTGTTATCCCGTAACGTTCTAAACTTTATACAATTTACGATACGTATTGAAATTACTTTCACAATCGATGATATACAATTTCAACGTTTTCGAATAGTATGAACAATTGTTTTTTTTTTTGCACGTGTGTTTTTAGTGCGAACGAATTTAGCCCATTGCATCCTCCCCGTATCCACGCAACCGGCGTTCGTTATAAATATCACCTGGTCTGGTCTCTCCTACTGGAAAATGCGAAAACTACGAGTAATTACACAACATATACATAATCCCGTTGACACAAAACGCGGTTTCGAAACGGCTATATATAGTAGTAATCGAATGTTGAAATAAAATAAGTCAAAGCGATTTGCGACAAAAAAAAAAAAAAAAAAAAAAAAACGACCGAACTTATAAATACATAAAAAATAAATGAATATACACATATATATCAAAATGTATATTTAAATATATATTAAAAAAAATGTATTTTTTTTAATTTACCCGATGATGACTTTTTGTCGAAACCGGTAGTAATATATAACTTATACAACAACATTTATTTATTTTATTTAATACTCATTGGCTTTTTATATATATATATATATTTAAATATACATTTTGATATATATATATATATGTATAAATGTGTATATCTATTTATTTTATATATATTTTTTATTTATTATCACCACGAGTATTAACTTATAATTTTTTATTTCTATCTTTTTGATTATTTATTTTTACATATCCTTTTGATTTTTGTTTTTAATTTTAATTTTGTAAATTTCTCTTTGTTATCACTACTTTGTTATTTATAAATACAGTTTTATGGCACATTGGCGCTAAAACATAAATTTCTCAACAAACTATATAATATGAGGAACCCCGATGCACTCGTCGCCAAATAATTTCTATTTTGAATTTCGAGTTCGAACTATATAAATAATAATTAATTTTTTTGATTATTATTAATTATTATTATTAATGCGTCAAATAGACACAATAATCGAGTGAAATTTTAGTAAAATACGATATATATATATATATATACTCGTATATATATATGACGTGTCGATAATTTGACTTTTTCGATGGGCCATTGAGAAAATCGAACAAAAAAAATTCTCGAATAAATAAATCACTGACAAAATTTCTATCGTAGTGTTTGCTAAATGCAATGATCGGTGTACACTTTTTTATTTTCTATACAAAAAAAAAATTACAAATATATATATATAATAAAGAGTATTATAAATGATTTTATTACTCTGTATTCGAACGACATAATTATCCCTGTTAATTAATCGGTCAATAGTAATAGATTACGTATCGAAACATTTATTATTTTTTCTCTAAAATTCAACCTTGGCTATATCATTCAAGGGCTAGCCGACACTATATATTATAGTACATCTTTACGTTGAATTGCACGTTCAGTCGTTCGCATCAGTTCGGCCCAAACACACAGTAATAATATCATTCGAAGTCATTTCAATTTATGTATAGGTGTACGTATTATATTTATGCGTAAATTAAAAAATAAATAAATATATCAATTATGGGTAAGTACAAAAAAAAAAAATAATAATAAATTCGCATAGTAATACGAATTACTTCGTATAGTATTTAAGACGTGAAATTATGACATTTTTCACGGTAATTTTATTGATAGACACTTTGAAAATTATTTATACGTAGCGCACAATTCATTTTGTTAAAAAACTGTCGGGCTTTGATTTACACGCGTTCTGTATATGTCACGCTGAAAATAAAATATAAATATAATTTATAAATACTCGCCGCCAACATATTTAAAATTCGTGAGAATTTCAACGGTTTTTATATGTGCACAAGTGAACGAAATCAAAATGTTGTGTCCCGTGAAAAATCCAAAGGTGTGAGCGACATTAACGAGTAAAAAAAAAAAGGCAAACATTATTCATTTGTTGCGTTTTTTTTAAATTAATTTTTAATTTTTAAAGATACTCACGTTTATCTCTTAACATTACGGTGTTTATATCAAAATAATATTAAACACTGTTTTTCGTTGTGACATTTCAATTTTTAACCGATTTAATTTTTAAAGTAAAAAAAATAATTATTATGTGATTTATATTTACGCGATAAACTAAAGAAATTCTAACTTTGGAAAAATTCAATTGAAAAATATAATAGATATATTTACGCGTATTATCAAATTAAAAAAAAAAATAATAAGAACAAAATTTTGGTCGATAAATAGGATTTAACCGCATAATTATTTTTACTTTAGTCGCCGAATTTCACTTTTAACCAACAAACACGGTTTTAGCTATATAACGTCTGTGTATACGTGCACGTATAGTTCTATTGACCTATGTTTGTATAACGTACATATATATTTTCATCTCATTTTACAAGGTTATCATTTATAAATCAATTTGTATATTTATATGATTTCGCAATGTTTTCAATCGTTATTAATATTAATTGAAAAAAAGAAACAATGACTGGATTAAAAATATTAAATTTCTAATGTAAGCCTTTAATAAAGTACGTAAATAGTAAATATACGATTTGTGTTTTGTATACTGCCTTCACCATCAATTACAAGCAATTATTTGGAAAACATGATATCGATTTTGACGTACAGAGTGAAACAAAATGCGAGACGTTTGATAGAAGAAAAAGATATTGAAAATTTCGAGTAAGACATTAACATTCGTATAAGTGTACATCATCCAACACTATATACGGTCGTCGACAAACACACACACAACCAAATATATTAAAAATAATATTTTTAATTTTATCAAGGTGGTCGCCGGACGATGTGAACGCGTACAATTACAATTCGATGAACGCTTTTTGTAAGTAACGGTATTAACATCAAATCGAAAATCGTTATCAATTACATTGCGATCGAGATTAATATATAAGTTGTTAATGAATATTTTTCAGTCATACCGGCGGTTTTCCTACAAGCTTCATTATACCACAATGGTTTGGAGTAAGTAAATTATATATATATATATATATGTAGAGAGATTTATTTATAACGAAACGGCCGTTATCTCCGACGAATTTTTTTTTTAAATTTTAATTTCATTTATTATTTCCATCAATTTTTTTTTATTCGTTAGAAAATTATTTAAGAAATATTTATGGAACATTTTAAAAATTACTCACTCACTCTTTATATATTAAAAGAAAAATTTCCTATCTAAACGCTTATTGCTCGAATTTTAAATATCAACGTGAGTAAATTCTCAAGAAAAGAAAATATCGTTTGAGAATTTATAATTAAAATCGTAGATCAATGCCGTTTAAAATCAAAAGTAGATATATATATATATATATATATATGAGTGAAAACATTAAAGTTATAAAAAATATAGAATTATAAATGCAGGAATATGTCAAAAAAATAAAACGAATATTTCTATTTCGCGAGATGAAGTCTGATTGGTGATAAAAAGAAACCCTCCACCTTGTATATACAAGTGACCAGTACCACCGATTCGAGTGGGTTGTAACGGGAAAAAAAACGTTTTTTTTTTGTTTTTAAAAAATACCGATGATATTTTTTTATTACAACGCGGCAAATCGCTGAATTACGGAGCCACAGGCAGTACGATCGGACACGAATTGTCGCACAATTACGATAACACCGGTCGATTGTACAACGAACTGGGCAACGTAGCCCACTGGTGGACTGACAAAAGCTATGAAGAGTACACGAGGAGAGCTGGTTGTTTTGTGGACCATTATAACAGTATTCGAATAGTTACCAACAACAATACGGTTCGTATATAAAAAAATATATTCCAGCAATGTGGTCAGCGATTCGTTTTGAATAGAAATAGGTCAATAGGCAATATAATCGATTGATAGTGAAGATAATGTACGAGTTTCTTGATGTTTCCAAAATCGAAACGAAAATCGTTTCGAAAAAGCAGACGAAAGAAAAAAAAATATAGAAACCGTTAGATTTTAAGATCTGAAAATGCATTTACAGCGAACGAGTTTTTATTGTACGGTAATTTTTTTATCGAAATGTAGTCCTAGTAAGATCGAGCATAAAAATTAATTATTTAACATAATTGAATCGCTGAGTGGAAAGAGGTAACAATTAACCAAAACTCAAATATTGGGAAAACACAAAAAACCTTTTTATTCCTTTTAACATTGATTTAGATGATTAAATCGAATACTGTTTGATTTCCTACGTTAAGGCACATGTTTGATACCAATTTCAGCCAAAAATACTTTTGCATTATGGTAGAAGGAGGGATCAAATTTCAAAAAATCGTTTCCTTTTTCTACCAGGTGTATAAATTATTAATTTTGTATTTGATTGTGATTTTTTTTTTTTTTATGAAAACGTCTAAATATCATATTAGACGTATAATGCGAAATATTTATTGATATGGACGTTTATTCTCTTCATCCGATCAATCCAATCAGAGAAAGTATATACACGTACATTTGGCTCAAAAATCCACATATAAATAAAATAAAAAAATTTGGCTTTCGGCCCGATTACACCGTTCTGTTTAAAAATAATAATCGATCTCGATAACAACCCGATCGCGTGTAAAATTACAGTTGAAAGTGGACGGCATTTGGACTCTAGACGAAAATATAGCCGACGTTGCCGGACTGAAAGAGGCGTATTCGGCTTATCAACGTTACGTAAGCAAACACGGAGAGGAGCCCAGACTGCCCGGTATGGAACAATATAGTCAAGAGCAACTGTTTTTCCTAGCATATGCAAACGTGAGTATAATAACAATCATCGACATTGAATCGATGTAATTCCAACGTCTAACGTGTATTTAATCTTCTAACGTGTTTTTAATACACACACTATTTAGACAATAGTCGAAATTGCTTGTTTAACAATATTGTATATGGAATATTAATAAGAGAGGATAATCGTTAGAGTTCACACGTAAGACTTAACAACGTAAAAATTCCAAGAAGGCCGTTTTCAATATATTCAAATGTTTTATTAATAGTCATAAAGTTTTGTAGATTTTTTTATATATAACCAAGACGCATTGAAAATAATAATAATATACCGATATTGTTTTAGCAATATTGTCATTACGATGAGAATAACTTGCAGTTGAACAATCAGAACACACACAGTCCACATATCATTCGAGTACGAGGAGTACTGACATTGTTGCCAGAGTTTGCAAAAGCATGGTCTTGTCCGTTGGGTACACCGATGAATCCGAACAAAAAAAAATGCAAAATCTGGTAATACGTAAAGAAGATTCGCAGATTCATTTTTTCTACTGACTTAGCCTAAGAAATTATATAATATTATAGTCTATGACATTAAATATTAAGAAAATAAATAAATAATGCATTTTGTCGGTGAATTACGTATAAAACTGTTGGGTTTTTCTTTTTATAAACGATAGTACTTTTATTCTTCCGTAGAAATATATAAAAAATTCCCTGACACAAAGTAGCTATGTCTATCGCCAAAATGTAACAATCAGTCCTCGAGTTCATTATTTCCAAATCATCTTCTACGCGATCTACCTATCGTTAAACGTTTCTTTTCTTTTGCACTTTACGACACAAATAATTCTTACGCGTATTTGTATTTTTCAAAATAGAAAAACTAACGCTCAATAAATTTTATATGTATTTACAATGCGTATAATTTTGTTTTATATTGTTAGATCTAATTATCTCTATAGATACTTATTCGATTTACAGATTGCTATTTAATGTTTAAAAATTAAACTTTTCATCACGTCCAACAATTATTGTACATATTTTGAAATCCATAGAAAATAAATAATTTTAATTATTCAATTAATTATCAAATAATATAGTACTTACATTTTTTAAATTTAACTTACCGAATTAATTTTGTCTCCCAGATTTTACGGATTTTGTAAAATTTCGATTCCTAATAAAACTTAAAAGATTAGCTTTTTTTTTCTTGTATAAAATTACTATTGTTATATTCATAAACATAAGTTTCACGATAAAACCAAATAGCATTCACTAAAGTCAATAATAATAATAATAATAATAATAAATTGTTATAATTTTTAAATTTCATTATACATAATTTAGCGTGCGTTTTTATAACGGTAAATTTATGTTTATAATAGAAAATCACCTATTATTGTTGACCTTGAACATAATATTGATTTTTTTCTTCCCATTCAAACTCTTTCAAAAAGCATATATGATGATGATGATGATGATGATGATGATGATAATAATAATAATAATAATAATAATAATAATAAAACCGTTATAATTTAACGTTATGAAAATATGATGGTAGCCGATAACATTTAGCTTGAAGCTATTTAAAATACAATATTAAATAGTTAAATATACCTATTATACACGCAGCTATATAAGAATGTACAGCGACTAAACATATTTTATCTAGTATTCACTTCGAAGGAATAATAAACGCGCAGAAATATTAACACACAAAAACCTCCTCTTGCGCTAAACACGAGGTAAGTTTAAACTATTATATTATAAGCAAAATGTTAAGTATATACGTTTAATTATTTTTATTCAAGTGAGTACAGTATAGAACATTTTAGTTCAACGTAATATATACTCGTATTTATTCACAATTAATTTCACGTTTGAATACTGTTTTTTTTAAATATTAAATAACACTGTGCTTAATATAAATTACAATAACATTACAAATACTATACATCGTTATTAAAATACTAATTACGTGCTCTAAAAACATAATTCATTACTTCGTATGTCCACTTTTACGATAATATACGTAATTTGGTAGAAAAAAATATGCATAAAAATAACGACTATTATATAATAATGTTAGCTTTTAAATAGTAACTGCAAACGCCCCGCTATACAATAGAGGTATTTAACTAATTTTAGCTACTCCATGTCATTGCCAAATTTAAAAACAAAAAAAAAAAATGCTTCTTACTCTCTAATAAACAATTTCTCTCTCTCACTCTCTCTCACACACACACACAACACAAACGAAAAGTATTTGAAACCGTTTAATATTGTATAATTCACTTTAGGTCACACGCGTATTGTGTATGGAGATGAAAATTTTTGCCAATGATAATCACAATATATTTTTTTCAATTTTTTTTTTTTGTAATTAATTAGAAATATATTTGTAAACTGATCGTGTCAAGTTCTCGTATACGTATTTTATCTTATTTAATTAATTAATATAATAAACTGGAAAACTTTATGGAAAATCGATTTTGTTTTCTTTTTCAAATACAATAATTTCAAAACTAACTAATCCGTGTTTATTTTGTATTTGTGTGGTGAAAGATGAATTTTTGTCCCCAGCTGTGGTTTTTATACGAAAATAGTCTTTTCAATCGAATGACTTTATGGTCACACCGAACATCAGGAAAATTGACAAATATAGACATTCCCGCCTTCTGTCGCTGCAGAGTTTTCATAAATATATTTAATAATAATAATAATAATAATAATAATAATAATAATAATAATAATAATAATAATAATAATAATAATAAAAATCACTTTTTCCTAAAACATAATATTGGGTATCGTTTAATCGATACGGATTTGAGAAAAACGCCGTCAACTGCATAGGTATAACGTAAATATTATTATTAATAATATTATATTATTATAAATGGTTTTAAATCGTTCTAAATATTCGATATGATATTTTCATATAATATCTCTTTAATTTCTTAGAAACGTTTATGCATTCTAAAATTTTTTTACTACACATACCTAACCTATAAACTCATACGTTTAAGCATTTCGTGATATTATAAACCATTTCACATTTGTCAAAATACGATTTAATCAAATATTTTACATATTTAAACAATTTTATATATATAATTTTTCGCTGTTATCTACAAGTTGTTGTTTAATTTAATTTAGTTCTTGTGTTTTACGTATAGATTTACGTGTTTTTTCATAATTTTTTTTTTATAATATATAAACACATTTCCGTGCCGGAATAAACGCTCAGTTCTTTATATGTGTAGCTACTACTCACGCTTTTCGGATAGAAAATATTTAGTATTTATTTGATAATTACTTCTATCGTTTTTCGATTTCTTCAACGGTTTTCTTATGCATGTGAAAAAATTATAAAAAGAAAAAACCGGTAAAATATTGTTTGATTTCCATTTTGCAAAAGACCACAGATGCGAATATCGCACCTAAAAATTTTCAATAATTACCGGCTTTTTACGTTTGAAAGTAAATTAAAGTTTTCAAATTCAAGAACAAAAACCTGAAAATTTTTATACAAGGTCTATCGTTTTTTTTTATTATAAGAGAAATAAACAAATTTAAAAAGTCACGTTTTTTTCTATATTCCTAATTTTGTGTGAAACGACAATTTTTTTTTTAAATATATTTTAAAATATGAAAATTGAATAAAAGATTAAAAGATTATAATTAAAAATTATATTTTCCATTATAATTTTCAGAACGTATAAAAATCTATTGAATCTGTAAATTTTCATTAACGGCAAAATTCCTTTTGAATCAATTTATCATTTTTACTTTCCGAATACAAAATAATAACATTGTATAATTCTAAAATATTTGTCAATCGTGTGCAAATATTCCGCGTCTCGGAAAACCGCAGTTCACTAACATTTATTAATTATTTTTTTTTTTTTAATGATTCGGACGGAGAAGTCATTTCTCCGCCCGTCTGATTTGTCTACGAAGTGAATATCATTTGTATGCTTCAAACAATCAGATAATGTACAGTACTCCTACAATAGAGTATTATAGACAACTTGCATGAAAAATAAACTATATATATTAATCGGTTGGACTACTTGGACTTACCTATATGTATTAATGGTGTGCCTTATTTATGATAACACCCACATAATATATGATAACAACATATATGTTATTATAAATTTATAAGTAAGACAGATTTGGAAAATATTGTATGCGTATACGTGTAATTATAGATATACTCCTTCCTACCTAACAATGTTAAATGTATCCCGTTTGAATTAAAAAAAAATCTACGTTTGTATCTGATGGTATACGTGCATTATAATTATACAAAAAGGGTACTTAATAACAGCGGTGTGATTAGGTTACGGCTGTATAAGAATAGTTGACCGTACAGTAGAAAATTAAAAGTTATATAATTCACAGCAAATCATATACACCATTTTGTTCCGCTAAATATTCGAAATGAGTTTTATAATTTGCATAAAAAAAATGTAGTTATAACAATAGTTGTAATAATGAGTTATAATAACTAAGGCCCGAAAATTAATATAATCTACAAATCATTAAGAAATTCACTATAGAAAAATATGTTAAAATAACAAAAATTTAAAAAAAAAATTTTATTTCAATAATAATTATTAGCATTTTAATGAATATATGAATATATTCAACATTATCATGGCATAACCATTTTTTTTTTTTTTTTTTTTGTATGAATTTATAAATAATAATAATAATAAGTTTTAAAATTAAAAATTGTTTTTTTTTTAACTTATAAACACGTTTTAACGTGAACTGCTATTGGTCGTCTTTAATTTTTTTTTTTTTAAACTTTATATTGAAAGTAAACCGGTAAAATATTTTAATAAATAATAGTAATTGAACAATAAGTGATGTTACTTTTTTTTTTCGAACATTTAATTTAAATTTTTTTAAAAAAAAAATCTCGTTCAAAAAGAAGAAAACATACGAAACTATGGTAAAAAAAAAACGATGATTTATTATCAAAATTATCGGAGAGAAAAAAAATGCGAATTAAAATATTTACCGTTGTATTTCACGTCATATAAATCGAATAATTTCTATGAAAACGATTATATTATCATATGCAGGGCCGGCCCAAGATACGGGCGAACCGGGCGGTTGCCCGGGGCGCCATTTTTATCAGAGCGCCTTAGGGCCCCAGACAGACGACCAGCGAAAGCCGGACATTATTTTTGTTTTCAGTCAAAACGCTGGTCATCTATTCTAAACCCGATTACACTCCAAAATAGCGAAATATTGTGAAAATATTTAGAATAATTAAGAATCGCTATGTGCTTAAAGAAATAATAATATGTACATTTGTCGATAATTGTGTCCGAATAATTATTTTATCCAGAATTTTATAAATATAAGTCGTTTAAAACAATACCTATAGGTAAAATAGTATTTTTGGTATATATTGAATATTTTTCAAGGTTTGTCGTCATATCCGATAAGCTCTCCGTTTAATAAATAATTACGTCCGTAATAGAAATCACGAGCGGAGACCATATAAATGTAAAATGTTACACATATTATAACCGTATACGACACAATAATATAATATGTAATGGCCGCCGCTGCCACGAACTGAACAAATGTTACATTCCCGGTATAATACTCGCCGTTGTTATATAAAACGGAAATAATTGTCGAGATTTGGATTGGCCCTTTTAGGACGAGATCGCAAAAACGAAGAGGGGGGAAGTATTCATTTTTTTTGTTTTATATAATGAAAAGTCGTTCGAGAAATATTGATTTTTCATTTTTTTTTTTTTAACGAAATCGAAATCTAATTGTCAATTTTCGTTTAAACGCTGCAATTCATTTGTAGTTGTAATAAATCAATTTTATGTTATACGATCATTTTTTTTTTTTTTTTTTTGTTCTTTGGAAACTACGTCCGTTGATTTGTTTTAAAACGAAATGTTTGTCAATCTCCGAAACACCCGCCATTTCCGTACTATAATAGTTAAATGGTCGTTAACTTCGAGCGGGGACGGATGAACGGTTTAAACAGGAATTCAAATCTTTCTACGTCCATACATTGTCGAATAGTTTTTCTTTTCATGCTAACCAGCACAGGACAGTGGCCGTTTTTTATGCGTTAACCGATCTTTGGTTACTGTACGTGCAACGTATAACAATAATACGTTTTGTTTTAAAATTCCACGAGCGAATACGTAAAGCGATTGACAATTATCAATAAATAATTATTGAACATTACCGCAGAGATGTCACGACTCCGAGTAAAATAATTTCGAAACAATTATGATCAAACGTTTTAGATATGAAAATTTGAACATTTAACTTTTTTTTTTTATTATTATTATTATTATTATTATTATTATTTATTTATTACAAAATCAAAACGTTTTTAAACATGTTTTTACTGTAAACGTACCACAAAACAAATACTATATCGCCATATATTTGTTATAGGCGAGTATGCCAATACTACGTCATGTATAAACGACGATGAAATGTTATACGAGAAATAATTTTTCACTGATACGTAGTCGTTCGTAACGTGTGTTTGCTGCGCAAATAATCGTTTTTTATCAAAACTCTAATATTTCGATAAAAACATTTTTTTACTTAATTTTTTATTTAATCTTAATTTATATTTGTTTGTGTAACACGTAGCGTATATACGATATAATATATATATTATAAACATTACATTGATTTCTTTAAAAATAAAAATCATATTATGTTGAAATCGGTTCACGGAACGTACTTTAAATTTAGAAAAATTTTTTTAGCCGTGTAAAAACGTACTGAGTATACGTTTAGAAAATATTATTATAATATTTCACTTTTAAATAAAAAAAAATTATAATGTTCAATAGCCAAACAATCGTCTACTCAAACGAAACGTATATTATGCGAGAAATGAAGTGTACGATTATTTTTTTTCCCCCATTCACGATTTAATTGTTTTTCACGAATAAACGATACTTGTACGAATATATTCGATTACATATATGAATACGAGCGAATTCTTTGCGAAAATACGTATAAAAAAAATTCGATTTTTTCCCCAATATTTTTGCTGCTTGAAAAACTTCTTAAAAAAAAAAATAATAATCCATTATTGTTGTAAACTAATGTTTATTCTGATAGTTCGTTTCACTCGCATTTACTACGATTAAATATTATCCGAAGAAATTTATTAATAATAATAATAATAATAATAATAAATGAATAGCGAATTAACGAATGAGTTGCTGTGAGTGTCTGGTCGGTTCAATAGAGGTTTTAGTCGTATTTAATGTTTCGAATTTGCAAAACTACGACGCGATAAATCGTTGTGATAAAAAAAAAAAAATCATTTTTAGACGCGACGCCCGCAGTTGGTTTATTTTGTAAACAACGGATTTAATTATGATGTAATATTTTTCAGAATATATACCGAATAATTTTTTTAATTATAACGAAATTAAAGAGATTCCGTTTTTTATTCTTTTTCATTCTCCGATCGAATCGATTTCTATGAATTAGAGAACGTATAAAAATATATATAAACACATGTGTTATTATTTTTTTTTTTTTTTTTTTTTACTCGCGCATTTAATTTTCAACTGTTAGAGAGAAAGAAAAATGGAGGGGAAAAAAAACGTTTAACGCTAAACGATTCCGCGGCGTAATTTAAACTTTTCAACGGTTAGGAAAAATTCTGCGCGTTTCTTTTATCCGCCGAATGAGAATTCGAAATTAAACTAATTCGATAAAAAAAAAAAAAACAAAAAAATATGACTTTAATGCCGAGGAAAAATCTGTACATCAGAACCAAACGAACGTAAGTCACATTACGCTAACTTTTCGTAAGATCATAATAGTTGAAAATTAGGAATGTGTTACTTACGCCACGTCAGACTTACGCTCATTTAGCTTTAGTAAAATTTCAAAGGAGAATTTTTAACGGACTTCCATCACTATACATGGTTCGACGAAAACAGATTATACGTGTCAAAAATGTAATAATCTGAAGACCGTTACTTTTGGACTTACGTTCATCTGGTTCTGAGAGGTACAGAAATAAGTGATGCCCGTACGAATATTCAGCTCGTTTCGCAAAGCACAGCGCAAATCTTTTGTAACGATTCCCGGGGGGAGAGGGGATTATAACGTTCTCTCTCTCTGTCTCTATCTCTCTCGCAAATTTTTTTTTTTTTCGCCGGCACATAACGCCACGGCGCCCGGCGGTCGCGTTATTGTTGGCAGAACTGTCACAACAGCGCCGAAAGCCGAACCGAACACGCGTATAAAAATACATACGGTGAGCCGGCGGAGTAAAAAATAATCATAAAATTGTAATACCGGAACGACGCGCGTATCTCGCCGCACGCGCGCGCGCACACACACGGGGCCGGCCGTGTGTATCAGTTGGACGAAGGCCGACAGACGGTGAGCACGCGACCGACGTGTTGTCTACACTACGACGCCCGGTTTCGGACGATAATCGTGTGTGTGTGTGTGCTGTACGAGTAGGACGAACAAGTGGTTGATCGGCGGAGGAGAGGTAGGAAACGACGACGGCGAAAATGAGTGAGTACATCGTTGTTACGCGTGTAAAAAAAACAAAATATTACGTTTTTTTTTTTTTTTTTTTTTTTATATAATTACGAAAGTAGTTATTGTAAAATCGCTACGGGAACGAGGGAAAGGATTCGACAAGTGGTTCATCGTCCGATATTGCAATACAAATTTCGTTTTTCCGGCGACTTCGTTGCGTCGAAATCGGATCGAAAAACGTTTCCTATTTCGGTTTTGTTCTACTCGCGTCGGCGGCGCGTCCCCACGCAGCACCCCACACCACGCCGTTGTCGAGAAGCGCGACAAATAAATTTTCGAAAAATTCGGTATCGCGAAAACGTATTTGCATTAACAGTACAGCGGCGGCAGATCATATGGTGACGGTTTCGATTATTCGTTATTTATTTATTTGTTTACTAATGAAACGAATTTTACGACGGGGCGACGCAGAAAAAATACGAATAGAAAAAAATAAGACGTAGTAAAAAAAAAAAAAAAAACGAAATATTTCAATAGAACAACGTGAAAAAAGTGAAAACAACGCGTCGCTCAACGTCGTTTTCCGTCAATAGCATTAATAAAGGGAGTTATAAGTTATTAGATCGGACGGCAAACTGCGCGTAATCGACGTGTCTCGCTCGGCGATTAATTTGTAAATAATAATAATAATAATAATAATAAATATATATATATATATATATATATATCGATAAATTGCTTAAAAAGTATTTGTTTTGTAAGTTGGTACGCGTTTTGAAAATGTTTAATTCCTCAAATCTCCGTCGGACCTTCGTCGTCGAGTGTCGTCTTTAAAGCGTATTACCGACATTGCTGTGCGACGGATACACGTCCAGTAGTACGAGCAACAAGTGTAGATTTTGTTAAGATTGAAATAAATTCGATTGAGTTCCGAGTTTTAGACGAAACAGAGGGGGTTTTTTTTTAGAAAATTTATTGAAATAATATCAAATCTAGTACGAATGTGATCAGCAGTTTGTAAATTCGACGAGAAAACTATTGATAAAAGTTTTCGGTGCACAGTAACGGTAAACCGTTGATAAGCGTAATGCGTTGAGTTAAACAAAACGGTTGAAAGTGATACAAGAGCGATTATTTTACGCAATTATTATTACAAATGTGTTTTTTTTTTATACGTGCACACGAACATATATTGTATACAATGCTATTCGATTATTGTTTTCTCGTTTTTAAACATTTATAATTTTATTGATCCGACGTGTATGAACTCTTAAGAGGCATAATATCATACTTTTATTTTTTAAAACAGATTTTCAACGGCTACAGTTATATTATTTCGTTTTTTTTATCGGAACAATACGCGTACGCGACAAATGAAAATTACTTGACGATAATTATATGTATAAATAGTACAACAACCAGTGTAGAACCAATTGAACAGCTAAATAAAAATAGCCAAACGACGGACATGTAAAATAACGCGAAATGGATTTTCGGACAAAATTCAATCGAATATAAAATACCGTTGCATAGAGTCAATTCAAAAGTTAAAATACGATCGATTTGTTTACAAAATTAATTTGAAACCCCCCCCCCCCGTGCAAATGTTAAATAATTGACTTAATTTTTTAATTTATAACTCGTTGATATTGCAAGTGTTATCAACAAGTGGACAATCAATAACAATTATAACTCAACGTACTTAAATGCCTATATCACACATTAAATTAGTTGAAAAAAAAAAACAAAAATCCGTTCTAAGGTAGTTAATAATTTCGCAATTTTCTTTCTTTATTCGAAAATTCGTATTTGAATTTATTTCAGTACGCTTTTTTTTTCTTGCGCAACTTCGTTCCTATGAATTCCATTCATTGTATCGATAATGTAACCGTGCCGGTATACGAATATTTCTACACGAATGTTTTGAACGAGTTTTATTTACATTAACGAGATCGATTGAAACGAATTGTTCGGTGTATATTAATAACGCGCGTTGTGTACTACTGTGCCAATTTTCAATTATCGATAAATTTGTATTGATTCGAACACGTTATTAATCATTAATAGATTAAGAGCGTCGTTACCAAATGAATAAAAATCGTCTTCATAATAATGAAATAACAATAACAAACGGCATCGTTAATTTCGTCGAACCAATTGAAAATATATTATTTTACAAAGGAAAGACACTTATTTGTACGTAACAGACCGCACGCGCAGTTGGCGAAAATGACTGTTTAACGCGCAAAGCACATATTTGTTACCTACCTACTCGAATTACAATAAACGTTTTTTTAATGATATACACACGCAGTTGTCCGTGGAAATATTTTTTTAACTATAATTAAGTTATATAAATTCAATTCGACAAAACGATTAAATCGAAAAATTGTATTGTTTTTTTTTTTAACGCTTCCGTCTGAACGATTTAAGTTACGCTACAATTAATGCTAATTTAAAATTTAAGTATTTTTATATTAAAAATAACGGCACAGGACTTGGGACAAATGTGACTCGTACATTTTTTAAATTCAAATAATTGTAGTAACACCTATGAATGTTTAATATTTGTTCACTAGTTTTTATTACGCCGGGGCTCGTTGTCACATAAATAATATTTCTTTTACCTCAGTACAATAAGTAAAGAGAAAAAAAAACCCATTACACATAAATAAAAACAAAATAATTATTAAACATATCATAGTATAAGTATACTTTAATAGTTTGAAATTCTTTTAACTATTTGTTATTTCTCATGGGACTACACAATAGGATAAATAATGGCATTGGTAAAAAAACACATATATCGAATAGTAGAAAACAAATTATTGTTTTATTTTCAAAATACTACTATTATAATTATCCTCTGTTTGAAATGTTGCATTTGTCCTTCCCTTCAAACAATATTTTTTCTAAAAAATATAAAAACAAATAAACAAATCGTTAAAATTCTCATAATACGATCATATTTTAACATAAATAAATAACGAAACATAGTTCTTAATTTTTTTAAAAAAAAAAAAGTAAAATTATGATTTTATTTATAATCAAACGACATATTTTATTTTTATTTTTAACTGATAAATTATAATATACATTGTAATATTTTGATCAGATCACAATATTAATATGAGGATATTCGTACATTTACAGTGGAACAATTGTCGTTCAGTTGTTTAATTAATCGTGGAGCTGAATAACGTACGTCTCGTGTCCTTTAGTTAATGAATTTTTTTACATGACAAAATGTGTTTTGCACATGTCATCAATAATAATAATAATATAATTTGTGAATTTATTACATATCGTTTTCATCTTTTATTAAATATACAGTTGAATTAACATAAATTACTGTATTTAATTAACCCGTAATATTATGTTTAAATTATTTCATATACGTTCTAAGTTAAAATGATTTAAGTAGTATATTAAATTTACCGAAAAACTTGGTAAATTTTAAATCGCAATTTTAGTAACAGTTACATTTTTGCGATAACTCCATTTATTTACTATCGAAATTTAATATTTTTCCATTCAAACGAGTTAAAATCTGAATTAAGAAAAAAAGAAAAAAAATGATAACTTTGTTCCTATTGATGGCGAATCAAAAATATATTCCATCCCGCGTAAAAATGGAAAGTAATCACGAATTACGTATTCTTCTTTCTAACGCCTACTCGAACTCGTTTTGAGCAATTTATAACTTTATACAAAAACGTAACACTTATATAAACGAAACGAGTGAATTGTATTATACGCGTATAAGAAATATGTTAAATGAATCTCCCGCCATACCGTCAGATTGTTTGAAATGTCCGACTGTATAGTCTGATTGAGGGACGCGCGTCTACAAACAGATTTTTACGGCCCTTTATTCATCCTAACTCGCGATCGAATTATATTAAAAATTAAACGATAATATTATTTAGAATTTTTTTTTTTTTTCATCGCAATTAATCGATCTTAATTTTGCCAACAACAGTTTGATCTGATTTCGTTTTATCTTATCGAAACGTGTGTGTGTTTTTTTTTTTTTTTATTATTATTTTCAAACTGAGAATTCGCACAATTTTTACGTTTAAAACGACGATTGTGCATTCATAATAATTTTACGAACTATATGTTAGCTTTTCGGTATTGTGACGGTTTTAACGTCGTAACGTAAAAGTTTAATTCAATAAATTTAGTTTAGTGACACGGCAGCGCGTTTAAATTCCTCTCGATTCGCTTCAATTCTTATGATACGTGAGTGTATGCGAGTTATAAGTTTGAAAATAAGAATTTAACGGTGCGAATCCAATTACCGCGCAGAGAATATACTCACGATAATATTATATAAAAGAACTGTAAGTAATATAATAGCGAATATAATAACTTATCTCGTTTACTGCAACAGTTACGCGTTCACGACGTGACGTAAAGGTTACGATTATGTCGAAACCACGTGTAATAATATTATATTATTATCTAGAAAAAAATACGCTTACATTTATGATTTCGAATTCTTTGCACGTTTGACAACGGATTTTGTCAAATACGTATGTCCACCAACACCCCACATCACACAAGCACGCGCACAGGTTTTCACGACGTTTTACCACCACACTAGTACACGAGTGAATTTATGTACTATTACCACGCAAATCGTTTATTATACACACAAAAAAAAAAAAACCAATAGTCGTTCAGAAAACGCAGACAAATTATTATGAATATCCCATAACTCCTGTGAGTAGGTAACCTACACATAATATGTTTTATGCAATATATTTTACGTTTACTTTTTCTGTAAAAAACATATTACACAATACATGGTATTTACGTCCGGACACGGTATACAATAATAATTTATTATAACTTTAAGAAAAAACATTTTCATGACGAAAATCGTTTTGCGCATTGAATCGTTAGCCCCGCCGGATAAAAATAAACGGCTTTTTTTTTGTTCTCCGACTCAAACAAATCGTCGAATTTTACCCGTACTAATGATTTCCGTATTGGTTTAACGCCGTGAGAATTCTCATTCGTAAATATTATATTCTTTAATATTGGTCACCACACACGCGACGTAATGGCAGCAGCGGTTGAACCTTGGGCCGTCGTCGAAGTGTTCGCCGATATTCGTGCGGACAATATCGAAAAATAAACCTGCTCGATTCAGTCGGGACATCAGTATAGGTGCGTTAACGTTTTTTTCGTTTTTTTTTTGTAAAAGAAACCGACGACGCACGAAAAATATTCCATAATAAACTCGAACGTCACCGCGTTACGCGTGTACAAGATTTGTTGTTGTTATTAGCGATTAGCAATACGTATTAATTCTCTCTCGGATACCAATTAATTATCGACGACTCGTTTGATTACGTGTAGTAATAATCGTCGATGCGATGTCATTGTAATTCGCGTATTCCTCGCTAACACTGTACTTTTTTCAAACTTCCTCGTGCGCAACGACTCCGTGTGCCCGTTTCAAGGTTATACGCGAAACAAAAAAAAAATAATAATAATAATAACGAACGCCGTAAATAAAAACAGAAATGTACTCGATTGTGGACGCAATCGTCATTTTACACTCGTTCCGCTAACGTTCCGCGGCTAATGAATAATAAATCGTTTGAGAAAATCTATTCGTACACTTTTGGACCAGTTCATTTTCGGTTACCGCGCGCGCGCGCGCGTTGTTCGGACGGGGTGTGGGGATATATTAAATGCGCGGTATAAACCGACGGGTTGTTCGTTAATACGTGTTTCGTCGATTATTTTTCGGTGGTTTTCGACAGGTGACGAAGAAGATTCGCCGACGAGTAGACTCAAAGGCAATGAACTCAATACCGATCCAGAAATTGGCCGTTCGAGATCGTAAGTGTAGTTGTGTCTGTACACTTAATATAAAATATAATTTTTATTTTTTTCATAATATGCGCAAATAACGATGCGCGTATTATATGATACGAAAATATCGATAATAATTAATTATTATTCTCGTAACAGTTGAAATATTCGAAACGTCGACTCAACTCGTTAATGCGTCTGGACAAGACTGGCCGTTAATGTCAAACGTGTTTTTTAACTCGTTAAAATTGAGACGACCAATTTTTTTTCTCCAAATACTTAAAAGTTAAAGATCGTTAAAACTTCAAATAAATCAATTAGTATGCAAAAACGATTAATTTTTTTTTTTATTATTATTAAATATCCATTTTGATTCGGTTTATCGCATGGTATTGATTAACGAGCAACACAGAAATGTATCAAATACTCGCTCGCGAATACGCGTGAACATATTGAAATAACCTAACTACGTGTTGATTGGTAAAAAACTTCGTCGGGGCAATGAAGAAATTCAAAAATAAACCGGTCGTTATGAAAAATTAACGAATGAATAAATAAATATGACGTTAAGTCGACGTAGTTAATGCGATCGTAAACCGAACCAAAAAGGTGAAATTTAAAATTTTTATCGACTGATCGAATGTCGCCCCCCCCCCCAGTCATTTGCCAAATCGCCTAAACGGAATTTATCGATATTCTTGTAACTGTAGCGTTAGGTGCAGTTGTGTCTGCAAATATAATCGCGTTATAGTCATATAGTTAATGATCAACGAATCGTAACTATTGTTTATAAACGCTCTGTGCGCATAGTAAAACTTTGCCTTGAAATGGCAACATCATTACGGGGAAATTGATTTGTGTCAAGGCGTCGTCGTCGGGGAAACGACGCATCTGCAACAGTGTGTACCCCCGACGAAATAGAAATATAAACGACGAGAACACACTTCCTAGGACGTTTTTTTTTTCTTAAACCGATCTGATACGAATAACAGGTTCAAAAACAAAACGGAAAGCCGAAGATCATACTACATAGTTTTAACATTACTAATATTCATATTTGCAGTGCTCGTATTAGCTGTTGTCGGATTATCGTACGCCAGTGAGTATTTGAATTTCATATTATTTATATATATATGCGCATTAAAAATATTTTTTAAACGGGTGTATAACGCGAATGGTTGTTTTTATTCGTCAGACGTTACAAGAACGACGGCGAAACAAGATGGAAAGACGTGTACGACGGAAGACTGTTTGAGATCCGGTTGGTTTATAGTAAAAAACTAAACTCGTATATCAGTTTTTATACGTACTCGACCAGTAGCGCAATCGGGGAAGAGTTTTAAAAACTTCCCAGGAATTTTTTTTAATTATCAACGAAGGGCGAATTTTTCTTTCATTTAACAGTGAAAATTGCAGAGTGAGACAGAAATTCGTTTTACATAATGCAAAAGTGAACATATTTTTAAGTTTACGTGTTTCGAATTTTTTTTTTTTTACTTAAGAAGAATATTTTTATTATATTAACGCGTATAGTACAATGCATGTTCTGTCTAATTTCCCCCCCCCCCCCCGTGACATTTTAATTATAATAATTATTTCGTTACGAATTTTCTTCTTTAAAATGCCGAGAGAAAATTAAACATCGTTATCGACGCGAATGCGATCGATCATTTATTTCCGAATTCGGCGAACAAATATTTTCTTAAACGACGGAAGGATTTTGTTTCGTAAATCACGCGCGATGGAAAAATCTCGCGTGAAAAACCATTTTCTTGTATTGTGCGACATTTAAAAAGAGACAAACGGTCAGGTGTGTTTAAAACGATATTGCGATAAAAATGAATCGCCGCAAAAGTTATTAGCGCAGTCGCAGACTATATATAAAAAAAAAAATAACCTTTGATCTATTTTGTAAAGTTTCATAACTTTTTTAAAGTGTCAGTCTCTCAGAAATAATATTCTGGTTCTTGAAAATTTCGCTATAAACTATTAAAATCTAAATTCGACCTGAACAGTTAATGTGTTTTCACTATGCCGTATCCGTTAGAATGTTAGACAACAAAATCACTCCCGGTTACGCCGCCGTCTTCTCGGCAAGGCTCATATCGTATTTACCGAATACGAAAAGCGAGCAGTGACTGTTCTATCGAAATGGCAACAAGTTAAACCGCACGAGTCGAATCACAAACAGTGCAGAGTACTCGATGACTATGGTTGTAAAATATTTAAAAAAAGACTTCTCGACTCCTCGGAACACAGTTCTTTAAAATCCTTGAACATTAAAGCCTTAGACTGGTACGCTTAACGTTCCAAACAAAAATCTATTATCGGATTGTCGTTTTTGAATGTTGGACGTTGGTGGACCCCTTGACCTACTAGGAAACGATACAGCCGATTTCTCTCTCTCTCTCTCTCTCTCTAAATACCTTGTATGACCGGGGAATCCGTTCCGAAATCTTTATATATATATATATATATTCGCGCTACTGGACTCGAAGACGGATAAATTTCGATCACGCGGACGCGCGCAATATTTCAATACGTTTCGTGTTCAACAGCCACGTCTTTCGTCGAATCGATGAACAGATCTGCGGATCCGTGCGAAGATTTTTATCAATTCGCGTGCGGAAATTTCGGTAATGTGCACAGAATACCGAAAACGGCTCTTTCGAACGACCGATTTGCCGAAGTGCACGCACTGATGTCAACGTTTATCAGAGGTTAGGCTTTCAACGCAATACGCGTATTATTCGAATCGTTCATTTACGCCTCTCTCCATCCCCCTCCCCCCCGTTATGTTTCGTTTTCTTTCAGATTTTATGGAAAAAGACGACATTGACACCGAACCGTATTCGGTGTCGCAATCCAGACTATTGTACCGTTCGTGCATGGCAACCGGTAAATTGTATAACGCACAACAATATTACTTCGTTATGCGCGCACGATTGAATTGATTGATTTACGTACGTTTAGACGAAATGGACGCGGTCGGGCTCAAACCGTTGTTTGACATTTTGGATACAGTCGGACTGCCGTATATAGGGATAGCTACTAAGAGCCCGTATAAGCCAAAAAATACGAGTTTATCGTCGATTTTGGCCGGTCTCAAGAAATATCTCAACTTGAATTATTTGTTTATGTCCAGCGTAGAAGCGGATCCTAAAAATTCGACGAATAATCGAATTTATCTGGGTAAACCGAGAGACGCGAATGTGTTCCCGGCGTAAGAATTGTATTAACGTTTATTTTTCTTTTTGCCGACAAAAAAAAAAAACTCTCGTGTTTTTTACGTACGAAATATTTTGTTTTATAGACATAAAATGACGGAAAAAATGCGAAAAATGAGTGCGAGGAAAATACGCGAGACATTGGCGTCCGAAGAAAAAGTGGATAGTGAAAACAATAACGAAGAAAACGAAGAAGGCGTGGATTATCTCAAATCGTACGGGAAATATTTTAAAGGCGTTTGGACGGAGATGTTGAAATCCCAATCGGAAAATTATTCCAGTTTTATGTTACACGAATTGGGAAATAAAGTGGCACATCTACTGACGTTCAGTAACGAATATTCAATAGTAACGACTGTTATAACATCATAATATTACATTTACTTTGATTGTCGTTATTACGTTTGAACGAAAACGACAACGAAGTAAAAAATTGTATAACGTTTCAGATCAAAGAAAAGGTGTACGACACAGACGAAGAACTTCCGTCGGTTATGTCCGTCGATGAATTACAAAAGTATACGGATAATATTACACAGAACGTAACAAAAATGCACGAATCGATCGTAAGTGATCACATAATATTACGTGTAGTCTTTCGTCTTACACGCGAATACTCGACTTCGGGCCGTGTAAATTATAACATTCGTTTACGCGTTGGTCCGGAAAATGAAAGGAAACTTAGTTTTTTCAGTTAGTTTGTTTTTAATTCAACCCGATTTTCGACATCGTATCGTGTTCTGAAGTCGGAACGCGAATTTGGATTTTCTTTTGATAGTTAGAAAAAAACCGCAACAAACCGGTAACATTTTTAACACGTTTTTCGATTAAAAATTGATACGTGACAATTATTTCGGCTGTTTTGATAAAATATTCAAAATAATCATAACGACCTAGATACCCGTTTTTCCAATACAACGATTTTAAAACGTTCACGTCTTAATTTTAACCGAATTATACACTAATCAAAAAAAAAAAATTCGATTTTTCGGGGGTACGATTAATACATGTATTGTAAATACACTTAACGTGTGTTAGATCGATTGGAAACAATATCTTACGATTTTGTTTATGGACGTGGAAAACGTGACGCTGGATTTCGAAACCGATTTGATACAAATCAATAATATCGAATATTTTGAAGCGTTGTTCAAATTACTGATGAAAACACGTAAAATCTATGTCAGTAAGTAACGTATTTCTCTTATAATAACGGAGCCGGATTAATGATATAAGTGGCCACGGGTTGATTCAATCTGAGGGCCCTAATTTTACAAAATAAAATTTCTTACACATATGTATAATGTATATTTACATCTAATGATGCGACAAAAAAATTTTTAGCTAAAAGACTTTAAATCAATTGAAAACGTATTGAAATGTGTACTTGTTATTATTATTATTAATATTTGAAGTAAATAACTAGTTTTTGATGTTGTAGTTATTCATTAAACTTTTAAAAATTATGCCATAATTTTTTTTAAAAAAATGAAAGTCTCAAATTTTTTTTTGGACCCCTGTTCGTTAGGGAGCCCTGTGCTATAGCCATCTTAGCCCCTACCCCCTTAATCCGATTCTGTATAAAAATACCTCGTATTCGCCGTAATATTCGTTGACATCCGTTCGATGAGTTCGTGCGCGTAGAGTATATTATTACTACGCATAACGCGTTATTTCAGTTAACAATATATGGTGGGAAGTGGTCACTACCCTTTTGCCGTACACCACCAATCAGATGCGATTCATTCAAGACAGATTCTATTACGAGACCACGGGGCTAGAGAACAATCCATCTCGGTCGTTATATTGCGCGAACGCCGTGAACACGATGATGGGAATGGCCGTGTCGCATTTATTAGTCGATTTGGAGCCGATAGATCGGAATAAAAAAATGGTGAGTTTTTATGAAAATAAAATTTAAAAAAAAAATATATATATATAAAATAGATTTTTCGTTTCTTTTTCTTCTTTTTTTTTCTCGCAGGTGGTCGAAATGATGGAGAATATCCATTGGGCGTTCGAAAAAATAGTCAAAGAATTGAAATGGATGGACGAAACGACGAAAAACCGGACGTTGTACAAGGCGCAACAGATGAAGACATTCGTCGGTTTCCCCGAACTCATCAACGACCCCGCACAACTCGACGATTACTACTCGGATGTACGTTTAATAACATTTCAAACAACAAACGGTTTTGTTCATGGTGTTTTAATACATTTTCTCGCATTTGCCTACAGCTCGAAATCGTGGAAAACGATTATTTTGGCAATGTCTTGCGGTATGTACAACTGGACGTGAACAACACGTTGGTACAGCTACGGCTTTTGAACGATTACACCATCAACTCGTAAGCGAATCGAAATGTTTCCTCCGGGCATGAAAGCCCCGTGAAACGTAAAGACGTCCGAAACAGAATTCAAAAATAACTAACAGTTTTAGTTAACCCGTTAGAATAAAAAATTAACCAAATTTTTATTCAACGGGTTAAAAATTAAAAGAACCTTGGACGGGATAATTTTTACGACGCTCAAAACACGAAAATATTCATTTGTTAATAAGGGTTCCACTTTTTTTTTTTTTTTAAGTATCAAATGTAATTTCAAGAGGATCAAAAAAAAAGCGTTCTGTTTCGGACAGGTTTCACGTCGAATGTACAATCTCAATAACACTAAATTATTATTATTATTCATTTCAGATGGGCATCGGATCCGTTACAAGTGAATGCGTACAACTGGATCCAGGCGAATGCAATAAGTACGCGTAATATAAAACATTGTTTCGTCGTTATAATTACTTATTCGTCATACTCAATACACATTAATGTACCGTTTTTAGCCGTTCCAGCTGGAATATTACAATTTCCTTTCTTTGGTCACGATTTACAGTGAGTGTGTGTGTGTGTAAATTCGATTATATTATTTATTATGAATATTTCCATAGGATTTTAATCGTTTTCTTTTTTCTCACTCATTTCTTTAGAGTGCTCAATTACGGATTTCTCGGGTCGATTCTCGGACACGAGCTGACACACGGATTTGACAACACGGGCCGGAAATTCGATCACAACGGGAACGAAAATATGTGGTGGACAAATCAGACTATAGAGGAATATGAAAAACGGACCGATTGCTTTATTCAACATTACGAGTCTTATGTAGTGCCGGGAATCGAGGAAAAAGTAACTAATTTAATATAACTACTTAAATGAATTATTATTTTATAAAACGACAACGTACTGCATATGATGTGCTGCGAGCTAAGTTGAGTAATTTTTTTAACTCGTAAAATTAAGTTTATAGTTATTAATATTTTTAACTTCAAAAGATAAAAAATTTTAACATAAAATATAAACTTGACTTATTTAAAAGTCAACTAATAGTCCCGTCTACGATTAACACATTTACAAGATGTTTCGTAGGATTTAGAACTTTTATATATATATAATTGTAAAAATCATTTTCAAATTCGATATAATCAAAATCTTAATTTTAGCAACACTTATTTCGTTAATGTTATAGTATAACTTCTATAGTAAGTAAGTTTTTTTTTAAAGCTTTCGAGAATTGTCTAAGCCATTTAATAACATCGATTATTACAAATTTAAATGAAACGTTTAATTAAATTAAAAATATATATATCATTTTTTTAAAGATATTTAAAAGCGCATTTCATAATATCGTCAACGTATTTTTTTTTTTTTTTTTTTTGGAAAACGTGACGTTTCGGACACGGTTTAGTGTCCATTTTCAGTATCGGATGTCCTCCGTTGAAGAAAATAGCACACAGGAATTTCATAATCGTTTGAAATTAATGCATCAAACGTTTAATGATTTTCGTATGAAACTAAAAAAAAAAAAACCTTTATTTTTTTATTTTTAGATCAGTGGTAAATTAACGTTGGACGAAAATATCGCAGACAACGGTGGGTTGAGGGAAGCACTGTTGGCTTACAAAAAGTTTGTAAGCGATCACGGCGAGGAGCCTAAACTACCCGGATTAGAAGAGTTCAATAACGAGCAAATGTATTTTTTAGCCTTTGCAAATGTAAGTGGGAATCGCGTTTTTTTATCGTCTGATTTCTAATACCGTAGGGGTAACACAAACGTGGAAAATAAAAGTAATGTGTTTTATATATTTGTTTAGAACTGGTGTGAAGCGACTACGTACGAATCGCTGTCGAGCAGCCTGTTGGATGAGCACAGTCCAAATTACATACGAGTAGTCGCTGCATTGACCAATTCCGAAGAATTTAGCGAGGTATGGAAGTGTGGAAAAAGCACGAGAATGAATCCTAAAAACGAAAAGTGCGAAATCTGGTAATTCGACGCCAAAATAAATTATGTATTAATTTTTTTTAATAAATAGTATATTAATCAGTTTTACTCCAAATGCCACATGTATAGTCAATTAATTACCATAATCTGCACGTTTACGGTGTATATTATATGATTAGGATACTATTATTTGTTACCATATAATGTGATATATCGTACGTATTGACAATATTAACGTTTCTTTAAGTCATTTTATATTTTAACATAATTCATAAACCGCTTAATTTTAGGAAATACCTTAACATTATACCTGTTATTATGTACTAATTTATTTGTTATATACAAACTTATATATATATATATATTGTGATAACTAATAATATATTATACTAATTGTGCCTTATACCAACTATACAATCTTATATTATAACAAAATGTGCTTAATCGTTGTAAACGCTTTAATTTATAGTCTCATCGTTATTCTATATATGTATGTATTTAATGTACAAAATTTGAATTACGTCACGGATTTAAAATTACTTGTACCTGGGAACATATAAATTGAAAATATAATAAAAATATATTATTTAATACATTGTAAATTATATAGTTCGTATAGAAAATATCTATTATAAATATTAGTTGTTTTAATAGGTTTTTTTCATTTCTGATCAATGCAAACTCACGTTTTGTACTATTTGAACTATATTATTTTTTTTTCTACCTAAACCGACCATAACAAAATTCGTGTTCAAATAGTAAAACGTTAAAGCACTTGATAATAATATGGTTTTAATTTCGTTGATAAAAAAAAAAAATGTATCTTGTACCTATATTAAATTATACACTGTATATACTGTGTCTAACATATTGCCTTCCATTCATTCCTACTTATTAATCTATAAAATATCGAAATAATATAATTTTTCTTTTTTGCCTACAAATTAAGTGCGGTTAACAATTCGTCCACATTTTTCACCCTCGTCGTGTGAAATAATATTTCTAAGAAATCTAAAATATCAACTTTCTGTTTATTAATTATACACAGTGGCGTAGCCAAAATTATGCAATGGAGGGGGGATTTAAGTATAAATGAAACTATAGGAATTTACATTTTTTGTTAGGTTTGTTGTTCAATGTTCATATTGTTAATGAACCATGCAAGAACCCACTTCAGTAAAAACGTAAAAAAAGCAATGGGGGGGGGGGTTAAACACCCAAAACCAATCTGGCTACACCACTGTACACACGGTGTTGCCGTGGTCAGAGGCGAACAATGTTGTTCGCGTTTGCCGTCGTGTGTGTGTGTGTGGTAACTGCTAATTGATAAGCGGTAACTGGTAAGTGATGTGTGTGTGTGGTGTTGAAACAATTAACTTGTAAGTGGTAAGTAATACGTGGTGTGGTAACTCGTAACTAGAAAGTAGTAAGTGGTGTGTGTGGTGTGGTAACTGGTAAGTGGTGAGCGGTATGTGGCGTGTGTGTCGCACATAAACACACAGTGTTTTTGCTTTGGGAAGAAGCTGATAACGTTGTTCACCTCTAACCGCGGTAAACACATCGTGTGTGTATATCACACATATACACACGATTTATGCAATATATATATATGTGTGTGTGTGTGTATATGTGTTGGAATATCTACGGGATAAAAACGGCGATTTATCCATTGCCGCACAAAATACATAACCCAATACAGTATACAAAAATAATACCGCACAGATTTCAAAAAAAAAAAATCAATAAAATTAAAATATAAAAATATATTAATGTATGTATTATTAAAAATTATGAAATTCGATAATTGATAAAAAAAAAATGAGTGAAATAATAATAATTTATGAATACTGTACTCATATATTGGTTTAAAATTTAAAACTGTTTTAACATATTCCGTTATAGTCAGTTCGTTTAATAATAATAATAATAATAATAATAATAAAAATTTTAAATTACTACCAACATTTTAATGTAAATAGTTTTCATACGTGTACAACTTGAGAGAATAGACGGATATGATGGATGCGTATAAAATTCAAACTGTAGTCGGACTGTGGTAACATTAGCACCGTTTGTCATTCTTTTCGTACTTATTAGAGAATGTGTCAGATATATCGATAAGCGACGATAACCTCGTAAAAAACACGGTTCGATATTCAATTTGCGTATACTTTATTAATCACATTCGTATTTGCCAGTAATGGATTATTAAATATAGCTTAGAAAGTCCCCGATAAATATCGGAAGTGTATGTACGGGCCGTGTTTTAAGTATTTTAAAAATCCGTATGCGATTTAATCCAGTGCGTTTATTTTTTTATTTTCGAAGGTAATGAAATAAAAAAAAATTCGATGATAACTTACGGTGCACGGCAATGGAATTTCGTTATAAATAAAACCATATTATAATGTTATCGGAAATTCGAATGTATTCGATATACAATCTCCTCCTAGTAATAAAATATTATTATTATTATATATTGTTAAAATAATAAAAATATTGTTATCGTGTATATTTTAACACGCGAAACGTCAAAATTGTGTTCTAACACACTGCGGCGGGGAGAACAAACTGTAGACACCAATGATTGTTTACCATATTATTATAGCTACATCATAATCATTGTTTGGTAGGTTAAACCAGTTTTATCGCCTTTTTTAAATTTTATATATATATATATATATATATATATATATATATGTAATATTTCAATAATATATTATTATTATTATTATTATCATATTATAAACAACACATTTACACAAAACACGAACGCATCATTTTATCTCGGTTCGTTTTTTTTTTTCATTCGTTTCTATCGATTAGATTAGTCGCCTTTCGTTCGGATTTGCTGGTAGAATATAACGAACTATAGCGTATAAATTATTTCCATAAGTATCTCTTATTGCACACGTAATGCGCAAGATACAATGTTATAATATTCGTATTTATATAATAATAATATTATAATATTCGTACATTTTATTACATTAGTTTAATTTTTATAAATTATTTCGAAATAGAGAACTTTTCCGGGAAAAAATACCTCGTATACGAGTATAATACGTTTTATTTATTTTTATTTTCAAGTGCGGTTTTATTTTTATAATACTACAATGTTAAATTCGTGTTTTGGATGTTGTCCACTACAGCATGGCGTCAGCGGAATAGCCATTGTGAACATAGTAAGTTTTATTTTTTAAAAATTTGTATAGCCAAATATTTCTATCACATATCCATTCAATAATAATAATAATAATTCGTTATACACTTATAAAATACGTCGAGAATTTTTTTTTTTTAACGGAACGTTTCATTTATATCCACGTTTTAATTTCTTAAATAAATACATATGCTCATATAGTAATTTTCCTTTATCGTACTATAAAAAAAAAACAACAATTTGCGTTTTTATTTCACGTATTTTAGACAATACAATAACAATAATTATTATTGTAATTTTATATTATTAGTAAAACTAATAATATAAATGGGGGAGGGGAAACCTTAATAACAGTGAAAATTTTCGTTTTGCTCAAAATCATTTTTATTATTCAAAGATTTTTGTTCATTACTTAAAATTTTCATGGGCACAAAATTATTATCCACAAACAATTCATTTCAAACCTTTGATTTAACATGATTTCTTAACTATTTGATACATTTTTTTTTCTACTTTAATGTATTGTGCGTCCAAAATGTTTTGTAATTTCAAGGTCAAAACCAATATTGTACAATTGCTTTTATTATTTGGAAAAAAAATAAGAACAAGTTAATGCGATATTGCCGTAAGCCTCTTTTCAGAAATAAACGAATACATCAATAAATGTGCACAATACGAAAATGTCAATCGTTCTCATTACACCGAGCCGCTCTAGAATAATATCAATTAAATGAATCCAAACAAACATTTCGCGCACTGTTTAAAAACTAACCGTCTGCGTGTAACCTAATTATAAACCGTTGCATTCGCCAACATTTTTCTACAAATTGTATTCATAAAACGGCTATTTGGATTAAAAAAAAAAAAAAAAAGAAGAAATTAGAACACGATTTTTCATTTTCTGCTTCGATGACTATCGTATGTATATTTATTTTATGACTAAAATGAAATTAAAAATATATATTTAATATAATATAAAAGTATATATAAAAAAAAAACTTAAAAATATCGAATATAACAGAATTTATTGCATTTGTCAGACGTCCGTGACACATCTGTTTAAATGTATATAAATATAGCTCTCTCTCTCGATTAAACTATGGTTTACTGATATTAAATACACATGTTTACGACATAATAAAATAACTAATATAATCTTTGCACCCGAAACAAACATTCCCAACACTACGCGTATACAATATGAGTGTATTGAAGAAATCATTTACAAATCTCTTTTGCTTATTCTTTGCATAATTAAATGTACTCGTATTATTTGCCTTATCTTATTATATTAAATAAATCTGTCGACAAAACTCGCGTCTGAATATTGTAATATTATTGACAGTAAACAGTTTTGTAAATTATATTCATACAGTGATAAATATGTATTTATACGAATTTATTTATGATTTTATTGATTTTTTTGTTTTTTTTATTAATTTTGCTACGATGGGTATGACTGTATAATACGAGTGAAGTTTTTTAAAAAAAAAAAAAATCAAAATTTTGGATTTAGCTGCTATAATTTAATCGTGAACAGTGGTCACAAAAGAATCGAGAAGTTTAATACCAATAGTAGGATAAATAAATTCAGTTGGTAAAAAATCATAAAAAAAAAAAAAATGTAAACTATGGCTATATTTAAATACGAATTATATTCGAAATATATTTATGCCGAAATATAGACGAGATTGCGCGTTACAACGAGTGAAAAGTCTAAACCAATTTATAATACGTCGTATTTTTAACCTAAAGTATTAATTATTTTTCTAATAATAAATCGATCTGAAATTAAATCAAATTAACAACTATATAGACAACGTCGAATACCGTTGTATTAATATAGTGTTTGAATAACAAACATGAATAGAGCCTGTTATTTATTCATTTATTGATTCGAAAACTTTTACCGTAACCTCGATGTCAAGTAAGAAAAACTACACGAGTAAAGTTAATTTTTACGAGTCAAAAATAATTCATTTAACCCGACCGCCCTTGAGCATACGTTAAATTATTATTTCCACACGCGAATGAATAACCGCCGTAATGTTTTTTTTGAACGTATTTTCGTCGGAAAAAAAACCTTATTCGTCGCTTACGAGCGTCGAACATGCCGTGTAAAATTAACCGCGTATTACTAAACCGTATTTTACTTTTACCCGTGCGGTATGACAATGTAAAATAAATTTTTATTATATACGACATAGTAACGACCGCTTTTACATTGTATCGGTTTTAGATTTTGAATATTATAGAAATTATAAAACACGGTACGCACCGTTATGAACACTACGGCAAAGTACTTAGCACGCTAAAACCGATGTATAGACCGAACAGCACATTCGCTACGACGTACGACAACGCGACAGCTGACGGCAGTGAATCTCCCGACGATACCGACAGTTGGTTAGAGTACGAAGAAATACCCGTCATGAGCGGTAAGGAGCGCCAGTGTTGTTGGATTATTTTCATTTTGTGTACCTAACTATACACCTGTATCCCGGAGGTGAAGGACACCATGTCCATTTTTAATGAAATTTAATCAACTTCATGTCCTTGTTGTACGTTTTACGCTCTATATAAATGTATAGGAACATTATGTCCAGTTATCAAAAGTAACGGAAATAAAATCTATGTTTATTTCCTTTAGAGCGTAAAGTGTACAACAAAAACATGAAGCAAACTGAATTTCATCAAAAATGGACACATGGTGTCCTTTACCTCCAGGCACTGATATTATGTCTATAAATGTTACTTTCTATAATATTCGTGTGACCGTATAGTTACAAAATGCGTGTTAGCTAACGCGTCAATGGACGAGATATATGCTTTTATCTTTTACAAGTATCGATGTGAAAATATCGGTACAAAAATGAAATTTGATAAAAATAAATAACTGTATTAGCACCATCAGATACAACACTATTTTGAAAATATTTCAAACCCATTTCCTGTCACCTTACGTTTTTAATTTGTTGTATGTTATTGAGAACTTAAGTCTTATTTCAGTCTCATCGCATTACTTACCGTCCCGTTAAACTTAGCGCTCGTCTTCTTAAACTTAAGCGCTTTCAGAATTTACTATAAATGTCTGAAAAATATATGTTAATGACTAATTGTTTCCAAACAAAATAATCAAACGGACATTAAAACTTCAAAAAAAAAAAAAAAAAAACAAATAAATTAATTCCATCGTATTTCATGGACTTGAATAATGACGTTTAATGAACCTTTAATTCGATTTAAAAATTGCAGATCATCTAAATTCTAACAAGTTCAATGGAAATCATTAATTCGCCCCACAGCATTGATAACGATAGTGCTGGTATATCAATTCGAATAAACGGCACATGTTTTCAATGAAATCATAAAATAATACACACGGGTTTTAACAATTACAGGAATATTCATGGACTACATACTCATGACCACAATCGGTTGGATCGTCTTGGAATTAATCTCAAATATCGGCCTCAAACAATCTACCTTCAAAGTAAATTTTTTTTAAATTAATTTATTAAAATGATATACACTTGGGGATGATTTCATTTTTGAACTTCGCTTATTTTATACATTTCAGCACGCCCCTCACAAAATCTATGTTTGGCTAGTGGTCTATTATGCGAATCTACTGTTTATGGTGTTGCACATGATTTATTATATGTTGATAATCATACGATACCCAAACATGGTACACGAACTATTACACAAGTTTCACAAATATCATTTCGGACATTATATCACTGTACGTATATTATATATAATATGTTTTTCGGTTTCGATTTTCAATTTCTGTTCTTTAAATGTTTACTATTCCGATACCGGTTTAGATTACTGTTTCCATAACGATTTTAACCAGTTTCAATATTGTTTTCGTAATAATATTCGGCAAAAAAAAATTAATTTTAAAATGAAAAGTAACTTATTAGTTTAATCGACTTAAATATAACTTAAATATTACTCGAATTTATTAATAATTAATTATTATTAAAAAAAAAAATAATAATAAATTTTCCTTATAAATTTAAAAATGTTATAAAAATACTTCATAATTCAGTAAAATTTAACCTATTTGAATTTAATAAAATATATTAATACAACTCTGCAATATATAACATAATAATTTTTATATTGTATTTTCTTATAAATAATAATAACAATAATAATAATTGTGGAGTTTTTATTCGAAAAGTTTGATAATACACACACATTGAAATATATAAAAAGAAAAAGTGAATTTACGTATTGAAACTAAAAACAACCGATAAAACCTAAATATACCATTTCCATTTCAAATCCGATACTTTTCGGTTCAGACACCATTATTTGCGGTGAATATATTTAAATTGTTTATGCGTTTAACACGGTCCAAATGATGTGAAACAAACAAATTCGAAATTATATACTAAAATATTTATTGAATATTATTTGTTATGTTATAGAAATGTATGTATATAGCGATTGTCGGCCTGGAAATCATTATCGTCCACTCTCATTACATCAAAGAAAAGAACGCGATGCTCAACGATTACGTGCAGCTGAAATGGAAATACGTGTCGAAAGGAAGAGTCATGTCCAAAGGCGTCGATTATCCAACTACGTCGACATTCAAAGAAGAAATGTCTGGTCAAACACAAGACGGATCTAGAATACCGCCTTATATAACCAAAATTATACAAAATTAATCGTGAATTCGTTTAAAATAAAAATCCGTTATACATACATAATAACAATATTATCCTCCGCGTGAATCACGTGTATAATTCTTAAATATGTAACCCCTAAGTAAATTTTTGTAAATTTTCAAAACTTATATTGATAATAAATAACATTCATCCTATTTGTTCGGATTGTATTGACGATAAATATATAAATAGAATATACGTTTATAACACGACATTATTATGTTTAATATTATGTGCGTTTATAACAAAACATACGAGTATCTGAACGTGTGTCCATCTGCTTCTTAAAACCCACTAAACCAATATAGTATCAATTAAATTTCCATTGTTGTATAGAAAAATTATTTCCATAAAATATTTGACGATGTAAACCATGCACGTTGTTTTAAAAAAAAAAACAAAAAAACAAAAAATTAGCCAAAGTGATAAAACGTGTCCACTGTGGATATTTATATTTACTTGGTCTACAGTGTTAAAAACAAAACGAATTTAAGATTATTTGTGAATATTAGGCCCTTCTTTTTGTTTTTTAAACAAATTTGTATTTATTCGATCACAATAACGCAATAGTTTGACGCACGAAAATAATAAAGAGAGGAAAGGAAAAAAATTTAAATATTATACAATTACCTAACGAAGCGCAAGCGTAGTAATTCTATATTATTATCACGTTACGATCCTCAATAATATAAAAAAAACCACACGGTTATAATAGAAAAACGTTTATTTAATAAACACATTCAAGTGTTTGAAATTTCGGATTCCAAAGGCCTCCGCTTATATAAGGTTCCATAATAGCTTCGTTTGACGGAGATTCTGTGTTATTATTCGTATCGAAACACATATTATTTATTACCTAACCGATGAAAACGACTAAACATTATATTTTATCATTATATAAAGTAGCACCTGGGGGGCATGTTTCGTGTTAATTAATTGCACCGTATACACGCAACGTAATATTTTCTTATAATCATTATAATATTCTTATTTGATGTGATCATTTATGTATAATTACAATCTAAGTATTTTTTTTTTTTATCTACACATTATTCAAATACGACGAATCGCGAGGTGCAAATGTCAAGTTAATAATATTGTACGAAACACTGAAAACAATAATAAAAAACTATAATACAATATTATTATAGGTATAGAGATTATTTCGGTTATCATCCATCGCGCGCTGAAATATAATAAACAAAAATAAATACAACATTTTCTATAATACGATTATGTATTACAGTGCGATTGAACTGAATTAAAAAAAAATAATAATAATAAAATCAGTATTGGATAAAGCAATTTCTTAGTATACGATGTAATTAATAATAATACACGCAGTCGTCAATCTAAATTATAACCAAAAGCAAAACGTTTTATTTTAACTCGTTTAAAATACGTATACATCATCCAATCGATGTGCAAAAACGGTTCATCATAATGTCAGACTCGTGTTTCGGTTTGTGTTCGATTCGTGCCGGCGTTACTTACATTTACGTTTTTAACACAGTAAGTCATGTCAGCTCCGATGTTTATTATATCATTATCAATCGCCGCATGAATAAAATAATTTATTGAAAAATCCCGTACACCTAACGACGAATTGTTTTCAAAAATCATTTCATTATGATACAATATAATTGTACCATAATTTTTTAGTATGTTTAGTATTGTTTAGTATGCAATTACTGCGTATAATTATTATTAAAACTACGATTATTTAATTCTATATATATTATTTATGAGTGATAGATCGAATAATTTTTTGTTCTTTTTTACGTATATAAAAACAATCGTTTGAACTTTTAGAACGATTTAATAAAAATAATTAAATCATGATTTGTTTCGATTATATTTATGTATATTAATTTAGTTTTGGATCACTTTAACAATGATGTCCAATTACTTCAACCGTTTAGGATTCTATAATCAGATCTACTACAACGAATCGTCATATCCTGCAGAAGAACAAGACCGCAATGAAACATACGGCAATTCAACGTCTAATGACTTTAAGCACCCATATGTAGTCACATCGCCGTTGATGAATGTTAAGTATTTATTTATTTATTTATTTTCTTAAAATTATAAATTTTGGCGCATAGACGCGACTAGTTTGAGGGAGAATTCGGATTAAGTTAGGTTAAAAGAAAAAATAATTCTAGTCACGCCTATGTGGTTACGAATAATAATCCAAACGAATATAGTGAATTTGTCGAGTGTACCAGGTTTCTAATGTAATGTATTATAATATTTAAAGACGTATAGTTTTTTTTTTAACTTAACGATAATCTTATATTTTTATTAAAAAATCAAATAATAATCGAATTTATTTATACGAGTATATATATTATATATAGACGTTTTCATGGACTACATACTCATTGTACATTTGGGATGGTGTGTAATGGAATTTTACTTGAACATAAGTCTGAAACAGTCAACGTACCAACGGGTAAGCAAACAAAATTGTACCCGTTATTATGGACTATTTATGTAATGGTATTTATTAAAACTCGTTAAAATTTAACATAATAATAAATTATTATTATGTGTAAATAGGTAACTGCAGCGAACAAGTTTTATATTTTGGTAATTGATTTTTAATAAATTAATTATTAAAACCTTAGTAAATTTTCTAACGCGAACATTTTTTTTTTTAAACTTGTCAGCGAATATTTTTTTATTTTTTTTTGATATTCAAATAATACTTACTCCGTTGATCTCTACAGGAATATTAATTTCCAGTAACAATTTGTTTATAGTATATTATTTAACACATTCATTCGTTTTCTCAATGGTTTTGTTAATCGTGAAAACTTGAAAAAACTTGCAAAAAAAACCTCTCTTTTAATATTTTTATTTTACACAATGACAATTTTTATATTAATATCGTACAGGATATGTCGGAATTAGATTCCTGGAGGTTCAATTGCTAGGACAGAGTTTAAAAAAAAAACTCAGAATTTTGTCATTCTCATGTCACGTCTTTAATACATATAATATAAAATAGAGGTACTGTCTCATATACTTTGTATATATTCATGACTAGGTAAATATTAAAATTGCGAATATATTTTTTTTTCGGCTTTGGTTTTGTGCCAAAAGAATATTATCCAATAGGATCAATATACCGACATATTTAATTTTTTTGCACGTTCGTTTTCAATAGACACTCAAAAGACCAAACCAAAAACTTGGTTGTGTTTGAGACGGACAATAGTGTTTTCGAGGTAGCTTTTTATTAACTTCAGCTTTGAAAACGATCTCTCAGCACTGACCGATTGACAATTTACAATCGTAGCGTAATATAAACACTGGAAGATTGCCACTCGTCACCAGTAGAGTATTCCAAATAAAATGGATGAGTTGTAATCGTGCGAAAAATGCACAGTTATAATATTACGGAAACAATAATAAGAAATCATTACACGATAAAATCCACATGTGGACATTTCCATATTATACAGATAACGTTAATGTGTGTGATGATCAATACAAAATCATCACACGAATCGCCGTGTTTTATTTTTAGTCTTAAATGTCAGCTGTAATACAAGTTACAGCCGATAATTTATTTTTAATATCTTCTGCATTAGTATAATACCTCCTTTTCTTTTCGCTCTCAGACATTTCATTTAATACGAATAAATGCCTACCTACCTTCATGTTATATTCAGTTAATAACCAATTGATGAACATCATGTTAGATTATTATTGTGAACTTCCATAACCAATTTATGCAACGGTTTACTACTGAAACATATGGAAAGTTAAAAACTGAAAATAATCCTTAGTTAAATTTTTTAAATTGTAACATTTTTCTAAGTTGAATCGTCGGAAGCCTCTCATCACCTGATTGTAAAAACATAATTTTTTTATTTTCTCGATACAAAAATAATATACATACACTACAATTTTTTTTTGCAGGTTTACTTGGAAAAAATTTATGCTTGGTTAGTAATTTATTATGCTAACTTGATCGAATCGATAGTTTTCCTGAGCTCTTTTATCACGACGAGTGTGCTTTTTACGTTAAGAGACGAATATATTTCGGTTTGTATATAACACAATACCAACACTTAAATTATATATAAGATTTTATCACAAGAGGGAGATATTGATTTTAAATATGAGCTCATGATGTGTGTATACACAAAATAACATTCTGGAATTGTGTCGTTTATTCGATAAATTTTCAATTATACTTACCGATAGAAAACGTTATAATTTACAAAAATTCATCCTTATTATACGTTTTTATTAAATGCTTTGTGATTTATAATAAGTTATTATATTATTAAAAAACTGACATTTGGAATTGTTATTATTAATAACAATTCCAAATGTCAGTTTTTTTTTTTTTTTTTGATCATTTCTTCGACATTCATTTTTATTGTTCAACGAATTGAAAATTATATTTAAAATTAAATTCGATTCAAATATACTTATATCGATTAATAGGTATATGATTAAGTGTATATCTGTGTATTAATCTACTCCTATTAAAAAACAGAGTTCCTTAGATATGTTTCAAACACGAATAAATTACTATTTGGGTGTAGAATTACCCTTTCACAATCTTAAAAAAAAAAAGAAATTAACATTTCTAAATTAGACATTTTTTTTCATAATTAAATTAAAATACCACTATTTTAATTTATTGAATTGTAATTAAAAATAATTACAATTATAATAACGATAACAAATTTTCCAACTAATAGACTAAATAATATTACATTTTTAATTCGTATAACAAGAAACAAACTGAATAGTAAAAAAAAAAAAAAAATTAAAAAGTCGAACATCCAAATACAACAGTTATAATATTATACAGATGTGCAGTGTATTATTTGTTTTGTTATCATCTACTCAGTAATTGTTTATTAGTAATATATTTACTCCTATTTTATATGTATTTCAGTATTTTTTCAAAATAATAATTATCAGTTTTGAAATATACATTGTCCATAAACATTACAATCAACAAAAATTACTTGTTGCGAGCAACTGTGTTCGCCTCGAATGGAAATACGTACCAAAAACCAAAATGCAATCAGAAAAAATAACAGCTACAAAAAGCGAAACAACTGCAGCAGAGGACAAATCAAATTACATTCCGAATTTTGTAAAAAACATACGAAACCAGAGTTCTTAATAAAACCGATATTGTGAAAAATGACTTAGTTCACATTTGTTTCCTACAAACGCACCATTTTCATATGGACCCATCAAATTCGTATCCCCACATACATATATCAATACTTTATCGAGTATTATAATTTATAATATTGTGCATAAATGCAAAACATAATATTACGAATGTTCGTATAGTGTGAAAATTATAAGCGTCTTATTGATTATTCAATGAAAGCAATTGTAAACAATTTGCAAATACTTAGTACGAATTTGCTAATACGTAGTTTATTTTTTCTTTCTACAAATTTTACACAATAACAAAATTCGATTACAACATTACAATATTTACTTAATCGACTACTTATAATTATTGGCCACCGAGAATTGAATATGATTATTTACGTCACAATATTTTCTCTCATTCATTTATGTTAGATATACTAACGTGTTATTTACAGTTTCATCGCTATGGCTAAATTAAAATAAAACAATTAATTATAACTGTTTTCAAAATTGAATTTGATCCGAATTCGTTACTTTTATAACTTGACTTTATACAATGGTACTTAGTTAATTTCCCGACTACAGTGCTAACTATTTAGTGTAATTTTTATAGACGAGTTAAATTAAACGAACGAGAGTCGGGTGTTTAAAAAAAATCACAAAGGGAACTATTATCATGAAAATTTACATCGATTTAAAATTCCTTCCACAAATTATTCAATAATTTAAAAAAATCTATGTATTTAAGGTTTTTCACGCTATTTATTTATATTACTATGCATGCGGAAAATTTCGATTTTTAAACAAACCAAGTTAACAAAATACATATATAAGTAACTTATAACTTAACGAGTTAAAAATATCAGGTGACTTGCATTGTTAAAATTAACACGTTTAATTCTGTATATAGTTTCGATGTATCCTAAATAGGTCTTTGGTTTTCACGTATTGTACACGTGCAGCAAGTCCTACCGAGTGGATTACAATTATACGGTTTATTCAAAGTGCGACAATACGAGGATAAAAATTTTGAATTCATTGGGCTTTAGGAAGACATAATGACGATTAGTACAATTAGTAATATTAAGGTATATCGAATTTTAATCGAAACATAATATTACAGTGTACAACATACGCTGGGTGTACGAACAAAAATAATTATATAATAATGAATAATTATTTAAATACACTGCGCGATTGACAGAAAGAAAAAAAAATATATGTACTTAATAATTATAATCGAAGAATTACGGATGATGGGCGCGACCACTGTGATACGGTCGATTATCTTCTCGTCTCCACCACGGCACTCCTTCGATTCTGAAAAAACAAAACCAAATTAATATTTTTGTGATGTAATTGTGCACAATGAGTGTTATGTGGGTAAACATTTAGAACAAATCGAATTTTGCTACGTTTCTATATTTAATACTAACTGAAACTTGTCACATACGCATTATTTCTTTGTCATACAAAAAATGAAATAAATTTACTGTGTAGACACGATTAATGTCTGATTATATCAATTACAGAAAACTAAAAAAGGAAAAGAAATTGACATCGTAATTATATGAAGAACCGAATTTTTATCCAAAAAATGGAACAAATCTTGTTTGTAGGATAGCAAACAGAGTATTACTTATCAATTGATAACACTAACACTTTTTATTGTCTTGAAAAAAATGTAAACTAATACCAAATTAAAATTTTTTTAAAAAAAAAAGATTATTATTATTTTTTATCATTAAAAATAGTAAGTATTATAAAATTTGGTCTTATAACTTTGCTCATTGATTTTATGTCATACAATTATAAAATCAGTGCTATAACGTTCTAGGTTTTCATAAAAATAAAAAATAAATGTTTAAAAATTCATATCTTGTCTACATCAAATTTACAATTGGTTATATTACAAATATTCTCTAAAATTGGATTTCAATTTTTTTTTTTTTACTATTTGAATGATATATATATATAAGTGTGTGCTACCAACATATATTTATAATATTAAGAAGTAATCTGTTTGGAAGAGTAGTTAGTACGTTAGTAAGCAATGAAGAAAAGCCATTCTTTATCGACCAATGTATACATACTTAATACGTAATTAAATGTTATAAAAGTAAAACAAATATATATATATTCGTATTTTAATCATTGATAAGTAGTAATTATTATCAAAAAAGAAAGAAAAATTGTATAAATAGTACACAGAAAGTAAGTTTAACTTTTATGTCTATAAAAAAATTGACAAAAAAAAAAAATAAATAAATTAGGTATATAAGGGTATTGGATTATTTATTATTACATGATATATTTCTATGACTTTTCAATATATTTTTTTCCGTGAATGTATATTTTGATAACGTAATCTCACACCGCACGCTTAATAGAAAAATTGTTTTGCCGCAAAAGCGTGTTTTATTAGACTTGTATTATAATATGTCTGCCTTACATTTATTTAAAATTGTCGCACGCACGTGTTTATCAAATAAAATTTGATGTATTCATACGCAAAATGATCAAATGATGCAAATAGAAAATTTCATAGTAGTAATAACAATAAACCGTCTATAAATTATGTATTAACTAAAAAATAACTAGTAAAAATATAATTTACCTTTAAAAAAAATTTCTTTTACTCTTATAGAATACATTTTTGTGTACAATAATTATTAATAATAAAAAATAATAATAATAAATACTATTATAAGGCAATTTAATAGCTGCTGTGAATGTGTATACTTTTGACGTACGAAATTGAAAAATATTATCTACGCTGATCGATATATACTTCGCCCGTAACACATTTAGCAAAATTAATTTAATTATTTATATTTTAGTTTTTAATTTTAAAAATTTTTTTTGCTTCTAAATTTTCACATAAAAAAAAAAACCACGTTTTTTCTACGGCATTAAAACAATACGGGTCTTTACATAACAAAGTCGTAACGTTTAACGGAAAAAAAAAAAAACGCTCACTGTTGTATTTCGGAAGCGGTTTCGTAATGATGACTGTTGGCGTTGTAATTATTTGACTCGTTGTCTCTCTGGCCGACGTACTGGTAAACGTTTCCCTGGAACTGTCGGCGCAAAGTGTTCTCGCCGGCCGCGGTGATGTTCTGCAAAGGTATGGTCTCGACCGCAGCATTTACGGCCGTCGCCGTCGCCGCATTCGGTTGGCTTCCCCCCGTACCACCGCCATTGTTGATGACCATAACGGCGGCTCCGGCGTTTGACCGGTGATGATGGTAACGGCTGTTCAGCTGCCTGTGCCGTTTTCGGCGGTCGGCCTCCCGCCGCACCCGGCACTGGACGGCCATTAGGAACGCGCTTACCGGCAACACCAGGCCGCCGATGTACAGGAACCTCGGGTCCCGGGTCGACACGACGGCCGCCATGATCAACAGGAAGCCCACCGTGATGCCCGAGAAATAGAACACCTACAAAACGATTATCGTTTTTTTTTTATTATTATTATTATTATTATACGTTTTTATAGGCTGTCCGAAAACCTTAAGCAAACTGTGTTTCTACAGCGGTCTATTGCGAGGGAGGGGGGAAAATGCTTCCATTATTCTACTATGGCACTTTCTCTACAACTCGCTCTAGCGCTTCGGTAACCGGCCCCCAACCGCGAACCGTTGACAAAGCCTTCTTTTGCAGTCGACAAATGGAAACTGACAGAAAAAAAAACAAACAAAACTCGCGGGAAATCAACGAAACGTTAAAATACTGTTCGTGGAGACGAAACGCCGAGAAACACGGTTTGTTCTTTAAATGAATTGAACGTTTAACAACGTGAAGACTATCCAAAGACGACTTACCAGCAGACAGAAATGACAAAAGTTTTCGAACCTCGGACAGTGGCCGCCACAAGCGTCGACGGCCACGTCGCACGAAGGAAGCAAAACGGCGGCCGCGGAGGATTGCTGTTGCTGTTGCTGCTGCTGGTGGTGGTGGTGGTGGTGATGGTGATGGCGCAACACCTGTTGTAGACTGCCACCGTGCGCGGCCGACGTCGGCAATCCGCCGGCGTTTTGCGTCGACGACGGCGGCGGCGCGGACAAATAATGTGCAGCAGCTGCAGTCGTCGACGTCATCGCCGATTTTTGCTGCTGCTGCTGCTGCTGCTGCTGATAGTGGACGACCGAAGGTTCCGACGGCCAAACCGTAGCCGTCTGCGATCGGTTCTGGTGACCGAGTTGGTGTTGCGACTGGTGGTGGTGCAATTGTTGTTGGTTGTACATGACGCCGGCCGTTGTCACCGAAGACAGCGCGTCCGGGTCGGTAGTGGCTCCTCCTGTGCCGCCGCTGCCGCCGATCTTGTGCTGCAGAGTACGAGACGTCTGTCGGTGACTGTTGTACATTCGGTGGTGTTTGGCCCGACGGTTGGCCGTGTACGTTCGCTCGTTCGAACTGTTTGACGACGATCCGTCGGCCGTCGGCGAATGTCTGTCCGCGCTCCAAGCATTTCTGCACGATAAATTATAATACATATCATTATTAAACACAATAACTATAAAGTGATGGATTTTTTTTTTTTTTTTTATAGACTCTTTAAAAAGTTTAAAATATGCACTAATAAAATTCTAAAAATATTCAATTAAAACCAGGTGAAACGTGCTGCGGTCATCAAAATATGCGTTCGTACGGAGTATTTATGGGTTAAAAAAAAAGAAAAAGAAATTTGTATCGTTACGAGCGGCGCTGGATTTTCGCCCAAACCGGCAAAATTCTCATGTTAGTAAATTTTATTTTAAAAATTTTATTATTTATTTATTAATTATATAATATTAATAATAATAATAATAATAATAATATACAATATTAAAATATATGTTTATGTAAATCGGTATGACACCTAACTCGAACCGACACATTCAAAGCACCTACTGTTCTTCTACTGTTATCTGTAGTATTTATAATTTTAAAATGATTCAAATGAATGTTTGAAAAGTATTCGATAAAACTGTGAGTCGTATATAACACATTCCGATGTATTTATACCGAAAAAGATTAATTAATAATGTAATTATATGATATGATGGGGTAGTGGAGGAGAGCGATTTTATGCCTAAATCCGGTCATGGCGAAATCCTTATTTATAAGTGACGTAAAAAAAGTCAAAAAATTAAAAAATATAATTTATAGTTATACTTAAATATTTTTTAGAAAACATTTTTTTATTAACGCATAATTAAATGGGACGAGCAAATTAAAAAAAAAAAGAACAACTGTAAATCTCTATGTTCTGTAATATAATCGATAGTAGTTCTATAGATTAATTTTTGAATTTATGAATGCAAATATGTTTAGTCAAATAACGTAATATATTAATTTTTGTAACAATACAATATTGAACAATGTGTTCGAGACTTTTATGTCAATTATTTTTTTTTTCTTGAACCGACAATAGCATATCCGAATTCGGTAAATGAACAAATACGATTTATTTTTTTACATCGCCGTCGTGCAATATATTTTCATACGTGTAACGTGAACTAAAATATATTCTCTCGCTACTCCAAAATATTCTTTAATATGCAAAATACATTTGTTGTTCTTCTACAAATTCAGCGCAATCGGTATAATTCGTCGATTATTATTAATATTTTTTTTTTTTACTCCTATTGAGCTGAACAATATCAATAAATAACACATCCATCGCTCGTCTAATATTATCAGAACAATTCTTTTGTTGTTAATAACAGAATGCTAAATTATTATATTCGATAAAACTATTTATTTATTTATTTGTGAAACCGTATAGGCACGTATCTTCTGCATAGCGTTCACGCGCTGGCCACACCACTCTGTAATATGATTACATCATCGTTTTGTCTATATACAATATTACACAACGTGTTTATATGCTCGTTTCGTTGAATTCCAAACGATACAAAGACAATTCCCCGTAAAAAAAAAACCGTTCACATTAACGCGTTAGAATTACATTATACCTCTGTGTTTGTATATATTTTTTAAATATATGAATAAGGTTTGAAAATTCACTGTTTTTATCATAATGAAATCTTTTTTTTTTTTTGTCTTTTTCACTAAATCTTTTGATGTCCGACACTCTCGCTCACGATTTGTGTCATTTAAGTTACTTGCAATCTGTATTTACACTAATAATAATTAATGCATCTTGAACAGCAACTGTCAGTGGCAATGTATGAACGATGGATGACGAATGGGTCAACACACAATAAGAAATTCCTCTCTTTATATTCTCTACAATATTATAGTCTTCGAAACGAGTCTCTATTATATTCTCATCGACTTTATTTTTTACGTGCAGATAATATGTACTTGTTAATAATATCGTTTTATTCGGAACAGCCACGGGAAATATTGAAGCGATGTGACGAATAAAATAGTATGAAATTTACTATACTATCTTCGAATGAAAAGAATAAAAAAAACAACCTTCGTTTTGGTTGTTTTCACGTAATTGTTCGAAAAAAATTATTCGATCACATCGAACGATGAAATTCATAAGTATAGGAATACTTGAAGTCTGAACGACAGAAAATGCCAGCACGTCCGACGATATTTTTTCTATCTCAGTCATATATCATCGTCATAACAATCATTATACGTATCATTTCTTACGAGTGTGTCTGCAGCATTGATGGTATGAACATGTTACGTGCGCGGAGAGATAATTCAGAATCTGCGAGAGGTGTTATTGAGAAATGAATATAAAAGGGAAATACGAAGAAAACCGAAAAAGCGGAATTGATGTGAAGATCCAGCCGGTGCAAGAGAGGTAGAAGATCGTGTTCTATGGAGGTGTAAGGACTTAAATGGCCAAACTAATACAGTGTAAGGCGAAAAAAAAGTAATGTAGAGAGTCTCCAAAGAGTTTTTACTGCTTTCTATGTATATTAATCAAATCAAATTTTAAATACGATAATTTTTATATTCCGCGGATTTTACGAAGCGTGGGATGAGAAAAACGGTTCGTGGTCGACAACGGATAACAAACGACGTTCGCGTTCAAAAGTCCTGCAATCGCTCGGACAACGCTCCCCGTCAATTTATTTTGGCATAAAAGAAAATCTCCGCAGCATCTACACGCATATATCGATCGCACATACACTTTCCCGGTGGACGGAGATACGACAAATGACCGCAAACAACGACGATAAACATCACATAACACAACAATTCTTTTTCCCACTTTATCTATATATATATGTATGTATACGTCTTTTTCGTTTATATTTTGCGCATTTTCTGATGCCCAAGTCATATCGAATAATCAAATTCTACGACGATTCTCGTATTTACGAATTTTTATTTCCAAGACTAAATTAAAAAAAATTTAATTATCGCATTTAACTAGGCACGATTTAATTTAATATAAAATGCCGAACATGAACGTTTGCAGCAAACCCGTCTTTCAATAATATTACGTTTACACATTTTTAAAAAAATCACATTTATACGTATGAATTGCAGGAAAAAAAAATATTTCCAACTTTCGACTCCGTGTCTGCGCACCGGCGTTCGTATATACACGTCAATCAATGGTCGACACGAACGAATATTACAAATTACATAGAATTTTGTCAAAAGTATAAGTAATTCGTAATATCGCCTTCCCGTTTTAAAAAAATCACTGCCGCCGACTACTGTAACATTTTACACAGTTCTATTTAATTTTTTAATTGTTTACTGTTCGATTTCGAACGCTTCGAATATTTAATCGCCGTTTATAAAAATTAACAAAAAAAAAATTCAACATTTTTTAATCGTCTCGCCATTATAGAAAAAAAAAAAAAAATACCGTACGATCTATGTCGCATACTCGACGGTCAAAACCAAAACGTATTCATTTGATGACACAAATATAGCTGTTAATCGCAATAAATGAGTGAAAAATCGTAAGAAATTTCTCGAAAATTATTTTTCTTTTACGTTCAAAGTTATACAAAGTTATTCGGTGTATTCTTTTTTTTTTTTTTGAAAATTTTTCGTGCCGCGTTTAAAAACTATCGCGAGAAAATAATTCTTTCCGCTGTGCCCTCCTCCCGCCGATTGTTTTGAATCACGCGCACGAGCAAATCACTAAGGGAAAAATCGAAAACCGTTTCGGATAAAGGACCGAGTAAAAAATACGATTTGTTACCGAGAAACGTAACACACGCGTACAGAATACGACGAGATCGCATTTTCTATAACGGGATATTTTTACACAGAAAAAATAAAAACAAATGACGGTTGGGTAGTCAGTTACCTGGGTAACGAGTGATGGTGATAACTGTTCGACGAAGGCCTCGCTCCGCCGACCACGTTCGATGACTGCTGCTGTTGTGACGACGATTGCTGCTGCTGCTGTTGGTAGTGATGATGGTGCGCGCGGCCGTTGTACGTACTGCTGTTGCCGTGCACCGGCGGCGGCGGTTTAGTGTAGACGCCCGCCGGCGGTTCCGGACCGTGTTGTTTGTTAGCGCGTCCATGCTTTGACATGGCGCAGCATCAACATGTCGCCGTTGCTGCTGATCCGTCGTCGTTGACGCACGTCTTCGTCGTCACTTGCATACCTCTATACACATGGCGGAGAATCGAATTAATATAATTATACACTTATACATATATATTGTATAATGGAATTGATCTCCGGTACACGCTTAAAAACAATCAGCAACAATTGTGCCGCAAAAACCCAAATAGGAAAAACAAATTACAAAGACTAAAAACTTGACAGACATGATGGGCCACAAGAATGAACGAGAAGAACGGACAGCATTCATCGTATTGTCCATTCCTGAGGATTGTAAAAAATCACCCAGAGGCGTGTTTCCGAGATCATTATATATATATATAAATAAAATCGAAACGTATTTTTATTTTATTAATAATTATTGTTATTATTTCCAGTAGTTTCGTTTTGATAACGTTAAAAGTAAAAAAAGCATAACTTTCTGCGACAGTGTGCACACAATTTATTTCAAAATTATCAACTCCAGTCAATCGTCGTCTCCAAAATATTGTGTCTAAACCGTAAAAAAAATATATATATATTTATTCCACCAAATTCTATTTTTATAAAGTTTTTTTTATCAATAAAAAAGAAAAAAATGTCACGTATTTCTCTCTCTCTCTCTCTCTCTGCATCACGATGACAAAAAAAACCGACTTTCATTCACTCGGTACCTATTCTATATTTAGTATATACATAAACACTCGTACTTTTTCTTAAAGATTAAACACGTCTGTGTATACGAACGTTTGAAATCGTCCGTAATACCGCAAAGATTAAAAATAATAATTACCAAGCGTAATAAGTGCCGTTGTTTTTTTTTTTTTTTTTTTATATATATATAAATATTATTATTAAGCTCGAGGAGCACACATTACACTAAAATAATATAAATACAGAGGTTCTCAAACTGTCAGTCGCAATAACATTTTGATATGTACTGAAAAATAATAATATCATATGATTGACCACGTATTTTGAAGAAGAATCATTATTCTTAATGATTCGCGATCTTAATGACTTCACGCAACGAAAATAGTAAATACATACCGTGGAGTCACTGCATTCACGCCAACTACAAAATCCAGTGACACGTGAAAATAATAATAATAAAACCCGTGCGATTCTTTAAAAGCCATTTAAATAGCGTAAATATCCTTTGCGTGTCATACGATTTGAGCGAGAATTGTATAAACACGGATAACGTTTAACGTTTAATCGTTAGAAGAAAATGTCGCCGTTATATTTTAATACAAGAGTAATGACGATAAATGCGCAGCACAATATCGGTTACGAATCGAATGTACCGAATACGGCATAGGGTATTATTATAACCGACAACGCGAGCAGCGAAACGGTTAGTGACGGTAATTCGTTTTCATTACGGCACGTCATAGGCGTGTTCATAAACATTTCGAACGCACACGCAGTTATTAGCCGCCTGTCCCGTCCGCGTCTGGTCCCATACACGTCGTAATGGGCCAACAAAAAAAAAAAAAAGAAATATATAAATCGATTTCCACAGAATCCGAAACGACGAGGGGAACGATTATTTTAAATTATAAAATAACGTAAACGTATTATCGTGTAGGTACCGTCGCACGCGTTTTACGTACATAGGTGCGTGTAGTCGTGGGGAGGAGGAGGAGGAAGAGTAGCGAATTTTTGTTAAAAAAAAAACAATATTGTACTCTATCGTAACGTTTCGGCGCGAAAAGTAGAACGCGCGCGATCGATCAGTCGCGTTCGGAAAATACACTAGAAAAACGTATCGCGATTAAATAAAAATATTATTGGAAAAAAAAAGTATATAAATAATTGTAAACTCAATCATTAATTATTTGTCCAAACGATTGTTATTGAAAAATGTATCGAATAACACCGATTAACGCACGTGTTTCCGTAGTATTTCTCTACGTAAACATTATGTAATTATAAGTTTATTATTGAAATGACCGGTTAAATATCGGTCGTATTGACTCATAATATCGTATTGTACCTACTAACAGGTACTTTTACACGATATACTTACAAACGTTTTTTTTTAAAAAGCGATGTTTTCTCACGGCGGAGTGGACCGAACCGCGAAAAAATCGCCGCGAAAATGTCCAACACTTGTACACAGTTCATTGCTGCGTTTGAATCAAAAGAGGGAGCAGCAACAGCGAGAAGCGGAATCTCCGTGGCCAGACGTACGAATATTATAACGTATTTACGGGCAAATCATTATCGTAAATACGATAGTTTTTTTATTATAATTATTATTATTATTATATGATTATTATTTGACCGTACCAACACAATGCCGTGCACATCAATAACTGGAAACGATATTTGACACAATAATATCGTAGAATAGATTGCGTAGTGATGAAAGTGTAAATTGGTGGTTGGCATGTTCCGATTATATCGTTCTAATTGTATCATCCGTTTATTCTATAGTGATAATCGCGGCGTAAGTTCTCAGAGTGATTCTTCTGAAAACGAATGTCACGAATAAAAATAAAAACACGCGGTTGACATGCCGTGCAGTCCGGTAACGATTCTCAATGCGTAACGATCAAAAATGTAGTAGTGGGCGATGATCTTTTCAACATAATGAAAATTTGGAAATAATTAATGCGGGGCCAAGTGTAAACAATGTGTTGAAAATTCGCAAGTTTTAGTGTGTATTCTACGAGATATTCTCTATACAATAATATTACGATTTTTTTTTTCAATAAATATTCAGACTGTCAAGTATTCCTTGGAAAATAATTTGTACTTCTTTTTTGAGACTTAATTATCTGTGTTCCACATTGCGTGACAATTATTTTCGGTACGGTCGGTCGGCCTCCGTTGCGGGAAAGCTTCGCTTATTCGTCCACGGTCTCCGAGAGACCCACACGTTTTTTTCTCTCTTTTTTCAATTCGTAAAACCATAAAAATAATATATATATATATGAGAAGGCCATAAAACAACGAGTGTCAATGCGGACTTTCTTCGCCACACCCTGTTCACACAAGGCACACACACGCCTATACACTGCAAACGGATTGTTATATAATTAATTACAATTAGATCTATAAAATTTATATATTTTTAATTTAATATATACGTGTATGGTGTGTTTGGAGTGAAAAATAACAACACTTTTATTCGTTAGGTTTCTTGTAGAAAATAATATTATTATGGTTCAATTAAAATAATATTATAATAACACGCATATTTTTTTCTTTTTTATGCGCATAATACGAACACAGTTTCATAACACACTATTGTCCGCAGTAATAATTAATAAATAATACGAATATAACGGGAAAAAAAAAATTAGTACATCGCGCGCGCGCGCGGAAAGACGTATTATGTATAACAGCGGCGGAGTTTTAATTATATTGTTAATTATTATTTTCTCGATTTTAAGTAACCGTCGGACACGTGTAAAACAAAGAAAAAAATCTATAAACGTTATGAGGAAAAGAGTAACGAGATTCGATTTCAAAAATTATCGCATTCGTGCGAATAAGCACCTATACGTACAATTACAAAAGGAAAATACACGCCGCGATTGTGATTTGCAAACGAATTTAAATACAAATACCACCCATATATTTAATATGTATGCACATACCGTATTGTAAGAGCGTAAAAAAAGAATAAAATATATTTTTACAGATAAATATCGTGACCAACCCACGACGGTGTTCATTAAAATGTACATAAAATACTTCAGATTTCTATACATCGCGTGTGTCGTTTTACGGTTTTCCATACGTTAAAATAATAATAATAATAATAAAGACGAACGGATAACACTTTTTTTCTCTCTTTCACTCTCTCAAAGAAATTCAACGCAAAAACGAACATAATATTATGATGCCGGACATTAGGCGAATATTTGGTTACATCCGTTGCGGGGGGGGGGCTTAACATTTTTCTTTCGTCCATTAGCGTAAACAGAAATTTTTAGATGCTTTAACCCACTAAATAGTGGCTACTCTTATCCAACATACACACACACACACCGCGCGCTTGCCTCGTGGCGGGCAAACGCGGCAAAAACACCATGTGTGTGTGTGATATACACTCACACGGTGTGTTTGCCGCGGTCAGAGACGTGCAACGTTCACATTCGCCTGCCGTGGCAAGACTGAGCGGTCCGCCGGTTGCAGACCGCTATTCATACGCTCCATCCTACCATCCCCTCTACGTTGTGTCGTAGTGCTATCTGTTGACCATGCGCTTTCTTTTCCGGTTTTATTGCGTTCAACGGGCGCGCTCTGTCGGTATACGCGGGTGTTTAGTTTGACGCTGACCGAGCGATTAATCGTATGCACGTACGCTAAATGTATTATTATTATTATTGTTGTTGTTATTTCGCGTGTTTTAATGATATGACCTATGAAGGATTCATTTTTCTCCGTTCTACACTCGTTTACACGTTTATTTTACATAGATATGACTGAAATATACATAATTTAAATATAACATAATAGCTTAAACTCTGTTTACCTACATTTGTACTTATTGTCAAAATTGGTCGCACAGGTCCCTGTCATTAATGTTCCTGAGTCGGAAACGACACAGATTTCATCTACAGTATTTCCAATACTTTTTGCTGCAGTTATATCAATTTCTATAGCAATATTTAATTGCCCATTTTCAGATACTAGTGTTCGCTGTTCATGAGGAATCAGTAACAATTAATTTTTGTTTTTTAATATTAAAGATATCATCAAACACTCTTTTGGCCATTATTGAATCATTTAAAATTCATCGATTAATTCTCACACAATACACATAAATAATATTGTTTAGCACTTACTTACTTTATGAAACACATTTCTATATTTTTATTTTGCGTATGAATACAAGAGTTTCATTTTTTTTTTCTTATAAAATAAGATATAATAGCGATAATTTATTTAAACATTTTTAAAATTTAATAATTTTACTTATGAAGTATAGTCTTTTATTATTAGGGCGTTAAGTCTCCTATAATTCATTTTAGAAGGGACTAAGTCCCCTACCCGGTTTCCACCAATGGCGGTGAGTGTGAAAATTATGTTTTCATTGGCGATTCGTGTTCATAATAAAAACTGTTTAAAGACATTTGTACCTATATTAATCTTTTTTCCTATCTAAAATTATATTTATGTTTTTTTTCTTTTATGTTTAAAAACTGTAATCATTAAGAGTGATTTTACCTGAAATAAAATATTTTCATATATTCTTACACTTTTTTCATATTACCATCATCCCACATTGTAAAACCCGTATAATGCAGTGTTTTAGAATTTTTAACGTATGGAACAGTTCGATTTCCTCCCCCCCCCCACATAATTACTCTTGTTTCATTACGTCATGTTCGTATTTGTTAATTGTACTAATTATTAATTGATTCAACCGGTCCGTATTACCACTTTCTCCCCCCCCCCCATAATATTTTCGTAAAACCAATAAACAAAAAAATCATAGACGAGTAAAACGTACCGGCTACAAAATCACCCGTTTCAGGGATTGGGGAAATTCGTTTAAAGTGGTCAAACTAACCGCCGTGCGCGGCGCGGGCGTTTATCAACGCCGTACAGACGACCCGTACAAAAACTAAACTGATTCGGTGCGACCGGTGCCTATAAATACGATATAATATACGGAGAACGTGCGCGTCGGTCGGTGCAGCACCGGGGGGGGGGGGGGGGGCTCGTCGCTGCCACGGATCGGAAAGCGCCCGGAGAACCGAAAAAAAGAAAGAACAACCGAAACCGGTTGTCCGCGCAGACCTATAATTTATCAATCCTCACATGGTTCCCCTTAACTAGACTGCAACACGACACAACACGAGCGCGCGCACGAGAGACGACCGCCGCCGCCGCCGCCGCATCCGAACCAGAAGACGAAGAACGCGGGCGGCTGCGGCGATTATAATAATATTATACGGGAAAGAACAAGGACCGGCTAACGAGCGACCGAATGCAAACAATCCGTGTGTACCTCCTAATAGTAATAATATGCGTATGGATTATTATTATTATTCGGTTTTTATCTTTCATACCAACTATAATAACAAAAATAAAAACGGCCTGTTACCGTGGACTTTTGTTTTTTAAATAACACTCGAGTAGTAACTACTATAATCGGTGTCAACGGCCAGAGGCCTCTCGATCGTGTTTATAGTGTCATCCCTCCTCCCCTCTAGAGTGTGCGTCGTTATTTTATTTTATACGACGAATCGATCGTTTGCTTGAGAAATCAAACTCGAAAAAATGTACACACGCGTACACAATCAAATACTACTAGCTACTACGCGCATTATTTTTAAATAAAAAAAAAAAAATTATTATTATTTCGTAATGAATAATTCTTTAATATTGTATATTTTAATACCTTTGCAGTCACGGGTACCTAACCTGACTTGACTCATTTCATCCACTTTGTAAAATCAAAAACACTTAAACTTACCGTATGTCGTAAATCGTATAACGACATGTTATTGTATTCTATTTCCGAGTTTAAAGCTTACACTTAAACGAGAGAGAGAAAGAGAGAGCAATTAAAACGCATACACTCATTCGTATTTTAAAAGTACTTTTATTAAAACGTTAAAACAAAGCTTTGAATTTTAAGACTTATCTAATATGCAGAGGAACGGATGATGAACAACCGGGATACATTCGTTAACAATTAGGCTGGAATTCACATAAAAACAGCAGCCAAAAGTCACTCGCGTTCGGTGACGAGCAGCCGATTTTTCCTTTTTTTAGTTAGCAGCGTGTTTGATACAGCATTAAACACACGTTCGGACAAATACGACAATGAGAGAATGCTATGATCATAAATCGTTGAGTACGTATAGTTTTTCGCTCTATTTTAATCGATTATCGCCCCCCCTACATGTGGACTACAAGTGGACGTTATCGTCCGCTTTGAGAAAGACTTCGTTTTACACGTAAGAATGGTACGCACATGAATACAATGGAATATATGACGTTCTCGTTCAAACATAATTTCATTAACCGATTTTTCTAGCTTTTTTCCCCCCTACATTACTCATACTTTTTTTTTATCCGGCCACTAAGACCGGCATTGTGTCTAATCTCTAACGTCCAATTATTCGACCATCTTTACCCACCCAACGTCGAAATCTTCCGATTCGGTCCATTTCCACGTCTTTCTTAACTCTATCCGTATCTGACGTCATTTTTTTGGTCTTTTCCCCACCGGGTTCTGGTCATAGAGTAGCAGCGGAGTATCGACTTCTAATCGCGTACTTCTATCTGCCGTCCGTCGCAGTTTCTCTTTTTTTTTTTTTTTTTTTTTTTTTTGATTTCGCTATAATCTTTATAAAATATTATTTTCGTTATAACACTATATACATATATCGTTTCTATTGTCTCAGTTTCTCCGCCCTCACGGTTATGCGTAATCATCGAATAATAAATACAAACATATAAAAAGAAATACACAGCATTCAGCTAACAGCGTTGGTAAAATATACGAAATAATAATAATTTATACGATTTTATCGTATACGAACATTTTTTGTTTTTTTTTTTTAATATCATTAAACGAAGATGAAACATATATGTATATTTTTTTTTTTTTTTTTTTTTACTGTTTTTAAAATCCCAAAATCGGATGCCGGGTCGACTGTATACACACGCACACGCACACGGTCGTTTCTCCTACGGAGTGTTGTTTATATACGTACATATATTTATCTATATCGCGGAGAGGAGCGCACGCACGGAGGAGATGATATAACGAAATATTCAACATCGATTGTAATAAAAAAAAAAACGACGAAGACGACGACCGTCGTTTCATCGATGCCGCCATGGGCTGCCAGTTAACAAAAAAAAAACGCCGCCGCCGGCCAATTCTATGGTAATCACATCCATCTCTCCGTCGTGTTACCATCATCAGCCGAGCGCGCGAGCGGCCCGTGCGGTGCCTCCTCGTGTGTACATATTATCACACACATCAGCGGTTCTCAAAATGTGACGACGACCATCTGTAACGTGGAATCCGCGTGTACACAGTATAATAATTGAAAAAGAGAAAATTATAATCCAATATATATTGTCACATTAACGAAAACCCCTCCTCCGAGGAGTGTTTTATGTTGTATACAATCGAAAATTACAATAGTACGACGGCATGTGGCTGAGAAAAAATAAAAAACGCAAATACAAACGTTTCGAATTTCGTGAATTCTCCACACCGTTATGACCGAGTACGAGACTCGATCGACAATTTTTTTTTTTTTTTTGTATCGGGTTTCTCACGCTTATTTTTATTTTTTTTTAATTACGCGCGATGCAACGAAGCTCAGCTCGAAATCGTTTTTTATCGTCCGCGGCTCGCGCTATCTTTTTTTTTTTTCGTATTAAAAATTCGTTTATTTACTTAAACGAAGTACAGGCGGCGTTCAGAAAAAAGATTTTTTTTTTTTTTAGTTTAAATTAAAATTTAGCGGCGGTAAATTGGCGGAAGTACGAGAAAACGACTCGGGTAAGTTATACTACGCCACGCGGTGTTGTTAATGAAAATGAAAATAAGAACGGATCAGTCGTTGACGGCGGAATGAAAACTGAATTTCAGATCATTTAAATATAAAATAAATTACTCGTTTTGGACGACGGTGTTGTACAATCCGACTGGAAGGAATTTTAACAATAATAATAATTATTGCGTCGTCTGAAAACTTCTGTCTCCGTCTCCAGTTACCGAAATCAACACGGCTCAGCGTGTCCAATAATAATAATAATAATAATAATACTCTAAACTAAGTGTACACGCGCGTAAGGTGACATCATAATATACGGTGATTTTTATTCAAACGAGAAAACGTTGTATAACGCCGGAGGAATTGTGGCATTTAACTGATTTGTCAAACGCGTATAGAAACACGCAGTTTCGCAAAATATCTTACGCACGACGGTAAATCGTGCGGGATTCACGAAATTTCTATAACAAGTGAATAATTTCGACGATTAATTTTTTTTTTTTTTAAATATTATTATATAAAATGTCAGGTGATAATAACTAATAATAACACAACCGTGTTTTAAGAGTGGCAGAAACCGAAATATGTATTTTTCACAGACGACGCGTGAATTGTGAATAACACGCGCTGATTGTAACGCTAATTGGACCACTGTCGTTGTCGTCGTCGTATTACCGTGAAATTCGTTAAAGTATTGAAAAAACAATAATAATAATAATAATAATAATAATAATAATAATAATAATAATAATAATAATAATAATAATAATAATAATAATAATAATAATAATAATAATAATAATAATGTGGGAACGACGAGTCCATCTCTCGAATCTTATTAGTCGTTATTTATTTTTTTTTTTTTTTTGTAATACAACAGTAATAATAGTTCGGAAACGTTTCAATCTCCAAAACGTATAAAAAGGAAACGCTAATTTCAATGTAACAGTGGACACGAAAACATTGCGTTATTTACACGATTTTTTCGTCTTGGCAATTCGAATTCGACCGATTAAGAGAAAAATATTTTCTTCGTATACGGTTCCAATATATATTTTTGTGTTCTCTTTCAATAGCCATAATAATTTATATCACGAATTACGAACACCGTCGGACTGTTATAATACTACGAATAAGCGAGTAAACACGATTTCGTTTCCGTACGTACTCAACTTATACTCGTATATAACACACGAAACGATAACTTATTATGATAATAAACGCGTATACACGATTTTTATAATATTTACCGTGCAGTCAACACACAGACACACATTAACCGCACTACGAGCATAGATAAATATATTTTTATCGTAATAATATTAACGCGTAGAATATTTTCAACACACATTCTGCGCTGAAGTTTGTACCATTAATTATGCATACATACGCCGCGTTTTGTATGTATACAATATATTATTATTATTATATACGGCGTACCAGCTACTAATTAACAGAAAACACAAACGTGAGATCGGAAGTGTAATTTGTTCACACACACACACACACAAACGCGCGCGTTTAATGGAAACTATCAATCTCGTATTGTGGTCGTGGTGATGTACCGACAACTAAAAAAAAAAAAAAAAAAAAACGTTGTCGAGAATTCGTTTACTATACGATTTTCAATCCGACAACAAATCCCGTAAAAGTCAAAAATACACCGATCGGATGCTGTGTATGGGTACGCCATTTTACACACACGCTATATACGCGTTTGTCTCGTACGCGACGACGAGAGACAGATTTTTTTTTATTATTATTACTCAACGCTGATAATAATATAATACGTATATTACAATACATTTACATATATTAATATATAATTCACACGCACGTCGGACAATTCGATTGATTTCAAAGGAAAGCCGCCGACACGGTTTGTGTATCGCGGAGTGTTGGGACCGCGCGTCAGTCCTTTCTAAACCGTTCGATCGTTGCACACACACACACAAAATCATATCGATGATACAAGCGCAATTGGCAGCAACAGCAGCAATACTACCACCAGTCATACAAGAATATTGATTGCGAGATATAAATCATCTACGGCCCGGTTTTATAAGCTCTTAAAAACGCTTACTGCTTGGTGATACGCATTTACGCTCCTGTTTTATACAAATATATACCCGTTAATGTAAAAAAAATTGATTTCATTTTATTTTTATTATTAAAAAAAAATAAAATACATTCGATTCATTTTCTACGATAATTTCGACGCGTGTTTTCAACCGGTAAAACAACATCGAAAATTATAAAATCCGCGATCATACGAAAATAATTATGTATACAACGATTTTCGTAACGATAAAATATAATATTTCTTTAGAAAAACAAGTATAACCGAAATACTAATAAAAATATGCGTATAAAACCCATTAAACATGCAATTGAAAAATCGTAAAATACAGAAACACGCGCAACGCGCGTCATCAAAAAAAAAAATATGCTAAGCAAAACTTAGCTAATGAACTGAAGGACCGTATATTACGTCGTATACGTGAATTATCAAAATAATAATAATAATAATGAAAAACCGTTTTTTTTTCTTTAGTGTACATAACACAAAGAAATTAAACGCTGTTCGGTTTATGTACGGACTCGCCGGAGATCGAATACCGTAAGATATTATATCGTCGTCGTACGTGAGGCGGCAATAAGGAATTTACTGCATCCGTACACGAAATCCCTGTGCCAAAAACATCTGGAAACGTGTCTCCCACTACTTTCCGGTGTTCATGACGACAACTGGTGAACAGCTGAAGGTTAGTAGATCGCGGTCCCCCAGCCTCCGACTCGGATTTCTTATTGTACGCCCGCGTTTATTATATATAATTCCGGTCAACTCGCCGCGGCACGATAGACCGATACGCACAATAACTAACTGCACCACAAAAGGACTTTTTACAATCCAGAAAATATTTTTCCACGCACGAAACACATGCGTGCGTGTGCGTGTGTGCATGTCATTTGTGCAAAGACAGTAGTTAATGGTAAAAATATTCGATTGTACTTATTCTATCTCCTCCTTCCAACGTCTCTTGAAAGTAGCAGTAGCATCAGTAGTAAAAGTATGCTGGCGGCAGAGGAAACGAACAAACCGAAACGACTATGGCCCGTCGTCAATATGAGACATATATACAACATATTATAGAGACCGCGGTCAAAGCACTTAATAATAATAATAATAATAATCGTCACGTCCACACCGCGACTCGAACGGAATGAGAAGATTTTTATTTTAACAAGCCCTTGTAGAGAGAGAAAACAGTTCGTAGATCCATTGTAACGATCCGACTGTGAAACGGACGACAAATATATAGACAACGCGACGCGTTATTACGGAATCCACACGCTTTGGTCAAGTGTTTTAGTACCTATAAAATATCTATAGCGTTAGGTATTTCATAGGTGCTAAATTGTAATTAATAGGTATACGTTATTGTACACACAGTGAAACGTCTAAATATACCGGACGGACACTGTCGCCGAAATTTTGTCCGCTGTTCGGAGAGAGTCGATTTGCGCTATGAAGGAACGGCGAGTGTATAATTATTATTAATAATATTCTACGTGCACATTTAACGTACATTAATAATAAAGAAATATTTTATTTTTGTATTAATTATTTGAAATTAACGAAAAGGTAAATGAAAAAATTGACGTTTATTGAAGAAAAGTCAATTACTTTAGCTCGTTTTTAAGGCCTTGACGCGCATACAACCATTAAACTACAGTTTTGATAATAAGATAATACGAAATATTATAACGAGTAAAAATTACCGTGCATCGTGATAAGACAAACTTGGACAATCGCGATGAAAATGATTGAAAACCTAACCGTAAAAGTGTCAGCCATTTGAAAATGTCGACGATCCAGAGGTGTCCGTTTAAAGGAGGTCTCCGCGTACGCAATACGATGAGACTTCCACATCATATTTAAAACGAAAAAATGTTAAAAATAATAGAAGAAAGAAAAATCTTCTCGCTCTCACCGATGAAAACCGGAAAACTACAGGGTTTCTAAAGCAGGGTGTCTAAACATGGGACACTAGTGTCTGTCTACTAACTCACTCCTTCTTATACGCAAGAATATTTTTGTCCCTTACTGAACCGGATTTCTTTGAATTCGAAATTCTACCGTACAACGTCACGTGTTTCACAAGACGCAACGACATCGGTATAATACGTATTTCCGGCATTTATTATGTTGTTGTTGTTTTTTTTTTTTTCTATTCGTAAATCTCTTATTACCGCATAACAATATCGATTGTCGTCAACGTATACACGGGGCGGGGCTGTAGTTGAAAAAAATGCGACTGTTCAAACATAATAATGGATTTTTTTTTTTTTCAAGAAAAAACACTGGATGGACCGCGTTTTTTGTTTTAAACGTTTTCCGTGCGGATCATTCGTCGTAAGGCAGCGCACAACATCCGCCGGGGGTGCACATTACGCCAAATGGTCATTTGTTTTTAATTTCGAAACATTCGTCGCCCAACGGCGGATACGACGAACGAGAACCTCCGCGTCACCATAAAAACGATCGTTACACACCGTTTCCACGATGATAAATCATTCGTATCGAAATGAAATCGACATATTTATCTGGCGGACTTCTCGATATGTACACGCGCTCCGTTGTACAAAGACGTCACGCGACTTCCCGGTAACACGGGGGAGAGAAACATACGTTTACGCGAAGAAAGACCGCAAACGGGAAAAAATAAATAGCGTTTAAAAAACGATTCTCGGAGCGTATAAAACAACGGCGCGCGATTATTATTATTATTATACGTCGTGCGAGGGACGTTTCACCGGGAAGGCGAAAGATTACAAAAAAAAAAAAAGAAAAACGTTCTTAGAAAATACCATCGCAGCAACGAGCGTATTACATCTACACACACGTGTATCATATCGGTGTGTTTGTACACAAAATGTATTAGTAAAACAATTCATCGCGCACGTATATCGCCCCTCGTTTGTCGTCTAATAACCGCCGTAACATTGTCATGACGAAAAACGACAAAGCGGAGGGACGCGTTTTTAAATCCGTCAGATTTGACAACAGAAAAAGAAAAATCTCATTTTTTTTTCCATTATTGTTTTACGATTTTCTTTGTCTTACGATTTTTGAACGCTATGATTGTCGATCGAATTATTTAGGGGGTTTTCAAAATGAACAAGAAAATGTGTTTGCGCATAGATGGTAGCAAGCGTGTTTTTTCAGACAAAATTCTATCCGTAATTTCAAAAACGCCGATTTTGATATACAAAACCACTCGATTAATTTACTATACAATGTGATATCACTGCAATAATAATAATAATAATAATAATAATAATAATGAAAACAAACGATAACATATATATATATACCTCCGTTATCGTGTGGATAGCGTTGTGATTTTGTGTAAGAGCCAATGGGACGTACAATAATTATTATTTGGTACACACAATTACGTATACGAAACGAGCGGTACAACAACGAAAAAAGAAACGGAGAACAAAACGATTGAAAACGATTTATAATATTTTTATATAATAACCGTATTATGTACGCAACAGCTTCGGTGTGATTCGGTTCGCGTGGACCGCGGCGTGACAACGTTTCGCAGAATCGTTGTGTGCGTCGACGACCGTCGAAAACGCGCCACCGAAGGTTTTCGAATATTTATTTTTTTTCTTTAAATGTCGGTGCATTTATTTTATTTTCTCGTGTGTACACGCACGTACGGCAACAAAATGAATTATTCATATACGTTTATATAACGTTGTTGTTGTTATTATTATTATATCGGCGGTATAAAAAGTAGGTATATAATATTACTTATAATATTCTAGTACACGACGAAACACAGTAAATAACAATAATAACATCATCATCATCATCATCATAGTGGACTGTGGGCCAAGCCGTTATTATTATTATTGTCTTCTGTCGTGTATGCGTGTGGAGAGGGCACTTTGTTCGCATATCACCGGGACCTTGCCGACGACGTCGTATAACGTATAATGGGAAAACGTTCCCGAAAAAAATAAATAAATAAATCACGTCGATTCGTGGAGACAAAGCGCGAATTAAAAACGGGACATTTGGCGCGTAGCACACACACACACGCGCGCACGAATGGACGCCGAATACAGGGGGGAGGGCACTGCCCCCCCCTCCCCGCAGATTACTTCATGGGGGGAGGGAGGCGTCGTGACACGAACACGAGTAATCCGAAAATCGAGACTGACGTACGTGTGTTTATATTCAAAAATAAACAAAATTTAATTTGTTACACGAACTACGAGTCGGTGTACAATATTGTTTTTTTTTCGAAAATTTACTCCTTCCATTCCCCAATAGGAGGAGGAACCCATTTCTAAGTCCGCTTCCTCCTACCGACAAAATTTTTAAAACTCGGCGCCTACTCCGACACCGCCGGACACACGGTTCGTACAGGTACACAACACGTGTGTGTAATCCGAGACGAACGAAAGAAACGCATTGTTCTCAACGGGACGGTACGACGGAGAATGCGCGCGCGCGCGTGCGTTTCTCTCTCGATAATACTTCTCTCGCGGTAAACAATAATAAATATACGCGCGGCGGCGCATTAAAACGAAGAGTAACGTGAAAATAAACCTTGAAACGTTTTCAAAAACGCATTTTTCGGGACATGTCGTATGATTACGAACGCGGTGAATATTGACAATACGACAACGGAACGAAACACAACTGCGGTGTACGCGCGAGAAAACTGTAGACGACGCGCAATAATAATTCGTGAAAACAAAAAAACCGCGAGACCGTTTTCGACGCGAACGGTTATGGGGCGGAGGGGGGAATTCATCGCGTAGAACATCGAGCAAAAATTAAACGGACGTTACCTGAAGTTGGTTTTTTTTTTTGTTGTTGTTTTTCTTTCCTTATCTCAACACGGTCGACGCATTCGTCGCAAACGCACTAAATAACGTGAAACGGGTAAAACCGGTGAAAACAAACGAGCGAACTGTTTGGAAAAGCAAAAAAAAAAAAAACAACGGGTTTTATCACGGCACGACGGAAAGCCGCGAGAATATTTCTCATGTACCGCGGTTAGGTGGTGGTCGACCGGCCGGCGCGTTACGTGTGACGACGCGGCGGCGGCGGCGATACGGACGGGAGATTGGAATTCGATGGTTTCGGTCGGTCTATGCAAGCGCACGCACGCGCATTCGTCGTACCACTAGCACACACACACACACACACACACTGCTACCACTCTACCGACTCTGGTACACCACCGCCGCCACTACCGACAATCGTTGTCGCGTCGTACCCGTCTTTTGTACAACGACGGCAACGGTGGTGGGGATAAAAATCAGCCGTCCTCACATGTGCGGTGAGGAGTAGGAGGTGGTGGAGGAGGAAGAGTAGGAGGTGGCGCACACGCACGCACGTCGTCGATCCGCTGCGGCGGCGGCGGCTTAACGCACACGCACGTCGTCGTAATAATATTCTCGGGCGCGAGCCCGTTTTCACCCGGAGAGAGAGAGAGTGAGGTCGCGGCGGTCGCCAACAGGTGGGATAAATTTTATTCTCTATAAACGCGACGTGTTCTTTTTTTCTTCTTACGTGTTTCAGCCCCCTTCGTTACGACCACTTTTTATATTTTAAAAGAACACCGTAATAATAAGTGCGAGTGGTTTTTTTTTATCACTCGATTGTCGACCGTTTACCATAAAACGTACATAATAATACGTAATTATTATTATTATTATTGTTAATCCGTACATTCAGTCCCTCCGATCGATTATAATAGTAATATTATTCCAATCTAATAGCAATATTATTTGAGAAAACAAATCGAGGACTTTTGAGAACTTCACCGGATCGATGATGATCGAGGAAATTATGGGAACACGACGTCACGAATTTGTTTTTCCTCCATTCAACAATAAATGCTGAAAATTCCGGAGACAGAACGCGGTGGGGGGGACTCGAACAATGCACCCAACTCAAAATGTCTTTTTAAAATCAAAAAGATTAGAATAGTGGCGTGATGCAGAGGATGAATAATAATAATAATAATACGAGTACACGGTAACAAGGCAAAATACGACCAGTATAGGAAAACCTGCACGTTAACGTCGGACGAACAGAGTAGGAAACGATTTAAAAGGTTTAAGCGATGAGCAACGAGTGAATTATTGAAGTTGGAAAAAATCGAGATTATTGGTAGAAAAGTTGCAAACGGCCTAAAGCGTTAAACGTAAACGACAACGTACCTATGTTAATGCAATATTATTTTATTAACGAGCAGAGTAATAACAGAATTGAATAATCCGAACACCGCCGCGGTTGTCTATAATATCCCTTTTATTATTCTACGAACGTTATAATATTTTCGTTAAATTACGCGTGTAATATCTGTCGTTTATCGCGTGATTCTATGCCTATAATACGTGTATAATAATTAATAATGTTTATTAAAGTGTTAATATATCTGACGTGGAACTGCGTGGTTCAGTAAAATAGTGAATATTTAATAATATTCGTAGCAATGACACACGCACGCCTGAAAACTATAACGACGTGAACGCACGTACGTTTACCATATTTATCCTATCGTAACGAAATCGTTTCAATTCAAATACATTAGGTGTAATTTTATGTCGAGTTCAAATAAATCATTAAAACCCACTGAGCGCGGACTATATAGCAATATAATAATAATAATAATAATAATAATAACAGAGTAAGCGCGATGGAAATTCAGTAGAAATAACTGGTTTGACCCGCGAATCAAGGTGAAATAGTAATACGAAAAAATAAAATTATCAGCCATAATCTCTCTCGCTCTCTATTTTTCATCTTAAAAGTTTAATGTTCAATTTTTTACGAATAATTTATAATAACACTGCAACAGGGTGTGTATATTACACGAACATCCGTGCCGTAAAAAGAATATCGTTAAAACGGACGATCATCATGCGTATTATTAACTATATTTCGACAACGTTACTTGCACAGATAATATATTTTATTACATGGCACGGATTCCAGAAAACATTTTCTGTTTTTCGTCTCGATTCGATTCATTTGGTATTTACGCGAATTCTGCAGTGACGGATAGGTGTGCTTATGGAGAACGGTATTATCCCGCTGGGCAGCTCTTGCCGGTTTTTGTGTTTTTAATATTCGGTGTAAAATTTTTTTAAGTCCGGAGCCCATAGGAAATTAGAATCGCTCGATTTCGCATTATAAATACGACGAATTACGTCTTGTAAAAATATGAAATCGAAAAAGAAAAATATCTAAGAAAATACTTAATGAATTTTGATTAACAGATGCTTTTACGAACACCGATAAATTCTATACCGTAAACAACGAAGCTTTGGTTTCGATTAGAAACGCGATGGTGCACTAATATACATTTTTATTTATGGGCGTCGGATAAAATCCGTTTTTAAAGGATTAGTCAATGTCTGTAACAATTTATTTATCGTTAATGTGACTCGCGTTTAATCTAAATTATAATATTACTATAATTATATGATTTACTGAAACGTTAGGGGACTGGACCTCGCCTAATCTCACAAAATCACAAGTATAAAATTGTACGATTTCAATTGTGTAGGAAATAATATGTTCATTAACATCTTATAATATTATATCAACTGTACGGTCTTTTTTTTTTTTTAAGTGTATTTTCTGTTTTAATATTATTATATATATTTGTAGATAAATATCGGCAAATTTTGTAAAATTCCATCAATCTGTTTTATCCTTGTTTATTATTCAGGTTTGTCGCTTTCCATAATAATATTATCAAAATCAACATTTACACTACCGGTTTCGACAAAAAGTCATCATCGGGCGTATGAAGCGAAAATAAAAAAAAATATATAACAACAAAATAGAAAATAAAAACGAACAAAATTGCATACAGAAAATTAAGGAATATTATAACTGCAAATGGCAATGATTTTTTTTTTCGTCGTAACCGATAGTCAAATAATAACAGCTCCAACATATAATTATTTATATTTTTTATAAAATAATCTTTTGGCTCGATTTTGTATTCTGCGAACATACGCGTTTATTTGTTCACGAGTATATTAATTAATATTTTTTACACAAATTCTTTTACTTATTAATTTTTTTTTTTTTTTATTTCTTTACTATTTAATATGGTATTATCGTATATATACTCGTCAATAATATAAACACCGTATCACGTCTGAATTTGTAAATACTGAATTTATGTATACACTTCTGTATAATATGTTGTTTGAACAAGAAGTATTCAAAGATAACAACGATACAAACGCGGTTCTGTTTGTCTTGTGCGTTCTTTCCAAAATAACCAACCGCGTGAACGTAATTTGACATATGATATTGAAACGAGCGCCCACACACGGTGCACGCGGCACACCCGAATGTTTAGGGATTTTTAGGGTCATAACGCTTGAAGGATGGACGAGAGTGTGTGCGTCGTCAACGCTAACACTAACACAATATGTATAATACAGAGAAAATATCCATTTGCAGGCTACAGCAATTATTTTCGCGCGCATTCAGTTCATTTTTTCGTACATTATACGTTGCGTTTAAAACTCGGATCGGCCGAAAAGGTTTTTAGTTCATTGCAATAAGATATAATAACACGTTTTTTTCAATCATTAACTCGTTTGGTTATTATGCTACAGGCGTCAAGTGGCGGCGTTATATGATGTTCAAGGGAGGAGGGGGAGGCGAAAATGGAGCCGATTCACTCAGCCAACGACATATCCACATCGCAGAATGATAACCAAGAAGAAACGGAGACGAAATGCAGATGTAGAAAAAGGAAAAAACAATGTGCCTGGAACGTAAACGAAATAATAATAATAATAATAATAAAACGGAAAAAGAAAATAGTCGTATATCAATAGCGGTTTGAAACCAATGAATCACATAGTGTAGTCGCTGCGGTCAATACAAACCCCCCCACCACACATACTACACACACAAAACATACAGGGGGGCTCGCCTCGACTATACTGAGCGGGGTCCGCTTTGCTTTGAAGGGATGGCTATGCCGTTAAACTATACCAGGCTTGTGGCTCTACTAGTGGATGGAAGCGAAGGATTTGGTTAGTTGTTTGTAAGTTGGTCTGTCCAAGTAAGTGGATACGGTTCAAGTATGTGCTTGGTGGTTAGGGGGAGTGCGTTTTACCCAGGAGACGTATGATGTTATGATCGTAATCGGTAAAGAGGTTTTTGTAGAACATTGTTTTAGATTGAGATTGTACAGAGTCTTGGATTGATGTAAAATTTGTCGATTTTCGAAGGATTGAGCGGTCCGTTAGTTGCGGACCGCTATTTATATGTGCTTTTCTGCGTGTTCACGCTCTCCGTGTTATGCCGTAGTGTTATCTGGTGACTACTTTCGTTTTTCGTTTTATCGCGGTCGACTGACGTGCTATGTCGATATACAATCCAACAAAATTAATGTCGGAAATGGAGAACGATGTGTTTTTACAACAATTTTAAACCTCGAATTTGAATAAAAATTCCGATCACTTAAAGTGAACCGAATTAAATTCTGATAGAGATTTAAATCAGTCTTTTTTTTTTAAATCATTACAATCATACTGATTGTTTTCTTACATTTTAATTAAAACTATGTTACAAAAAAAAAGATTTTAATTTTTACATTTTTTTTTTTTTAAACAAAAGGGTTAGGTTACTTAACTCGTTCCAGTATATTTTATTCATTCCAAGTACCTAATTAAATTTTTATCTAGCATTTTGGCCTAAACCATCGTGTTATGTGGATAAAATTATCAAAGTTTTTTTTAAATTAAAATTATTGACGTGTACACGCGCGTGCAGGTTGAATTTACTTACGGTCATTTACTTTTCATCACAGGCATTTGTACACACTAAAAAACTTTCCGAAAATTGCTACCTAACTTATACTCCGTAGAAACGGGTGCTTTTCCCCTTAGCATTACGGTTTAAAAATATGTGTATTTAATAATAATAAAGAACTTACGTTTGCATTACTGAAGACTATTTCATTTATATGAAATAGTCACTGGTCTACGGTGTACTGTGTGGCGAAAGAATATAAATTTTTGTTTTACACGAAACAATTATTTTAGCCACTTAAACGAATTTGTCGATCGCTTGATTTTATACGAATGTTCACAGCACATTTGCCGCTTTAATTATTACGTTTAAAACTTTAAGAAAATAAATAACTTATAAAATGTGTTACTGACATTGGAAATACAAATTTTATATTGTAACTCTGTAGGTGTATACTCATATATATATTTTTTAAATCCAAAATTACATAAAATTATTTTATTTTCTATTTCTAATACGTGTATAGGCATAGTGTGAACAATAATTGGGACGCGGGCAGGTCATGATATTATATAAAAGTTATAACTTAATACAATAACTCTAATGAAAATACGCGTTTGAAATATTATACGAGCTGTTTTTCGAACACGTATGAAAAAATATAAATCAAATATTATAATTGTTAAAGGAAAAAAATAAAATAAAATATTTAATTGAACGCGTTGGATTCGAATTAATTCGTAACCATGACTGCGCGCATTTCACCGTTTGAGTATATTTTAAAAAAAAAACACTATCCGATAGACCAAATCATTAGCGAAACACACCATACCACGTAGGGGTCCTGTATTTATGACGCGTGTGCAAGAAGAACTAATGGACATTCTTCTAAAATGTCAATCCAATATAATTATGTTCTCGTTATGCACAACGCGTTTAAAAATAGGCGCCACATCCATCAGACATATTATTTTCTTTTTCATTTAAATGTATTTATCGCTTATTATGTTACGTTATTTTTTACGTACGTTCAAACGGGTCATTAAAACAAGTCTAGCGATGTGTGTACGTCGTGACGGAAATAATAATCGCGCACTTAAATGGTCTAAAAACGTTATGCGTACATTTTTAAATGAAAAATAATAACTAAAAAAAAAAAAAACATTATAATTAAAAGTAAAATTTAGACTTAAAACAATTTATTATATATATATATATTTTTTTTTTTAATAATATTTAAATGGTCCAATGTGTAAAACTTTATCATTTATTTGTACGGATCGGATTAGTTTTAATTTTTCTCATTAAATATGTATTATAATGAGAAACAATGAACGTACAATTAATTAGAGGACGAAACGAACGGTTTGTATCATTAAATTAAAGTATCAACATTTTTTTTTTCGTTTTTTAATATTTTGCACAATCCTGCAGGTTATAAATTAAAGGTTTTTGTTCTATGATATTATATAAACAAATCTTTTTTTTTTGTAATAAGATAATAATTGACACGACAAACGATAATATATATATATATATATATATATATTTATTTGTATACCGTAAAAAAATTTAACATTTTACGCGTCGTCAATTTAATATATTTATTTATTGTACTCGTCTTGTGTCTTGTCGGGCTAGTACGATCTACATAAGATGTTTCGAATGAACGGTCCGGTACACCGATCATCGCACACACATATGCATGCAAGTCGTACCACCCACGTCAAATGGGAAACACATCGTATTATTTATTAAATAAGAAATATATAAATATACGCTTTGAATACGCCTCCTCGACGAAACATCAATTTTAATTCATCGATTATAGTTATACATGGAAACCAGCTTTTGTATATAGAAAAATTTTAATTCAACACTAATATGTACAATGGACTGCGTTAAGTTTCGAATTTTATTCTATCGTACGGTAGTAATTTATTGAAAATGGAAAAAAAAACGCACATTGGTCCCTCGTATAACGTTTTTCCAGTATATTTAATACGAGTACAGAAATTTAGAGAGAGAAAAAAATTAAAAATTATATATATATATATATATAATATATTATATATTATTATCGGTTTTGGTATTTTTCTATCTCCGAATTATCGTGTTAACGTTTGCTTAATACAAATAAAACACAAACGACCGTTTTAATATTTGCGTTATCGCTGTCGTATTTGAACAAAGAAAGAATTACCGCCGCCGCCGCCGCCGCCGCCGCTTCCTTACCGCACAGTATTAAAACGATAAAATGATATTGTACAAGATCGTACTATATTTTTTCAATACTGTCAATATGTCAACCGTTTATACCGACCAACGCTCGACCCCGGGGATACTTTTATTCTTTCTAAAAACCTCCCCGGACCAAAACGACGGATTCGATTTTATTTTGTGAAAGAAACATGTGGTGTGTTTTGATACACGCATGCGGTGTACGCAAACGCGTGAAAAGTAAAAGATACCATCGCGTGCTGCCGTACAATATTCACCGGACATATTATTTTATCTAAACGGCATTTTATAAATATGAATATAATTGTTTCCGCGCGCGCGCGTGTGTTGAAAACGCATTCAATTCCGTTTGTATTTCGGCCAAACTGTTTACTGTATTTAATATATACGGATAATGTTGTCGAGTCGATCGCATTGACCGTCACATATTATATGATGGACGTATAAATTCAAACAGTGTTTTTTTGACACCGTCGTGATATTGGTGTGATAATTATAATTAAATTAACCGAATTCGTTCGAAACTCGAATTTCAAATACAGCGGATTCCGTTTAATGTGGCCACTGGTTAATGTTGGCATAACGGTCTGCTCCCGATTTCAGTGTGTGCAGTAGTGCCGAGTTTTATAAATTTAAGTGGAGCGAAATAATCAAATTATTTATTTAACCACCTACCCATAGACGAATATGGTTGAATTTGTGGGGGGAGGGGGGAGAGCTATAGAATCAGGAGCGAAACAAGCAGATATTTTATTATACTATGCGATTATAATAGAGTTACGATGATTGTATGCCGATGTCCATCTATATACACCAATCATTTTAAATACACTTTACACCTTATGTTTAGTCATAGTAATTATTACCTACATATAATTTCACATGATCATGGCCCATCGACCACCACTCATCGCAGCAGTCAACCGCTATTGTCTAACACGACCAGTATTTATTTTATAAATTATTGAAAACTCAAAAACAAAACCGGCGGCATATCGCTATTCACTCGTCGCGACAACGGCAAGTTAGTCGGAAACGAGACTAATACTTTATGCTTTTAATTATATAACATTTTAACTATTCATTAATGTTCAGAGCCTCGTGTATGATTGTGTCACGCGTACAGAACAGTATACAAAGTGTATGTCGGAAAAACGTATAATTAATTTTTTTTTCGGGACAAAATATATATAAAAAAATACGGCGTATGATCGAAACGTTAAACTTTGAATGGAGAAGTTTTTAAACGGTATAAACTCGGAACGTGGCGATAAATATAATCCGAGTAACGATTTTGGTTTATTCAATTTTTGTGAAATCTACAAAACGTACCAAAGCAGAGTGTAAATTATGGTTCTTAAAAGACGGTACACGAACGAATACTGTTGAATTACACGTGATCCAATAAAATGTAGCGTTTATTTATCAATATCATAAATTACTTATAAATATACGCGGGATACACGTATTTTAAATGATACACATGACTACTCTTGAAGTTGATAATGAAGACAATTCGTAATCAGAGCTATACTATCTCGTTGATCATAATCGTAACATCTGTTGGGGCCACACGTCGTATATTATACGTTTTGTTTTTCTTCGAGACATAACCATACAACATAATAACAATCGTTATAAAACCCACGCATTATACTTATATGTACGTGCAGCCATGAGACAAAATGTCTCTGTAGTGCACGGGGATATCTAACAAATGCAATAACTTTCATTTCATTCAATAGTTTTTTCTTTCTAATAGTGCGAGTTATGAATTTGTCAGATCTCCGTGAATCACTCTGTATAACTGAACGTCGTAATATGAAACTGGGGGGGAAAAAAAATAAAATATTTCTTATTACACATACGCGCCATTATTACGACCCTGCAGCATATATTGCGTGGGAATTATAATATACCTCTTTGTCCGTGTACATATTATATATTATAATATCTTATGTCTACAAATTACATATAGACGTATATTTTTAATCGTTATATTTTGTGCCCGTGATAATGTAATGTTGTAACGGGTAGAACAAATAAATCCATCGAATACTGCGCTTTTAAAAATTTTATTTAAAAAATACAATAATAAGGGAGAATTTTTTTACGCGATTATTATACGATTTTGATATTACGTACAAAAGAAAAAAAAAGTCATGTAAAAAGGTACGGGGTTGAAACCAGCATACTTGCAGCGAGTCCGCCGTTACATCGCATGTTCAGAAGAAAAGTAAATAAATGTGAGACTTTAACGTCTTTTTCCAGAATTCGTGTAAAACTATATTATGATTATTGGATTCACGATCCGCATGTATAACAGTAGCTGAAATAGTGAAATATGAAAGCAGTGCAATATAAATAATAATTAATGTATACGCGAAAATATCGTTAAAATATTATTGTAAAAAATTGAACGTTTTTCTAATAACTGTACTAGAACATTTTTATTTCCTGAAATATGCGTAATGTTAATTTTACCTCCGGTGAAAATATACTGAAATATTATTACTCTCACAGTAAATATAAACGATGGGGATGTAATAAATATCTTAGGCTTTTAATATCCCTCTTCAGAGAAAAAAAAATGAATCAAAGGGGGAATAATGCATTTTTTTCTACCCCACTCGCAACACGCAATACGGAATTTTTTTTACATAATATAGTGATCAGAGATAAAAAAAATTACAAAATTGTTCGTATATTAAAAATATTAAAAGTATAATTCATCGAAAACGTGATATATTTTAATAAAAAAAATCTCGTGTTGAAACAATACGCTTTAAGTACACTGAAATAAAATTATATATATATATTTAAATAATGTATAATAAATCACCAAGTATAGATTAAATATGGCTGTTTGAATAATTTTTTTTTTATATTAGGATTAATTTGACTCTTTTTAAAATTATGATTTTTAATAAATTGTTACTTTTATTTGTTATTTTTTTTTCAGTATTTTATACGTTTTTATGAAACATCGTATATTTCAAAAAAAAAAAAATTATTTCAATGAAATTTTATAAAACGTAAAAATATTTTATTTTTAGCATTGTAAAGCATATCTCTAGTGTTTATAACACGCACTAATAAAATTATTATAATATTCCAGATAACAGAAATACACAATTCCGACAATATTATTAAATTCGTATTTAATTCGTGTTTACTCGTATAATTTAAAACGTTCCAATAAGTATTTTTGACAATTCGATTACAAAAAATTAAAAAGTATTTATACTCTTGTTGCCCGACGCCCATGACGATATACGCGGTCTGCCGTAGTACATTTATTACACGGGGTACTTATAAAAACGTAAGTTTTATGATTAAAAGAAATATAAATGTATTTTTTATTGATCGATTAATTGACATAGGACGAAAATTATATTAATATACGCGTGTTCTTAAACGATATAATAAATAAAATACATGTTTGTTATCATAATACACACGACGAATTTATACGAATAATACGTTAGAAAACGAACAAACATTTATAGTGTAATATTATTATAGTACACGGCCGTTTTACATATTGAAAATGTTTAATAATAATAATAATAATAATATGTGTATACATATGCGCGTGTGCGTGTGTTCACGCGTAGCAGTGGCCGCGGTGGTAGTGACTTCACAAACAAGCAAATGTTCTGTTTGTCCGTGGGAAGTCATGTTTTTTTCTCATCGTATATCGGTATATATACTACACACACACACACATACACACATTTCATATTAACCGCTGCACAATATAAAAACGTCAACTTGTGTTTTATTCCAACGTATTCCTTTAAAGTCCCTCTCGTTAACTGCTACGATATACATTTTAAACACGTTATAATAATATATTCACGTTTACATATTATATTTATATGTGTACTTAGGTCATTTTTCAAACGCCCACGACATCCGTTCATATGACATGTTAATATAATATATACGCAGCAGCTCGAATCGATTAAAAATATATATTTTTGTAATAATTACTGCGTTATTTAATCGAACACATTATACGCGCGTTCGATATTGTGTAAATAATTTAAAAAAAAAAATGGTTTCGCAATATTTATTGATAATAATATGCCAACGAGTGTAAATATCGTCGTCAAATCGACTTTTATTATTTATGAACCGTGATTGAAAATTAATTTTCCGATTAATTCGTTTCCTATACGTACTAGTATTTTGAATTCTATGTTATTATAATCATAACACTACTCGGGTAACATTTTTGCCGTTCAACGTCGGTTTATAGTAATCGTGACAGTTTAACAGTTTATACACGGTTCATGAACGGTTAATTGAGAACCGTCGTGTTTCAATTTATGTGTTTAGCTTCAAATATTAATTCAATATTTAAAACAAATATTTTATAGTACTAAGTCTGTGCTTCCGACACTGAACCGTGTTGAAAATGTGCGATCGACTCGAAATTAAACGGTTCAGACAAAATGTTCGAGTACTATGTTCAGTTCAGAGCGGTGGCGATTATACATGATGTTCAAGGAGGAGGGGGCGAAAATGGAGTCAACTCTCCGTGTCAGTGAAATATCTACACCGAATAATAATAACGAAGAAGAATTGTTCGAGAATCTATTAAGACGAAATGGAAAAAAGAAAAGAAAGTGAGTTGCTTATAAATAGCGGTTCGACAGCATTGGACTGCACAGTGTAGACGCGGCGGTCAACGAAGACACACACACACGACACACACTTATTAGCCACAGCGGGAAAATGCGAAGAACTGATTGTAGCAAATACACCGTACGTGTATTACACACACACACACGGTATGTTTGCCGCGGTCAGAGACGATTTGCATTCGCTCGCTGAGGCACGACTGAACGCTCTGCCGGTTACGGACCGCTATATATGCGTCTTGCTATGTTGTGTTGTAGCGCTATCTGGTAACCACTACTCTCGTTTTATCGCGGCCGTGTACGCGTTTATTATATATTATTGTTAATAATATTATTACTTCGCCTATTTCAATGAAATATAATTAACGTTACGATTCGTCATTCCTCGTTGTACACTCGTTCACTCGTTTATTCTTACACTTTTCACTATTTCATTAACTCTTACTGGTTTACTCACACGTTGCCTCGACCGACCGAGTTTGCCGTCAACCGAGCACTAAACGCTCGATCACGGCCTGTGATCAGTGCATACCATATGCACTTATTCCAACCTTTTACATGATATTCAAAGTGCTGTGAAACAGTGGAGCATAACATAACCGGACCAACTTCCAAGTCGATATTTAACCGATAATAATTGCACTGTAAACGCGCACTGATTCGCGTGCCTATTCTGAACAGTACCTACGGTGTTTGAATCGAAAGTAAAATTTTCATGGCACGGTTAAATCCGTGTACAAATTCGGTATTCATTTTTGTCGAAAACACGGTGCTGTGAAATGGATTTGCACCGCACCTTCAACCATCATTTATTGATGATTTAAAACGGCGTTTGCTCCTAAAACGTTATTCGGGTATTCTTCCCATAGGCGGGAATCCACAGTTTTACGTCCGGCCTTTTTTTTGTAGTTATATTTTATAACAACACAGAGGAGGAGAAGCTATAGACAAATTCAATCGCTTTGTGCATTTTTGTGTTTGTTTTTTAATTTGTAATTATTATTTCAGAGACTTATCGTGAACGCTTTCAGTTTTACTTACAAAAAACTGAAGTTGAATTCGTGAGCATGTATATATAGTCCGCCTATGATTATTGTCGTGTAATTTATCGTAAAAACATAATAATTCAAATTAAGAATTTCAGTTCAAAAAGCTAATCTTACAATACCATGAAATAAAATGATTAAACACGCATTAATGCGAGTACAAATATGGATGTGTACGAGTAGAATTAATCACGATTTATTAGCGCTAGGCATACAATTTGAAAACGATTGATTTAATACTATAGCCGTGTGGGTACTTCTTTTAGCCGTATTATTCATGTATTTTTTAGTATAAGTATAGTATTTAGTATAAGCGGAGTTTTCAGTATAATACTTATGTTGTTAGTCAATTAAAAAAAAAAAAAATATATTTTTTTTTTATTCTACAGTTCATATATTTATTATAAATAGCAATTAATAAATAATAGAAATATTAAACTTTTTTTTTATATGTATAAATACATTACGTAAAGTAAATACGAATATCTTGGTAAGTCATGTTAAAAATCTTTGTCTAATTTAAACGGGCAACAATTTTGTCGGCCCCGGCGAATATTATAGCAAAAATAATGCTCTCCAGTTCAAACTGCAATTTCCAGATAATATTTACTTATTAATAAAATTCGTCGATATACGTACGCAGTAACCAAACGCGTGTGAATATGAGAAAAATGTTTACGTAAATTAGAGAATAATAGTCTATATAATATAAGTCATAAAAGTATATATGGAGAAAGTGAGATCAACGGGAGATTTTTTTTTTACGCATTCATCTCCGAGATATATGTATATGTAACTACGGAAAAAAAGAAAAGAAAAACAACGGCTCGTTCTCGTATAACTAATAATTTTCGAACACGGAATTGTGGCCGCCGCAGTAAATTATATTACTATTTATTATGTTAAGTCCCCGTTAGAGTTTTAAAGAAGATGCGTTTGAATGATTAAAGAACAAAAAAACGCGCATATATATATATATATGTATAATTTAAGTACGTACGTTACCTACCCACTTATTAACGCGCTGAGAATCAGTTATAGGACTCAATAATATATGACTTAGTAGTCATATATTATTGAGTCCTATAACGTTATAAATTATAATGATAATATTGTAATAAAACGATATAAATCGACACGCGTCAAGTTATTGCGACACAAGTAATACCGCGCGAAAGTTTTTTAATTTCGTACTTTTCTCCGTTTTCATCAAAAGTCAATTGGACTGTTTTTTTTTTTTTAACGTTTTCGAATTGGTCCTACTTCGAAATTTTGCGCTACACGCGTGCACAACCAGTGGCGTAACACGAAAATTCGCTCCTTCCCCCTGGCAAAATATATTCTGTATAACACAGAAATTGAATGCAAGACACTCGGACGGACTTGTTTGATTGATTTAAAAACGTCCCGCCCGCCGACGAGAAGCGAATAATTCTTCGCTTCCGTTGGAAATCTAAAACGCGTAAAAAATATTAATAAAATGTAATACGACCCGGTGAAATTATATCAATAAAAAAATGATGTCGTGTGGAATATTCGGTGTGTGGTGAAAGAAGAGAAAAATATATAACGCGTTTTCGACGGCGTGCGGTCGTCTCGTCGCGCTGTGAAAACGGGGAGCAACTGTCTACGGTCGTCATATTATATTATATTATTATATAATTTTTATTATATTATAAAATATTGGAGGAGGAGTTCCCCCGTCGCTGTTGTTGCTGGTGTCGGTGCCCGGTGGTGTACAACCCAGGTCATTGAATTCGTTGTACGAGTTTAAACCACCACGTGCGCGCGCGTTTATTATTAAAAAGTCGGTTAGTTTTCACGCCGAGACACGACGGAAAATTAATGCGCACGGCGTTACGACGAATAATATTTTGTGTTCGAACGGAAAGGAAAAATTCCATTTGAATAAACGACGGGAATTCGTCGGTTTAATGATAATATCGTTAGATTTTCGTCGAATTCAAACAAATAGCATTAGAGTTTATTTATTTATTTTTTTTGCATTCTCTACGCACGAGATATAATAATAATGGACAAAAAGAAAAACACTATACGATTGTGTATATATATATATATATATATATAGAATATATTATTATATTTATTGCGATATTATTAATTATTCAATTTTTTTTTTTTTGTCGATTATTATCGATATAAGTAATAAATCAAATATTTTACGACCAAAAATAATAATATGCTATAAATGTATAACGTCATACGCGTAAATAATAAAACAAATATCAGTTGCAAAGTATACAATATTATGTAATAGTAATAACTAATAATAATAAAAATAATTTTTTTTTTTTTAAATAAATCTAAAATCACATTTCAGTTATAATTATTTTTCTTTACACGGCACTTGAATACATTTTCACATTTTTTAATGGTTTATCAACACGTATATCATAAACGTATCGTTGCCGAAATTGAAATTTAAAACATTTTTTTATACGTGACGCGTTGTGTTTACCTACCCACTAATTATTCATGTGGATTTATAATAATAATTGAACGTGAAAGGAATTAATACGCATAATATAACGTTATTCTATAATATCGTGTCATTAGCTTAATTGGATTTCGTGAGAATTGGTGTTCTGGTGATTTTTTTTATTCGTCTCTCTATCTCTCTTAGTATACGAATCCTAATAAATACAACTACCATACTTGTATACCGATAATTACAGGATTTTATACGATTCGTTGTACTCATATTCTTGTGCCGATTTATTAATACATATTTAATACGTAGCTTTATAGGAAAAACAATAATTAGAATAATTCTAACTTATAAATAAATATATTTTACGTATACTAATAGGGAGCCGGGCACGATTTAATGATCGTATTACTTTTTTTACATTTAAAACGTAAGAATATTTTTTTTCCTCTCTTTAGAAAACATTGAATAACTTATCCGGGGAATTTCGAAACGCAATCAAAAAGAGATCGTGGAAAACAGCGCCATTCGAATGTGTAAAAAAAAAAAAAAACTCTATACACGTTACCGTAATAAAATAATAATAATAATAATAATAATAATAATAATAATAATAATAATAATAATAATAATAATAATAATAATAATAATTGATAACGGATAAATGATATTTATATCAAAATCAAGCGGGGGGGAGGGGGAATAAAAATATTTACGATTATTACATATTTATTCAATTTGAAGTTTTTGCATGATCGTATATCCAAAGGCGTAGAATGGTATTGAAATATTGACTCTGTGAAATAATTTAAAAAAATATTTATAACACACTTTCGAAATTATTTCCTCGATTTTTTATACCTTAAACGAAATATAAATTTTCGATTTTCATAAAGAAACTTGCGTTTTTTTTTCAACGCTATTTTATAGAATTAATAATTTATTAAAATAAATAAACGAAAATTCTTTTTAATTTTCAATATTAAATGAAAATTAATTAATTTAATTTAATAAATAAATATTAAAATATATATATATATTTTGTTTATGAACAATTTATCTTTTTAACTGAATTAAAAACGTAATCACACACACACACACATATATTTTTTACATACTTTTTAAAACTATCTATATAATATATATATATAAACTTTCGCACTTAATAGTACACATAATTTTATAAAATTTTGCAATCTAAAATCTAATATGCTAAACAAATTCAACAATAATTGACCTACAGTAAAAAGACTCACATTGTTTTGAAACTAATGGTTTCTTAATTATTTACAATTATATAATATTATATTTGTAATTATATTTATAACTAATCAAATGGCTCGTCCACTCAGTGAAACCCGTTGTTTTTTTTTCACGAATCCGCGAACGTGTATCGCAATTTACTGAAATTACGGAATACGAACGTATCCACTTCATGAAATCGATTGGTTTCAATGCTCTGTGTAATTCATTTAGTAATTTAGACATCATATTTATGATAAAACATATTTTAATATTGAAATTAAATTAATTCTTACTACTACACATTGACATTGTATTATAATTTTATTCTTTAACGCAACATGCTCATTGATTTTGTAGTCGATTTTTATTTTGTTTTTTCTCAATTTAAAATAAAAATGTATAAAAAAAAAAAAAACGGTTTCACAATAAGTGAATGCTACATTTAATGTCTATTACATACTATTTATATACATTTAAAAATATTTTTTAGTGTTTTAACGTGCCTAATATATAATATACTCACTATTAATAATATAAATGTAGTATACCAACGTTTAAATTACTATGTGGTAATTTTTGTGGACGGCATATAGTTTCTATATTGGTTATATAATATTATATATATGTAAAAAAAAATATTTCAAATTTTACGCGAGTGTGTGTGTGTGTGTGTGTGTAATTTATATATATATTTTTTTGTATATTTATAAATTTACGGTGTATGGAATAGATCGAAAACCGTTTTGACCGCGTAATCAAAAGCTGCGTTTATATTAATAAACACGGACGGCTAAAATTCAAAACTTTTCGACATAATTTCTTCGCATTCCGTCATTGTGGTCAAACAGTTGTTAAATACAGCCGCGTGTTTCTTGTACCGTGTAAATCGTCATCTAACGTTCAATTTCTGTACGTACGCTTGCAGCGACGCACATCGCATCTCGTAGAAATACTGAAAATTGTACGGACCTTTCAAATCGATTAGCTTTTGGATTGTTTGTTTACCATCGTCTACAGTCTGTTAGGAAAAAAAAAAATGTTTTTTTTTTTCATTTCAATCAATTCAACAGAAATAAGGGGTGCGAAAATACGCTGTAGTTGAAAAATAAACTCCACGGATAAATATAGCAAGCAGTAACACAACCGTATACGAGTTCTTGCGCAAGGTCCATGTGTCGTCGTCTGAAAGCACGACGATAATACGTTTCTACGCTTGATCGAAATAAATGACTGAATGGTAATATAGGAATGAACTACTGATTTTACAATATTAACGTATACGTATTAAGATGTATATATATATATATATATATATACGTTCGGATAAAATGAAGTCTTTTTTGTGATAGAGTTTTTACATCAACTTTCGGATATTTAAACGGACAGATTATTCTGCTAGACTTAAAATCATTAAGAAAAAAAAAAAAAATAAAATGAAAAAGATATTACGCGAAATATTGTTGTAGCAATAGAGGATCTGGGTCACTTCTCGAAATATTTTTTTCAATTTATGATAATTATCCGAGTACGTTATAAATAAAAATATATTATTATATACGAATTATTTGTAATAAATATTTCTTAACTAATTTTCAAACGGGTTTCAACCGTTGTGAATTGATCTTGTGCCGAAAATATATAATATATAATGCGTTTTTTTATTGCATGATGTGTTGAATATTCGTTTGTGCAAATTATCGACCGAACTCGGAAAAGTCTTATACTCACTTCGATGCTGCCGACCTGCTCGGCGGCCAGTTCGTAAAGTCCGTATGCGTACAAGTGATCGCGTCGTTTGTCCCGTTCCATTTGTTCGACGATTTCGGTGAGACAACGACGGTGGTCTTCATCAACTGGTCCATCAGACGACAACGCTTTCCGACACACGATCGTCAGCAGCTTTTTCTGATACCGCGTCGTTTCGTTGTCGTTTTTGTTTTCTCGACAATCTGCCGCGTATATAAATAAATTAATGCAATACACATTTTGATATCATTTAGCTAAGAGGTAAGGAACAAGTGTTCGAAAAATCTCTCATATATATAATACGACAGATTTTTCGATTTTCTCAATTGTTTTCTAAGAAAAGTTTTCTTCGCCGTACGGAAAAACTACCGAAAATTGCGAAAAGAAAAACCCCTCCGGTAAAATTGTCGACACACAATCAAACCGAATTTCAATTTTTTTTTTTTGCTATTATTCTAAAAATTATATTTTAAAACACTTCATATTTTTTGTAGAATTAACTATTTTAATAATAAACGCATAAATGTTTTTTTTTTTTTTAATCCAATATTATAGCATTATGACAATTTTAACGATTTCCAAGTTTTTCGCGTTTTTAGACTCAATCTATGTTTTAACTTTAGAATCGAAGACCTGAAAATTAATTACAAAAGATCTACACCGTGTTCTTCAACAATATTCTAAAATTATTGAATACATTTCAAAAATCCGCGATAGTCAAAAGTTTTTCAGGCGTTTGAAATTCAAATTTCGAGTAAACCGCAAATTGAAAATTCCCTCGTGAAATTGCGGATTTTCTTTTTAACTATTAACCTGGAGGCTGATAGTGTTACAGGTAAATATTATATACATGCATTCAATTATTTCAATCGTACGTCTATACACAATAAAGTTGCGTAAGTTACTTTTTTTTATTATAAACTATTTCGAGTATAAATAATTAAAAAAAATAATTATTCACTTGGCTAAATTAAAAGTTATTGTGAAACGATATGATTTTGTTCGGTTACGATGTTTATTGAGAGAAAAGGAGTCCCATCAGTTGAACAGTTAACGAAAATTTGTAAAATATGTTACACACTATATACCGTTTCTCATGAACTATTGCGTATTATTGAGTTGTCATCCGCCTAAATATAATATGATATTGTATTTATCATAATAGAACTACATGGAAAATGCATAAGAAAAAAATTCAAAAATTTTGATTTTATATTATATATGTATAGTACCGAATTTAATTCTTCTTTAAAATAACTTTGTGGTTTAAAACATTAATTAGTTGAGTTTAATAAAAAAAAATAATAAATTTTTAACTTTTTAACTGGTCGACCTGCTCCCAACCATTAACTTTGCGCATACTTAAAAATTTTCAAAAAACTCTTTCCAATTATGGGCTATTTATAATAAGTATTAGATGTCGAGCTATTTAAACCACGAGAGGGATAATTTTTTAAGGGATGAAAATCGTATACAACATCATATAGGACCCGTACGTTACTTCGACTACGTTAATGAAATCTTGAAAACCCACAAAATCCTATTCATTCACCTCCGTTAAATTTTTCGACAAAGTGTGTAACACACAACGGAGTTCCGCTGAATCGGATGCATTGATTTTTCGTTGCTTTCGCATTAATGATAATAACGAAACCCTAAAGCCATGTCGAATCATAATTCACTTAAGCGAAGTCCGCAACACCCTTTTTAAATTTGTAAAGTTTGAACTCCGGGAAAAAAAACAGAATTCCGTCCTGAATTTCGTTTTTCTAACGCGATGATTTATTTTATCGTTGCTTACAAATTTCAAAAAACAAAACCCTAATCATGTGATTCGTTCAAACCTATATACAACGTTTCCATTACTTTTTATTATTATTATTATTATTTTACGCGGTATAATAATAAAAAAAAAAAAAAGAGTAGAAAAGAAAATAATTTATTAGATTTTTTTCAAAATAATAATGTTGTAAAGAGATTTGCAACACGGTGACTAAAGGGCTATGAGGGCCAACACTTGTCATTCTGTTGAACTGTAAAAGAAAAAAAACCGAACTCGTATACCTTCTAGAACGGCGTGCAACGCTTCGGTCGGCCATTTGGCCGTCCCGTACTTGACGTACAACACTTCGAAAACGATGAGACGGCAGTGTCGCTTGCCGCCAACGCGATCGTCGTCGTCGTCGTCGTCTTCACCGCCCGTCGTCGTCGTCGTCCGTTGCAGCGCGTCGGCCACCGTCCGCTTTCTGTCCGCCACGAAATTTCCCACCATGTCTCGTTCCGCGATCCGACGCCGACCGTCCTCGATCGTCTCGTCCGTCCGCCGCGACATCAGCTCGGCCGCGACCACGTCGCCCGCCGCCACTGCACACACTGTACACACACACACACACACATCGCGCGTACGCATATTTTTATAAATAAAATTTATATATACTCGTATAAAAATAAATAAATAAATATCGTTGTGTTCTCGTGTTCCGATAGGAAGGTTTGTTTTTTTATACAGAAATGTTTTAAAAAAAAAAAAACTCGTTCTTTGTTCCTATCCACAATTCCGTAAGTCCGATCGATGCAATGCGGAAGAAATAAGTAGAAAACTGTTTTCAACGTCGTTACTAATTTCCCCCCCCCCACCCCCGATATACGTTCGTATAAGGTCCGAGTTTTGAGCGCAAACAAGACTTTTTTTGCAATTAAATCCCGCTACATTTTTCAACACAATATTAATACCGATTGATTTTACAATCAATAGTGTCGATACACGTATTTATCGTTGATTATCCCGAATAACCGTTTGCGTCTGGAACACGGTCGTGTCCGATATAAATTTCGAACCGAAGGAAACAAAAAAAAAATCACCGGGAACGGCGGTTAGGTGATTGTCAATGAATTCGAACCGCGATTCGCGAATTTTCTCCACGTGTATAGTTTTTTTTTTTTTTTTTGTATATCAACGCGTGTTTCTTTTTTATTTCATCGTATAATATCGTACTCCGACCACTGACATTGCTTAGTCGGACTGCTCATTCCTCATAACTGCTTCACTCCTGGCCCAACCCCCGTTATAGACGAAATCCTTAAAACCGGACGACGACCTGCATCCAACACGCCACAGTGAAACAAACAAATACGAGCGAGAAGGTTTTGTAACGATTTGAACGTGAATTACGACGGGGCTCGTACCAAAACTTTATCACCACTACTAACGTATATTAACGTGTATTATACAGTGTGCTGCAGCGCAAAACTCCGAGGAACGTATAATTAATAACGCGCAAGTTTTCAAATTATTCATTTCGGATTTTTGTTATTATCGAATTAAGCACTTCGGGTAAACTTTTATCCGAGTCACCGTTTCGCCAGTTATTCGTAAAATTTCATTCCCCGAACACTGCGTTCGCGTAAAATATTTTTGATCATTTCGCGTGCCAAGGGATCGAGGTGTTGTTTTTTTTTTTTCTTTTCTTTAATCGTCCGGCGGGAGCGTTTCGACACGTATAATTTGTTTTAAACCGCGCAGTTCTTTTTCAAACCATAATTGTACGGAGAGAAAAAAGTGAACGTTCAATTAACGCTATTGAATGTTTCTATCATACCCGTCGCCATAAAGTAATGATACGGCCGCATCCATACGTTATCCTTTGCCGCACTAGCAAACTTTCTGCACGCAGCCATCCAATCCAATCGTATGGTATACATAAAAGCCAACTCGTGTAAGTACATCGCTTTCATATTTACAAAACAGTATTCGACAATTGTTGAACCGGTCTCGTACGCTCGTATTGATCCCTCGATATCGCCCTGCGGGTTAACCACAATGTTGTATATTTATGTACGATAAAGAATTTTTCGCAAAACGCCGAACGAAATGTAACTCTGACAATCGAAGGCGTCCCCGTGATCGACAACTACTGCTGTTTTCAAACGAATATACCTCTAGTCCACACTGGCGCCGAAAATAAAACGTATTATATCGTATGATAACAGTTACGTACTTTGAGAAAACACGAACGACCCGTAAAGTATTGGAGCGTCGTAGAGCTTCGGAATTCTTCGGGAGGATTGCGTACCAGTTGTTCCGATTCGTTGACGTGGCATTCGTTTTCCCGCGAACGAGGACCGTCAAACATAAAATCCGTATTTCCCATCATGCGATACCACGACAGGATGCCCCTGATAAATACATACTTACAACATCGGTTAATTGCGCAAAATGAAAATTCGTATATCAATTTTGAGAGCATTGGACGATTGGCAATAGTATCGATAATTATTAACACGGAGAATCGCAAAGAGAAGAAAAAACAACTGAATAACCGCGTTATTGCCCTAAAGACAAAACGATAATGTTGTCGTCCACTCATTCGTTGAATTCGAGTCGTAGAATTAATTAATACGCGCTAATATTATACAACAGTTAATGTTTCGACTGATCGAATAATAATATCTCTCTTTCACTACGAATGAACGATAATAATAATAATAATAATAATATATTTACCATGCTAAAGGCGCGTGAACGTCAGGCCCGTTTTTAGCGAACATCAATGCGTCCAAACCTGTTTGACGATCTCCGCGAAAACCCACCATTCCGATTGCGGAGACTATTTTTGGAGGCAATAATGATATCATCAAATTAAATGCCCCGTATCCCACGCTGACCGCTGTCATTAACCTAACCACGTCTTTGGGCACTATGTTTGACGCACTAGAAACCCCCCGCCCCCCAAAAAAAAAAAAAAAAAAAAAAACAAACTATAGTAAGTAGCAAATAATTTATTTATATCGATTGAAAATATTAACATTTTTTTTCTCTCTCCATCGAAGGCGTTATTTTCAATACATAATTATCGTACGACAGTAGATTCGGTTGTGAATTACCTATTTTGACGTAACATTTCAAACGATGTGGTTGCCGAACGAAGCATGCGACTTCCAATGTTCGAGGTCGAAGTGAAGGCGACGGACTGTCTGCGTTTTAACACGGGCGGCCATCGTGGAGTGTTCTGATCTGAAGAGCAAGTAGAAAAACACGGTGAAAACGCAACAATTTGATTTATTATTACTCGGAGGGGTGGGGGAAATACTTCAAACCGTTTTTATAAAAGTCTTGAAATTTGGCGTATTTTTAAATTTTTATAGTATTAAAAACCGTTCGTAAACACGACATCGTTTTTTTTTTTTTTTTTTTTTTTTTGAAAATAATAATTTTGTGCAAAAATAATAGCTGGGCTGCAACCCGAGAAACGTGCTTTGCTTGATCAAAATTTAGAATAAGCCCGTCTGGCCGTCTACAAGCGAATTAATATAATACGATGATTGAGTAATGATTTTAGCATTCGAAATACAGTGTTGATACCGGAGCATAAAATTCTATATTGTAACTAATCGGCAATTGATTATTCTTCTTTTTTTTTTTTTTACAAAACTATATCATTTCCATGAACGTCTAGTAAAGCCTGTACGGCGGGTTGTACTTATATACGCGGCTATATAAATTCTGTACGAAAAACGTATATTTATTATTAAATTTCAAAAGACCGTGTAGAGGCGGCCAGACAGGCGGATAGGTATAATATTATTTGTATTTGTGCAGGGTTAGGCCGATGCCATTAAAATCAATACGGCGTATTACATCCGCAGGATACTGTGACTCAAATTAGTTAAAAGGGTTCTCCTTTGTAATGCGGTCACACCCTCTATTTGTTATACTGGCGTAAGGGAGTGGGAGGGGGGGGGGACAGAACGGAGTATTTCAAAGAATTTAATTTAATTTAGTTTTACTTCGATTCATTCGAAACCGGTATTTTGTAAATATAATATTATAAACGTAAAAGCGTCCCCGGATCTCCGGCAACGGAACGGCATACCGTCTTGTACGTCCCGCTAAACACTTACCGAATCCGTCTCCTTTTAAAATCCCGTTAATTCGATTTTTTTCGAATTCCCTCTCGCACAAGCTCACTTAGTAGAGCACACGGCGGCACAAAAGTGGCCTTCGTCATTCCTCCGTTCCTTCTCTCTCCACTTCAGAGCACCGTAGCATTTGCCTTCCGATTTCTATTCGTCCACGGTCCTTCGCGTTATTTCCAGGCGTCTAACGGTTACCTCCTCTCGCCTTCGCTGGACACAGCCTCCTTCCCAATCGCTCCGAACCGTCTTTCGCTTCATTCTTCCGACATCGATTTACTTCTCAACTCCGCGTCCCCAATCAGTTACATATTATATGCTCGGTGCACCGAGCGCGCGTCCCTAAATTATAAAATTTAATTCCTACGTTTCGATATCTGTTTACTGATTTCAGCTGTTCACCGATATCGTCGCGCTGTAATGTCTCATGCGAATATAGCGGAAATTTACAAAAAAAAAAAAAAAAAAAAAAAAATGTCCCCCTCTTGCGAGTTCGCTGACCTGCGTCCAGGTCGTACACGTTGCGGTAGACGTTCAACACGGCGGCGTAACACTGTTGGTACATTTTCCAGGCACGGCGCAACGCGTACACCGTCCGAGCCATAGTACCCACCGAAGGGCTGTCCCTGTGCACGGCCAACGTCAGTCCCACTATGCACACGGTGACGTCGGCCAGCGCGATTTGCCTGTCCAAGTCATCAGCGCCCGCGGCCGCGCTCGAAAACAGCCTCCGTCTGATCTCCCGCATCCATCCGCCAGCGGTTTTCGCGCGACAACGCGATTCCAGTCGCCTACACTCGGCCAGCGCATCATCCAGACGCGATTCATTCTCTGGCGTACCGATTGCCGTCTGCGAAAAGTCGCGTAGAAACGTCAAACGGATATTTCATTCATATTCGTTACGTGAGATTAAACTTGGGATGATTAATTGGACAACGGCCGATTATCATTTCACGTCATATAATAATGCGCATTCATAATAATAATCGGACTTTTTTTTTGTTGAAAATTTACGTTACCGAAAGTGAAGAGTACCTAATGAGACAGTATGTAATTACAAAGTCACTGTAACTGTTAAGAAGTTTTACACTTTTACGTTTTTTTTTTATTTTTCATTGGTGATTTGTGACTGTGCAGCAACTCATTTTGTTGATTTATCAATGTGTCTATATTTAATATACAAATAACGTTTACCAGCAACTGAACAAAACATTTGGCACTAGCAATGTGCAAGTCATGGCCATCGTCTTGTCGATTTAATACATTTTCAACATCGGCTAAATTATTATAGTTTCGAATCGACATCCAAACGGCTTTTCTGCATATTCTCCAGGTGGGTTCGTTGTCGGAAGACACGCCGCCACTATTATTACAGTCGACGAAGTTCATCTAAAAAAAAAAAACACCAAAAAATTATTATTATTATAATAGTGTAGGAACACTAATTCGTCGTGTCGTTACAGTGTCTAAATGGCGTAGTTTTGTATATGCCTCATGTCGATATCCGATGTATAAGGATATCATTTTGAAAATAATCTATAAATATCCCTTAAATGTTTCAATAATGAATTGAAAAAGTCGATATAAAATTTATTTAAAATCTTAGCAGCAGACTATCTTCGGCTGGCCATAAAATCCAGTACACTTATAAGTTTTAAACAATAAACACGTGTTTAATAAAACACGCGTGATAAAAAAAAATAAAATGTATAGGAAACCCGCAGACGCCGTCGAACATGAGAAGATTTGAGAGTTTAATATTTTTTAATGATAAAAGCCTAAGTATATAATATAAACATAAGACGATTTAATTGTGCTATTATTATTTTCACAAAGAGAGAGAGAGAGAGAGTAATTATTATTGTCTCAGTGTCTTTTTTTTTATTACCTATATATTGTAGTAAAAATAAAATAAGATAAGGACCGGTGGTGGTATGTGATATTGTTAAATATCAATTCGCCTATTAAATTTACCACAATATTTATTAATTTTAGAAGATTAACTCGGGACTATGAGTTCGGGAATCCTAATGTAGCAGTATATAGTTTTTTTAATGATAATATACTGATTATTTCTTACCTGGTATGTCCGATATGTTTATTCATCTTCAGGCGATATAGGTATTTGAAATAAAATAATTAGAAAAATAATTGATTGAATTTCTTTAATTTATATTTATAATATTTAACTTTATGACGATTTAAAATGACTACTGAACTACTCGAGGGTTCAAAAAGGAGTGTGGGTTTTGACGCGAGCGACGGACCGAGAGATGTCCGTCGTCGATATTACATTAATTATTTTTTTATCAAAATGTCAATAATGATAGACACTCTGTTATTTACAATTTATAATAAATACAACGGAATTTAATACAGAGTGGCTATCATTACAATATATATATATTATCATACACGTCTATAGAGATAATCATGATTTTTAGTAGGTAAGTATCATAATCAAAATAATAATTTAATATAAATTGCTGTTATAAGATTATATCTTTCTTACTATCTATTTTCTCTGAACTACATATTATAACATATAACTGGCACAAATAGTTTAAAATCGAAGTATATTTATTTAGTTTTAAATATAATTATGTTTTAATCGATTTGTATTTAATAAATATTATGTTTTTTTTAACGTTATAAGGTAATTTACAAATAATAAAATTAACGCTTAAATTGTTACGTTTTTAAGAACGGTACCTAAAATGCCTATACACGTGTACAAGCAATACTCGAATAATTAATTTGTTTTATTACAAAAAAACATAATATCGATTATATACTCGTAATATAGACGTCATAACCACAATAATTACGTATATTACAATAAATAAGTTTACGTTTGACAAAGAAGTTAGACGTTTTATGATTTATTTGAAAAACTAAAAAATGTGTAAATAACCGCGTTTAAGACGATATTTTACAAAAAAAAAAAACAACTATGCGTTCAAAAATATTCTTGTCTTCAAATTTGGTTAGCGTATCTAAACTCAACTCGAATTTTAAATTTCCCATATGGCCTTATTGCTCGCGACGAAGAAAACAAATGCGGACACTTATCATAATTTGATAAAATGCAATACGATGTTACATTGTACAAAAAAAAATATATAAAGAAGTATACTTTTATAATTTGTAACTCTTATATTTGCCGATAACCCGCATTTTATACAACGACATTATTATAGACGATGCATATTAATACGAACGCTTTATATTGTAAATAAATATTAAATAATCTTTTAGTCCTTGAACTCAACTTAGCCCTTGGTTAGGAATTATAACGATAATAAGCTGTAATATGATATATTTTTGTGTAGTTTTTTATATATATAAAAAAAAAAACTGTTTTGTACTTAATCGATAACAAAATATTTAATACGCTTACATATGAGATGAAAAGCAGGCACGTACACAGGGAGTCTTATACATTATGTTCAAAGGGGGGGGGGGTTAAAATGGAGCATAACCATAATATAATTGGATCAATTTACAAGTCGATGCTGCTGGGTCAGAGATATACTAAATTTACAGATATCAAATACTAATGGAAGGCAGGCAATCCACTTATAACCGTTACTGCTGTGGATAAAGATAAGGATAAATAATAACATCTCTCATATATTTTATTATGGACGTTATCGTAAATATTTTTGTTCTGTATCTGCACAAGGCACGACAGTATATTATTTTAAGTATAATCAGAAGTTAATTGTGAAGATATTCTAACCATAATGGCTAAAAATTCGTGAAAATATTAGATTTAAGTTCGCGTTTTTTTTTTTTTATTGCATCTGTGTTTACATTATAAAAAAAAAGTATTATAAGTGTAGCTAATTTTCATAGGAAAATTTCGTATATTTACCATTTACCACACACATACACACACACGGGGCGGGCAAACGTGAACAACATTGTTCGCCTTTGACCACGGGAACACCGTGTGTACAGTGACGTAGCCAAGGAGAGTTTTGGGTGGTTAAACCCCCCCATCGCTTTTTTTTTTGACGTTTTTACCGAAGTGGGTCTTTGTATGGTTCATTAAGAAGAGTATGAGCAAAAAACTTAATAAAAAATGTAAAAATCTATAGTTTTATTCATTCTTAAACGCTCCCCCCCGCCCCATTGCATAATCCTGGCTACGCAACTGGACGGAGATATAACGTTTGTAAACTTAGTATGTGTATTGGTTTATGTCAACGGCAGGCATTTTATCGTTTATCATTCTGATAAATAATCTGTATGTATATAAAAAGACGGTATCCATGCCGCTTAATACGTGTTCGCCGTTATTATTATTATTAATTAATTAATTAATCCACTTAAACGCAACATTTTTTAAAACCCTTTCTAATTGGACGTTTACATTATTAGAGGAAACTCTATTCCAAATTTCGAGTTCGTAGATTGTATAGTTTTTGAGATATAGCGATCAGTGGGTGAGCGGTATTTGGCTTATACACATACAGACACAGTTATTGTTTCGCGGATTCTGAATCAATAAATTTCGTATTGTTACATTTTTTTTTTTTTTTTACAATAATAATGTGTAATTATTAACGGAGTATTACACATACTTCGTGTGTGTCATATGACTTTGTAGTTATTATTTATTACTAGTACGATTCTACATACAATATACGTACTATACATGTTGTGTAATAAAATGAAAATGTTATCATATTCCATTTGATGTTTTGGATTTTGAATTTTTGAAACAATAACAATTATAGATTAAACATTGAAGTATTTATAAGACACGGGTGTTGTACATTGTGAAGATTTGATATGGTGATTTATAATGCGAAGTAATAATAATAATTACAACGGAAACGAGTTTTTTCTTTATGTTTTAACATCATTGCGTAATTATTTGACACAAATACGCAATCCATGCGTAACTCATAGGGAATACTAAACTGCAGTCGAGTGTTTGCGCAGAGTAAAATATTTACGCGTATTAATTTAATAACCATGTAACAGCGGAGATTTTAACATAAAACGTGTCGAAATAATAACTATACGAATGCGATTTACTGTACGAGAATCTTAACGGTATGTGAAGACCATCCGAGCATTCCATTTACTTATAAAAACGTTTACAGACAAAATAACATATTCAAAAAAAAAAAAAAAAAAACGGATATCAATTTAAAACCAATATATTTTTCGCTTTGCTTTGAATTTCAAATAATATATGTAATTTCGTTCTACTATTATTCTCTTCGGCAAATATTCGAGTATCGATTAGACGTAATATTAATAATAATAATAATAATAAATTAAATAATAATAATAATTAATTTTCGTGTAATATATATTATTACGCAAAGTCAACGGAAAGAAATTACGTATGCGATATCTAATTTCACTGACTATTCCGCGGAAAATAATCTATTAACATTTTTGTTAATGTTTTCTTATTTCAAAAAAGTGTAAAAAAATCGATTTTATGAAATGGTCTGGGACTTGCCACGAAAAACAACGATTTCATCGTCTATCTACGACATTATATACATACAGGGGCGTATACAAGAGGGGGGGGGCGATGGTGGCGATCGACCCCCCCCTCTAGATACTTGTGTATATGTAGTAGATATAGATACCTATATCTACTGACAACTAAAATTAATCGAACTAAAACTAAAATGTAATATAACACTTTTTTTATTTAAAACTTATTATTTTTATATAACTTTTCGATAATTCTAAGTTGGCAACAGATTCGACGGGCCGTTTTTCTACTCGCCCCCCCCCCACTAGGGGATGAAGTAAATACGCCCCTGTATACATATAAAATATATATATATATCAAGGGCCAAGGCTATCCCAACGGGTTAATAATCTAAAAGGTCAAAATTAACTTAACTTTTTGATTTAACGGATTACTATAAGTGTAGTGTGAATTTAATTTCAACTTACTCTTGTTCCTTCGCGCGTTGACGCCGGCTTAAATTATTTCCACTTTACTCCCATCCTCAATTTCGGTCCAATTATAAGTACGCATAATTTTGTAATTTATTGTCGAAGAAGGGGTTGTATTTTGCAGTCAACATATTTTATCCAAACGAACGCAAAGTATAATACCTAAAACGTTTATAAATATAACTAGAGATTATGTTTTGGTTATAATAATAATAATAATAATAATTAACGTTCTCTGTATAGATCGAAATGAGTATCAATAAAAAAAATGACATCGAAATTCGAATTCGAAAATTTAACTACACTATTTATTAGTATAATTAATATTCTTGACTCGTTTCCGACATCGATGACGATTGTACGCGTTTGTATTTTCTATACAAATAATATGATAAAACAAATGATTTCAGTTCTCTTTAAATGACTTTTCTTATTCGTAAAAATTCTCGGTCCCCGTATTATACAGTGCGTACGAGCGGTATACGAGCAAATAAATGGATGAAGTTGGGAATTGCGTGGCATCCCCCCACGAGTCGGTAACACCGAATAAATATTTCTTGTCAAATGGTTTAATCGCGCCTAAACAGGAGTATATCAGTCATACGAATTCAGATTTAACAAAAAAAAAAAAACTCTACTAAATTGTATATTTTATATATATATATATACAAATATTATTTTTTCAAAAAAACAAAACAAAACAAAACAAATGGACAATTAAAAAAAAAAAAATAATAATAAATTCAATAGGTATTTCGTTATTTTCACCGATCTCGTATACGTTTTAATTGTAAACGTTTAACCGAGTTATTAAATCGGTAAACTCGCACAGCTTTGTCGTATAAAAATAATTCTCGTCTTCTTACACACGAATTTGTAGCCTTTTTTATTATTATTATTATTTTTTTTTTTTTTTTTACAAAATTTTACTCAATCAAAAGTTTTAGAAATATTCGGAGCAGGAATAGTAAAATCCGCCACTGCCGCTATTATTTCGTCTTATTTTTTACTCACCGTATTGTAATCGCGAACGGACGCGTCGCGCACCACCGCGCACACCTGCAGAAGAAACGTTTAAAATCACGTAATTCGCAATGTGCACACACGGAGGCGCGGCGGATTCAGGAGGGATGATGGGGCTACGGGGTGCTCGGGCACCCCTTGTCGTTTAAGCCACCGATAAAATAATATTCATAGGGATATTGAAATCACGCCAGAAGGATTCAGTCGGAAAAAAAAAAAAACGTTCGAGAAAATCACGGTTACAATATCGTGTGTGTGTGAGATATTGACGTTTATTTTTAAATTGACGTTCGATAAAAATGTAAAAAAAGTTAGCCCTAATGGATTTAATAATGATAAAAGAAATAATAACGGGTAGGTGTAATAGTTCCGATTTTTCGTATTTTTTCTTTTTCTCCTTAAGCACCATCTAACACCTCCTGTTAAAATCGCCTGCACACGCGTATTTATTACGCGGCGGTTTTCGCGACGAATCGCGCACCGCAGCAACACACACACACGCGCGCACGTACGTCATTCGACGTTGGGACGTGACCGCGAAACTGAACTCGCCGCCGCGACCGAGTACAGTCGACGCGGCGGGTGGACACTATCGTTTTGTTGCCGGCAACGGCGGCGCCGCTACTCGGGGACGAGAAAAATTTCAAAACCGTAATAAAAGCTACCACCCACCACCCCGTCGTCGTCGTCGTCGTCGTCGATAGGCGGTGTCGCGGGGTGTTGTGCGCGCGCGAATAGGCCATACAATCGATTTAATATATTTCGCACGGTGACCTTGTTTTGAATAGCGCGCAGTGTTCGCCTGCAGTGTACCCCGCACTCCGCGGAGTGCCGCTCGCGTTGCCGGTATAAACGGGGCATAAATTGATTTGTAATATTATTTGTAAACAAATGTTTTACGTATTATATTGATTTGCACTAGGTGTGCGCCTGTGAACCCACGACGACTTTTCCATAAATCGTTTGTCCGTACCGTTGGGTTCGATCGCGAAACCAATGTCAGAAAAAAAAAAAATTAATTTTTTTTTTTTTTACTCGTCGATTTTCCATACAGTAATTTGGATTTTATGAAAAACGTAACCACTGCTTACCGTCGTCACAGTACAATACACAAGCCGCGGGACTTTGTAACAACGCGCGCCGCAGAGAGAAATGTGGGGCCAATAATAACCGTCTCGGAAATTGTTTAACGATTAACGGCGTTTGACAAAATCGTATTTACGTATATACCCATGCACGGTTGTTTCAATAATTTAATTTTTTTTTTTTTTTTGTAATTCGAACGAGAATTTTTCATTTCGATATCCTTAAAATTAAAACAAACAAACACGTTAATAACGAAATAAATAATAATAACAAATTATTTGGATAGATGAACTTTAAAACGTATTACGCCCTCCTATATACGTGCAGTGTTTGTAGTGTACGATAATATGTGTTATACAGTTGAGTAAGGCTAAACACTTTTACGGATTCGCGAAAATCGTATTTATACGACGACACACGAGTATTAGTATATTATGCGTACTACGACGACAATAACGGATTTGACGAGTTAAATATTTACCAGTTGGTGCAAACATACGAGCGATTCATGTGCCCGAATTTGTGTTTTAATAAATACATGTTATTTGTCAACACACGGACATTATAAAGTTTAAATAGAGCGCGGAAGAGTTGTAATAATAATAATAATAATAGTTTGCTAAGTCCAAAGTCGCGTACGGCAAGTATATAACTGTAGAAATCTCACTTTTACCGTGCGACACAATATATATTATATATAACACTGCGCGCACGAGAATATTCAAAACGATTCGTCGGAATGCGAACGTATTATAAACTCGACGTTGTCCGATTAATACAAAAAACACACACTAATAGCGAGGAATGTTCTAAAATGTCGTTAAATCGTTTAATAGCCCCCAATTACGCTCACCGAGATAATGTCCCATGACGAATACTTGTATTTTTTTCCAATAAACGTTCAACGCTGATTTTCATTATATCCGTTGGAATCGACTGCCCGATCGTATTAATGGTTTACACCGTGTACAAAGCGAAAATAAGCACAATAAGACCCGTTTTACATGAAATGTGGAACAGAATCGGTGTGTAGTGCGAGTCGTCGTCATCAACGCAATGGACCGAGTATCGGGCGTACTCTCTCATATTACTTACTCTCATGCGACTAATTATTTTGGAGATCTGTTAAAGATCCCCGGCATTGTCATCAACCGCAACGGACGAGTTACCCGAGAAATCGCGCGTATCACAAATGCAGTGAATTAAACAACGGACATGCGCCGTATGGGACGAGTACGAGAACGATTCGACAATATTACAGATTGCGTGTTTTTCGTATGACTATTATTATACGAGAAATTGGACTTGTTTTTATGTAACGAAACGTTCGATTCGAAATATTATTATTCATTTTGACTCACTCGCGCGTACGTCTGTCAGTGTAAATAAAATGAAAAAAAACTTGAAATACACGACCATTTTGTAATCGGACGAATGCCGTAAGATTAATTTAGGAATGTTGCGCACTCAGTATACGCGTGTACTAAGGCACGACAAACAACGGAAAACCCGATGCGATTCGTTTTATTTCCATCACATTTTATTATCGAATCATATTTTTACAAAATAAATTACATTGTATAAAATATAAAAAAAAAAGCGTTTATATATAAACAATTTTTTCTAAAATTATATTGCCGAACTTGTACTTGGGTCGGTCACTACGTTTTAACCACGTCTCCCCAGGTCGGCTTTAAGCCAGTCGATCACGATGCCGGCCATCTCGTCCGAATAATTGATCACGTACGCGTGCTGATAGCCTTTGTCGCATAACACCGCGTTCGCATCTGGCACGCACTCGCTAATGTTATCGTAGAACGACGTCGGACACCAACCGTCGCAATTGCCAAAGTACATGTCCAATTTCTTCGCGTTGTCATTCAACGTCTGCGGAGGACACGACAAAACGACGGCGTTGTTATTATTATTATTATTATTTCACGTGGAGATTTCAATCGAATTCGTTTATTTTACTATACCGAAAAAACACATGAAAATGTTTTTCACAAATAGTAACCAAATACATAGTACAAGTTGCTTAGTTTTAATTCTCGATACTATTATAATTTCACGCAGTTCAAAAATTGTAAACTTTTTCTCAATAAATTTACAATTTGTTAATACAGATTGGAGAATCACGAGTTCACCGGAGTCACTTACCAAATTTATATCGAAATTACGAGATAGAATATAATTTATTTCTGCCCCCTCCCCCCAAGACGACAAAATTGTTTAAAATAAACATAATTGTTAAATACGAAAACACGAACCTTGGAATCCAAATCGTATACTTTATCCATCTCGTCTAGGGCCATTGAAAAAACGTTGCGCAATACCATCGGATGAACCAAACGTACAGCCGACCTGACGACGTGGTCGTCGACACGTCCTCCTTCCATAATGATTAGGGTCATGTTTACCAAAAATGTTTTCACAAAAGATGGGAATGTGGTAAAAATCTAAAAATTAAAAATACGAATCATTTATTACGCAATATAATAAATATATAAGTTTTAAATGCGTATATTACGCAATATTGTATATATAAAAACATATCCCCCCCCCAAAAAAAAAAAACACATAAAATTATTTCGTTATAATACGCAGTTTTGAGTTTTAAACACCAGATGGTATCTAATGGAAATAGTTTCTATAAGAACGTGCCACACACACACACACACAGCACCGGCTTCTTCTAAAGGGGATTTTTGAAATGTTAACCGAAGGACTTAAAATAACTCATGCGAGTGATAATTCTCGAACCCGTAGTAACCCGAAACCAGTCTTTTGGACACATGTTGTGAGGCCTACCTTGGGTGGTAGTAAGCCTACCCGAAGAACACGGAAATTAATGTGTACAACAAACAATACACGAGTCAAAAAACGTATATTTTATTTTATTTGCTACATCTAATTATCGATATAATTAAATAAAAAAAGTAGACGATATGCTAAAATATTAAATCGGCATCATAACGTCGATCGGCAGCGGTCGGCATTAAAGTCGATTGGAAATTATCATGGAAAAATAAAAGTTTCAATGACTTTCAAACTATTACACTGCATGTATTATATATATATAAAATACGTGATATTCGATATAAGTACAATCAACGTAGACACCATCAGAGTGTATGAGTTCACGTTAACCGAGTCTAACCTATAGATTATATAATAATAATAATAATAATCTTAGTCTTACCCACGATAGAAAAACGGTGATAGATAAGAAATAGGACGCAGTGAATATGAATTTCCGTCCGTTCGGAGTCTCGCGCATTTTTTGTAGAGTGGGAAACAAGAACACTGAACGCTTAACACACAATCTGTTGGTCATTGCACTGTTCTTTAACATTTCTGATATAATTTTTGACCCGATTGAATGACCCACTAAATATAAATCGCAGTTGTCTGGCACGTATTTTTCGATAAACCGTAATTTGTGTTCCACTTGTCCGTTTAACGTGTAAAGGTCCGGATACCTATTGGGATCAGGAATTGTAAGTCCCGAATCCGACGGAGGCATTTCATGACCTGAAAGTTTGGAAAAAAATAAATAATCCCTATGCTCGGATGTTTGAGAGACATTGGCGACCAAGTAATGTTAGTAATTCGATTAATTATAAAATATCGATACGGTTTTTTTTTTCAAGTAATACTCAAAAATAATAATACACATTTCTTTCGCTTAAATTTCCCACGATATTTTATAACACATATGGCCATTTCGGAGTTTGTCACCGATTCACTGATTATTTTTTATATCGTTAGTTCGTATCAAATGTGATAAATAAAAAAATAAATATAGTTATATAAGCATAAGACGCTGTAGAACGTAAAAGATGCTGTTATATTGTTATTTCGGTTGTAAATGCCGTTGAAAAAGAACGAATAAAATTAAATTAAATCGTCGATTAATTATTATTTTACGAAAATATTTTATACGAACGGTTTATAAAGAAACTTAATCTACACCAAAATTATTACTACTCGTTATATTATATTATGAATTATATTATCCATTGAATACATCATTTTTCGTATATTTTACCGAAATAGTCGTGTATAGATAAACTCGTTCTAAACATTTAACTGTATATTTTATCGTATTTTTTACATACAAGTAAATGTAAAATTTATTATACGTATAGAGTGAACATTTCAACATTATTATAATGTAAGCAACTGTTAATAAAGCCGTGGTTTTTCAACAATTTCAGAAATAAGTTTTAGTTATATATATATATATATGAAGGTAACAAACCGCGAATTCTATGGATATCGGCTCAGTTGAGTCACGTACACAGAGATTTTAAAATTTCTATTATTATTTTTAATTTGAAAACGAATAGATAAATCACTGTGTTCGAAAAACGAGCGGATTCAAAGCGACTCTATAACAGGTTATTATACATAAGTAACGAAAAACATCGTTAAGATATTTTAGAATGTCTATAGGTAGTCATACATTTTTAGCTCTTGAGAAATACAAAAATTCTCACATTTAAAACGAATATATGTCGACAATTTTACCTGGTTATTTTTTCCGTTGTAATTTTTGCGCTGTATCGAATCGCGTACGCTTGCGGAAAAACTATTGGGAAAAATCGAGAAACGTGTCGAATAAAATATCAATTAGATACAATTTGCTACCGAAATGTAAAGCACGTCGTGATCGTCCGAGCAATACGTGTCTGCGCGAAAAGAGTGTTCGTATAGACAAAAGAAAACGCGTCACTGTTACATCGAGACATTCGTCGTTATATTCGTTCAGAATTTCATAAAAAAAAAAAATAATAACAATAATGAAATAACGGGCAAATCGTACCGGCGTGTGACAATATCCAAACGGGTACTTTGAGGGCCCGGTATACTTCTCGTAGGAATTTTTCATAGAACTCTGTGATACCCGGGTTACCGCACACGAACAAAATCACTTGGTTTAAACCGCGATCCTCGTCCATTGGTCGGCCCCAGCACAGCACTCTGGTGGCCACGCCGTTTACGTTCACCCAATTTTCGGTCTCTTTCGCGCTGTCGCCGTCCGCAGTCGACAACGTCATCTTTTCGACTGTCGCCGTTGTCGAAACCGCCGCCGCAGTCGTCTGTGTCAAAAATGAAAGCACAATATTTTTTTTTATTTTATTACGTACGTTCACACACACACACACATCGTATTTATAATATACTGTACGCTTTCATTCATAGTTCAATTGGTTATTTTTTTTTTTTTTTTTTGTCAAGAGAAAACAGTGGTTCCCATTTGGACCATTTCGCCCGCTCGAGATAACTCGATACGAAATTAGCGTACACGATCACCGCACACAGCAAGCACGTAGTAATTAATAATTTTATATGCTTACACGTTATACAATATTACAAGCACACACAACTTTTGACATTATACGTATACATAGCCGCAGCATTTAAAATTATATTCATTATGCGCGCTCGCGATATGATCAGCATTAATAACACTATAGTTGTAAACGCCAAGTAGCTGCCACACGAAATAACTATTGTCGGCCGAATCATTTTAAAGCAATTTCTCAAACCATTAAGACATCTATAATATTATGTACTTGGTATTTAAAACCAATGTGCGTCGTAACTATATAGGACGAGTCGTATTGGCGCCCGCCTGTTTGTTCGAACTGTTAACGTAATTATAATACGAGAACACGAAATAATAAGAACAATTAACTTTATTAATTTTAGAGTAATACCATAATAGCATCTTACACGCGTATTAATAACACGATTGCTACGCGTGTGTATACGAGTATATTAAAAATTCAACATTATACGTGTTGTACGCGTATATTTGTTGTACACACAAACATATAAAAATAAAAATGTATAGAGTTCATAAAGTTTTACGAAACTGTTGTTCGGGCGGTTTATTCTAAAGAATAGCGTTTATTCTTTCATTTAATAACGTAATAATTTGTTTCGACATAATATGATTTTATCAATGAAATTTAACAATTATAATGTAGTGTTTACTTTGTTGATTCCGATAATGCATTGATTGTTCTTTTCTAACTCAAAATACGTTTGACGGCAGGTATATTAATATTTTATTGTGCCGTCGTGATTAACGACAAATCGTAATGTAATAAATTATGAAAATTAAATAAATCGACGGCAAATATATCGGTATAATTTAAAGACATTTCAGAAACTGCGCACAATAATATTTTTAGAATATATATATTTATATTCGACCTACTCGTAATGAATCATATGACGTACACGCACGTTTTAAAAAAGTTAACTAAATAAATGCTTAAAAAATAATATATTTGGATTTATATTGTCCAGTCAGATTCCAAAAAAAAAAAAAAAAAAAAATTACTAAATTTGCGCACTGTTGTAATAATAAAAAATAATATATATATTCGTATACTTAACATTATATTCAAAACTTATAATAACATTTAAATATGTACTTATTATCTTCGGTGCCTGGATTTCATCCAAGAAATAATATCTCATATTATAAAACCAGACTTTGTTTATTAAAACCGTTACTGAATAAGCCATACAATTATTAACATTAATAAACTATTCGAAATACTTATTTATTGAATACATTATATCCCTGAGTTAAATAGCTACACGATGGTTTATTCTTTTAACCGTAAAATAGGTACGTAATGTCAATGCACGCCGTTACTACAACGTGCATTGCCAAAGGAAATAAATATATATATATATAAAAAAAACTAGACGTCATGTTATAAATATTATCGAATTAGAATACATTAAAGCAGTCAGGTTTTTGCAAGACGCGGTAGTTTAGAGTTAATAATCTATCAGAAAAGCGACTAATAAACTAGACATCATACATTATGCGGTAAAAAAAATAAGTAAAATTAAATCGTAAATAACGTAGTTTAAGTACATAAGCATGTATTATATTTTATTTTTTTTGTATATACATTATACACTCTGTATTTTACGTTCAAAATGTATAGTTTAAAAATCCGAAACGAGAAAATTAAATTACAATTAAATGATCAAGTAGACGAACGACATTTTTTTCGGTGTACACGTTTTGAAAAAAAAAAAAAATTAACTAATTACGTAGAAGATTTTCGAGAAACCGAGTTGTGTATTACGTCGTGCAGAATGTGACATCTTGACCGGTGGTGTACATAAAACCGTGTTTTTTTAAACAGCGTTATGAATGGACGCGATGTCAAAGAAATAAATAACTTAAATTGTCAATGAATTAATTATTATTTTCATAGTGGCACGACTAGGATTTTCGTCTAGAAGCGTTTCAAAAAAAAAAAAAAAAAAAAAAAAAATACTAAAAAATTCTATAAAATCACTTTTATAGCTTGTCTGCTAACAACTATGGAAACTAGGGAATTTTTTTTTTTTTATGATCATTAACACAGCGTCGTTGTGATTAGTGGACGTGGTAGGACTTTACGGGATTCAAAACCCGTCCGAAACTTAAATCCAGTCAGAATTTATAGTTAAATACGTTTAAAAATACATAAAAATGATTTAACCCACTCCTGAAAAAAATTTTGTAAAACAAGCAGCTGGGTATATCGGAAAATGGATTTCACTCTGTTATTATATAATTTTGAGACTTGACGTCCTTATTGTACGTAAAACGTAGTTATTATCGATGTCCTTCTTATTCGTATGTTATAACCGACGGCACAGACCGATGTCGATAACTATGAAATACATAGAAAAAAAAAGTTACGATATAAAACGAGAAGACCAAAGGCGGCAATATTGACAATTGTTTTTTAATAATAAACAAATGAAATTATTCCCCAAAAAAAAAAACAAATAAACAATAAAATAAGGTAAATGAGTTAAAAAAAAAAAGATATAAAAAAAGAGTTTATAAACAACAAAATATTATATTATCGATCGGAAATGTGTGTTTGGCCGTCACCACAAATATAACAAAACTTTATCAGAATTTTCATACACATATTTATTTATTTATTTTTTTGATTTGATATAACGTTTACACGGGTCAAGGAGAACCGGGAGAATTCAAACCCGAAACCGCTGTATACTGTGTAGATGTTAAATCAATTAATTGACTGACGATTGTCATTATAGTGTTGCGTATTCGGCCGTATATCGCCAAGGCTGTAAAATGTAAAAGTTATAAAATTTGCTTTAAATTAGTTGTCTTTCATAACTAATCAACTTGACACGAGTGAAATTTCTGTTGTTTAAATATTTTATCGTAAATGGAGATAGGATGTTGACGACTCGTGCGTTTTTTTCTCTCTCTCTCTCTTCAATCCCGTATTACAATGCTGTCTTAGCTGGAAAAAAAAACTCGTTTCATTCCCTCCAGCCGATTCTGAGTGGATATTGATTTAATTTTGCATTTTCAGTAGTTTTAAAAAACGCACGTTTTTATAATATTTCAACGTCATTTCTTTTTTTCGTTTTTACGTTCCAAAGAAATTCTTTACCTAGGGACTAATTGTTTTCACGATAGTGAAAAGAGAATACGGGTCTTACCGACAACTAAAGGGTACAGCGAAAAACAGGCACACATGGCTAAATCGCAACGAGGCGCGTTGCCCTTAGAAAACGATGACGTTTACGTTATTGAAAAGCATTTTTTTTTTTTTTAGGTCATCGACATCCTGCGTGTAATCGTAAAAAAAAAACCCCCGCGTACACATTTTTCGTACGTTTCACCATAATATAATGTCATTGCGATGAAAACATCAGCATGCGTGTACAGCGAAAAGCGACAATAATTGTGCATTATTGTTTCCCCCATCCCTCTTCATCCCTCATGAATTAACATGAATATACTTCTAAAACTGTTTTCAAAACGAATAGTAATTTTTGTATACAGCCTTGGAAAACGAGCCGGTAACGCCGTGTACAGCCTCCGATTATATAATAGTAATATGACGTCGCGCGGGAGAGAGAGCAACCCAGTTAAAAAACCCAAACAATAATAAAAAAACAAACCGAACCGCCGGCGAGAGCAGCTGCTGCGGGTGGCGATCAGCTGTTTTAAGCCGCGTGTTATCAGCAACAAAACTCGTGTGGCCACAATAACGTTATTTTGATAAAACAATTCAATCGACAAAAACGTCGTTTTCGACGATATCTTCCGGCGCGTTTTCTCTCCTCACTCCATTTCGTACGAAACGCGCGAAAAATCGTCCAGAAATGTATTATTTACGCGTCGTAACGCGCGGCGGCCACTCACCTTGTTCTCGCGCAGAGCCCCGGGGACGGCTGAAGTCCGAATTGTCGACGAGTGAACGGAATGACAAACGAATAAAATGTGATACCGCGTCGCAGAAAACCGTCGACCGACCGGACACGACAACATACGACTGACGACGGTACGACGAACGAAAACGATGCGAGGAGACGACGACGACGACGACGACGAGAGAGAGTAACGCGACGCGCGACCGACCGGCGGCCGTCGATACGGCGATCGCGCCGTGTGTACAGTGGAAAAAAAATTAATGAATGTGTTCCATACCTTTCACTGTCGCCGCGACGGGAGGGCTTGAGATCAGTGTGACCTCGACCGGCCGCGCAAAATTATCGCGTTGCTCGCTCGCGCGTTTATTCGTCTCGCGATACGACGCGGACTCTTTGACTTCGGATCTTGGGCTCGCTCGGACGGTCTCAAAAGACCCACTTGTAAATACAATTTGCGTACACGAAATTTTGAATTTCCTTTTGAAATGCTACGGGGGAACTGAAACAGTGCTTGTTTGCAGGGCCTTTCAGAGGGGGGTGGAGGCAACGGGACCATTTTGCCCCAGGCCCCAATTTAGGAATATTTTTAGGGGGCCCCCAAAAGACCCGACAAAAGACTAAAATGTCCCCTCGATAACAAATATTATTTTCGTTGCGTCAGTCACATATATGTAATACTCCTGTAATCTATATATTATATTGCGATAACGAGGCTCGTTTTGCTACGGTAGGCGATGTGCAGACGAACGTCACGCCAGCCCCCCCCATGTCGAAATCATACATTTTTTTTATGCCTATAATTAGCACGGAATTAGCATGAATTGGCAAGCCTATTTCCAAAATTTGCACGATACTAGTTTTAGTGTAATATCATATAAACTGTGGGGGGGGCTGGCGTGACGTCACACCAGCCCCCCCCACAGTTTATATGATATTACACTAAAACTAGTATCGTGCAAATTTTAGAAATAGGCTTGCCAATTCATGCTAATGACGTGCTAAATTTTGGTATAAAAAAAATGTCGAAATTTATAGTTTAAAACGTGGGGGGGGCTGGTGTGACGTCACGCCAGCCCCCCCCCACAGTTTATATGATATTACACTAAAACTAGTATCGTGCAAATTTTGGAAATAGGCTTGCCAATTCATGCTAATTCCGTGCTAATTATAGGCATAAAAAAAATGTATGATTTCGACATGGGGGGGGGCTGGCGTGACGTTCGTGATGTGCAGACGATATTTTTAGACCAAATTAATAGCGGATACGCTGATAACCGATACACTTAGAATAGTCAACTACGGCCCGCACATCAGCACGCCCGCTACAGTCAGTAACTTTAATTATTAATCGACATAGTACGTAAATAATAATAATATATACATAATACCATTGATTTAATATTATCGATGATAATACATATACGAACACTGTTATAGTTTTTCATCGGCTTTCCCATTTTTACATACTTAATAGGTACTATCATCCCAAGTGTAATATCATTGAGCATAGATTATGCTATATATTATAATATTTATAATCAATAAAATATTAGGGTAAATGAATAAAAAAGCGCTGGACACATTGATATTAAAAAAAATTATTTTTCACACTATATACGTTTTACGCGATTTCTTTAAATAATTATTATGATGGTCGAAGGGCCGCCAAATTAATTTGCCCCAGGCCCCGAAAAACCTCGGGACGGCTCTGCAGTTGTTTGTATCGATGCGATATCTGCGCCATATCATAATTAAACGTTACATTTTTTCTTTTAATAAATTGATTAGTTTTAATAGTGCACAAAGAGGGGCCAATACTCGATGCTGCCTCGGGGACCTCGGGAATTCATACAGTCACGCCATTGCATACAACCCGCAAGTGTACGAATTATTGACTTTTTTGCAGCACCCGTGTACCTACGTGCGACCACTACATTGTGTATATATTATATCGACGAGTTTTGGAAAATATTTTCTATGAAATTTATGTTTTCAAAAAAAAAAAAAAAACACACATATTTTATCGTTATATAGACGTTTCGGAGTTTATTTCTTGGATTTATAATATCGTACGCGGATCGCATTAAAAGAAAAGTATCAATATATTTTTCAAAAACAAAAAAACATTGAAAACTATGTATAATATTTTATTATTGTATTCGTATAATTATCATAAACTATCTATGTAATTATAGAGAAAAAAAAATGCTGAAACTCGGTACAATTTTCGACTTATCCGTTTTGGACACGGGCAGTTGTTGAAAATTTTTTTATATTATGGACGTATATTAATTAACAAACTTCACTAGATTCTGAACGGAGCGAGAAATGTATTGGTTTTACAATTATGACAATCATATGGTTTTTTTTTTTTTTTTTAATGTCTGTAGTAATCAAAAAAATTTACTTGCAGGAATGCTCCGACCTAATATGCCTATAATCATTTTTCGATAACAAATTTTTCGATACTTAATTTTAAACGTTTTTCGATTTTCTCGGTAGTTTCCTTGTGGGTAATTTGAAACGATCGAAAAAAAAATTTGGGATAAAACACTATTTTCTCAATAGTTTTTAAACTCGGCACAAAAAGAAAAAAAATTGTATTTTAACAACGTCAAAAACGCGATTTTGTCAAAATGTATTCATTTTATATACGCTCAGAATCGTTATATTGAACGCAACGATTTATCATTGCTTTCAAATTTATATATACATATAAATTATATATTATTTTATTATAAATTAAATTTTATTATTAATTATTTTATTATTGTTTTATTTTATTTTAGTAATAACAAAACTCAAAAACCTTGTTTGAGTAATTCACTTAAGCGACAATCACAATTCCCGCGCGGCTAGCTGTATTCATTTTAATTAATTAATTTTTTTCAATTATTAGGTTTATCCTGCAGACAACCGGACGAAATTGTTTTATAAAATTCACCTAAGACAATCAAATATATTAACGACATAAATACATAACGAAATTTGCATATTAAAAATTGTCCAATTCGATTTGATAAAAAATCCAATTCGATCGTTAAAAGTTCCAGAAATGGTCTTCACGCTCGTGAGTTTTATCGTTTAATATTCATATTATTATACACTTCAACGACGACCCCAATATATTTTCAATTTTAGCCGAATGAACACAGTGCATTTTCACGAACGGCTGTGCACACCAGTACGAGGGGGAGATCGTTTGCGGGCGCGAGAGGTGAAAATATTTTAAAATTAAAAAAAAAAAAAAAATCAAAATTATATTCATACAATCAGGCGTATCGCGTGTTTACGCGGATTGTAATTATTGTATCATAATACAATACGAACACAGTAGAGAAAAATAATAATTCGTATGCACAACAACGTACGTCTCGTACACACCACCTGGTCGAACTCGTTGATTTGTCGAAAAAATAATTTGTGAAACTTATTATTAACTCGTGTAAAAAATAAAAAAAAAGACGATCGGAATGTGTTTAATTATTATTATTGTTATTATTATTATTATTATTATTATTATTAATTCCGCGCGCGTTCTAAGGACTTATAGGAGTTATATATACGTAAATTGTTGAAGTGTATCCAGGTGCCTTGTAGGTATTAGAATGTACATTAATTTAAGCAAACGTCGGACAGTGACGTCCAGCTGACGTCTGAGTGCTCATTGCTTCTTATTCAACGATTGTGACAGCGCTTTGAGACCCGCGCGCGTCCGTTCTCACCGATTCGTTTCACTTTAAGCCGTCCAATTATTTTTCTCTGTGCTTCAATTACTTTTGAATAAAGATCACGCGGCGGCGATGTTTGCAAATCGCAGTAGTCACATGAAATATTACGAAACGAATCGTTTTAATTTTCGATAATCTATATAAATAATATTATACGGTCGAAAGCAAAAAAAAAAAAAAAAATAATAAATATTATTTTTACGTTTTACCTCTAATGACTTTCGCAAATTGTTATTTGTCTTATAAACAGGGATATTATTGCGTTTCGAAATATAATATATATATTAACTGCGTGTGCTCGAATATAGTGACATATCAGTTAGAGAGATAATGGTTTTTCAAGAAGTCTGTTTGAAAACGTACAGTTCTTATACTAAAACACATCAATTGTAGTACTACACTTGCAGCATTCGCGTGTAATAATGCACTTATTACAGAACACTATCTAAACATGACATCATATTATTTAGCTATAAATCGATTGCTTAATATTCATTCGGATAATTAATCAATACTAATCACACGTTGTTTAAATATGAATTTATTACTTATATAAAATGTATGGTTACGAAAAAAAAATATTATTATTTCGAATTATACGCCGGCAGGGGCGGATTTAAGAGCGAGGAAGGGAGTTCACCGTTTTCGCACGTGTTTTTATTAAAAATAACTAATATCTAATTCGTCGAATACGGGGGAAGTTTTGCCTAACGCCGGTCGCCAGATTTCCGAGGTACCGCGACATCGTTTTCCGTGGTTTCGCAAGCCGTGCTCGTATATACAGATTATAGATATCTAAAAAATACGTTTTTTTTTTTTTTAATAACGATAATATTTATATGTTAAACCGTTGAATGGTGATGATTAAGCCGATGTTTTTTCTATATATTATTACAGGGGAAAACGTAAATTGTAGTCCGTTGTTTACGTAAAATTTTTCAGGAGAACGAAAACAAATTTAATATGAATTTCTTCTACCCGTGTAACAATAAAAAGACGCTTTACGAATTATTATTATTATGCGTATAGTAAACATGTGTTAACATTGAAAAGTAATTGAAATAAATTTAAAATTGTGTAATACAACATCGTATTTTCCCCTCTCAAACCGTACATAATAAGTACCTTAGGACCATTACTGGCAAAATAGCGTCTCGCCATAAAAAAGTCCTAAATCCGTACTTGAATATATATTTTTATATGCGCATATATATATATATATATCGGTATAGATTACGGGTATTGTTGACGTAAAATACGAGTATCGATTATATTTTTAAATTTAGGCTCGAAGTCATTCATTTTTTAAGTAACAGTTGTAAAATATGAAATAATAATTTTAGGTTTCTTTTCCTCCGTATCGGTGTAACAATTACGTTAATTTTCCGCGTTGCGCAGCATTTCTTTTTTTCTCTGAAATTAAAAACCTACAGTTTTTCGTTTGATCAGAGAAGAATACAGAACTAAATAACGGGGGGGGGGGAGGGGAGAGAAGCGATTTTAAAAATGGACAAAAAATTAGACGTGGACTCCAGATAGCAACTAGACATCAAGTGGTTTTTTTTTTTTTTAGCAAACAGCGAGTATGATCGCCTTCTGGATCCTCCGTAAATTTTGATGATTAAAATATGTAGATGACATTTTCGAAACGGTATACGTATAAAGACACATTTTATTAAAATACAAAATATATTTACATATATTATTTAAAAGTAGATAATAATAATCTTAATATCATATTAATTAATGTTTTTATCAAAACAGAATGTCAGTTTTACCAATAATTCTATATACCGGCTATGTATATGACGATAAATATCTAAGCATGTAGGTAAACTAGTTATGCTAATACCGAAATACTCTCATATGATTTACATAAAATCTAAAATTGCAGTTTCACTATAAAACGATCAATAAATATATACGCGTTATTTTGTCATTTGAAAATAATCGTATGCAATTTCGTTTTTAATCGAATTAATTCGGTTTTTATTCACTTTTTAATCGCTTTATAGTGTGTATTTTAGTTAAATAATTCGGTTATCTGAAGTATAGAAAATTGGTTAGTTGTTAGTTTTAAAAATGAATTCGCTCGCCTTCATTATACTATAATAATATCTTGCCAACACATGAAAAATGTAATACACATTTATTTATTTACGTTATATTATGTAGGACACGCGATCTACAAAATATTACCAATATATACATTTTTTCGTAAGCATCTATTATTAATAAATGTTAAAACCCACACAATTGATAAACGCTGTCAGATTTATTTTAAAAATAAAAATTAGATACTTAATAGTATAACGCTTATTAAATTATTATTAATAACAATTTTTTTTTTATGATAATTGTGTATTTTACTTCTATATAATATATTAGATTCTGCAGAGTGGTGCGAGGAAACTATTGGTTTTTTTTATGCCTGTACTCGAAAATTCTACCAAAATTTTAACTTTCCCGGTAACAAATTGCGTGTAACTAGTATTTTAAACGGATTATTTTTCCCATTTTGTCAAAAACGTCTGAAAACATAATTCAAAAACTATACCAAAAGAATTACATAAAAGCAGGATAAACCCGTGTACAAATTCGGCATTCGTTTTTGTCAAAAAACACGGTGCGATGAGCCAGATTTGTACCGTACCTTAAAGCTTAATTTATCGATGGTTTAAAACCGCGTGTCCACCTAAAATGCCGTTCGGGTAGTGAATATTGATCGTATAAAAATTTGTATTTTAATATTTGAAGTACTAATGAAATAATTGAAAAAAAAAAAAAACTTGAATAGTGCTTTAAAGACATTTAAAACTATTTAAGTACATAGGTTTGAATACTTCGAATGAGTAATTTTTACACCTCATGCTATACTTATGGCGCAGTGGCGACATACTTTCAAATTCGTCTCTAGGGAGAGTTTTAGGAAATAAATGAATGCAAGCGTTCGCGCAGCTAAGAACAAGACTTTATAATAACACATTATTAGTGGGGCTCATTGCTTTTCTCAGCTGTATTTTTATTTTTACTATTTACACCTTCTGTTCGAGTGGCATAATATTATTTTATATTATATCGTCGAATTTGCAGCGCAGTGAGAAATTAGAAAAATCAAACGCGCGTATTTCGTTCGCTCGTGTGAGGCGGGGCAGGGACATTCGGGAAACCGTCTGTCACTGCAATCCGTTTTGCGTATGGTTTTCCTCGAAAAACGTAATTATTACTTTTAGAAACTTCGCAAAAATTTTCAAACGGAAATTCGATTCGCTCACAAGCGTTTATATGGCCTATGTATGGGTTCGCGGTTAACCTAACCGGACCCAAACTGACCATATATACGCGCACGTATATGACACATGGTCATAACCACAGGTGCGGTTAGAGGTTACGGCCCGGCCGCGGTTTTTCTTCGTTTTCTGGGAAAATTACAATTATTTTCTCCTCGTTTTAGTATTCCGTGTAGTAATACAGAAAATGCAATACGTACTACAGATTATTCGACAAAAGAAAAAAACAGCAGCGTAAGTGTATAGACCACGCTATTACAAAATAAATAATAGCGAGCAAATATTAACAAAATAATATTATAATAGCGAGTGCCTGCGCAGTCATCTCAGACACGGATCCAGACGTTATTCGGGATAATAAAAAAATATTTTGTATTTCACGCCTCGATTGATTTTTATTTTTTCAACTATGTAACGTGAATAATATGCAGATTTTACCTGGGAGTCAACTGAAATTTGCTTCGCTCCGCAAAAAACCGACGCAAGGCGAGTAAATACAAATCACCGGTCTTCTATACAGACGTAGAACACCTTTAACGGAGACATTCTGAACCAGCCTTGTTATGACTCATTAAATGAATTTCGATTGTAAATTATAAGGATAAAGAAATTTTAAGGGATTTTCACTGTATAAGCGACGTAGTGTAACAAAGAATTTTTAAATCTCTAACCTGTTTCTCGTGTTTTGTACATCTCGCGTTATATAGCCTTTATAGCATATACATTTAAATTGCAAACATTTTAAAAATAAATGTAAACTATTTAAATAATATTAGCAATGGTAGTGAAATGTCTGTAAAAATAAGAATACAAATTATTATAATAATATCGTTCTTTCAGACGTCCGCAGATCGATTCCACCTATCGTTTTGACATTCAATAAACTAAAAGAGAATATTTCAACAATTTATTCTAAATCGTTTTTGTTTTGACGGTTATTACCGTCTAATTTACATGCTATATAGAACATAGAAACTAATTCGAAAATCAGACGTCCTATATTGTAATTGTATAGCGGCGTAAGGCGTAAGCGCCAAAATGAGAAAAGAAAAAAAAAGTCGTATCGTACGAAAGCGCCAAAATCCTAGGCACCCGTGTGTCACGGTTAACAGATATTAAATAACAGATATTGAGTTTAGAACTATAACGTTCGAAAACTCCAAACGTTTAGTCTTAATCGACAAATTATTTTATCTGATTAAGATAGATTGTCACATAGAGTGTGTGTGAGCAGTTTTGTGTTATAGTACACTGGTAGTATCAATTCGTAAGCATTCGTGTAAGCGTCATTCGTTAAAATGAATTTTACAAAAACCATTGCGAATAAATGTGTTGTGTGCATTTTATTTAAAGTACAAAAATATAGATTTTTACGAGAAATGGCCAGTGGTATAATGTGTCATCGAGGTGTACCAAAAAAAAAAAAATGTTCTGCTAGAATAGAGATGGATAAAACTATGACTGCAATTGTCGGTGTTAATGGTGACCATTTACACGAAATAGTGAACGATCATCACGCTCACTGTCGTATTTTGCGTAATAATTGTAAAAGAAAAGCAACTGAAAATAATACCGACAAACAATCGAAAATAATGCGTCACACAATTGTGTGCTGCTGAAAATATTGAAATGGTTTCAAATTGTATTGGAAATATTCGAGTTTCAATGTACAGACAAAGACGCGAATTATTGCCGACAACGCCTCAATCGTTGGAAGAAACTATTAATCAAGTTAGTAACCGGAATAATTTTAACTAATAGGCACGAAACGATTTATTAAATTTATATTTATTTGTACGCGTATTTTAATTTATTATCGACATTTTTTTTTTTTATGAAATCAACCGATTTATTTAATATTTTAATTTTGGCGCTTATGTCATATTATGTTGGGTATAACAGGCATATAATATTAGATTGGCACTTATGTCCTACAGATTTTGGCGCAAATGACATGTCATTTTTGTACCTCTGGCGCTTATGTCTTATAGTGTCCGTACGTTAAATCGCGTTACTATTTATAATTCCTTAACGTGCGGCGAGCAACATCTGCAGTATAATATAGTATTCGGCACTTTTATAATTGTTTAACGTTTATGCAGTCTTCTACGGTTCTTTTTTGTTTCAAACATTTTTTTTTTTTTTTTTTTTACTCTTATTTCAGGACTTTTTATTTACGATTGATATTATTTAATGAAAAATTAAAAATACCGTTCATTATATTATATATAGACGACAAAATTATTTTATTCTACAGCTCGACAATCGTTGTGCAGTCGTCAGCTATATAGTACGTATTACACTGATGTAGTTAAAATATCCGTCTACTGTTCTATATACTGTATAAATGTAACGATACATATATATATATATATATATATATATATAGTACATATAATATTATTAGAGGAAATATTTGATAAAATTCTGCAATCGTGATGTATATACTCAAATACTGAATACTGAATAGGATATTCACATTTAATACTAAACGAGAATATATATATATATATATGGTATACGATTATTATACTACACCATTATAATATACTAAATTTTACCCGTTCGCATTATTGAAATTACTATATATACGAGTATAATACTTGTGAAGTGTGTACGCGTACACATCATCACGTACTATACTTCCCAACTCCATAGCGTTTTTTTTATTTTTTAAATGTATAATACTATCGATGATTGTACCATATTATATATATATATAGAATATTATTATAAACGGTGCATTTATTGAAATCGTATACATCCGTTCATCCGAAAGTCTATATATATATATATATATATATTTATAATATAATATATAGATATATATAAATATAATATAATATAATATATATATTATATTATACTTTGTGTGTATACGAGAGAAATACCGAAACACATTTGGCAAGTGAATCGTGTTTACACGTATGTGACGTGTTCCCCCCCCCCGTATATACCGGAAAACAATAGAACCGAAAGAATATTTCGGTAACTTTTTTTTTTTTCAAAATTTTTGAATATTCCAAATGAGTCTGCAGCTGTTGCAGCAGCCGAGCGAATCATTGTAAATCGAAAAATTGTGACAGTTTACAATTTATTCACCATTGTATATGCTCGCGCGTGCGCGTGTGTGTACATATAAGTTTAATTATTCGAATATGTCCGGATTTAAATGGTTCCTGTAAAACGATTCGATTTAAGAAATAATATTAAGTATTTATTACGAAAAGGAGTGTGTATTCGACGTTTGTATTAACGTGATTCGTTTTTATTTCTATAATATTTTACTGGGTTCGTGTAGCGTACAAACGAATTAGAAAGAAAAAAACACGATATTTTCAAAAAAAAAAAAAAAAAATCTATAGGTAATCTCGATGCAAGAGTGTGAAGAGTATATGTATGCTCAATTTAAATTATTAACGTACCAATAAATACATAAAAAAAATTATCTTTAATTTTTTTTTCGTTCGTTAATGCGTATTTTAATTAATTGCAGTACACTATATTTCAACTCAATTCGATCAATGTTTTTAAATTGAATTGAAAAATATATACGATTCGAAATATTTGTGGACTACAGCCGATCTCGCAGGGAGGACTAAGCCATCCCTTAACCCCATTCTCACTCTTTTAGAGAATACTGCAGTGAGTGAGGGAAAAATGAAAATTTCACTTATCCCTCGACATTACATATACAAACGTGCATAGGCGTGCGCAGACTCGTGTTTCAGGGGCAGCACGAGATTAATCCGGCCCATATACCAATTTTTCCATTAAGCCCGGCCCATTATATATGTATGTCACCTTATTTTAGGTATCAAAAATTGTATAGGTAGGTTAGTCGTTGTCAGGAAAAAGTTGTTTTCAGTAAGATGAACTCTTATCATATTAATAAAATAAAGATAAACAAATAATAATATTAATAAAAAAATATTACTTAAAATTTGAAAATTATACACACACACACACACACTTATATTTGTAATTTATAGAGTTTGTATTTTCAACTTGTACATCATATTTCGTGGTAGTATCATAATTTTATTTTACTGAAATAAAATTCACAGAGGCCCGTAATTCAATAAATGGGGCGGCCCATGCAGCACAAAAAAACAGATTCGGGGGCAGCATATGCTGCCTCTGCTGCCCCCGCGCGCACGCCTATGATATAATATATATATATATAAACGTCGCAATATAATAATAATAATAATAATACTAAAAATTATCGTCATTTCGCGGAACCGTAACCGATAGGTAATTATATTATAATATACTCCGAGTATGTCGGTTATGATAATAAACGCGCGTTTTACGTTCGACGCCGACGCTTCGGCCGGCGCCGCCGCAACCGCGAGATGACCGCCGCGGTCGGCCGTATCGAGCAACAGCAGCAGCAGCAGCAGCAGCAGGCGCGGTCGAGTGGCCGGCGCGATCGATGCGCCCGACGAATGGTATGACTGGACTACGCCCTCACGGGGCGGTTCACGGCACGCCCGTCGTGTGAACGTTCGCGTACCGTCGGCAACACTCGGCACGCGTCGTCCGTCGACCCGTCACCGACCTACGACCGCCGTCGTCTCGCGTTCAGTCCGCCGTAACCGTTCGCGCGTTTCGTTCTTTCCTGCGTTTTCCACATCGTGGTCGTCATCTGTTCTTTGTCCGTGCCGCGCTGGTTCATTAATTGTCCGCGGCGCCCGTCGTCGCCAATCTCCGCGATAATACAACGTCCTCTGGTGTCTTCGCTCCGTCTCTGTTTTTTTTTCCGCGGTTTTCTCAAAACAAAAACTATCATAACGAATTCGTTCGTTCGGAATGTAGAGAAAACAAAAAAAAACATACGCGGGAATCGTCGCGCATCCGTGTGTGTGTGTGCGGATCGAGGAAAAAGAAAACCCAACCAGAAAATCATCAAATCCCCCCGCAGTGGACGGAAAGGAGATGGCGTTTTTTTCCTCCGGTATTTATTATATAATATTGTTTTTATCGAATTTACGGGAGAGGGAGGGGGGGGGCGTTTTGTTTTTTCAAAACACCGTTCGAACACAAACGTGCCCTCGCAATTATCGTCGTCGGCACCGGTTTAAACATTTTTATACGCGTCAATTATCGCGCGTGTATTTTACACAGAGTCGCCTGATATCAGACACGTTGGCGGTGTTCAAATCACTCCGGTGCCGCGTAAATAACGGTTTTTGTTTTTTCTGTTGTTGTAGTTGAAAAAATCGTTTTTTGATATTATGCCGCGACGTACTGCGGCAGTGCCCACGTGTGCACACACACACTGCGTTTCGCGCGAATGCGTTCGGGAAAACGCGCGTTGTGTTTTGTTTACAACGCACACGTTTTTCTCTTTAAGTCGTCGGCTGCCGCGTGTTTTTCTACAATTCACACGACCTTCGTCGGTGGTTAACTTCTATTTAGTTCTCGTGTTGACAAACTATACAGTTTTTTTTATATATATATATCAGTAATATATGTGCGTACACACACACACACACCGCAACGTTTGTTTCCGTCTTTCCCGCTTTTATTAATTTATTCCCAAGTGAAATAATCTTATATATTTGACTGACGTATTTGACTTTATTATTATTATATTGGTGATCCGCCGCCGCCGCCGATGGGTTATTACACGATAGTCCAAAGAACGCGCCGGGTTAGGTATTGGAACTCGCCGTACTGGTGTTATAGTCGGAGCCCGTCCACGGATGAGTTGTCAAACGCACGCACGCTCGTCCGTGTACGACGCGTCGCGCGCGGCCTCTTCCTCGTCGTCCGTCCGTCCCCCCGTCGCGGCCGCTCGTCGCTTCGCCGCCATCCCATTAGAGGCGCGTACCCACACACACACACACACGCGTCTCCGCAGAATAATAACTTATAACGGCACACCGCGGGGACTTGTGTGTAATTTTGTATTATTTTTCTTCTATAACTACAGCCGAATTTCGACTAGAACATGTTGAATTTTATTGGTTAACGCCGGCAAAAGGAACGTTTTCACGACTTGTTTTTTTTTCCCTACTCTTCTCGTTATATTCTTACACTCGTTCTACAATAATAATTCTCGTTTAAAATATTACATTTATGTCGACAAAATCGTTATACCCATATAATATTATACGTGTATTAATTATTATTATTACACAGGTTATAATATCTGCAAAAACAACCGGTCTCGTACATATATATATATATATATATATATAGGTTTTTTTTAAAACAATTTCATTTTTCGTGAAATGAATTTTATATACATTTTTTTTTTTTTTTGTATAGCATTGCGTGTTACGAGTTATTACAACATCATGAAACATCATATACAAATAGCACTTTCGCGAAATACCGCGGTTGTAAATGTTTTGGATTGAAACGCGTGCAATTTAATTACTATTATGTATATACTGTGCGTATTATTTGGTATAGAGAAAAACTTAATGTTTGTATTGTAGAATTTCGTATAATGGATTTGAAAAAAAAAGAAATCCATTCAATATAACGCTTCTATTGCGTGGATACGATTAAAAACTCGAACGTTTGTATTATGGATTTTTGTTGTTGTTGTTTAGATAATTATTCAAATATTAAAAGTCGGTTAAAACAATTTGTTTTTTCGCAATCGTCAACGAGGAATATAATATATATATATATATTGGGGATTTTAATATATTATATATAATTAATATTATAGCTGAATCGTCTAAACTGTATTATATTTCCAACGAAATGACGTTTTTTTTTTCCTATATCAGTTATATATTTTACATAATATATATAACTCGTTTATTTTAGATTTCTCAAAAGTTTATATACGCGTTTCGATAAATAACACGGCGTATTTAACGACGCATTTTGATTACCGTTCGCGACGCTTGTAAATTTCCATATACGTATATGTATATATATATTTTTATTTTTTCTTTTTTGATATTAAAATAATACGCAAAGGAGGAATAATATTCGGGGGATGGGGGGTATTTACACGGTTTTTAGGGAACGAAAAATATCACACGTCGTATATTCTTTTTTTTTTTTAAGGGACAGCGATATTCCTATTACATATATATAATATAATCTTTGCGGCGACGTTGACGAGTCCCCCCCGGTCGTCATTTTACCACTTTTCGAAAACGACCGATAATAGTGATAATTAATTTTTGTATAATGCGCTTATCGCACAATTAATTTCCGGCTGTACGCGGGGCGGCGCGATATGCAGCCGCTGCCGTACATAAATATAACATAGTCGCGCGCTATAAAATATTATAACTCGGCTGTTACCGTAACATAATATTATAATTTATATAAGCGAGCACGACAACAACAACGGTATACAATATAACCGTGGCGATTGAAATAACAATATTGTTTTACCGAGATTTCCCGTATAGAGTTATTGTTTTCTTTTCGTGTTCTACGCGGTTTGTATTATTGTTAACAGTTTGTTCGGAAAACCGCCGTCAGGAATGGCGTGACGACGACACACGTTCGAAGAAACGCCGAAAGTGTCCCCGAGGAAGAGTGGACGAAATGTTATTATTAAATATTCGTCGCGACTTCTTCAAAGTCTTGTCACACACACACTCGCTCGGATCAAAATATCTGACGTTCCGTACAATTTCGTTGATGGTGGGTGGCTTGCCGAGGGGGCCTCGTGTACGCGTAACGGCGGTCTACGGTCACTGTTACAACGTGTATTATACGACTATTAATCGGTTATATTTTTTTTTTTTTTGAACTTTGTTGAGGACCATCGTCTCTGTATAACACAATATAAAATATTACGTGTCCCCGTGTTCGGTTCTCGTTGTTTGAAACAAGATGAAAAGTACCCGCTCCTCAACGACTCGTTTTTAAGTTATGTATATACTCGTATAATATTGGGCGGGAGGGAGAAAAAAAAGAGAATGAAATTTCCAACGCATATTATTTTCGAACAAATGATACGCGTTCCTCCATCACTTCGCCGCGATCTGAACACATTTCGTACGCTTTGCTCTAACCCATACGTAAACGTTATTTTTACATTTTTTACATTTTTGCAAAACGACCAATCGGACGAATGGGAATTAGGCTCGTCTGATGGTATATCGATAACACTGTCAAAACGATGATGATGTAATAATACACTCGTCGTGCGCCTTGAAATGAAAACCATTAGAATTTTGTTATTTTAAATAGAATGGAATACGAGAAATTAGCGATAAAAATCTGTGCCGGTTAAATAATAAAAAAAAAAACAACTGAATATTCATTTTGAACGTTTCGAAAGCACTTTTTAAAAGTTTATTGTCGACACGCGATTCACTTTGAATAATGAAAACACATTTGTTTTTATTATTCTACCATAATAGTTGAAAATAAATTTACCGAATTCTTCTTACGGTACTCCGTACGAAGATAATGAAAATGGTTATTAAAAGTATTTAATTTACTATCGCATCATTCTACGTAATATTTTTTATTAACATATCGATTATTAAATTTTATACTTAAAATCTAAAAAAACGAAAACACATGAATATTACGTTTACACAAACACTATATAGTGTAATAATTATGCGGAGTTATCGTTAGAATTCCAAAGAAACCAGAAATAATATCAGATATACTAATATATATATATATACATTTGTTTAATAATTTTCAAGGTTAATAAATGTAGATTATTCTTTTTCATTCGAACAATAAATAGTACATTGCAAACGTTAAACCGCGTTGTTACTCTATAGTTATTAATAATTTACATTGTAGTTTATTGTGGTGTACGCTCACTGACATTACACCAATACATAACTTGATCAATCCAATCGATTAATTGTTTCTTCGTTATACATTATAACTATTATCCCTATTGTGTTATCCGTATCGGATAATATATTCAATGACTAAAAATTAAAAATTTATCAGTTTAATTAGTCGACGAATTATTTTCGTCACATCGATTCTGATTTCGGATATAAGAGATATCTTTTCCAGTTGATTGATTCGCGTAAATATGTTTTTTTTTTTATCAGTAAATGATAGTTTTTATTTTAGTCGATCAAACTATAAACTATAAACTTAAAATTATTAATACTTTCAAATAACAACGAAAGAAGGAAAACTTTTTTTTTATTGGACAATTTAAATTTTGTTTTTTTTTTGTTTGTTTGTTTGCGTGTTTAACTATTGAAAACATTTGATAATGAAAAGTCTATGATCTGCAATTATTTTTCAGTCGCTGTAAGTATACGATCTCCTTAAATGTGCAGTCTTTTTAAGTGTGAATGTGTAGTGTGCTTAAGTCACACTATTTCCTACGATAAAATTTTATTTCCCTCAACAAACGGCCGGTGTTGTCATCCGTAGGAATCAGTTTTCTAAGACACATTTTTATTTACGCATTCGACCGGGTATTTCGATGGTTCGTCCCTGAAATTGACGCGATCTTCATTCGCTCGACTGAAGGGCACATAATAATGGGTCATCAATATGCCTTCAGTGAATAGCTGGTGGTTCGTCTTAAAAGTTTTATATAAATACCCAATGGGTTATATGCTATCAATGCATAATGAATAGTATGTCGGACGGTGAGCTTCCATCTAGAGAAATACGTGTGGTTCTTCGTCGCGGAATTTTCGCGCGTACGGTGTAAATCATTCAAAACATCTAATGTCTTTAGATGGCGGTATTCACGCCGTATTTTGAATTTCGGCAGCATAGTGGTTTGGAATTATTAATTTCAATAGTTACGCGTTGTAATAACGAACCTAAATCTGGGTGGGCTGTTATAATATAGGAACACGTATATAAATGACAATATACGTTGGCAATAATATCAACGTATTTTTATAAAACGTAACCATTTGAGTTTTTTTTTTTTGTAAAGGGTGTACACACACACACATATTACAGACCTGCGATCTCTGGAGGACCAAACGTACTACTGATAAACTCAGCATCTCATTTTGTTACAGTTTAATAGCAGCTATACTCAATGTACATTATATTTTTCATATACGCGCGTATATTCATAACTCGCAGATGGACATGTTGTTTTAGAAAAAATAAATACTATTCTTTTAGACGCATATACGTCGTATATATTGTTAATTTCTTTTTATTAATACGGATTTATTTACTTACTATGTTTTTTTTATTTCAAAATTACATTTTCGTAGCTTCTCCGAACACTGCGACCGATCGTCAACTCATGGCTCAAGGTACATTCAAAATACAGTCTGGACCAGTTGCTGCTGCAGGCGATAGTTCGTTGATTCAAAACCACTCCGATCTTAATTGTGAGTTTTGCACACGTATATTTTTCTTTTTCTTCTCCTATATCTTGTCGAATCGCCTCACGCCCGTTTTGTCGGCGATTTTTACAAAACGAAAATAAAATTGAAAACGCTTTTTTATTCAATTCATCCCCGGTATGGTTTGCCGAAGAGTAACAATATTCAAAACAACCCGAATATTGCAAAAAAAAAAAACAAAATCCCGTAAAACATATATATATAATATATATATGTGTGTGTAGTTGTTTTGGACGCTGGCGATTTCTTTAAATAAAAATAGTTCAATAATATTTTAGAAACACGCGTGCAGTATTTAAACGACATTAATTATCAATTTCGTAATTTAATAATAATAATAAGTAAATATTAAATTCCGAATCGTTTTATCAAATTTCAACATTAAAATCTCTGCACGAGCGTGTGCTGTAGTCAGAAATTCTATACGGGGAAGAGAGGGGAATTCATAATTACATAATTAAAAAAAATAAATATATTTTATATTATAATAACAACGTCTAATTTTCTCGGATATTTTTAGCCAAATATCAGAAGTCGAGTTATATTTCTGAAATATAATCGACATCAGCCACCATTTTATCTTCTTCATAACATCTGTTTAGTGTATTTTATATTACTGATAAATGAAAAAAAAAAAAAAAAAAAACTTGATATATTTTCCCCGCGTCCGAGTATCTCTCTCACTCGTTTGAACCCCGCCGACATTCGTGTATACAGACCGAAGTGAAAAAAAAATTGCTAATCGCCGCCGTTATCGTATAAAACGACGACGACGACGACGACCTGTACGTATTCGGCCATAGCGACGGGGCCGATTACTTTCACGCGGGGGAAAGAAAAAAAACAAGCGTTCGCCGGAAAACCAAATCGCCAAATCGTTGTGAAAACACTGTTGGCAGCAGCAGTTGGACGTGCGTAACGGATAGATGACGTGACGCGGTACAGAGAAAATAATATTGTGTTAATTGATTAGTAATTTATGAAAAAATTTATAACGTCGTTGCTCGCGATGCGGGCGCAGGGGAAAAAATAATGACGATATTGTACAGGGTGTGGTCCGTGTAAGTGTTGCAGTGAGTCATAAACGTGTGTGTGTGTGTGCGCGCGCGGGCACGAAAACCGAATAATACCCCGTCTCTCTGCCGCCGGTAATTCTTTCATCCCCCACGTACACGTCGTAGTGCATACACCGCGTTCGCCGTATTATTATATTATAAATATGCGCGCGCGCCCGTTGTATGGCGGCCGGTCTGCTGCTGCTGCTGCTGCTGCTGCTGCAACACACAAAGTGGTCGCGCAGCGTATATAGGAGAATAAATTTGATTTGTCCCTCGACCCTCGTCGTCTCCTCTTTCCACGCCGTGTACCCACATCGCACCCGCACGCCAACCCTACGTGCGTTATTATTATTATTATTACTGCGCATATACTATTATGCAACTCTTGTATAGTATTTCTCTGTTCGGGACAGGTGAAGTAGCCATTAGTTTTGCGCCGAATCGGCTGCAAACCATCACCACCATCACCGCCGCCGCCGCCGCCGTTGTATTTATCGTTTTAAAATCCCTGGCCGTGCACAGCGTCCGTCACAAAGCTCTATTACCCTTCCGCACCTCTCCTTTGACGTCATCGTCATCGCAGAGTGCACCCGTTCGCGTAACGACGACCAACGGGCGCGTCGCAAACGCATTAATTTTTAATTAAGCGTAATTACCGTGATTATTATAATACGTGTCTCGTCGTCTCAGTACGTTGCAACGGACGATATTCAATAATAATAATAATATTCCCGATGTGTGTTTTAGCACGCGTTTATATTATATTAAAAAGTGATTGTAGAGATCGGATTTATATATGCGTTTAAAATCGTAAAAATAAGACGTTTTAATTTTATGCTTTATAATTTCATTAAAATAATCTTTTACGTACGCTTTTTTTTTTTGGAAATATATGCGACGTTTCGTAAAAATGTATTAAATACTGAAAACAAAAAACGGAAGTAACAATCTATAAAAAACCATAAGTTAATCTTTAAAAAATTATTTAAATAGTCATACTCTGCAATCTATAAACTCTTCGTAAATGTTTTAGGTATATTTTTATTAAGTGTATTCGAAGAAAAAAACTAATGAATTAGATACATAATATAATGATAAAGTAATATTCAGTATTATGATTTGAAAATAATAATAACGTATTCGAAAAAATAGTTACACATTAGTTTACTAAATAATATTGTTATATCGCGTTCAAATTGAACAGTAAACTTTATCCGATATAATCGTGAGTTTTCGGTGGGTAGAAACCGACGAAGGTCACAATTCTTTTTGCATTTTTTTTTTTTTTTCATAAACCTTTACATTTTCGTGAAATGTTCAATCTTATGTACTACTCAATATATAAACTTAAAACATACGTATAATTTTGCACAAAACAATCTCTCTAACCGCTGAATATACTTTCTTATGCGCTATACATTTTTGTATAACAGTCCATAGGATAATGAATCGTCGAGGAGTCCCATCCGCTTAGAGCTGCACACTCTCAATAAAAACCATAAAAGTCCAGTCTCTAGTCATGAGAGTTATATTAAAAATTTATATTTTTTTTTCTTTTCTTTTAAGGCGTTGAATAATATAATATTTATTCTATCTCGCATATACTTGTATATATTTTTTAAAATTTTCAAATATTATATATAATAATCATCAAAAGTGTCTCACGCGATCAATTTGTATTTATAATGTCGTCCTGGTTCGAAAACTAAATAATATGTAATAGGAACGTCTATGGATTTTTTTACTATTTTTTTTTTTTTAAATATTGTTTTGTTTTTTTGTAAATACTAAACGTTTTTGTTATCGTTTTGTACATTTGTGTAGAATGCGCCCATACCTCTTAATATTAATAACAATAACAATAATAATAATAATAATAATAATAATAATAAGATTGGCACGAAATAGTATTTGCTGTTCGTATATATTCTAAAACGTATTAATATATATATATAAATTCGCGTATTAAGTCCAAAAATAATACGTAATTATATTCTTTTTAAATGTGTTTTTTCTTATCAATTTATGTATATAAAAATTAATAAATAATAATTAAAAGTCTCTATAATAGTATGGAGTGCTTTATTAATTATACAATATATTATTTATAACAATTGTTTTTTTTACATAAACTGTAAACAATATTAGTATAAAACGAATTTGTTTACAAATCCGAGACTGTGCCATCAAAATTGTTCGTAAAAAAATATAGTATAGTTGTACAAATACTATATAATATGAAATTACAGTTGTACTTGTAGGAATTTTATATCTATTTAAAATTATTATATAAAATCGTTGAACGCGTGCTTCTAGCAGTTACTATAAACGTTTTAGTTCGATGTTAGAATGTGAATTATATTTTGCAATTTATTATATTCCAACCCTCCCTGTACAAGAAGGCTCCCTGCAAAGGGCAAATAGTAATAACGAAAACGGACAAAAAAATCCACAGGGAGTATAATGACGTATCCCATCTGGCTGAACTCTTGGATTCTGCCTATATGTGTACAGTATATATTATACGCATTAAATTCTTTTGAACATTTCAGCGAATATTACAAACACATTATAAAAAAAAAATATATATATATATATTTAATTAGTATTGTTATATTATACTTCTAATTATTTGTACTCTCTGGACAATCGATTTTAACTTAATATTTTCTGATTACACACAATGCAGTTTCTGTATTACGATTTACGAATTAGTATTAGTAGTATTATTATTATTATTTTTTTTTTTTACTTCCTTTTTATTGAATATAATATAATATGTTATATTTCGCATTCACTTATCAACGCTAATATTTTTCTTAATTGTATGTAACTGGAAAACAATAGCATTGCCAGACGATCCATGTTTGATATACTCGCGGTCGTGTTTCGTGATTGTGTAGTATAATATACATATATATACAATGCTTTCTGCTGTTAACATTCCTATTTCGACTTGAATCTAATTCAAATATGTAAAGGCCGTTCGTTGGAGCTGGCAAACAATCGAATTGTCGTTATCAAGCAAACAAATGACCCGAAGGAAACGAAAAAAAAACCCCCCCCCCCGCACTGCTAGCTAGTTCGTCATTTAAAACATATCTGAGATATTATCTAAAATTCTAACGTATATTTGCTCAGCCCTCTATACGTAAACAGGTTTTGGTGTTCATAAAACACAAACGTTTCCAGAGGGATATTGTTATATATAAATATTCTCGTGCGTTTTCGGTTTATAATCTTTACTCACCTATTTTTCTTTGTTATTCTCTGTTCAACAAAAATTAAAATGGAAATACAATCGTATTTGAAGTGTTTCGTCTTATGTATGTATATATACATTGAACACATAAAAAAGGATCTTGAGATATCTTTAGATTTTTTTTTTTATGACTATCGCCGTTCGGTTTAGTGAAAACGCGCAGTGTGTACGTATAATAAACTAAAAAAAAAAAAAAAAAAACAGTAGCAGGATAAGTTGATTTCGTTAAAAACTTGTATAAATGGAATGTTTATGGTTTTCGGTAATAAATACTTTAAAACAATATTGTTCCCATTTTGTTTTACTCGCAATCGTGAATTTAATCCGTAATCTGTTAATAACGTTAAGTACACACAACGTAGATTGAAAACGAACGACGGTATCCATTATTATATCATTTATTTCGCTCGCGATTCTTTGAAAAATGCACATTACAAAAGTAAATTTTTTTTTTTTTAATATTTCATTTTGTTCGATCAAAATTGTTAATAAATAAACTTCGTTTTGAATATTTCGTTCGTGGTTATAAATTATAACGGATAATTATTTAAAATAAAATGTATAATTGTATAATTCGTTTGAATTCTACGGAAGTTCGAATAATACGATTTTAATTTACGGAATTCGTTGTTTCGTCGTCATAATATTATGTGTTCTGTAGTTATACTCGTACACACACACACACACACACACACCCGAATTTTCTTTCGTATTAAACTACTATATAGTTTGTAAGGTGTCGTTTGGTGGTACCTGTACTGTAGCAGCAGCGTTAAGTAAATAATAACAATAAATGTGTAGCGCACTGGTGTGTATGGTGTATAATAACTAACAGTGATCGGTAAGTGGAAAAACTAATTTTTAATACCATTGTAAATTGTAACGAATAATCTTCTTTAGTTGTATGTATTTTCAGTAAGTGTAATTTTAAAATCGAACACTATAACGGTTCGCGCGCGAAGCGTCATAAAATCGTATAACATAGACATTTTCTAATAATAATAATAATAATAATAATAATAATAATAATATATATATATGTCATCCGTGAAAAGTGAAACAAGTATAGTAAGTTCCGACTGTAATTTAGAGCTAGTTATATTGTGCCGTATATGCGCACTTCGCCCCCGCCGATCTCGTGCCGAGCCATATAGTCGTTTTTATGCCCGGTATACGTAATAATATGTATGAACGTATACTTTTTTTTTTCCATCTCGAGTACACTCAATAACTTATCCATAGTTTAAGAGTCAGGGTCTGCTGCCGTTCTCGTCATCGTCGCAATAATATAAAAAAATAAAATATATTATACGCTCGTATATAGTGCGCAGTGTGTCTTCGAGCAGTGTACACTATACGTGTTTAGTCTAATAAGTTTGTCGTATATTAACACTCTGCAAACGCGTTTCAATAATATGATCTCGCGTTGTTTTAATAACGTAAATTTTTTGTTTTCGTCATCTGTTTTTTTTTTTTTTTTTTAATAATGACGATAATAATAATAATAATAATAATAATGAACGCAAGTAATTCACACGATTTCCGTTCGTGTAATCCGGTTTCTATACGTTCACGGTAAATGTAATGCATATTTAATAATAATAATATTTGTTTTTTTCTATTTTGGACATTTAACGGTGAATTATTGAATCACAAAAACGATCGACTACACAATGGTTTATAGGCCTGTAAACAAGTATCCCGGCTACTCATTTTGAAAACGCTTGTTTTTACTGATTGATTTCTTTTGACAAGTCTGATATCGAGGTGGAGTAGTGGTTCGCGATCGAAAATAAATGCGCGCGTAAAAAAAAAGCTTCGATAACAATAAAATGTGCCACATTTAAACGTGGCGCATTAAAAAATATTTTTGCTCGTATCAAACATTTTCCACGTGTATCCATTATGATTTCTCCGTGCACTTAACCCATATTATTATAATAATAATAATAATGATGATGGTGTTTTGCTCGATTATCATAGCTCTCGCTCGTGTGATTTATATTAAAAAAAAAAAAAAAAAAAATTACCATTTATATTAAATATCTGTATTCTTATATCCGATGTATATACATTGAAAACGCGCGCGCAATCGTATTTATTGTGTTTGATATATATATTTTTTTTTTTTTTTATACAAAATACGCGTTCGTAAAATACGCGTAAAAATTCGGCGAAGAGGAAACACGTATAATGTAAAAATGCATATATTACACACCTGCTGTTGTAGGCAGCGTCGTAAAAATTCGAGGTCAGGTTTTTTTTTTTCTTAATGAAATTATCATATGCCGCGCGCCGTTGTCATGCATAGTGCGTTGAATAATACGGTATTGCGAAAACGGTCGTATATACAGCGCATTATGTCATTATGCTAACCCGTATAGACATTTATATATCGGTTACGCGATTCTCGACATTCGTCGTGTCTATCTTTTTCTATACGGTCTACTCGTCGTCTGCAGTATATCCGAAAAGGGGGGGGGGACGCTTGTGTTTCGAATTCCCCGGCATTTATTATAACATCATGAATTACGTTGTCCGATGCAAATAACTCTTTGTTTTTGCATTTTTTCCTAATAAACGGTAATACCGGCCCCCGTGTTAAACGAACGATTTTTTGTTAACAAAACCGAATCCCGCACGCATAAATCGTCTTTTTCGTCGAATACATACAACGGTTTCGGGTTATGCGTCGTACGCGCTCATGTACGATATAACATATGTACGATTCGATTGGTTTTTCATTTTGGTTCTCTAATTTTTAATAAACGGTTTTTCTAAAACGAATACGGCCGAGCGCACGTCGAGGCGTTGTTGTAATCCAAGAAGGGGATCGATGGTGCGATATATCCTTTGTAGTTTCTACAAAAAGGGTCCCCGGTCCGGTCCCGGCGGTTGATGGATGAATCGTCTCAGACGCGCGCTTCAACAAGAGCTCTATAGCGTAGTGCAGTGCGCTCTACGAATGGATTTTTTTTCTCTCGGAACCAATCGAATGTGTCGACCGAATCGTATACAGTGGTGGATTGCGGAATTAAACTATTTCTGGTTTGTTCGTAATTTTTTTGAGTTCCGAGTGAAACGAGGACGAGAGGCTCGTTATTGGTTTTACAACGGTGTTTATATTTTCCGCGTAGAAATTTTAGACGAAAGGGATTCGTCTTACGTTACGTTCCGATGGCAAATCGTATCTATATATATGAGATATTGTTTTTAAACGTTTTTCGATTTTCTCAATAGTTCCCTCGAACGTAATTAACTATTCTCGAAATAGTTTTCAAACGTGACACAAAAAATAAGCATACGATTTGTTTTCAAAATTTTCTACTCGTTGGTCATTATATAATATTAATTCGTCTCTATTACTAGAACGGAGAATTCGATTTTAGAGTTTGAAGTCAATCGTATATGAAACCTATCGTATGTGTTTTAGTGTTTTGCATTCTTTATTTTAGTAAATATTATATATATACAGTTCAGTTCATAAAATCATCGAATAATCGGAAAAACAAATAATGTTTCGTGACGATAATAATAAATACATTGATCTTATCAACGATACGTTGTCCTGGTCTTTCGTGGCTCGCATTCAAATAAAAAACAATTTATTTTCGGTGTTTTTTATTTTTTTTTTTTTTTAGTTAATTATTATCGGAACGTTGTAATTTTTGCGTTGCACTATACTGATGATAATCTGTATTGATAATTCTAAACGCGCGATTACTGTTTTGCTTTCTATTGGATATAAAACTCGACAAAAAAAAAAAAAAAAATTAATAGTTTACGAATATTTAACAATAACGTATCGCCGGTTTGAACACCAATCACATTTGTTTTTTCTGTTTTATGTGCGCAACATTTTTATATCTGAAAAATACACAACGTTTTATAAAATTGTTTTACTCGTTATCTAGATTAAATAGCTTCTAATTATTTTACGTAATAACAGCATTTATTCTCTTGTGCGTATATACTACGACGATATACATATGAATTAATATATTATATATTACACTTATATAACAACGATATAATTACAATAATAATTTATAAAAACGTTCATTGTATTCTTTCCTATTCCGGTGATTAATTCCAATGAATTTGTTCAAATATTATATTAAAAAAAAAAGGAAAAAAAAATCAATCGTTTTTACTATATCTGTATAATGCTAATCTATAAATTATCAAAACTCCAAAATACAGATAATTATTGTTCAGTCTGATTATCGATTTTAAAATATCGTTAATAATAATAATAAAATTATTTCAAAATGAAATAAAGAGAAAACAATATACTTGTGGTTGGTTTGAAATTAATTTTACTTTGTGTTGTGTCTACAGTCTAAGATGTATTTATAATTTATTGAACAATAAATAATATTAAAATTCGCGTTTCTTCTGAGCGCATCTAATAATTTCGCGTTAAAAAGATACATTACAGAAAATTATAGAATTAATAGAGTAATATTATTATTATTATTATTATTATTATTATTATTATTATTATTTGTTATATTGTCACAGGTTTCGTTTGGTATTTATAATAATTTTTTGCCATAGCACATTATTATTTTATTATGCGCGTATGTGTGGCGGCGGCAGTGTTAATACGCGTGTGATTGTACGCGTGTAAAGTGGAATCGTAAAAAAAAAATATATTTATAAGAAATAATGACGTATACTTGTCGTTTTCTATCAAAATAGGGATTAGAAAAACGTGTGTAAAATTGAATTTTAAAATATTTTTCTACTACGCGGTTAAAATTGCCGGGAGGTGTGTGTGTGTGTGTGCTTGTATGTGGCTCAATGCGTGTGTTGCAAACGAGCAACGCAATATATCAGGGTAATGCGAGACCCGAGGCGATTTTTTTTATATATACATATTAGTATATAAAAAAAATATATATACATATTTTTAATATCGGTCTTTAAAATCGTCGTATCTAGTATTAACAATTTTTTATTAAAAAAAAAAAAACTTTTTTTTTTGATTAATTCTTTATAATTTCAATTTTTTATTATTTTTTCATAGTTTTAATTTAAAGTTACATCTTTTCCGAACTTTATAGGTGCAGTGCTTACAATGTGTGATTTAATTCGTTTTAATGCGGAGAAAAATCTATTCGCACTAGCCACAGTCATGTTGTATGGGAATAATTTATACAGGCGCATTTGGAAATGGATTTTAAAGATTTCTTTTTATAAATTGTTAACTCTGAAATTAATTCTATCGCGTTTTCCGTTGTCTTTAGGAGAAGAAAAAAATAATGGAAATAAAAAAAAAAGAAAGAAAATTCGTTAAGTTTCAATAGTGACGACAAACACAAATCATAATTAAACTATAGGATTCATTACAAAAATTATACCGCAAACACATCAATCACTGTATTATACCGTAATAATAAAGGCTTAAAATAAAGACCTGCATAATGAATTACGATTTATATTTATTAATTACTATATTATATAAGTTGTTTTTTTTATTATTTATGAGTTTCATAGTGATAAGAGCAAGTAAACTTGAACACAAATTATTTATTATATTGGTGTGCTGCTGGTAAGTCGCGCCCAAATTGATCGAACGCGTGTCGCTTCGTCAATATTCGAGTCGAACGTATTCGAACGTTTTCCATTTATATAATTAAAAACGTTTATATAAGAATTCGTCTCTTTATCGATTAACAATAGCGGTAATAAAATGCTCAAGTTATGTAATATAAGTTATAACCATTTTAAAAACCGCGTGTAGAGTAGTGGAATGCGTTAAATAGAAAATTTCCGAACAGTAGATAATTAAAATATGCCGTACAAATGCTCTAAATACATATTAGCTGTGTAGTTAACACGAGAAATCCAATAATTTCTTTTCCATTTGAAAATAGAATAATTTTTTGTGTTACTCTCCGTATCGTTTAAAAGAAAAAAATCGCTTTTTTTTCTATAATATCTAAAACAATAATTTATACTTAATTTCTTAACAACTATTGAATCAAATCGGATTGCGGAACTTTTAGGTACCGTTATTTTTCGTCGAGTACTTTTTTTCGAATTGACCGCATACCGGCATGTTGGTTGTAATAATTATCGGAACGTCTTCAATCCGTTTATATACAAGTTTGGACGGTTTTTCACGTGTGTGTATATATATGTACACTCATATTATGTACTTTACTTTTTACTTTTGATTTTCCATTCCACTACTGATTTTAATGGTCCTCTTCGCAATCATGTTCGGTCACTACACTCATCACTTTTTTTTTTTTTCGATTCATTCGTTTTAGAACAACTCAATACACCCGTCTATAATCCTCCTCCTAGTCGATCTAGATCCAGAAGGACCGCATTACAATCCGTCGATATGTTTTTAGACTTTTAGTCGCGTTGAAATTATCGTTTAATACATTTTTTTTTTTTTTTTAAATCGACGTGTTTCTTGGTGGTAGGTACGAGACAGTTTTTTTTTTTTTTTAATATTATCGATTCTCGTATATTCAACGGATCAAAGTACAACGAAATGTAAACGCGTTTGCGCTGCTGTATAATAAATTCGACGATCTTGCTCGGCTGGGGGGGGGGGGAATTCAACTCTCGTCTTAAATATTTCGTATTTCGTATTCGTGAACGCAGTAAATGTTTTTAACTCAACGGGGCCGTCGCCGCCGAAGCGTTTCACCGAAATTGTTTATTATATCCGACGACGACGGCGGCGGCGGCGGCGATATAGCTGTGTGTGCGCGTGTTAAACGAACGTCGGTTGTCGGTGGCGGCGGGCTGAGAACCCCTGCAGCACGCCGCTGGGGTAGTCTGTCGCTGGAGGCTATCCGAGGGGCCCCGCCGGCCGCGCCACCAACACCGCACCGTCGTCCGCGTTGTCGGTGTGGCGGCGGCGTCGTCGTCGTCGTCGGTGAACAGTTGGCCCGTAATGTTTTTCAAGTGTCAGTGCGCAATCGGCGGCGGACGTGCCGTGTCTTATGGCGGTGTCGTCGCGTAATCCCGTTCGATTCGTCGTACACAATATTATTATTATTATTTTCTTTCTTTTTCGATATCACGTAGTGTCGTGCCTCTATGTGCGCGCGTATTCTTCTGCCGTCCAATAATTATTGACGCGACGACAAGACGTCTTCCGTCTGTCACTGCACCGAACACACACAATGGGTAGGTATTATTTTAAAATCATATTATTGAAATACGTATGTTAAATAATTGTCGGGAGGGGAGGGGGCGCCCGTCGCGTCATCCGCAGTGGCGATACGACGACACCAGCTTTGCCGCCAAGCACAAATGCGCGTTGTTTGTGTATACATAAATAATATCCGCGAGGGCCGTGGGTTCCTGTCGATCGTCACCAGTCGTGTTCCGGTTCTGTTATTGAGGAGCATCTCGCGCGCGAGAAGCCCACGTCGTCGGCGTACAAGATGGAAAAAGCAAAAAAAAAAAAATCGAACGAAAAAAATATTGTTTTTCGAAAATCGAAATATTCCATAATGGAATTTCGTTTTCGCTTATAATTCGCTTTCAGAGCGTATTACGATTATATCCCGTCGTTCAATCGATTTACGCGTTATTGTCGTCTCGGTTCACATAACGGTTTGTGATTTATACGCATTTTTCATTCTATCTCAATGGTATACGCATATTTTTCTTTCCGCATACCATCTACAATCATCTGCGTGTTTCGTTTAGACTTTAGTACACGCTGATGTGTTAAAAAACGGATTTTTGACGACGCGTTGTTATCTCACACCCCGCCGCGTATTTATTTTTACGAGTGTATATAATCGTCGAACACGATATAACGTTAAAAAATATATATATATAAAACGTTTTTTTTTAGTTTTTAGACAATATTGTCTTTTGTGTAGATCAAACGATTTCAAATTTTCGAACGCGTGTTTTCAGTTTTGTGAAATTATACGAATGAGTATTTTTAGGCAATCGAGAACTACTTGCTTGAAAAAATATCAATTGAATTCTTACTCTGTAATACGTTAGACGCATACGTATTCATTTATTACAACTCATCTCAATGAAATACCTGCAATATGTTTGTACCGAATTCTCTGCTTCACTCGTTTTGTCGAGATTTATATGCAGTGTAGGTACGCACGTGCACACACACACACACACATGTATATATAAAGTTTACATTTGCTTTTAAACATTAAATTTCAGTATAAGTATTATATATATATATATACACGGAACATTTGCGTATTATATAAATTGTTGTTTTAGTTTCGTGTACAAAAATGTACTTTCCGTTAACAAATCTACTGAAATCAAATGTAAATACAGTATAGTAGTATTAAACCTTATATTAAATTCAAATAAATATATTATAATACGAACGGTATTCGTGCGTATAGGATGCACAATATAATATATATATATATATATTATATAACATAATATAATATATCGTTATAATCTAAATTTGTAGTAACGATGAACATCATGATTATATCTAGACGCGATAAAAGTATTTAATTGAATTAAACGTATATTATGAAGTAATAACAATTTGTTACTAATTTTTTTTTTAAGGGTTATCGATTAATATAAGGCATTGAAATCGTTTATTATTATTATTATTATTATTATCGCTCAGTATAATATATAGTATATTATGTAGCTGCTGGCCATAATACAATATTTGTCTACAATTTTGCTCTTGATCACATAATGCGTTTGTATTTTCATAGCTTTATATTATATATTTAATTTATACGTATAGACGTAAAAAATATTATTTAAATGCTTATGGCGTAATGAGAGTGCTTTTAAATTTATAGCGGTATTCCTAAGTTGTATTTTGCGTATTTATTACATAATTCTAATTTTTTTTTTATTTTTTTTTTTTTTTAATAAAAGCGAAAAACTGGTAAAAAAAGCGAGTACTATAATAAAATAATTAAGGTAATATATTTAAAAAAGTATCTAAACACAAACACGCAAATGTTCCGGCACACGTATTACGTGTTACAGTTAGGTATTTTGTTTGAATTTCGGTGATAAAAAAGAATAATAATAATAATAATTAAACTATTAATTCTATAAAAACGTAATAATGTGTAAACACCAGGAGGTATGCTCGAAAAGAAAATATACAGCTACGTCGTGGACTGTAAACCCGCAGCGAATTATTACAGCTTTTAAATAATACGAATTTTTCCGTAGGTATATATATATATAATGCGAACGTTACCGCCGCAGTATAAAAACGCAAATTCGATTTTTCACCCGAAACGATAGTCGAATTTTTTTTTTTGTGTCCAATTTTTGAAAGAAACGGTGTTCGGTTATCGTTGTCTCGAAAGGAATATTTCGATTGTAAATATTGTATTTTTATTTATAATAATAATTGAAATCGACCATCGGTCTCGTATGTTGTTCGCAGTGTGCAGCGTGATAAAATGATAATAATATTATACGCGTTGTACCGGACGATGGCGCGCGCGCGCGGTATTGAGTCAACATAATGAAATATTATCGTTCAGACTTTGTTGTTATTTATTTATTGAATTTTCAAATAATTCAACGTACGTTCGTTTGGCGGTTATTTGCTGCGGAATGAGTATACGCGCATGTCCGCGGGCAATCTAATATAATAATATATTATAATATTTACCTGGCTGCAGCAACAGCGGCCGTGCGCGTAATCGACTCGGTTACGGAGGTGATTTATTTAGAAGCATTTGAAGCATTTCTTGTTGTTGTTGAAAGGAGGGTAGAAATATATAAGGTCTGCGTGCGCTATACGTATACAAGTACACTACTATACACACTATACACACGGCTTCTCGTGTATTATTACGCGCGTAGGTTTTTATTTTTTTTTATTTTACTTCTCTGCTTTTGAGGAGCACACAAAAAAATATATATCGATTCTACGACGTATATAATATTCTCTGTGAACATAATAATAGCGATTATAATAATAAAATGTTTTAATAATAAAAGTTCCAACTGTAATCGTCATTTTTTGAAGCCTTCTTATAATAATAATAATAATATATAAATCGAGTAGTATTCAAATCTTATATACGTATCCTGATAGGCCACTTTAAATTTTACCGCATTGAGTTCGCTGCGCGTGCGTATCAAAAAAAGAAGTATGTGTTGTATACTTAACAGGAAGTAAAAAAAAAAAAAATAGAAAAAAAAAATGCTATTATATTATTTATAAAATGCTATTTATGCCGTGTACTCGATTATTTGCTAGTGGAAAATGTATAATATAATGACGTTATACATTCCATTCGGCCGGGGCCTCGCACTGCGCAGTGGTGGACGCGTAATACACGAGGTTAAAAACAAAAATTAGACCACGCCGCAATATATTTATATCGGGTCGATGACGGAATACTATTTTCAACCGTTTTATTTACCGAAATATTTCGTAATGAATCGGAGACATTTTCTTTTTTTTGTTAATTTATACATTTGCGATAAATAATCGTTCACTACATAACGGTGCAAATGTGTGCTCGTATAATTATTATATTGATGCATTTCAAAACGTTAAATAATTTTTTTATAAACGAATTCAATTCGCATGTATATAATAACGTATACGTAACCGACATGCATTTGATAATGAAAGTTCGTTATATATATATATTTGATGAATAATATTATACAAAGCCATTTGTCGTGACGTATATGTGTATAAAAAAATTGTCCAGTAATGAAAAGGCAATGAGGGAATATTTGCAAAACTCCGTTTAATCACATAGCAATTTGGCACATTTTATTGTAATTAAATCGTACATATATATATATACGAATTTATAAGTTTGACAAAATAAATAGTTAGATGAAAAACTGTGAATTTAAATGAATTATTAAACGTTTTATACGCGTGTATAGGTACTATTAAAAATGTTTTGCGCAATAAATCAATACCGATATCAAATTATACTATTTGATTTTGAAAATTTCGAACGCGTAATTTTTTTAAATTTTATTTGAGATAAAAAAAAAACAATAATAATTATCGTAATATTTATAAATATCGTCTGTTGTAAATCACGCGAAGAAGTAATATACATATTATATTATATATTCTAAATGAATTATAGTTTTGTTGTGTTGTTATTTTGTTCATAATATAAAAACAAAATTGTTTTTTTCTTTTTGAACGGCGCTGAATGGTATTTATTTTTATTCGTGGAAAAATACTGCAACTGTGCAGTACGGTTTCAACATATAAACACACGTCTTGTCGCGCGTGTTGGACGAATGAAGAGGAGAGGAATATTTTCAACTATTGTTTTTAGTGCACGTATAAACGCGTATAATATTCGTATTCGATGTGATTTTTATTATTATTCTGTACATCTTTTCGAAAAAAAAAAAATGTATAATACGCTTTATTCCACAGTGTGTGTCTGTGTATAGAGGAATTATTAATTGTGTTATGCACGCTCATCAGCTCGCCGGCGGTGCGTTACTCGTCGTTATCATCTAGTCCGGTTCGTCTCCTCTCATCGCTATTTTTTTATTATTATTATTATTCACGGAATGCCGTTTTCTCTTCGTTGTTTATACGTATATTTTCGTATTCGCGTGCAAAATTTACCACCGTCGAACACGCAAATCGCCATTTTTTTTTTTTTTTTTTTACTATTAAACACAATATTCGCGTAATATTATGCGAATAATTTTCATTATTGTTATTAAAACATTTTCAGAGAACAATATTATGTGTGTGTGTGTGTGTATTATAGTGTACCTATGCAATATAAAATATATTCGTCGAAATATTTCGGTTTTGTCTTTATTCTTTTCGAGTTCTCGCGACCCTTTGCCGCCGGTCCCTGTGCGTGCTAGGGTTAGGCAGGCAGGACGCAGGAGAGAAGATTGACGGACGAAATTAAAATTCGATTAACTCTCAGACGTAATATATAGACCCACACACACACACACGAATTCGTTTCTCGAATAATATAAGAAGGACTATATAATATTATATAAATGCGATTTCGTGTGTGTGTGTGTAACATATCGCATAAACAGGCAGCGGCGCCGCCGTTCTCTAGTACGCACACACAACACCGTCTTCGTTCGTTCGCTATTTATACGTATACACACACACATAATGTATTATACATACGCCTGCTGTTAAGCGGATTATACGGCATCGACGACGACGACAACGACGGCGGTGGCGGCGGCGGCGGCAGTCAGTGGTGCCAATAGCGCGCAGAGACGTGCGCGAGAACTCGCGTGGCGCTCTGTGTGGTTCTTCTTTCTATAATATTTCTTCGCTCCGTAGTATAATAATAATAATAATAATAATAATAATCGCTTCCTTTTTTCTATCTCTCTCTCTTCGTTTTCGCTACACACGCTTATGCTATTTAAATGATTCAGGCGACTAACGTTATCTACTGCAGTGACGTAATTACGAATTCGTTCCGAGTCCCGGGGGGACATTACCGATATTTTTCGTACAGTTTCAACAATCGTCGTCCGGATTTTTATTTTTATTTTTTTTTTTTTGACCGATCCGGGGTCGGGAAGACGAGAAAAAGAGTTTTATTATTATTATTATTATTATTTTACAAACTAATTCAATTATCTTAATACGTATATTTTTGACGGCTGGTGTGTGAGTACATTTTACGCGTTCGACTTGATATTTGACCCGTTAAACTGAACAAATAAAACACATTACGAGTCATTATTGTAAAGACAAAAAAAAAATTATTTAATAGTACGAAATAATAAATACGGATAGAAAAACGTTGAACTAAACAAATGTTTATTTATATATTAATCTGTACAAAAAAAATTCCAATCGATTGGCGAAATAGAATTCAGTATTTACCCGACGAGTGTTTGTTTGGCCGGTTGGTCTGAATTCAATATTCTTCACGTTTTTTTTTTTTTTAAGATGAATTACTTAAAAATGAACAATACCGTGACACACATATACACACGCGCAACGTACTACGATATTACTAAACTTGGTGATACGTATTGTACTCGCTATAAATAATAACTTGAGAATTTCTATTTTGTATTAATAGTAAATATTGTGTGTGTGTTTAGAGATAATCTTTAAACTTTAAACTGATAACGGACGATAAAAAAAAAAAAATTACACGGTTAAAATCGCCGTAAAAGAAATATTTCTATATCAAACAATAATAATAATAGATATTACGATATACAGAAGTTGCGGATTTTTAATTAAACTCTTTATTATAATATTATTTTGATTATATTTAACTATTTATATAGCTAATTCAATCATTGAATTATTAAATATAATATAAATCATAAATCAAATCAAGTATAGCTATTTCAATATTATATTTACCTTAAATACAGTGTAGTATACGTCGATCTGATTTTTATTTCGTTTTAACAATATTCATAAGAATTTAATATATATATATATCGCGTTATTTGCTAATTAAAAGGCCTGGGTATATGTGTACATATTATATTATCCCATTCCACTGAAATTATACGTCACTGTAGTTCATTATTTTTATATTACTGTAATTATTATTATTATTATTATTATTATTATTATTATTATTATTATTATTATTATTATTATTATTGTAATAATTATATATTGTACGACGCCACGTATAGCACACGTTGTGCGCTGTGCCCTGTGCAATATCGGCGACGAACGCGATTTTCACGTCATTTCGAAAACGCGGTAGTTTTTTTTTCATTATTATTATTATTATTATTCTATAAACGTCGTATATTTACTACTCAACGCTGACTGCCGTGTGTTATTTTAAAAGCGACAGTAAATTTTTTTTTCAAAAATCATCGCCTGACATTATAATATTATAATGTTTAATTAATAATTATTAAATTCTTTTTCCCCAAATTATTCGTTTATATTTCGTACATATCGATAAATGTATAATTATTATATGTCATATACATAGTACGACACATTTTGCGCAGCACGAATAGTATGCACAAAAATCGAAGTGTTTTTGTTATATATATATATATACATAATATATGGTTTATAATTTTTAATTTCCAGTTGTCCAGTTTGTTCGGAAACGATATAATTAATATTGATCAGAAAAATAATGATTTATTGAAATGATGGAGTGTATTCAACGTTTATTTTAGCTGAATTCCATAGTTTCCGTAATTTCATTCGGTTTCTAAAAATAAAAACAACAAAATGTCAGAATATTAATTGAGTTTACTGTGTGTAATACGCAGAAAAAAAATGTATGATTTAGATTATTATTACAATACGGGTTTTGCATGTATAGTATATACGACTCGTATCGTTATTTCTAAATATAATATTCTTCTTTTGTTTGGAATGGAAATAATATCAATATAAATTAATTTAATCAATGTAATTGATCGTAACATTAATTATTGCAAGTGCTCAGAAATATTTGCGGTATTCGCATTAGTAGTGTTTAATTAGTGTAGATACGTATTATTATTGCGGATTAATATTTACATTTAACTTAATAATATTATATTGTTTTCATTTATAATATATATATATATATATTTATATATTACATACTCATTAACATTTTTCAAAATGTGCTATATGCATATATTTTAATTACTACTCGGATGCGAGTGATTATTATAATTTTTGAATTATTTAAACATATTATACGTGTGTATAGGCGAATGTACGGGGGACTGGACAAAAGAATTTTTTAACGTAATTTCTCTCGTTTACATCGGCGTTTGGTTCGATAGTAATAAATTCGCGCCATCAAATTGCCCGGAAACTCAAACCGCATATATACTTTTTTATAAAATATTTTAAATACGTGTAATATATATTAGTGTAGAGTCGTTAAGTTATTTGTGCGAACCATTTAGACATTATTTAGAAATATTCCACACATATAGGTTAGGTCACCAGCTACAGCGCCTTGGAAAGATGCGTATATGATATAATATTATGTATAAGCAGCGTTATATTTCGATATTTTTCAATTTGTTCCATACGTGTAGTTGTTTCATTTTTTTTCATTTCGATTTCAAATGTATTCGATCAAGAGTTTTCAATGAAAGACAGATATTCGCAAATAATATATAAACACACGCACACATAAATATATATGTATTATATTATAACGTTTGTAAATGATGTTTGAAAAACTTTAAGGTGAATAAATCTAGTTTTTAGTTGTTGATTATGAAAAGAATGGGTGGTGGAAATTGTTGAGTTTAAGACGTCAAATAAAACGACATCTCGTACAATTTTCGGATAAAAAACATTTCTGGGAATTAATAAAAAAAACTTTTCAACATTTAATCGCAGGGATTTCTGATCACATTGTAGGTAGTAATATATTGTAATACCGATTTGTTGTTCAGTAATATAATAAATAAACAGATTGTTGTTTTATAACTTTCTACTTATAAATATTATTTTATATTTACACGCGTGAGCGAATACAACGATTTATGTGATGCATTTATTGATGTTTGGACAATTGAACATTAAATATGCACATATTCATACTGTAACATTTTTGACAATAACCATATGATTATAATTGATGTTCTAAACATGTTTTATGCTATTCTATTGTTTAAGTATGTTCTAAATGTAGTAAATGTGTGTTTTATGCAAACTACTCCTCTCCATAGTGAATATACATACGTACAGTTTACTCGTTTTTTTTTCTCTCCACCAATTACATTTTCTATACCTATAGTAAATGTAAATAATGTCGTTGTTTAACCTTGCCAAGTCTATACGACTTAACAACATAAGTTCAAATCCATTTGGAAAACATTACAGATATGTAAACTAATTACTTAAACATCATTTATATATATATATTTACAATTTAGATAATGTTATGTATATATATAAAGCAAATAATCGTGTAATTTACGAAAAAATGTGTTGTTTTTATGTTTTATTGTTGTGCCGATAATAATAATTGATACAGTTGCCTTTAATAAAAATTGTATATAGTTATTTGCAAAAAATGAAAAGAAAAAAAAATCGAAATTTTCGCCATTAAATATTTTTGTGCGTGAGAAAACCCCCCCTAAAAAACACTTAATTTCTATTAAAAAATGTGAGTGAAAACAGAACTATGGTTATTTTTATAATTATTAAATGCAAATACAAATACTTTTTAGAAAAAAAAGTTAAATATATGATAGAATTTCAAATTCCATATTCTCTTTTACAAGGAAAAAAAAATGCTGATATAGCGTAGATAAAGTTCTTTTTTTTCCGTATATTTCGAGTAATAATTTGTTACTTGCGCAACGTATTACTTACGAATTCTTTCCCATACAGCGAATAACAGTATGCAGTGTGGCTGCGTTCTCTTTTAACAGTCCTTATATTGTTTTACTAATTATGTTTAACGTATAATTGATTTTCTCGGTAGATTTATTTTCTTGGTTTTATTTCCTACATAATTAAAATTAAGAATGTGAGTGTATACATAACTTTCCGAAGAATAAAATATTATAAAGAAATATTATTTCATAGCGTATGCGTCTATTAGATAATCTTTATTATTTATTATTATAAATTACATATAAAATGTTTTATGACAAATGATGACTTGGAAATGCTACGCGTGTATAGTTTCAGTATAAGTTTCCACTTTAAAATAGTATTTAATATATGTTAATTTTAACGGGCGCTTCTTTGTCAAAAACCATACGATAGCTAACTATAACTATACTACATGTTGATGTTGAGTTATAGATTTTTTGGCTGTGGTTGCAATGGATTCCGATTTGTATTTTTTAATGTATTGGTTGATAAATGTGTTAAAAATGATGAAAAAATTTGGTTGCTTTAATTTTGTATCCAAGTCCAGCTAGTATTAAAATAAATTCACCGTTATTTTTTCTATATATAAAACTGATGCAATAGATTCTTTCAAAGAATTGGGGAATTACGGGTATTTAATAAAGTGCTCTAATAATTATGATTATTTTAAAAAGCATAAAAAAATTTGTTTTTTATGTTTTCGAAACTATATTTTATTATTCCTAATATTGAAACACATAAAAAAAAGTCTATTATAAACTTTATATATATATATTAGACATATATTTATATTTATTATTGTACGATTTTGTATTTTAAACTATTTAAATATGACGCGATAATAAAAAATTGTATATACTAGCATGATGTTTATTATATCATTTGGAAATATTATAATATATATTTAGTATTTTTATTAAACAACAATATTTTCCTGTTTTTATAAAAAAAAAAAAAAAATTGACGGCGTATTTGCGTTTCGACGGAGTGTTTTTGACTTGAAAGCGTCCGAAGTATCGTATAAAATATATTTCAAAAACTACTATAAAATATGACGAAACAACTCGGACACAAATTCGCTTATACTCCCTGTAGATTTATCGAAATTAGAGCAATTTTTATTATTTTTATATAATAATAATAATAATAATAATTATGAGTATATACATTTATCGTACGTTTTTAATTAAAAATTCAAATCTATAATACCCATACTACAGTTTTCAAGTATATAACATTATTATCTAAAATAGTTAACTCTATATATATATATATAGGTAAGCTATACACAAAATATATTATATTAAACACTAGCCAATTCGTTATACCGACTTTAGTACGAGTAGTAGTAGTAGTAGTAGTAGTAGTGGTAAAAAATAGAATTGACGGTTTATTGTTTTGTCGGCAGTTAGTTGCACGTATACAAGCACGTTTTGTGTGTGCATATGGTCGTCGTATGTGTTGTGTGTGTATCACATAATATTATTATCAACTGCACGGTAGCAACAATATATTATTATTATTATTATTTATTATTATTATTATTATTATTATTATTATTATTATTATTATTATTATTATTATTATATATAGGCTATAGAGGAGCAATGACGCATCGCGATCGATAATTCCGTTATTTGACGTTCCAACTTTTCATTTAATATTAATAATATATTATAATAAATGTGTATATTTGAAAAATATAAATAAATTTATATAAGTATACGTGTCCATAAACGATTGCTCATATTAGCCAGTTTATTCGCTTTAAACAACGTTCCTTTTATACTCTTCCTCATATCTTTCAAACCATCAATGTTTTCCTTATTCATTCTGTCTTAAATTATTTCCTTTCTGAGGGTTTTGTATTGTAATTTCTTTTTTTCTTTCATTATTATTATTATTATTATTATTATTATTATTATTTGTGTTGTTTTTTTATTTTTGTTTCATCAACATAATTGTCGAGGAAAATATTTTTTTCAATTTAAGTTTCTATTAAAAATAAATAAACGTATACGCGAATATACAACCGATAGCCAAAGATTATTTCGAAATACGTAAAAATATAGAAGAGTTGTATTAAATTTGTTTATTTTTCATAATATTCTAACATGATATTGTATAATATACATTTACAATATTTTTTTGTTTTTACATTATATTTTATTATACAAATTTATTATTTACGAGTATTAATTTCATTTTTGTTTTTATTTCTTTCGCGCATCTTTTAATTAATTAAATTTTTTTTTTTTAATATATTTTTACTGTTTTATTTGTATATTAAATATATACACTACAGTCAGTGAGGAGAGTTATTGTTATTTATTTTTTTTAACTTCGTTCCATTAAGTTGTAATTAAAGTGCGTAAAAAACGAGTGTGTGTACATCTAAAACCAGTGATTAAAATAGAAATCGATTGCAGACGTGTGTAATCTATTAACATGAAGAGAAAAAGCGATTCCTGTTAAACCGTTAAACCTATTTAGGGGATGAGTTTTGTTTTGAATTTATACCAAATAAATAATAATAATAATAATAATAATAAAATAAATAGTTTACTAAAATTCGTTTTCGTGATAACTTCAACGTCAAAATTGTTTAATGTTTCGTAAAATATTAAGCAAACGCGTGTATTTTATGTGTGTTTTTTTTGTACTCCTTTTTCGGTATTATTTATAATAGTCATACTATTGTTCACGAACTTAGTTCGTGTTGATATTACCATTAATGGAATTCGTTTTCTTGGAACTAACCTAACCTAATCTAAAAGATCTGCATCCGTGGTTACACAAAACATCTATAATATTACCACCAGTAATATCTTTATATCGTCGACTAATTGAATTAACCGGCTTTGCCCGTGAACAGTTTTGCCTTGTATGAGAGATGTGAAGTTGTGAAATGTAATGTTATCAATATTCGTGTACGAATAGTGATGATGGCAACACGGAATGGTTAAGCGTAAATCGTTGTTCACAGTACGTTTCCCGTACAACCATGTTTTTTACAAATATCTAACTCTTGTTTCATCCCTTTTTGGGTAGAATTTTCAAAAATCCTTTTTTTAGCAGATGCCTACATCGTTACGGCTAATCCGTACGCCAAATTTCATTCCGATTATTCAAGTGGTTCGAACTGTGCGTTGATAGATCAGTCACTTGAATTTTACTATTATATATATATATAAATAGATAAATACGAGTAGTCAGATTCCGTTAGAAGACTAGTTTCGATTCCGGAGCTTTTTTTTTTTTTTACTACATTCCACAAATATGGGTTAGGTATATATACTCTATTTTATCCATTGAATTAAAAAAAAAAAATGAACCGTGTAAAACACATATTATTTATTATATGTGTGTGCAAGCAAATACATTATTCATAATATGCGTTTGCATATGAAATCGTTGACGAAACTTAATAACGTTTACCAAACAATGTAGATAACGAGTTTTATTTAATGAAATTGAGATCGAACGGAGGAAATTGTATATTTAGAGATATTTAATAAAATTTAAATAATTCGCATTTTATATCGGAATTATTCAGTTAAAAAAAAAAAAAAAGTTCGTAACAAAAATTGTTCGAAACTCGTAATAACTTCTAGTCTTCTTGGTGGTACGCGCGAAACGCTAAACTTCTCTCTATAAAAGCATTGTTTATTGTGTTTCCGTAAAAAAGCCGGATTATAACGCGATGCAGTGCGGGAATAGAGACAGTCTTCGACTATACCGTAAGGATATTGATGCGAATAAGCTATAGAATGTATGTTATACACGTTGTATTCAACGCATCAAACTCGACGGCTTTCTTCTACAAATCATTGATTTTTAATATTCATTTTGCATAAATCGATTTATATCAGTGTGTTCAGAATACTATTCTATTCGTGCGCGCCGCGAAACCCCGTGTCAAAACCGCGTTCAGCAGTTCAATGCGCGTTGTGTATTAGAAGAATACATTGTCAAAAATGAATCGTAATGTGTACATTATTATTACAGGTAAAAGTTCGAATCGCGCATGCTCTAAGAATGAGTAATCGTGGAATACGTATAGAAATTATATTTATTGGTATAATTGTTTTCAAATTTTATAACATCAATACAATTCTAATATATTTTTTCTGAATAATACTGTAGTTCAAAACCTTGACGCGTGCACACCAGCTGCTGCTACTGCTCGACACGTTTATTTATTTTATCTAAATTTTTAACTCTTATGGTGTATGAGAATTGGGTTAGTTATATAGTTCTCAACAACGCCATTTTTCTTCTTTTTTTTTTTTTTTTCTTCTTTTTTTTTTTGAGACACAATTATATTTGTAATACGCGTTTTCCTTAAAAACGCGCGCATTTGTGGGGCATGCGTAAAAAGACAATTTAACAGGTATACCGATTAATTTTCAAACACAAAAATTAACGATTTCTAACGACGCGAATTCCTGCGTCCGAGCCTGCCGCCGACGCACTATGTCGTCGTCACTGCTGTAATTAATTTGAACGCAATTTACAGAATTCGATTTGTGCAGTTATTGCTGCTTACACTTTATACAGTATTAAGTCGTTGCTTCGCCGGCGTATACGGCCAAGTGTAATAATTCCAGCGGCGTAATTTCGAATGCGTTATAATAGGCGGGTTTATAGTACAGTACACGATTTATGATCGATACTCGTATATTTTATTATTTTCTTTAACACAAATTATATACGCATGTTTTGTAAAGAAATTTCTCTAATTCTCTCTGGTGGGTGGTTTTTTTGTTTTGATTAATTTATCGAGTACTTTGTTTTTACTTTTAACGTCTGAATACACCTTCTTAGGTGACCTCACCTGACCGCAACGCGCGTACCAGTAGCTGCGGATAGGCGGTACCGGTTAGAGAACTGCAGAGAAACATTATTATGAATATTATGTTTACTACGTACTATAAAATCTTGTTAATCAAAAGAAAATATTATTTTTCTATTATGTTTACGTAGTACGTTATCCATTTCAAATATATATATATCTCTCTCTTTCCCCGCCTCTGATCACTTTTATTTCGCAGGCGCGTCGTAGGTTATAGTGCATACCAAAATTTTCAGTTTTTCCAAATATGTTGCGTTTGTCGACGTGACGCCCGGTATAAACGGTTTTTAAACTAGGATTCAAATGGTTATTTATTAAACCATGTAAATAAATAAATTAAAAATTAAATAAATAAATTAAACCATAGGTATTTACAGCGTCTGTCCTGGCTCGATGTCAAGCTAAAGTGGTTTGCACGATACTAGGAATTTCTGTGCCATTATCGTGTTGTATGTACCGATTGCACAAAACCTAAAAAATACAAATACAACAATAAAATACCTATAGAAATGCAAAACGCATCGTCATTGTACATTGTAGCCGGATGGTTACTAGCTCAAAAACGAAGCAAGTTCCGTTTATACGAAACTAAAATTATTCTTACTAGTTTGAAAAACTATAGCCTCGTATGTACCAGGCGTGATGACAATATATTATTATTATTATTATTATATGATGACGTGCGTCCAGAAACGCCGTCGTCGCCTACTACGTCGTATTGTCGTAGGCTATATACATATATATATATATATATATATATATATATATATATATATATATATATAATAATAATAATAATAATAATAATAATAATAATAATAATAATAATAATGATAATAATAATAATAATAAAACGTTGATCTTTTGATTGTGGTCGTGTGGTGGTGGAGCGTGGGGAGATGGTAGTACCTGCAGGTACACAATACACGCGAATGTTTTCGGACCACGTTATATTGCCGGGGTACGTACTTCTTAGAAACCTATTCTTCTCGTGTTTGGGTATGTCACCAATATTTGAAGTCAATATAGAGAATAGAAGAAGTACTGTTGCTGCATGCAGCAGCGTAGGGGGATAGATGGTCTCGTCCCTGCGCGGATACACTGCGAACTGTTACAACCATCGTATGCGTACATATAACCGAATGTACTGCGGCAGTAGGTAGACAACAAAAATATATATTTTGTGTGTGTTTATCGTCTATTCCAATGGCGGCGTCCTCCGTCGCGTCATTGACTATTTGATTTACGACGGTCGGCGCAGTTCGACGTTTTGTCTCTCTCTTTTTTTTTTTTTTTAAAAAAATAATATAACCCGTGTGTCTACTACACACACACACACAGCTAGTAGGCTGTTTATAACGCGTGTATTGTACGCGCGGTGTTCTTATATCAAACGCGCGCATATTTGCTGATGCTTAGTTGGTGGATCTGTATGGAAAATATCTTCCGGCTCGGCGGGATACTTTATGTATAATATATTGTAAACACTGTTTTATAGCGTGTGCGTGTGTGTATAGACGGAGTTTTCAAAATATATTCCCTCTATAGCTTATTTTAAAATATATACACGCGAACGTCTCTTAAATAAGGGACGGTAAAATTATAAAAATCGTCCTTGAATACTCGAATTGTGTATATTCAGGCGTATAATATAATGTACTCTCTTTTTTTTTTTTCTGGTTTTTTTCTGGTTTTTTCTCTCCATAATTCCGTATACTTACAGAAAAAGAAAAAATAAATATTATCTACTTTAAAGTATGTATATTTAATGTACACGGTATACCCATAACTCTTTTCTATAATTTTACCTACTCGGTTCCAACGTTATAAGTTACGCGTGAAACTATATATATATATATATACAAAATGTTACAAAAACAAAATATGTTGACTATATGATTATTATTTACTTAAATAATTTGATTTGTATGCGCATGTATATTTATATAAAAGAATCAACAGAACAAATATTTTTTTTCTACTTATATAATATGATAGAAACATATTACCGAAGACCTGTAATACAGTGTTTGTATTGTAAATTAAATTAAAAAAAAAAACCTACACGAGACTGTAATATGTGTATAAATAAGTGTAGTACAACAATATTATGTTAAAACTGCATGTGTTCAATCAAATAGATGGTGATTTATTTGATTTTTTTTTTTTAAGTGAAAAAATAAAAATTCATAAACAAATATATTTATTTATTTTTTTTTTATGACAAACACAATTTTGGAATAGAAGAAAGTTTGAAAGTTTTTTAATACGAGTTGTTAATGATTGCCGAAAACGAACGTTTTGACACTTAAAAATCTGTTTTTTTCTTTTTTCTTTTTTTTTGTCGAATGGCGTATTTTTGATTATTCGTTTAATGCGCACGCGCACCACTGCGGTTTAGGCACTATAACAGTGTCTTGTTGTTATAATTACTGGCCGAGAAGAACGGTTTATTCGATATTGTATGGTTTTTCGAACACTTCGGTTTATATAGTAACACGACACCTTTACTCGTTCGTGATCGAGGATTTCGTTGTTTGTCGTACTGTTTTGATACACGCGTTTACCAAATTCAGTTTCAACATTATATAATTATTGTGTATTATACGGCTCCAAGCGTCTTTTATATTTATTAGCGAAATAATTGCGATCAACTATTGTCACGTTTGATAAAAAGTTCAATCGATATTATTACGATAAGACGTGTTTATTGTCACGTTCATCGGAAACGTATGTAATACACAAACTATTGGATTATTGATCGTTTATACAACGGCAAATCTTTATTGAATGTAATGGCGTTTATATTTTCGATTATAAGCGCATAAATACATATTTATCCCGATTTCAGTATAACAAACGAGTGTCGGATATTTTTCTGTATCGTACCTAATATATTTTGCAACTTATAAACTCCCGTATATTATACTGTTTACTGGCGTTTGATTATTATTATTGTTATTATTATTATTGAATTTCGGAGTTACAGTCGTAAAATATCATAGCGCGCGAATATTTAAAATGTTTGGTTTTCATTATGATAATTCGTTTCCGCGACCCGTCTAAAATATTTCACAACTCGTATGACGTGTACATAAATATTTGATATTGTCACAGGCTCGGATTTTTAAATCTGCGACGGAGAGGCGGCACGGCGGATATATTTTCCTTCTTTATCCCGGTGTGTGCCAATAATGCCGTGTAATCAGTTAGAAATGAGGTTTTTTTCACACCCCGTTCCCGCGCACTTATAATAGAATTTCTTCGCTAATACTTCGTTTTTTTCACGAAAACAAAAAAGTGGTTTTTGTCGAACGTGTATATTATTATATTATAATAATAATTTTTTTTCCTTCTGTTTTACGAGGTTATTATTATTATTATTATTATTTTGTGTTTTGTTATCGTCCACAGACCGGAGCACCATGGACGTTGTCGGTTCGAACGGCAACAGCATCGTCAGCACAAGCAGTGACAGCAGCAGCAGCAGCAGCAGCAACAACAACAGCATAACGACGACAACGACCACAACGGCGGCTGCCGCCGGGTTCGAGGTGTACTCGTTTTACGCAAACACCGCTGCCGCCGCCGCCGCCGCCGTCCAGGGCACCGAAACCATTTCGGTGGCGCCCTCGTGTGGCGTTAACGCGAACGGCGGCGTCTCGTTGTTTCGGCCGCCACTGCCGCCGTTGTCGTCGACGCTGCATTCTGTTGGCGCGCAGGCGCACTTTACCGGCATTCAGCCGGCCGCCGTCGTTACACACCACCACCGCTCCCATCACCAACCCAACCAGCACCGCCATTACCATCACCACCACCACCGCCGCCTACTCAATCAACAGCAGCAGGAACAACAACAACAACAACAAATGCAGCAGTCGGCGGCCGTCAATCGTTCCGTTGTGCGTGCGATCGGTACCGCGTCTTCCGTCTCATCGTCATCGGTCGTAGCCGTTTCATCGTCCGCACAACAAGCGTCGACCGTTGTGGCCACAACGTCGTCGTTCACCACCACCACCGGCGTCGGCAAAAGTAATTTTTCATCATTATTATTATTATTATTTATTTTTTTTTTTTACTGAGGATTTCAACGGAAATCTGTGTTAAATAGGACGCGCGAGCGTTAATAATAATAATAATAATCGCACACGCACGGTATTCTATATTATCCGTATGGTTTTTAATATAGACAAATGCCGCGCGAGTGGGGCAGCTTTTACGTTTTCGCGTCTCTCCGTAATGCGTGTTTGTAACTGACTGACAAAATGGCCGACGTTGTAGACTTTCGTATATAAAATATAATATTTGTCGTCGTCGCCATCGCCGCCGCCGCCGCCCCATACCTGCACCGTGTGTGCGCGCGCGCGTGTGTGTGTGTATATATATAGTTTGTCCCTCGCGTGGCCAATGCACTCCCTTTTTCGGCGTCGCTCTCCGTGTATTTTATTTAATCGACCGTTAAAACACGTATAATATCACACACGCACACATAATATTGTCGCTTATCGTTTTACAAAATTCTCGTTGAAGACCGAGAGAAACGTTTTATAAATTCCGTGTGGTCCGTTCTTAAACTGGCAGTAGTGTTCTTGTTGCTTCGTGTTGTCAATTTTCATTTCAAAAATTATCCGAGAAAATCGGCAATGGGGACGATTGACGTGAGAAGTCCATCGTGGAAATGGTGGGGGGGGGAGTGTTTCGGTCCCCGGGGGAGAGAGGAAAACCCGTGCAGGGTATATTACACACGCATACAGCGACGACGGTTTAATAACGCGCGCGCGTGTCACTGCCACATTCGCGGTTCTATTTTAGTTGCGGGGCGTCCCCGGATGTGTGATGTGTGCGCAACGTCGTCGTTGGCCAATGCTTAATGAAAAAATCAATACTCGCCCTTGAATTCGATAAAAGTGCAGAGTTACACACGCTCGTAACGCGCTCGTAGAAGAAACTCCGAAGGGCTCTCTGCGGGTTGTTAGCCATTAGAAATCGTCATCGTTCGCCGCGAAGACGACGACGACGACGGTCTAACTCCGCGCGTTCATCCGATTCTTACCTGATTTTTCCTATCCATCGTTACGGATTTAAACACGTGCCGCCATCACACCGATAAAACGCTTAAATTATCCGTGTAGAACGAAAAAAAAATTGAACCGACAGTAGAGGTAACATTTATCTATAATTGCTGAACTATTTATATATATATGTATATACGAAATAATATGAAAAAAAAAAAAAACATTAACGAGGTATGCGTAATAACACACACACACACATATATATATAGTTTCGTTATTGAAGTTTACCCGAGTAAATGAAGAAACACCAGTGCCATATTATATTATACTTTACGACTAATTTCGAGTGTTATTATGCGCATAATATATTGTATCACCCACCTCTAATATTATTATTTCTCCGATTGTACAAAATTGCGATCGTCCGCGTTATTTACAGTGATTTTTTTTGACTCGGTAATAATATAATATGTATGTTTCACATAAACCGTTCGAAAACTAATTTTTTTTCCGTTTATCTTTTTATAAAATTTTACGACCGTGTCGTAGTGAAAAACGCGCGAGAGAACATTATTATTATTATTATTATTATTATTATTATTATTATAATTTTATAATAAAACCGTTTCGCGTGTGATCCATCCATTCTTCTGCTGGGGATTACGCAGTAATTTTCTACTACTATTAAGACACCAGATTTTCACACGATATATATATATATATATGTGTGTGTATGTAAACGACGACTTTATCAATTGAGATATTTTTTTTTAAATATCTTCCGTCGCTAAAGAGTTTTTGAATAGTTCAAAAAGCCTATTACTATGATTGTTTTCGGGATGTTCGCGTGGATCCCCCGCGTGTAACAATCATTATTTTGTCGAAAATAAAAGTGGGTGACGCGTCGCGTACACTCGAGTCGAATAGCTATTGACAATTTCGTTAACGATCCGTGTGTATCTACAATGTGTCGGCATCGTAAAACAAAATATCGATACGAACGATTAAGAGATTCGGTCGTAATTTGTATAAAAATGAAAAAAATGTCAAAATTACATACAAGTGCGCGCGAATTTTCCGTTAAATCCGATCGCCGCTTATAAAACAAAAAAAAAAACCATATAATATTCATTTTTGGAACGCGCGTTAGGTGTTTACCTAACCTGATCGCGATTTCGACGTAGTATTGCGGGTGATGGCTGTGTACAATAATAATTATAGTGTATAATTAAACCCGCGTAATAATAATATTGAATTCGTCTTCGAAATAATACAAAAATCTGTTTTTATATTATTTATACGAATAATCTCCAGGTACGCCCGTGTTGTTAATAGAAATAAAATCGTCTATTTTCGTAAAGAAATGTTCGTTTAATTGCCGGGGGGTTGCTCTACGGGTAACTCGAACGCGAGTTTTTTTTTGCGTTTCGGCGTGATTAATTTTACGTCATTATAATAAAATGTATGAAAAATGATTTTTTTTTTTTTTTGACTTTCCATAATCTACCTACATTTCTATGGTCATTCATGTATGTACGATTTCCATTCAAAATTAACGACAACGCACGCGTGTACGTATATATAAAAAAAAAACGCCTTTCTGTTCGAAGGTGGTCGGATTAGTGTATTTGAAAATAAGTTTTGTCCAGTAGGAATAAAAACCCTTTTTTCTTTCTTTATACACATTTATGTGTTGAAATAAAACGCAGTGTCTGAGAATCGTCCGTTCGACATTAATTTCATTTTCACTGCAGTGTAAGAAAATGCTAAAACTCGCGCGCGCGTATATATATATATATATAAGACCAATACGTTTACGACGATAATAATATAATAGTTAATTACCTAAATGTATTTCTAAATTTCTGACGCGTTCTCGTTGTGCAGCGGGCGTTGTTTTCTACGCGGACCAAATACAAAAACGACAATATCGACTAACTCGTTTGGACATTCTTTAATTGTGTTTTAGTGGTGCCGTTTATTGGTCGGTCGGTGCGTTTTTATAGCGCCGTGTATACCGCCATATTATATAATACACGCGCGCAACATTCCAAAATAAACATTCGAAAAGCCACTACTAGCCGCGCGCGCGCGCGTGTGTGTGTACCCGTGACGTTTGCGCGCGCTGCGGTACTGTTCGGGGCAAACTGTTGGAACAATTGTTCGGCGAACTGTTCTTCTTGCAGGCCAACTGTTCTTCTTGCAGGCCAACTGTTCTTCGACGAACAAACGTCGCGAACGTTCGCGCGTTCGTGTGTTGTTCGGTCTCTCTTCCGTTTTCAACTTCATATAGTCCCGTTGTCCTCGCAGTCGCCGAGTTCAGAGACGCCTCTTCGTGTCCCTTCGTATAGCTGCCTCCGTACGTTTATGTATTTTATATGTCGCCGCACCGGATAAAACAACTAGTAGAAAACGTTGGCACGCGTTCAATTATATTTCAATATGCTCATCGATCCGCAGTAGCAGCCAGTGGCGATAGAGGAGAAGTGGTTTCCCCCCACTCCTAAAAAATTAGTTCTCGATATTTTTAAAATGTTCGAATTGTTTAATTGCGAGGAAAGTATGTAATAGCGAATTCGCCCGTGCACGATGTTACTGGTGAATACGCGTATGACGCGTTCAAAAAAACGCAGTATGTACTGCGAGGTACAAATAATTGGTTTTTGTGTTTGTTTTTACCGCTCGGCCGTGGAAAACGCGAGAAAATCCGATATAGTTTTACTTGAACCGAGTCAAGTATTGACATATCTTGAAAAAATCTTCTCGTCATAAAACCCCGTATACATAACGACGATTGACGGGTTATTATGTTTTAGATGTGTAGGTAGGGGTAACATACAATAAAACGGGCGAGTTGACTTTGTTTTGTAATTAACGGGATTCTTACATTAAATATTATACATGGTAAATTTCGAGAGTTCCTTTGAAGGGCACAGGAAACGAAAATCTACGGATCTATGCCATACTGTTATCGGATAGAAGGAGGAGGACGAGAGGAATATGTATGTTCGTTATTAAACGAATTGACGAAAAGAACCATTCAGGCTGTACCAGTAGTCGACTAAACCAAATAAATAAAAAATAATAAGAATAAAACTGATAATAATATTGTGAATTTCGTTGTTACCCAAGCGTGTTCGTCTATAACAAACTTCCATATGAATCTTGATTTTTTTTTTTTCTGTTCGGTTTGTTCGCCAATCTTTTGCCGATACGATAAAATGTTTTCGCGCAAAATACGTTACGCTAGTAGTGTGATTTCGCATTTTGTGGATTATTTAAAGGCGAAAATTCAATATTTAATTCAACATTTTTTTTTTTTTTTTTTTATTCGTCGAGTGCACACACGACCAAATTGCTTCGTTTCGCATCAGGTGGTTGACATTTTCTGTATTCGCGCGAATTGTTGTTTTCGATTAAAAAATAGACCGACGACGAAAATCGCTAATGGATTTTATTATTGTTTCGTTTTTTACGCCGAATACGCTACCAAACTATCATTGCGGTACCGCGGTCGAGGAAAACCGAAATCCAATAGAAATTGATTTTTAATTTAACGCGAGTAAAACATTGTGTTATATACGAACAATTGCTGTGTTGTAGTAAAATTATTATAAGTGTTTTATAATATTATAATTGCTTCTCTTTTCTTGAGAAGAATGTATGCATCAACGTTTTTACATATGCTCTCCGAAGGGATAAGATTTCGATTCCGTTCTCGATTTTCCGATTGAGTTATTAACATTTAAAATTTGTTTTGTGTACCTTGTTTTTTTTTTTTTTTTTCAAAAAAATTTTTATCATTCACATTTCGCGTATAATTTTTTATTAACATTTAAAAATGCGTAAATATGGGTATTGAAATAATGATTAAAATTCATCGTGAATCACGCATTAATTGACATTTTAAGTATTCGACTATTGCGGGGACGTTGTTTAATAAACTCTCATGGATTACAATTGATAATAGATAAAGTTACGAGCGGGCTATATCAGCTTTTAGAGTATAATAATTTTACAAGGCTGTCGGAGGGACGATGATAACAAGATGAGATAATAATATGAAATGATTAACGTGTGTTTTTCGACCGTTTTTATCGTCGTAAAATTTCATATAAATTTACGCGAGAAACTTATCTTAATACTATGATAATATATATCGTATTGGATAAGCGTATATTGTACATAATTTCCGCGCAGAGACGTTTTTCGTCAATTGTATTCTATTCTATTAGGAAAAATTCCCCGCGTATTGTATTTATTTTTTTGTTCATTCGAGCGAAATATTGTAAAGTCGAAATTTCCGACGTAAAACAATAACGATCGCAGATAAAAACGGTGTTTGCCTAACAAATATTACAGCTCGTTTGGATTATAAACGAAAATTACGTTTTTGTTCATTTGTAAGGCAATAATAATAACAACAACAACAACAACAACAATAATAATAATAATAATAATAATAAAACTAATAATAATAATGATAATAATAATAATCGCCCGTGTGTCTCGTGCGTGTCCGACAATGTACGGTAATACGAGATAAATGCCCGTGTCATATTGACTTATTATATAGTCAGAAATGACATTGTTTTCATCTGCAATGTTTTCAATACTTTTTTGTGCAGTTATATCAATTTCTATACACACCAATATTTAATTGTCCATTTTCAGATTCTAGTGTTTGATGTTGACGAGGAACCTGTAACGACTAATTTTTGTTTTTTAATATTAAAGATATCAAACATTCTTATTTAATTCTAATTTAAAATTTATTGATTAATACACATAAATAATATTGTTTAGCAATTACTTTATGAAACACATTTATATATTATTATTATTATTTTGTGTATGAATACAAAATGTTTAATTGGTTTTTGTTTTCTTATAAAATAAGAATTAATATCAACAATTTATTTAAAACTTAATAATTTTACTTATGAAGTATAATCCTCTGTTTTTAGGCGGGCTAAGTTTAAAATAATTAATTTTTGAGGGGACTAAGTCCTCCTAAGTCCCCTTCCGATTTCCGTCAATGCGTAATACACTAAAACACATTTATTAAACTTAAGAAATTCGCGCTTACCAATGCATTGTTTTATTATTATTATATATATATATATATAAATATACGGCCCGGGCTCTTTTTAACATACGACATTTGACATAAAATAATTTAACGTCACAATAATTAAAAATATAGAAATTAAATTAATATCGAATCATTAAAGGCTGGATGAAGATTGGCAAACGACATAAGAAGACCGCTTGAACGTTCATTCAAGCCATACAGTTATTGTGGTCGTGGCATACGGGACATAAAAGAGGGCAGTGGTGGAACTTTAAATTATAATATTATAATAATAAATTACGTGAGGTGTTTTTGTCGCGCCTATACATTGTCGAGGTCGTTCCCGTCACCTGCAACAGTATGTATTTATTACGCGTAATATACATGGGTCAGTGGCGTAACTATAAATGTGGGAGTGAGGAGCCCCCGGGGATTGTTCTAGCCCCTCATCTATTTATGAGCTCAAAAACTCACCAATTCATTTTGCCTAGTTTATATTCGCAAACAAATAGTAGTACTGTTTTAATATATTTTTATTTTTTACACTTCAATCTGTATAAGAGAGAGAGAGAGAGAGAGTACGCGACTACGTGTATTTCAAAAGAAAATTTAAAATTTTCTTATATATATAAAAAAAAAAAAAAAAATGCTTTTACGAGGGCCGTCGTCGCGCGTCCGTTTGACGCGCTACGGAGTCCAGGACGACCCCCCCCCCCCGGGGGTCCGCCCTATATTATTGCTTCGCCCTATATTACCACCCCGCAATCACGCCGTTGCCAGGTATCAACGCCGTTGAAAGTTGAAGTCCGAGTAATTTATTTTTGTCCGTCCTCCGTCCCCCTCTCTCGCGGCGGTAATTTTGCTTTTGATTCCCGCCGTTTTCTCGTGTCGTCTCCCCGGGACCCCGTCTTACGCGCTATATGATATTACGTTCGACCGACCACGTTACCCCACCTACTGCACTCCGGTCCGGCGCCGGAGGACTAGAAAATCATCCGCCGTCGCCGTCGCGCGCAAGTTTGTTACCCACATAATTCGAATTATTGCGCTTCACGTGTACGTTACGTGTCGTCCTCTTACTCGGAGACGGCGATCGTGCCGCCGCCTCACCCTGCCCGACGCCCGCCGGCCGCGTCGCCTCGCCTCACCGCCACACCGTGTTATGTGCACGTGCGCGTACACGATTGGTGGTGGTGGTCTCGTTTCATAAATAAATCGCAATCGGTCGCGAGACGGCGGAATAACGTGCGCGCACAGCTTGTGAACGCGACTCGTCGACAATGACGAAATTTTAGTAAAAATAATAATAATAATATGTCACGACGTTGTCGCCGCTTGGTTGGCTGCGTACAGTGGACGGATTTTTGTTACGTTTCACGGGGGGTGGGGGGGGAGGCCGAGAGGCGGGGCAGGGCTGTACAGCAGTAGTGTAGTGAGTTCTTCCCGGAATTTCAGGAACGTATTTTGAACGAAAAATCCAGTATAATATTACATATTGAAATGGTAGTTTCGGCAGTACCGCTGCAGTCTAAAATGTTTACGGATTTCGTTTCGTTTTGTCCTATTGCGCGCGGTTATATTGGTGTTTATTTGTAAATTAATATGTACAGCGGAGTAAAATTCACAGTCACAGCATAAGCGTAACAAACTTATGGAGTGATGGGGATACCTTTAGTGACGATAACATAAGTGCGCTAAACAAAAGTCGAAAAAATTACTAAATTTGTATACTTTTATTATTATTATTATTATTATTATTATTATTATACGCGATACACATGCATAGGCGCAACTAGGATAAAAAAACTGGGGGGGGGGCTAAATTTTAGCACACTCATTGTATTATAATACTTAAATTAATATTTTATTCATGTATCTTGTTTTAGGATGAAATGGAGTTCAAGGGCATATATAAATATTTAAATTAATAAACAGTATATTAATTATAAAAATATATTATATTAAAGTAATTCGCCTATCTTTTTCGCCATAATTATCAATAATTGCTGTAGTATCAATAGAGTTAGCCAAATCTCTTTCAATATTTGAAATTGATAAATATCCAAATCTATCTTGGCCCATGCTAGTCCTTAACCAACTTTTAATTCTTCTCATTGAAGAAAATGAACGTTCACATGTAGCAGAACTTATGGGTATTGTCATAGCAACTTGGAATAATTTATATAGATTTGGATAAATGTGTTTTACAACAACATTTTTTACACTATCAAGTTCAATTACAATATTAGTAGATTTTACACAATTATATGCAACTTTCATTTCTGATTTTAAATTATCAATTGAAATATTTAAAACATCCTAGGAAATAAAATAAATATTTATTAAATAATCATTTAAAAATTCGCTATTTTAATTTTATTATTATTAATTAATATATGATAGCAAAAAACAATATAGTTACCTTATAGTGATTAATAAAATATAAGGAATTGTCATAATCAAGTTGACAAAATGAATCAACTGAATTTGCCATTGTTAAACTTTCCTCAGAAAACCTATACTTCAGATTAACAATAACGGTATCCATGATAAGCATATATACTGTAATTTTCCAATACATTTCCACTGAATTATCAGAATTTTTTATCTCATCTTCTGCACCTGTAGTTGTTGTTAAAACATAGTCACTTATATTGTTCGGTTCTCTTCGTCGGCGTTTTAATCCTTTTTAAAAATAATTAATAAAATACAATTAAATTTTTCTTTATACCTAATTAAAGCTAAAATTATCAATGTATAAAATAACTCAAATTAACAAACCTGTTGAAGGCATTAATAAACATATATTATTTTCTTTAGCTATATGTGTTATTTTTTCCCATATCTTTAAATATTCATCTTCTGTTCTTAAATTTGCAAAAGTTGTAATTACACAAATTCTATTAGATTTGCGTTAAATGTGTAGGTATTATATTTCTTTTACATACGTAAAATGGTTTATTATGTAAATATTTAATACATAACAATAGTACAACACGTTTAATCTTTAATAATTAAATGATCTAAGTTAATTACAAAAAACTGAGGGGCTACTGATGAATGTGGGGGGCTAAGCCCCCTCAAGCCCCCTCCCCTAATTGCGCCTATGTACACATGCAATATTTAGATTGGCGATTTAGATAAACATTTTTCTATTATATATTACTCGGACATTTTTTTGAAATGTCGGTCTGTGCAGGTATTTAAACGGTAAAACGTTTTTGTGTTTCATATAGGAAAATTGTGTTTTAAAAAAAAAAAATTATTGCGATTTTATAGGAAGTATTTTTAAATACACTGATGCTGCAATCTAATGTCTATATATATATATATATATACATATAATATGCGCAGTATGTATTATACACGCACGGGATTGTATTGCGTTTATGTGTTCGATCATTTTCATTTTAATTTTGGCGAAAAAATCAATTTTACATGAGCGCGTGCAAGTGCTATCTGTCTCTCCCATATTTACGTGAGAATGTATTTTTACAAATTCGTCAAAAGAGCGAGAATAATATATATATATATCAATGTGAATATATAATAATATACTAAACATATTTAATATGACTATGAACACAACGTACGTGTAGTGGATGTATTAACATCCACAATGTTCATTATATTTGTATATTTATTAAGGATGGGGGCAATTCGATGGTACTAATAAGTAATATTTTTAGAACTTTAAAACTCTATTGTGCTGTAGCGTAGAAAAATTTTCCGAGTAATTTTTATTTTTACACATTGTAGTATTATTAAATGTTAAAAAGTAGCAAACGGTCTTTCTAAATATATATTATATACTCGTATATTACTTAAAATTATGATTCGCGATTACCGTGTTTGAGAAGTTTTGGAGTTCAATTTATTTTATATTATATGTTAAGAAGAAAAGAATTCGAATGTACTTCTTGATATTATCTATATTCAAAGTCGAAGTTTTCATTTCCCAGAATATATTATATTGTGTGAAAATTCATTCATTATGTTCTATCTCTGGAACCGCATCTGTATTAGTGGTGGTGTTTCATTTGCAATCGTTTATATACTTTAAAGAATTTGCGTTTCGAGTTCAAATAGAAAATGAGAAACGCATTACGTTTCATGGGCGGGGAGGGGAAATAAATGAGAGAAAACGCTATATGTCGTCCGGAAATTGCAAAACTCGTTGCAAATTGTATTTAAAATACCTATTATTATTGGTATATATAGTAGTTTAGTAGGTAATTGATGTTGATTCGTTGTAACACGTGAACATTTGATGTTCAATTTACAAACGTTTGATGATTTCGTTCGTAATTTCAAAAATATAATACGAGTAAATGCGAATAACGATTAAGACGTGTTGTTTTGCAGATGTGTAGGGCGCACATATGCCTAGATATATTATAACGAAATATGTGTTTTTTCGCCTTCGAAAATTTATGGTATGCGCTGCTTCTTTATATTATTCATATCACGGTTATTAATTTTAATTTGAGATTTTGGTTTTTTTATTATTACACATTTGTATGCGGTATAAATGTATAAAGTTGTGTGTAAATTATTAAACAAACAAGTATTCATCATACTTTCATTTACTGCAGTATAAATAATTGTTTGGATATTCTGCAGACGGTTATTTTTTTTTTTTAAACTTTCATGTTGACGTTCACAAATATTATAATAATTATACCTCTTTGATAATTATTTAATTTATACAGGCAAGAATACGCGTGTTGACTGTATTATTTATTTATTATTATTTTTTTTTAATGTGTTTATCATCGAAACATCGTATAACTGTAAACGTTTTTATGGACTCTGTATACGCAATACCAAAATTCACTTTTCGACGAAAGAGTCTTTAAAATTACATAATTATTAATCAGTATTGTTTAATTTTATTATATGCTTATACGTAATTATATTATAATAATGTGTGTTGACGATTGTTCTGAATTCATTAATTGATTGAATCGGCGCGGTAATAAAAATATGATTTATGTGTTTCAGTGGTGAAAGAAATGCCGAAACTGGTGAAATTGGCGCCGAACGGATCGACGGATAGGACGCTGTTGCAACAGGAGACAAAAAAGCGGAAGAAGCCGATCGGAAAGAGCAAAGCACTGGTCACCAGTAAACCTCTGACAATTGGTAAAGTGTACTATATTTATTCTTATAACGATTAAATATTTTAATTCAGATATTGTCGTCTGTTTGTTGTTAATAATAGATATACTGCTGTAACTCTGTAGAGTGTTATAAAATGTTTATAATGATTATAACGCGTGTAATATTATTTATCACTGGGCGGTAAAAAAAAAAAAGGGGGAAAAAAAAGCGAAATAATAATTAGAATAATCTTTGAATGTACCTACGTCATCACATTTTTACATATCTAATGAATAAAATTATGTAAATGCGGCGGGGTCTCTTCTTCGTTTTTTATACGATAATTTCGTGGTCAGATAAATTGCGTAGGATTCGTATTATAACGCGTCATAGAGAGAGAGAGACACACACACACACACACATACACAAAGTGCGCAATGAGGTATATCTGTCCCGTTTACAAAATGTAATCGCCCTCGGACAAATGACAAGTTTCCGGACGGTTTTCTATAGAAAGAATAATAATAATAATAATAATAATAATAATAATAATAATAATAATAATAATAATAATATAGTAATATCGACTGGCAGCATCAACCGCCGCGGCGCTGGATGTCGGTGACGACGATGCTTTGACGTTATTATTTATATTATAAATGTAAATGTATTATTTTTCCATTGTATACAAATTTCCAGTGTATTACTTTTTTTTTTCTCATACGATAATTATTATTTTATAACGATAAAAAAAATAATAATAACGCACATTGTTTTATTGTTGTCTAAAATCATATATAAACCGTATTATATATCGGAGTTTAAATTGTACAGTTTATGTACTACCGTCATCTGACGCGCGCCGCGTGTTGTCGTCTCATCGATATTAAAAATTATTTGTTTTATTTTTTTCCTCTCCTACGCCGACACTGTATAAATGAAAGATTGCGACTCGATAAAATTCAAAACTTCTTCACATTTAATGTACATAGACAGTACATTAGTTTATTACATTACAATTAGAAGAAAAAAAAAATTCTGATTACGTTCGAATATTATTCTGGAGAATCCTTTTCGCGCATGAATTCCAATAAAAACGATACCTTGTTCCGGATTTTGGGCGGAAAAAAAATAATACGTACATAAATCATATATGGGCGACGCGATATGGAACTATAAAGCGTTTTAAAATTGTTCGCTTTTAAAAAAAATAATAGTGTACAATTTAAATACGCAATTTAAGTGCTCCGTTTTATTTATTTTTTAAATGTTTCACCCAACCCAATTTTCGTCTGGATATCATATTTTGTTTATTATTTGGAAAAATATTACAATTAATTTTGTTTTTGTTTTTTTTTTTAACATTATTATGCGAACGTGTCTTTTTCCCTTTTGGTGTTTCGAAAAAAATTAACCCCGTTACCGGTTTAATTGTCACACGCACACTGATAGTAGTCACTGTTTCATCTATTCCATGCGAAAATAACGACACGACGTCGCGCTCGGCCAGTTCTCTCGACACCGCGAAACAATATTGAAATTCCGTCGATAAACATTTGAATAAAACGTGTTGTATTCAACGAATGGAAACTGTATATTATCAATAAGAACAGAATTAAGTTAGAACAAGTGTCACGCGCGAACCTTTTGAACTTTGCGTTGCTGCCTATTTTTATCTCGGGATTTATATTAAAACATATTTTATACGAGTAAGGAGCAACCCACGACTAACAAAAAAAAAAAAAAAAAAAAAAAAATCATTTGTACATATACGTATTACAACGACCGCGTATGGGAGGTTTGAGAAGTTTCTTCTTACCTATATATTCGGCTTGCACACTTGAATCAAATTTACCGAATCTCTCATTCCCGAAGCGCGCAATACCATAAACAGTAGTAGAAGTGTAACGAAACACATTTATTTGCTCGGAGAAAACGTAAAACATATTTTGTAAACACACTGTTATTATTCTTCCGAATGAAAGCGCGCGTAAAATTGACTCACGAGAATCCCTTATTAATTGAACGTTAAGTGACGACGCGTTTATAACGTCGAACATCGTCTCGGGGTGTCATCGATTAAAATTAAAAAAATCTGACTTTGTCGCCACCACCTAACTGTTGATAAGTTTTAACGAAATTTCACCATTATCACCGGTTAAGTATAATTCTACAGTCTGTCATCAGTAGACGTGTTCTTGCAATGCGAAAACGGTGTCAATTAGCGGGTTCGCGCAAATAGGCGTTTGTCACCAAATCGTGAAAACAGAAAAAAAAAAATCTCCGTTTCGTGCGGGATATAAATAAGTCGATTTATGTCCAATAAACAAAGTGTTATTTCAATGTGCCATCTTAAGTTATGTCACATAAGTTGAGTCACTTATGGCAAAATGTTAAAATCCCCTGATCTTATGTTTTCAGTTATTGTTTATTTTCGCACTACTGAAAAGTTCTGAAACGCATTTTTCACGCGCACCCGTGAATTTTAATAATTTTTCCATGACGTAAGTACGTACTCTCTCTCTCTCTCTCTCTGTGTGTTTTATGTTCGTTTTTGATTTGGCCAATAAATGAAATTAAAAAGAGGAGAAGAGCCACCGGCAGTTGTGGATGTGTTTATAGTTGGGTTCAAGCGTGCAAGGACGTCGTACTGAGCTTGGATAGAGAGATTTTAGAGTTTTATTATTTGGATTTGAAAACAACGATGATAATAATATTATTGCGTTATTGTGAAAATCGCTCGTGTGACGACCGATGGTATTATTGTATATAATTAACGGTTATGACGTCCCGTAGGAATAACGTTTAGATTATCCAATTCGCGCAAGAAATTATAATTTTAAAACGCTTTGGACAAAAATTCTGATTATCGATTTTCGAAATCTTTTCCAGTGTTCAATGTTATAGTATTAAAATTTAAAACCTACGATCGTAAGTTTTTTTTTTTTTTGATAATATTTATTACTAATATAATTTCTTTCGTACGTTTATTTTCGGTTTATCGGCTATTAATTACTACATTTTAATTGTATAGACGTAAATATTTGGCTTGGAGTGTTGTTAAGCTTAGCCCTCCCAGCCGAGTCATCTCCAAACCCTACCTAAAAACATTTGAATATTCATTATTATTATTATTTTTTATCGTGTTTAATAATATTATATTATTGTACATTAATTAAAATTTGTAATCGGTTACATTTCTTTTATGCTATAAGAATTATTGTTTATGAAAATATCGTAAATTTGTGTTACCGAGTTATTACAAATTATGGTGGTAATATGCGCGTTACGTGCTTACTGTTGTATGAGGTGTTTTTTTTTTTGTACCTGTGTGTTTTTAATGGCTTGTACACTATGGCCGATAATGTGTTGATAATATCTCTCCATTATTACTTTTCATATCTAAAAATAGAGTTCTGCATGTTGTAATACCAAGTGATCTGGATACGTGATTCTTTTTTATTTTCGTTTATTAGTTTAATCGTTTTCTGTTTTATTATAATATTATTTGTCGGAATTTATTTATTAATACTTTATTAATCTATAGGTATGACAACAATCCATTCGATTCATTCGCACAATATGTATAATATCGTTTTAACTTTTATACAATATATACAGACATTTATAAAATTATAACATGTATAAAATGACAAATTTACTTTTTTGTTTCTGTTTCTACCGACAGATATAATCGCAATACCAGAATATGTACGTAGGATGGTCAGAGTTGGGTTACGACTAATACGATTTAAGATTTATCGTATGTTATGCGGTTTATATGGATGGGGGGGGGTATATTATATATATTTTTATTAAATTTTGGAAGACACATTATCCCTGTTTCTTTTTTCTTTTCTTGAGAGGGCGGATTAAGAAACCAATTAAGATTAACAACGATTAAGAAATCTCGTGTGTAATAAAAATATAATTTAATTTTTTTCTCATTATTTTCATATACAGTGGCTCCGACTCCGATAATAACCGCCAGAAATGAAGACACTGTCGGTTCGACAAAATTTACGTTTACCTCACAACCACCATCCAATAATCCGTCACTGGTGTTGAAGAAAAAAGACTCTACCGTTCAGTGTAGTCAAACGACTACTATCAAAAGTTTGTATTTTAAAATTATTTCATTTTTTACGTTTTTAGTGTTTATTTTTTGTTTTTAGAATATTATTCATTTTTAATTAATTATAAATATTACTAATTTATTTATAAATCTCGTTTGATTTAGCCGGTGTCAGCGGAAGCATACCAGTAGGTATAGCCGTCGCCAGACAAAGGTATACGCAAAGCTCATCTTCCAGCACGGAGGTTCAACGACAACGGGAGACAACTACTACCACAGTGTCGATACCAGAAGTCGTTCATCAGCCACCAATGCAGACGATGGGTATATATTATGAATACATGTATAGTCACATTTTACGAGAATTAATTTTGATGTATTCTATTATTAGTGTTATCTTACAACGATTGTTCTATGACGACTGGGACAACAGCAGGTATTAATCGATGGCAGTCTTCTGGCAGCTGCAACATTCCTCAAAACACTATTGGAGGCCAGTTTTGTTTTCAAAATTCTACGTTAAGAGGTAAAAATAGCTTTCGAAAACGTAACCCCACTTCACTGCATTAATTAAAATATTTTTTTAATTTTTATATTTTCGTATAAAGCCCCTGCTTTGGAACAACAATCAGTGCAACCAGTTGGATATCAATTGGTCCAAGATCAATCTGGCCAATTTTTCTTGTTGCCTCAGAATTCCATTACTGGTTAGTATAAAACCAAATGATTATGTGCATTGTATTGTACATTTCTTATTACTTACAGTGCTATTATATTTTGTTGTACAGGTTTAATGACGATGCCTTTTGATTATTGCAAGGCAGAAGCATCACAAAATCACCAACCCAATCAAGGTTACACTTTGATCCAGCAACCACCGCAACAGATGGCTACCATTTCACCTATTATAAACCATCACCCACAGTATACGTCTATTGCTAGTTCCGGTAAATATAATATACTATTATTATTATTATTATTATTATTAAAATTTAATTTTGGATTTTTTCCAGGATCGTTCCTGATCCAACAAGTAAGTTCTTCTGCCCCGCCACCTCTAATAAATACGCATCATCAACTAACGGATACTTCTACGCACCAACAACCATTAATACAGTTGGCTTCCCCTGAAAATCAAATGATTATTTTCAACCAACAACAGTCTGCTATCGTGGCTCAACCAATGATTGGTCATTTACAACAATCACACCCGGGACTGACTATAGCAACTCAAATGCAAACTGGATGTCAAAACCAAATTAATGACATACAAACAGTGTCTGAATCGGTAACTGTTCAAACTAAACTGGTACAACAGTCCATTACTGAAAAGAGTACAATCTCAAGTCATACAGAAGAAAATGTGTCTATTTCGTTAGACTATTGTAATACTACAATCAGTGAACCTGAAAAAGATGTAAAACAAGAGTTTTGTTCCCATGAACAGCTATTAGAGTCTGAAGTGACTGGAGCAATTGTATCACATGACGCTAGCAACCAAACAGATTTACAAACTGAAGATGAAATATATCACTCTTTAACCGAAGAGAGGAAAGAAACCAGTTTTATTGAGAGTGTACATGACTGTACAGATAGTGGTCAGCCATTGACTGACGGAGCAACTCAGACTATGGTATTGTCTATTCCTGAGAATTCTGTTACACCAGATATTACTGGACTGGAGTTGTTATTGAATAGTATTGAACAGTCTGAAAAAGGGAACTCAAATGAACGATTGAATTCGATGCAACAGTTGGACAAAGCTGAGCATCAGGAAGAAGTTGTGGTGAACAAACAAGAAACAGTAGATGTACCATTAAACCAAATCAATAGTTTTGAAAAGCTAGAAGAAAGTGGTATGGGCAGCATCGCTTTGCTTTTGTTGGCCGAACGGTATTTGGAAACAAAGTTTGGCAAAACACCTGAACGAGAACATGCTGTCCAGAGTTCTTCAAACTATAAGTTGCCTAGTATGTGTGATACTCGATAATATTATATTTTTAATTTTTTAGTACAATTAATAATATAAATTAAATGTATGTATTTAATATTGTAGAGGAGGTATGTGAAGAAGAAGACATTCAGGATCATCAAAGTACTACAGAGTCACTTAAGGTGACTGTGAATAAAGGTGTCGCTAAAAAAGTGTATACCAACAAATCATTGGCTAACAGTGGCAATATCACTGGTACAATAAAAGAGCCAAAAAGTTTTTATCTTAAAGTGAAAGACTACAAAGATTCAAACAAATATATTGGTAAAAAATTATTGGATTCAAATATGTCTTTGTCTGGTAAAGTGAAAGAAGTTGGTACGGACGAGCCACAAAGCTATTTGAATTTGAAAAATAAATATGTTGATAACAAAACATCGGATTCAAATCTGTCGTCTGGTAAAGTAAAACGTGGCCCAGGTCGTCCAAAAAAAGTATTGAAAGAAGTTGATGATAGTAGTAACATTGGTAACAATGTTAAAGAAAAACACTTGAAGTTGGATTGTAGTTCAAAAATAAATTATAAGATTTCCAGTTCCTCGTCTTCTGATCTCTCTCCTCCTGTATTGGAACCATGGAGTCCTTTTTCGCCTAGGAAAGATTCAAAAAGAACTCCACCAACCTTATCTCCAGTTCCATCAGTAGATAAACTATCAATTGGCGTTAATAAATATTCTAATGAAAAACCTTATGAAAAGAAAATTACAAAAAAACGACCTGCATCATTTATTTTGGTAAAGATACTTTTATAATTTTATTATTATTGTATTTTTATTAAGTTTTCTTTTTTTTACAGCCTAATGAAGATGAATTTAAACCACCATTAAAAAAACGTAAAGTTGGACGACCAAGAAAACACCCAATTGATGAAGTTGTAAAAAAACCCCAGAAAAAAGAAAAACCTGTTTGTTCATCATCAAACTCGTTAAGCAACTTAACAACAATCGAAGCCAACAAAATTGAAATATCTTCCAATAGCCAGTATAAAATAAAACCAAAGTTAAAGGCTGAAGTTAAGGTGAGTTTATGTAATAAATATACCTCTACAAGAAAAATTATCTTTGTTTTCCATTAAAATGAATTATAGATTCATTTTCTTATTGATTGATAAAACATATAAACTTATTAATTAATATTATATATATTCAAATAATTAATTTTTTAGTATAATAATTTTAAGTTTTCAATTTTTATTAAACATTTTGGTAATGAAAACTGTTGTATATTGTTACACTTTGATGAATACTAGGCAAATATATTTTATATTCATTGATGTATTTTTAGATCAAACATTGGGATGTAGATGATGAAGATGATGAGATTAAAGACCAAGATGACGTATTACCTACGCTCACATTTGTCAGTACAAAGCGTCCAATGGTGTGTATTGTATCTAATATTCTAACATATTATTAAGTATTATTATTATTATTACTTATCATATAGAAAGTTATTTATATCATTATTTTACTTGACTTTGTACCAATATTATGTACACAATTGCTTACATTTTCAAATTTTCTAGTTTGTATTAATTAGCCCCGGTTTCTTCCAAATCTGATAAATGCAGATTGAAAAAAAATCATATTTTTTTTTTATATGACATAAAGATACATTATAAAACTAAATGAACATACAATTTTCAAAATATTATTTATATTTATTGTGATATTCCAATATAATATATTTTTACTAGGTGTAATTTCGTTTTCCAATATATTGCATCCTCCCGTAAGAAAGTTATTACATGTTAAATTTTTTTTCATAATACTATTATTATAAACCTATTAATTCTATATAAAAAAAATTGATATAGGGATGGATGATTATACATTTTTTTTTCACAATGAAGAGGGTAAAATTGTGAATAATACATAATTCCGATCTCTTATAACTCTTAACACGTTGATTGCCATATGGCCGCTTGGTTCATTTTTACAGGTCTTTATTTGTAATTTTTCCTTATCATAATTCACACTGTAGTTAGGTTCTGTGAAAATTTATAAATTATTTATTAAATGTCAATCACCTTTTAGTTTTCATTGTGATCGTTTTTGATAGTGTAGTTTTGGTTAAGTTTTAAAATAAATTAATTTTTTGTTTTATTTTTTGTCGTAACTCAAATAACTCAATAAAGTGGATGAACGTATGATTATAAATTCATTAAATGATTCATATAATTCTTCTAATAAAAGTATAGACGACAAGTTCGATTTTATTTTGTCTATACCATGGTAAAAATTATATTTCTCTATCTCTAAGCCATATTAAAATAAAACCCATTTAAGATTATGTTGGATTCGTTAGCCGGTGGCTCAAAGGGTTTCACATAAATAGTATAGGTTAGATCGCCAGCAACCCATTTGGCTTCACAATAAATGATATCATTTGGATCCCCAACGTCCACATGGCAGTCATCGTGTTAATAACTTTGTTTATAATATATAATTGTTTTGAAAATGTCTCAATAGTGAATATTATGTATATGTTATAGTTTGAAACTGTCAGTAACTCTCAAGTGATTTGTAAGAAAAGAAAATTTTCGAATGTGTCGTTAAACAGTACAGACAGTTTGGATGATGCTGTGTCATTTCCACAAAAAGAAGCATCATATAGTTCTGTTCCAGTGAGAAATCAAACATCTGAATCTTCTGATGTATCTTTAGAGCAAAATAATGAAGGTTAGTATATAATATTTGTATATAATTTTAATCGGTGATGGGTAGTTGTGGATTGGATAACATATTCATTGGTGGTTTCAGAACATGATAGTTCTACTACGGTCGAACTCACTGGACGACAGTGCACTCCCGTCAGTCCGAGTCGACCGACTGTAGATGTAACTACCGCTAATGTGAGTGTTGTTATTGTACTATATGTTTTAGTTAAGTGAATTGTATAATGTATTGTTAATTATATACTTTGTCCTTTTAGGACGATTATGAAAGAAGAAGACTGAAAAAGAAACATAAACATAGAAAACACAAGCACAGTCATGATGAATCAAGAATCAAACACAAACACAAACACCACAAGAAACACCACAAAAAGCACAGACGACATCGGGTTTCTGAGCCAGAACTCTCTGTATCGGAACCTCCAACGTTGTCCCCTCAAACACCTGTTGATGAAGAGGATGATGACAAATCCAAAGAGGTAAAAGAAATATATTATCCATAAACAATATTCTTATATTTTTCTATTTTATAATTTCCACGCGTCAATACATATGTACTTTTTATCTTTGAAATTATTTTGTTTATAAATTGACTTTTACATTTAATTTTCTTCTAAAAGTATTAAATGTTAATATATAATGCAGAATGCTGTTAGTAGTTTGATCGACGTTGATTATTTGAATATTGTGATATAAATGGTAAACAATTTTTTATTTTGAATTTGGTCTTAATAGCAATTACTACAAATAATTTTTAACACAATTTTTTTTAGAATGATTCTAGCGAAGTAGAAAGTAGTGACGTCCCATCGTTTTTATCTGATCAGCAAATATGGAAGTGGTCAGGCAAAAGTTATAAACGACCTGGTCGTGGTGGTAATAAGAAAACCTATTACAAGGCCATTGTCAGGGGAGATGAAACCATAAATGTACGTAATAATAACTGATTATATTTGTTACATTTTTATAATAATAAAATATTGTATTTTGTATTATTTAATAGGTTGGCGACTGTGCAGTGTTTTTATCATCTGGTCGACCTGATCGACCGTACATTGGTAAAGTTGACTGCATGTGGGAGACCAACATGGACGAAAAGATGCAAGTCAAAGTTTTTTGGTTTTATCATCCCGAAGAAACAATCGTTGACAGTAACTTCGGACTACCATATCCAGTAAGCGATAAACATATAAAAAATATATTTCACAATATTTTAAATTGTAATACTAAATTTTTATGATCATGTTACAAAATTTTAATACATTTTTTTTTTAATTTCGAGAAAAAAACCAATGCAATAATCACAATTTCATAAGGTATTCTACTATTATTCACTCCTACCTCCTAACTTGACAAAAAGAAGAAAATTTAAAAAAAAAATTGTAGTAATAATAGTCTATTTATTTATGTATTTTTAAATTAAATTCTATTTATATTAATTTGTCAATTATTTAATACACAATTTTGTTAGTAAAAAAATGGATATAAAATTGTCTATTACAATTTTTTTTTTAAATAATTAAAAAAATTTTAAGTTTCTGATTAGGTATATTTGAACGTTTTTGTAACGCGTACGTGCGTATATTTCATAGTTTTTTTTTATCTCTACCTTACATGTAGGTACTTCCATCCAAACTTGGGCAAGTTACTTTTTATCTTAAGCAAGTTTTAGTTAATTTAATTAAATAAAAAAATAACTTAGTTAAGTTAAAAGTTATTATTTAAATTGAGAAGATATGTAAACTTTGTTAAGTTACAAGTTTAAAAAAAAAAATGACTTATGAATTAAAAAGGCGCACGAAAATGCACTATTGGTAAATTATGTTATTACTGTTTGTGTAAACTGCTATATTATTGTGTGTCTAACCTAAAAATAAAATTCAGAATTTTAAATTTTAAAAATTCGAATATATAATAATATTGAATGATAAATAAAATGAATCATCTATTTGAGAAATGACGTAAGTACGAAACAAAGATAACTTGGAGAATACAATAAAAACTTTCTACGTTACCAGTGCGATATTTGGTGGTAAAACTGATTAGCTCGATGTAAAGTACTCAGCAAGGTATATGTTTAAAAAATGAAAATAAAAATTAATTCTTTGGAGTTAATTTAACTCTCATGTCTTGGCATGGACCTCATTTTTTAATTTTTGTGACTTAAGTTGTTTCTCAAATACATGATTCAAATTTAACTTTAACTAAGTAATTTTGTAATTTTGATTTATATCTTGTGATGTTTACATGTTACATCGAAGTAAAAAGTAAATTTTTTAGTTCATTAGTTACTCATTTAATATAGTAACTCGTCATTATGTTAAAAGTCATGAAAAATATAACTTTTAACTTTTTAACTCATTAATACCCAATGCTGTATATATCATTTAGTGATAGTGTTATATTGTGTGTGGTTGCAGGGTGGATTGTTTAAATCGCTTCATAATGATATCAATGATGTGCAAAGCATTATGAACAGATGTCGTGTAATGTCTTTCGAAAAGTTCAAGAGAGTTGTGAATAAGCAGCCCAAACGATTAAAAGCTATATACGATAAAAACGATCTGTTCTATGTGGCTGGCAACTACGAGCCAGTCCGTCAATCAATAAGTTTCCATCAAAGTTTAAAAGGGGCAAAGACAACAATTACTCATACCCCCATGTCATTTTCGACGTTTCACTAATGTTTTTTTTTCTGTTGATAAAATTATTGTATAATGTATTAATGTAATACTGTTTATTTGTGTATTTTTATTACATTTACTTCTATATACATATATAAATTTTTTTTTGTAATTCTATGTGTCACTGGTTTTTGTTTTTTTTTTCAATTATTATTATTATTATTATTTTGCGGGTTTTACTTCTCTAAAACCTTATGAAATGTGTTACCTGCTATAATTTATACATTAACACTATGTTTCCAAGAATCTTTTAATTTTGTGATGAGCTCAGAAAACGAGAACGAGTTAATTATTCTTAAAAATATTAGTACAGTATCACTGATATAATTTATTTATTTATTTATTTATTTATTTATACAATATACTCTAATCAAAATATAAGTTGTAGATATGAACATTATGTCGTTAAACCTTATTGTTTATTTTTCATGTATATGTAAAAGTGTGTTAATATTATAATATTTTCTGCATCTTGTAATGATGTTGTGTCATACATATGTAATAATATAGAACTTTCCTACAATTTTTAGTATATGGTCAGTCAAATATCCAAGAAATTATTGACAGTGTTATTCTTTGGGTTCCTATTCGATTAATATTATTGCTATATTTTGTAGTATGTGTATGTGTCATTTAAAAAAAACAAAATATGTGTGCAAAACTTATCTCGTTTGATAGTCTATAGATTTTTTTTGTTTTCTATGTATTTCTATTCTTCTACCCACTTTTAAGCAATCTAATTTTTGATTTTCGTGATTAAAAGAAAAAAGAAATGGAATGAATTTTTTTATCACGAGTTTGAAATATCTATCAATATTTTAAACAAATTGTATTTCGATATATTTGATTTATTTAAAGAATATTTTTGGATATATTCCTTATGCTTTAAACAAATATAAACTTGATTTTTGAATAATTCTTTTATACACTATCTTAAACAACTAAAATAATGAAATTAAAAGTAAAAGTTATTAAAAATTTTCCATATTCTGTTGTATGAATTAATTAAATATTTGGTCCCATACATTATATTGAAAATGTAATACCTGTGTCTTTGTTACAAAATAAATGTACTCGTATATTTGATAGGTATTATCAAATATACGAGTACATTTGTACATTATTATTATTATTTGTACATTAGTACATTATGTAGTACAGTTCATAAAACTAGAGATGTGAATTTTACCAATAAATTTTGGTAATTTTGTATATAATTATGTAATCTATAATTACCACATTAATCAAAATGTGTTTTATTCAGAACACAAAACAATTAAGGTGTTCAGTATAATAATGGATTATCTCCAAATGAATAATATTGAGATATAACCTACTTTAGTCCATTCTTACTCTTAAATCTATAACTTTAACATGTGTAATAATTATATAGGTTCTGTAATCTAGTGAATATTAAGCAAAAGTGGCTTAGACCGTTTACGAATGGTTGTTATTAAGACCATTAATTTAAATATTGTTTAAATTTGTGGGTTAGTCCATTATTGTACCGAAGGCGTTGATTAATAATCTGTATATTTTGAAAAAAACCGCATTAAAAAATGTTGTAATGAAAAACTTTAGTAGAAAGTAAATAAACAGATTACAGGCATATATATTATATAATCTTATAATTTTCCATCGATATAATGTTAATAAGAAGTTTTACTGGTAAAATTGATGCGGCAAATGTATCAAGCTCATATAACTAGTTATCTTGATTTAGAAGGAACACGTTTTAAAAATACCGAAATTAAAAATCTGATAAAGTATCTGTCTTCAAGAGGGAAAATTTTAAATAACTACTGCAGGGTCTGTCCACTTCACCGTGATACTTAAATTTAGATGATTATTACTCTATTGTAGTTATTACTATCGAATTTAATGAACAATCAACGCGTAAATGTGAAAATTCCTACAAAAATAATATAATTAAAATCGTAGTTGGTTTCCATTTACAAATGAAAAGTTAATAATACAATTGTAACAAATAGGTAATGGCGGTGAAAATAAAATTAAAATTATAGGTGGGTAATATTATTTTTATCAATTAATGGTCTTGAAATATTGAAAATTTATTACAGCGACAGATATTCAATGTTAATTTGTAAATTTTAGTCAATGGTGTATATTATATTATGTAAATATAAATACATTATAACATTTCTTCGAAGTCAAAATATATCAAATGTTCTAATTCCAAAACAGACGGCATTTACTAAATATTCGAAATACTATTATATATATATATATTATAAGTATTCAAATATTAATTCCGAATAATTTTTATAAAGTATTTTACCCAAGTTTATGTAAATTTTAAAACGCATTGTCTGTTTAAATATCGCTTGTGTATAAAACAAAATACGCGTACTTCGATGCTACAATGTGCTTAGGAATTTTGTTTGTTTTTTATTCAATCGAAATTCGTGTTTAACAGACACGTAAAAAGTCTCTGTAAAAAGTTGTCTTATCCACACTCTCGAAACATTTTTTTTTTATATTTCAATGTCGCTAAATAGTTTTAGCTTTTGATGTTGGCTGACGACAGCGAGGAAACGACAAAGGATTTTTAAACGAAAATGTTTTTTTTTTTTTTGGTAAAAAAGACAAATTGTCCACAATAATGCAAAACACGCTCTTTCTCGGGTGGTTTTCGGAAAAAAGGCCGCCGACGGCGTTGTGTTAAATCCACAAATTCTAAGGTCGAAAAATATTATAATATAGAAAGTCTTAGGCCAGTCAACAACTGTCGTCAGCATTGGATCTTATAAATATTTCACGATGTAATCATTGTTACTTTTTGTTTAATTAATAATTTGCCCATTCCTTTCTGCGTCTCCGGCGTAAATTAAATTAAATTAAATTGTATATCGGTTACATCAAACTATTCCTTGTATATAAATGTAGGTACATTGTTTGCATAATTGATTTATTATTTCTTGATTCGAGAAATAACAACGACGCAATTTTAAACAATGGTAAATTGAAAAACGAAGAAAAAAAATACCGGAATTCATTTTGCGAAAGTGTAACGCAATTAATTAAACAGTAATAATTCTGGTAGTAATATTTTCGAACCGAAATTTTCGATTCTAAAGAGGAATTCTGAAACGTAAGATGGGCAAGATATTTAAAGAACGGCGAGGAATTTTTGATGAGGATTTAGACGGCGATATTATTAAACGAGAGATTAAAAGCGTACCTACCTACGCTATATAAGTATACGCGAGCTTACATAAATTGAACGAAGACCGGATGGTTCTGTTAAAGAAATCGCTTAAGGTATTATGTGATTTTCATTTAAAGAAATTACAGGGATAATATTTAATGATAGAAATTACTAAGACTACAGGTACAAGTGTAATAATATGTAAGTAACAGACAGATTTTAACTTTCAACAATGCGTCGTTTGGTTTTTAAATGAAAGATATGAGACAATTTATTAAAGACGAGGATTAAATTGAATTAATGACTTTACGTTTTAATTGTTCGTAGTTTTAATGTTCTTACATATTTTTTTTTTTTAGATTTTAACAGGAGAAATGAAAGGCAATTAATTACATCGAATAGTATTGAATGACTAATAAGAACAGTTTCAATTATTTTATTAAAGTAAATTCAATAAAATTGAATGAATTTAACGAGATTCTTAATCTCTTGAAATATTTATGAAATATTTTTTTTTTATATTATATATCTTGAGTGCGGATTTTGTACGCGTTTTCATATTAATATTATAGTTGATCATATTATTTTTATTCTAAGTTCAAAACGTTTTGAAATTCGAAAATGTTATGACAATAAATACGATAAATTTCGGTTATATTTTGATTATTATAGTTATGTTTTTTTTTCAGGTTTTGGGTAGTTTGTAGTATACAACGTGTGAAATGTTTGTCTTGGTTTTTGTGCATGTATTTAATTTCGTGAATAACAAACACTAGTAATGTTATATGTACAGTCGTTTTTTTTTTAACATATGTCGAAAAAAAGGTTTGTTATAATATTTTATTGTTCATAGATTTCATTTGAACCACAGGTGACGTTTTACGATAAAACATTATTTAAGATGTAACACGATCACTGCGTATCGAATCAGTAAGTATACACATAACTTGGTGCTGATCAAAAATACGTCTTTTTTTCATGACGCCTTAACAAGCGTTTTACTATAATGTTTCCCTCTCTTTGGTTTTTTTTATATAATAATAATAATAAAAATAATTTTATATGATTTCTGTTTTATAATATTGGATGTCATGTTTTAAAATAATTCTTATTTTATTTTATTTTACAGTAAAATATTTCAGTTCTGGAATTTAATAATTATTATAATAATAGCGCGCGCGTGACAAAATAGATCTATTTCATTGATGAGCATATTGTGTATATTATTATTAATTGTTTCTTCGCTTATTGAATATCGATAGCGAAACGATAGACGATAGACTAAAACCGAAAATAACCTTTTGCTCACATTATTACGTTACACCGTCCGCATGACACAATATTTTTCGTGCGTCGTTTACACAGTATAACACGGACAAATTTGTTAATGTAATACTTAGTTTAATCGACGATCAGATATTATCAACTATCAAGTAACGTTGTTCATTGTTAACTGTTCCATAGTAGTATTATTATTAAGGCTCGGAAGTTGTTAGAGCTAAAGTAGACAAAATATACAAAAAATTGTCCGTTATACTTGCAAAATGAGAGATTAAATTTATTTCTCGTAGTTTCCCAAAATACTGTTGGTGGGGAGGGGGAGCCTGTTAACCATACATAATATGGATAAGCAAGTTGCAGACCACCGCAGCAGTAGTGTCGATTACGTCAGTGACGTGTTCGTCTTTAATTTTTTATTTTGAATACCTACGCGTTATCTTTTACCTATGCGCGGTGTTCCGTAAGTGCTAAACAATATTAATCGTGTGAATTAATCAATTGATTTTAAATTATAATTAATTCAATAATGGCCAAAAGAGTGGCCACTAGTTAGTAGGTTGAAGCGTATAAAAATATATGTTTGCACTCTAATGGATAAAACAAAAATGTGATGCCTTCCACCACAGATGTGACCAAATATCCGCCTATGTCAACAACTCTAACGCTTCCGCATGAATTATATCACACCTACGAATATAGCGTGTACACAAAAAAAAGTTCAGAAAACTAACATTGATTTTCGGACAAAATTCAATTGAACACACGCGTTTGAAAATAAAGTGACTTATCAAGTTAAAAGTCAGTTTTAAAAAGTAGTGCCAACTTGATTTTAACTTTTAACTCGTTAATACCATTCGGTCTTGACGATATTGTATGTGATATAATATGTGGCGCATGGACGTTGTTCGCTATACATTGAAACGAATACACTTAATTAAGTCATTCTAATGCGTGTAAGAGAAAATATTGAGAGCGGAAAAAAATTCACTAATAAAAGTCATACACAAGTATATATAGTAATGTAGATTATACAGTGTATGATGTGTACGTATATACAAGTTTATATATATATATATTTTTTTGTTTGTTTTATCGATCAAAGTTAAGGTACGAAGAGTTTTTTTGGCTTTACAATATTTACATTATTTGGAATTGTTCTCTTTTCTATATCAAATAAAGAAAAAAAAAAAATTAAAAACCATACGTTTATTTCGTTCTTATAAAATATGTTGTTATACAAGCTTATTAACAATAATAGGTTTTATATAGTTGATGATTTCGAATACGCAAAAGGGAAACAAAATGATAATTTAAAATTTTTTAAATTATTATATTCTAATAAATACGTTATCGAACAATTATTGATTTTTTAAATATTTTTATTAAATTTGTAATTTCAATTTTAGACGCCTGATAATTTTCGTGTTCATGTCTATACTAGATTTATCGTATTTTATATTTTGAAACTTGACTCGATAAAATGTTTTTTTGGACATTTAAAGTCACTACATTGCGGTATGGATTCGAAACACGAATTTATACATTTTAAATTGTATTTAATTGTAATATATCTCCCGTAATCCTATTATTATTTTTTTAAAGTTGAACGTGCATTATTTTTTTACATAAAATATAAATGATTTATAGTTTAGTTTTTGTGTACTCGTATTACGTGAGTTTATTATTATTATTTATGATACAAAAGGTTTAACAATAAATAATTTCAATTTATTTATTCTCGAACAAGAATTGAGTTTTCTCATACATTTATTTTGCTAACGTCTACAATTTATAACATCGATCAACTTTAAATCTAACACTATTAGTCTGTGTTTTTTTTGTAAACTTATGACCTCATTTTGTAGTTTTTACATTCTTGTAACACACTTTTTTACGAATGGCGGCGAGGTGGTGTTGGTGCGTGGAAGAATAAAATACATAATCAATCTATGTCGCGTTTCTCTGCTTAGTAAGTTATCACACGCTTTTTTTCTCCCTCTAGAGAGTATATTTAAAATTATGCTAAATGTTTCAAACATTTAATGTTTTCCCTACGTATTAGTACTCATTGAAGTTACATATTGCACCGGTTCTGCAATTGTGTCAAACAAAGGATAAGGATTATTCACTGTAAGAACGATCATGATGTCGTTATCATTATATTATTGTGCCCGACCAAGGCGGTAAATTTTAGATAGATGAATTGTATTTGTAAAAGTAAATATGTTCAAACAGTTTTGTTTTCAATGTAGTTTGGTAGTATAGTAAATAAATATATTTACTTTGAAAGCATTTAACTAATTTTTTCAGTTCATTAAGTTAATTTGACATAAACGTTTGTCCGTTAAGTTACAAGTTATATATTTTAATTGTTAACTTCAAACATTTTAAATAAATTTAAAGAAAAACGTAACGTAACTAAGTTAAAAAATAGAATTTTCTAGTGATTAATGAAAACGACAAGCGGAAAAATCTCTAACATATTTCTTAATATTTTATTATTTTTTTGCGTAACTAATATTTAATACAATGTTATTGAAAACATTGTTATTTCAAAATGTAGGCATATTGACAATTAAATATAATTTGTGACATAATATATTTATATTTTATTATATCTAGAAATAATATTTTCCCCATGACGTTTTTTCACACAATGCTCATAAATTATTACGCCAGCAACAAATTTTTCTAGATTAAAAGGTAAAATCTTTATATATATATATAAATATATAAATGCAGTGTTCCATTCGGAAAAAATCGAACTTGATTTAAAGACCATTGACATTGAAGTTAACAAGTTAAGTTTGGAAATAAAGTAATTTTATTTCTAAATTAATTTAAACTTTTAAATCGTTTATGCTCACCTTGTATAGTTCTAACACATACATATATGATACAGGTATACATTTTTAGAATTTTTGAATATAACATAGTTATCGAAAAAATTCCATCAATATTATATTGTATTGAAATATATTTGTAGCTTATCACCAGCTTTTCATATATATATATATATATATATATATATATATATATTATAATTAATTATATTTCGATGTCGTATATATCTGTTTGCGTGTTTATATTTTTTGCGATATGATCGATGATCTGACGTTATGTTATAACTAGAACTAATAAAAAGTTTCTGGTAATTTCTAATTAATTTAACCATTATCGTTTGTATTATATTTGTGTATCCGTATTCAATGTTAAACTTGCGTGTTGTCCTGCGCAACTATATATTGTAGGACGAATATAATAGACGACACATACATTATATTATCTAAAACGCATCGATTGTTAAGCCCGAACGAGTTAAAGTGAGATTTGGCAGTTGTCTCCAATTCGAGTACTATCACCTATACCATACAGATATACCACAATTCCAAATGGATCATCCCATTGCAATATTATAGATTTCAGCGTGCTTTGTTCGGAATTACGCGGGACCGACAACTATGTACAGCTAAATATATTTCAATGAAAATTGTAACGCGTATTACAATAATATTGTTTCGATTAAAAAGTTTAAACGGGAGGGTTTTTTTGACGCCTATGTATGTAGGTACAAAAATTATAGTGCGTGACTGTTAAAGGGATTATTAATCAACGGCAAAAATTCGAAAGTTTATCTAATAAATCTTACGTACGAGTAAAAAAACTCGAAATAATCATTTTAGATTTTGAGCGAAAAATGTATTGGTAGTTTTGTATGGATGAGTGGAGTGACAAGAGAAGATAGGAAAAGAGATGAATGTGTGAGAGGAAGTGTAGGAGTAGCGTCGATCATAGAGAAGATTGTTTTTTCTCGTTAAGTGGTTTGGTCATGTTATGAGAAGAGAAGTTTCGGAAGCGGTGAGAACGGTTATGGAAATTAATGTTGAAGGAAAAAGAGGAGGAGAAGACTGAAGAACAAGTGGTTGAATGAGATTGAGTGTGATATGAGGACTGCTGGTGTATGCGTAGAAGACGTAGAAGATCACCTCAAGTGAAGGTTTAGGACAACGGTGGCCGACTCTAAATGGTTAAGATAGAGGCGAGGGAGAAAGAAAAAGAAAACACGTGTTTCAAGAATATATTTTAAGTTTAATTTTATCGAATATCGAAACTATCGATTAAAACTGTTAAGGCCGTTTGGCAATTATTCTTAAACACGTACCTTGCAGTAGCTGATTATTTTCGATGCGTAGAATAGGCGTTATTATTTCATATTTAGTGGTTTCATGGTTTAGAATAATTACACATAGGACATAAATCATAGTTGACAAGCGAACAAGAGTTTTGGCTTAAACGTTTTTGTGTATAGGAATCGAGAGTAGATATATTTCTTTGAAGAGAGAGCGAGAGAGAGAGAGAGAGAGAGAGAGAAATAAATATATAAAACGAGATGAGATGAACTAATGATGATTACACAAAGTGTTCGAATAACATGGATTTTATTATTACGAACATCATCATTATTTTACACAATACTTTTTTTTTTCTTATAAAATATTAAAATATATCTCCAACAAGTATATGTATATATATATATATCGTATGTGTGTAAAAAGTAAAATAGTAATATAATTCATTGGGTTTTATATTTAAATATATATAATTTTACTTAAAATTTTAAATTAAATTTTTCAATTTTAATATAAATTATATTTCAATTATTGAGCTTACAAATTCGAAAATAATTATCTATATCTACATAATAATTATATAATTATCTATATTATGTATATACTATATATAATTTGTTTGGATTATTATTGAATTGAAATGTGTGTACGATATTACTCATTTTTGAAAATTCTAATTTTTTTGTGCTCACAAATTTTAAAGTCTATTTTAGTGGCGAATAAAATTAGTATGCCTGAAATTAATAATTTATAACACAAATGTTAAAATTATTTTTAATTCGGCTCTTCGGATGAGCGGATGCTATAGAAGTCGTTGTGGGTGACTGCTGTTCAAAAAGAGGGCGTGAAATTACAAAATTTATTTTTATTATTTTATTAAATAGTATAAATTTACGTAGGAACAATTACGAGGAATTTTTATTTTATAATTTGGAAACTCGTCTTCTTACTTCTGAACGTCTTATGGCACGCTGTAATATTATTATACGAATATGGTGTTATTTATAAAAATACCTACTATCTCAACATCGATTAGAAGAAAAGCGAAAACATTGTAAACTATGGAACAATTTTTCGCTCCCTTCCCTGGAACTTATGTCGAAAACCGACCACCCCATCTAACGCGGTGTTAGAATGACGAAATTTTCCATCATAACTACCCCTGCAGCAGTACATTATTGATTTATGCATGCGTGCGTATATTCGTTACGGCTTTCCTTATTAATGCAGTGTGTATGTATTATATTTTTGAGGATTTGTAATACTGGATGGAGTAGAGATTATCTCTTATCCAATAAAATTTTAAAAATGCATTCTTATATATATAAAAAAAAAAAAAATTATCGCGTCTTAACAAGTCGCCGAGGAATATTATAATGCGAGACGTTCGCTCGTTAAACTGCACGCGGGTGTTTTAACATAAGTTGACTGTAATCCCTTTGTCGCTGGCAGCTTTGAAACAAATGACATGATAACTTAACGATATTATATAAATTCAAGCGTTGTATAAAATTTACAACTTATCACGTTGATCGCGATTCTTCGCTCCCCCTTTCTATGTTTATACAATCGTCAATGACTTTCGAAGAGGCTGCAGAACATTTAGACCGAATACAGGTACATGTCGGTTTTGTTGTCTTTATGCATTTTAACGCGTACATAAATATTTAAGTATTCATGTCGACATGATGGTTTAATATATACTCCAATGATATCGTTAATTTAAAATTTCGTACTGATATATATATATATATAATTTTATTATGTGAATTGCAAAACGATCGGTTTTTGACATTTTATCATGATAATAAATCGGAATACAGTGTTACGGTCGGTATATTATCGGAATATAGTTGTATCAAATATAATAATCAAGACAATAAATTCGGTCGCGTGACTTTACTTCCGAGTATAATATAGACTATACGTATTATTGTGATTTGAACAGTCCACAATTTACAGTTCACGAAAATCGATTGACGCGATTTTACGGAACTCGTATTTTAGATTTTTTGACATTAGTCGCTAGTTAAAAAAAAAAAAAAAATTGAAATTTAAATTTAAACAATATAAATAGTTTATATTATATGCGCTATAATAATATCGAATATTATATTATAGCACATACCATTGAACGCAGAGAGTGTTAACTGCAAGTGAAACAACGTCTTTCCTTCGAAGTGTCCGCTATAATTGATTTATAGAGTTACACAATATATTATGTATATATATCTCGCTTAAATTATTTGAAAAACAACGTATAAAAGGGCTTAACGTATAATTTACGTTTCAATTCTCCGGGGTGTTATCTGCAGTAAACTGTACTCGTATATGTACAGTGCAATTCGATAACGTATTTTCAGGTTTTATAATAAGAAGACGATATAATGGCGGATTTTCATTGTTAATAGTAGTAATTTGTAACGCCATGAAAATATTTCAATTATTTCGTTTAAAGTGTCTGCTGAAAAATGAATTTAATTAATGAAAATGGATTACGCGGATTGAGACGTCTGAAATACAAGTTATGTATTGCGTAATATTCGCAACTGACACAACAAGAGATGTAAATAAATAAAATGTAAATTCCATACGGAGGGAAAATTAAACAAAACTTTAAAATTCATTGAAATTAAAATAGCTGGTTGTGGATACACCGGAAAAATAAAATTAATTAAATATAGTGTGTGTGTGTGTGTGTGTGTGTGTTGGAGTAAAAAAAAAAGATTGTTATGAATTTATGATTGTTACAGTTTTTTTTTTTTTTTTTTTTTGAACGTTTTGTATTTTTAAATAATTAAATTACTCCGTTGGGATCTTTTAGAAATTACTTTTAGTTATTAGCGTAATAAAACAATAATTTACTATTATCGAAAGAAAATAATTTGTTTAAAAATACAAGTATAATTTTAGTTTAAAGTGTATTTTTTATTTTTATATCGTAACATTATAATGTTGATATATATAGTAAATTTGTTTTGTAGTTTTATTAAAAACAAGTTGTAAAGATAAAATTATAAGACGTATAACACAGTTACCGCGAATTTGAGTGTTCATGGCGTGTATTAGTCATCTCATCTCGTTTTCATTTTTATTTCAGTGCATATACATGCACCACGTGTAATTCTCGTTAAGTGTATTTTATTTGGAATCGATAATACCATTGCGTTTGAAAAACGATTTTGATTCATCGTACCTGTATTGTGAAAATTGTATTGCGATTAGTGATTATTCGTTAAAAAATTTATAAATTTTATTGAAATAAATTTAAAAAGTATCGCGATGACGATTTTCACATTTTTTGACATCGTGAGTTTAATAATAAAATAAAAACAAATTAACAATTTTTAATATGCGGATTACAAATTCGCAATATTGTTTTCTAAATTACAACAGAATATCCAGAATAAATTCCGTTAAAAATTTAATTTATTATAATATATTTGACCGTGGTGCGCGGTATTATTTTGCAATTTTTCGAAAAAATCCTTCAAAATTTCCAATTAAATGTTCATTTCCCCGTCTTTAAAAGAAGTTTAGGAGGATTCTTTCTGTCAAAAATAAAAAGAACGTTTCAATAGCAGTGAAAAAAAAAGAAAGAATAAAGACACGTTGTTGTAAAATAATTATAGCTTCCTTGTTTTCCCCTAAGAATCTTTATAAAGAGATAAACACACGTTCGTTTTATATTTATTTGACGTAATACATTTTGTAATAATAAAATAAAAAAGAAAAAAGAAAAATGTCGAAAACTTTATGAACATGTTTTTAAAAATGTATATTAAAAGAATAAGAGAAAACACTGAAATGAAATACTTTGAAGATCCGTTTATTTGATTGACAACATATCCATATTATGTACGTATACGTGCATATTCGTATAATACTTTATTCTTTATTTGTTTAGATTCACTTTGATAATTACGAAGAAAAGAACCTTTCTTCCCCGCAATTTGACAAATATAAAAACGTATAGGAGGTTATTATATACACGTTTCTGGAGTAAAATGTTTACTATGTCTCGTTTAAAGTTAAAAAAGTATTATGGTTTTAAATTTATAGTTTAAAGTTATTTTATATACATTTTTTACATAAAAAAAATATACGTAAGGTATGATATTATAGAGTTACGAATATTAAAGAATACAGGCACTTGATGATTACAGTCACACTGTCAAATTATAACTGATGTGGTTGGAATTTGCGGTCACCAGGAATTTATTATGTATCCGGTTCAAAGCGTATATGATATGGTAATTAGAATTTTAAATTTAGATTAATAATTATAATAATTACATGTATCAAGCTTCATAGAAATAATTACATTTGTCTGAGTTGATTGTATAATAGATTTTGGAATGTATACAAGTCTTTATGAATTCCTTAAAACTTTTATTGATTAAACTACTACCATTGTAATTATTGTAGTTTTTAACAGCATGGTTGGTTCTGAAAACTACAATAATAAAAGTGGGTAGTATTTATAATTTCGTGTAACAATATTTCAATTTTAAAATATCAAAATTGTTCGTGTAATAAATTTTTAAGGAAAAAAAGACATTTTACGCGAAAATCGTTCATTTCATACGAAGTTTGAATATAATAATTAAAAAAAAATATATATACGTATATATGTATATTTGAATGTTTTTAGTATACCATATGATTATATTGTATAATAAATTTTAAACCGTAGGTGTTAATATAAACATTTTATTAATTTTTAAATATAAAAATGAAGTATTATTGAAATTGTCAAAAGACCAGTTTTTAACCGAAAATCGACATAATTCGGATATTATGTTAACAAATAAGTTATGCGTGTAAAATACGTATTAACGCATTAATGATTAATAAAAATTGAGTATTTCAAATGTTTCGTGTAATAATAATTTTTGGAGTTATACCAGAATAACGGAATTTATTTCTATAAAAATCAAAATTATACATTGAAAATTTTATAAGTTAATGGGATGGGGGCTCAGTACTTGGGTATCTTTTCATTACGCACGAGAAGACTGTTAGCGTCTCACGCAATTTCGAATTATACCGCCCCCGTCGACGTCCCGTTCAAGATTCAGAGCTCCTTGGACCATCTCAGCTGATCACGACGCGACCGCCGTCGTACTTTTATCGTTCGAACACGTACGTGCTCCGTGCTCGCTCTAACACTGATCTCGTTCGCCGCCGTTGTGCGCAAACGGCGTGCTCGCCATCTTGAATATAATTTTATATAATTCACCGCCCCAAAACCAAGAAATATATATCACCTGGTCGCTCAGCGAGCACTATTTGCTCCGAGTCGCACCGTGGAAGTACTTCATGATCATTTGCGACAAAATACGCGTCCTCCGACCGTCGTCGATCCACGCGGTCGTACGGTGAACGTTCTACGCCTTTTCGTGCTGCTGACAACCAGTTAACACGACTCCCCCCGCTCACGTCTCATTCGCGTCAACGCTACGGCTTTCCACTGCGCTGCTCAATCTGCTCTCGCAGCTGATCAGTTCGTTCGATCAACGCCAGCAGTTCCACGGCGATGTCCAACATTGTTTCCCCCTTTCCCGATTGTGTTATTTACGTAATATCGAAACCGTTACCTTTTGGTAAATGTAGCAATATTTAATCGCCGCCGTGTTTTATCACTCGCGTTAATAAACTCGTGTAATTATACACGTGTGATGTCAACCGATTGCCCCGGGTCCGTCAACTGCCCACGGGGAAGAACGCCGTTCGTCAAAAAAAAAAAAAAAAAACTGTATTGAGAAAATAATTAAATAACGTGTCAAATAAATGTCAAACATAACCTAACCCTACTCGGTTAAACGCATCATATTGATTGTAATTAATATTCATATATTGTCAACATGTTTTTATATGAGTAGTGGCTAATCGCAATTAGTGTTATCGCAATCGATTAGGATACCAATTTTTTGAAGAGATTCGGAAACAACGGATTCACAATAAATGTTTTAGAGTCTAGGACCGGTGGTTAGGGTTCGGATTCGGACTAAACGTGTACAAATTATAGTTTTGAATGTATCGTTTCCAACGTTCTGCTCATCTGTGATGTTATATTTGTTTTTAATTGTAAATTCATCAATGATACATATTGTAATTTATATATATTTATAATATAATATATATATATATATATATATATGTTCGTATGAATTTGTAGGGTACAAATTTTAATCTTCAAAAATTACATATAAAATAGATTCACTTAAAAAAAGTTTTTATTTTTCGACAATTATATATTGTAATAATAAGGTAATTGAATTAGAAAAATGATCAAACGATAATCGTGTGCAATTTAGAAATTCTGTAGAACAATCAAAATACGTATATGAAAATATGTATTATTATAAAAAAGATTCTATTTACAGTTAAAATTTTTGACAATAAGTGTTGCTTGTTCATATTTAGAAGAAGAAGATAAAATAAATAAGTAATGTCCCTTCCTCAAAAGTTTTTTTTTATTATGTAGATATAATCTACGTAGGGATTATTAATTAATAATTATGTAATGTTGTTGGAAAAAAAAATAATAAAAAATACAAAAGTTACACGATTAAAATAATATAAATAATGGAATATAATTTTTAATACATAGTAGTGTATATACATATATATATACACGTGCGTACCTTTGAGGTTTTGAACAACTCGGTATTGGATAACAATATAACGTACGCAATACTTGACTCCCGCGGGGAAACGGCTCTAAGCTATTTTCCAACTCATTTTACACAATCATTTTACAAAAAGAAAAAAAAGATACGTAAATTACTTTCCTTAAGGTGGCGGCGGTCTGTATTTCAACGTCTTCGACGTCACACGAAAGATAAATGGATTGCTATTTTATCAAATAAAAATGAAATATGTATCAAACAAGTACATACACCTACATACGTTAAAATTTTTTTATACTTTATCGATTTTTCAAGAAATATAATATTGAAATTTGAAAGAGGTTACGATTATATTTTCTGCAATATACTGAGGGAAAAGACATTTAACATTCCATTCCATGTTATTTCAACATTTTTAAACGATTTTCATTACTCCATTCCTTATTTGTTATATCTAATATTTTTGATTTATCTATAGAAAACCCATGCGGTTTTTGTTGAGATTTCTATTATAGATAATATTACACTATATTAATCGTACATACAATTATGTTGATTTTCAAAATCAAATGAATGTATTATCTTGTTTAATGAGGATTTAAGTTTATTTAAGGTGGTATTTAATATAGTGGATTCAGAAAATTATGTATTCTCTAGGAGACTTTTTTTTAAAAGACCAGTAGGTAGTAAAATGTGTCCCCAATCCAGGGACGTTCTTAGGATTTGCGAGGTTCAGGACAAAAATATTTGCGAGGCTTTTTTTCTGGTTATCCGTATCGCTAAAATATCCACTACTATTTTTTTTTTTGAGCGCGAGGCCTTAAATCAAATCAAAAAGTGCGAGGCCCAGGGTTTGGGCCCTGCTCGTTCCCTTAAGGGTGACCCTGCCCCAATCTAATCAAGATAGTCATTACAATTGTCTTTAGATGGATATTATAAGCGACAAAATATAAATGTATTACATAATAAAGTAATTTAAATAAATATAAACAGTTATTCTGGCTAGGCTAACCTAATCTAACCCATTGTTGTGATGAATTTTATTATTCATAAACGGCATATTGATACAGTATCATTATTTATTTTAATTTTATAAGTTAAAAAAAAATTATTTATCATTTGAAAATCAAACGTTGACATTCGTTTAATATATAATGAATGTAATGATATAATTTCGAGAACGGTCTATACGAATATAAAATGGTCCATAAATGATATTATTATGAATAAAACACATCGAAATAAAATTTGTTTATTATATTGGCGGAAACAGCCTGCTCGACATAAAAAAAAAACGACTTTTTTCTAAACATATATATTGTTCATCACAACTTTTGCACGTTTACAATCTACATTTTTATCTCGTAGCAATTGTGTTATTTAAGTTTTTATTCATATTATAAGATATGTTTATCATGAACGTTTTCGTATTAAATGGTTTTAAGACGTTTTGATTTAAAGAAATATCGTTTTCGTTTATTTCCGTTAAACTTAATCCGCGGTGTATATATTTTAATATAATATTATACGTATACCAGTGGATTTTCTTTCTGTTAGACGCAACCGCGATGAATTGACAACAATAGACAACAGTTTATTATATATTGTCCTATACAGTGCCAATTGACGAAGTAATATTATACCTCATTATTGGAAAACTTTCCCTTTATTCCAATCCTCTGTGAAATCGCTACTATATGTATATATTCGAGTATATATATATATAGAGAGAGAGTAGTTAGGTTTATTGAATTCACAAAAACGAAATGGCTTCCCTTTTATTCCCGTTTTAATCGCCCCTCTTGAGTGTGCTCGAATTATTGCCAAACTAATATATACTTACGAATAATTTCGATTTAATTTTAACGCGTTTTGTATTCAATAAGTATACGTCGTTGCATTTGGTGGTAATAAGTATTTATGTGAATTTGTTCTGTGCGTGTATGAAAACATATTAATTTGTATTTAAATTTCTTTTCATTTTTTTTTGACAATCATAAACGTAAATAATTTTGGATGCTAAAAATTTTCAATTACTCGTAAAACCCGTTGAGAGTTCCATACTAAATGACCTTATTTTCCGTTTTACAAAACTTTTGCTCATACTGTGCATTTAAGTATTTAATAAAAACAATATTTTTTTTATATATATATGATATACATATGACATCGTCATACAAGACCTATCTCAAAATCAACCTCCGAAGGAAAAAATTAAAAAAAAAAAAACAATAATTATTTGTACAAAACAGTTTTATTAATATTTAGATTAATTTTCTACGTAGTCACTGTTTAATTCAACACATTATTGGTAACGTGGAACGAATTTTTGTATAACTTTCTTTAAAAAAATGATGCCGCCAGTGTGTTGAGGCATTGATTTACTTCGTTCATAAGTTCTTCATTACTTCCAAAATGTTGAGATGTAGTGGACGATTTTATTTTTGGAAAAAGGTAATAATCACTTGGTACAGAATCAGGACTGTAGGGGGTGTGATGATCAAAAATTGAATTTCTCCACTAAAGTTTTTGTACGTGCGTGCAGCAGTGTGTGGTTGCGCGTTGTCATGCAGAAGCACCACACCTTTGATAATCATTCCTCGTATTTTGTTTTGAATTGCCCTTCTCAACTTATATATCATGTTTTACAGTAAACCGTTGTATTTACTGTTTTCTCGAATAAATCGATCAATTTGGTGAACAACATTTTCATGATCAATTTGACCCCTTCATTATGCACATCTGTGCGTCCGTTTTTATAATTGTCTACACTAATCACCGCGTACTGAAATATCAATCATCACTGTATTGTCGTAAACAACACATAACCGACGATGAATTTGAGTTGCGCTATTTCCTTCGGCTTGCAAAAAACGAATTACATTTTGCACTTCACAAGTGCCGGGAGATAGAAATGTATTATCTATGTTGTTACAACGGCAACTATTAGAATAATAATCATCATACATATTGCGTTTAATTTATGTTAAAGTTTTTATTTACTTATTTTATAAAATTTCTATGAAAAAAATTTAATAACATTAACTTTCTTAGCTCAGTTAAGGTAACATGTTGATCTATGATTGACAGATGAAACTTCATTAACCTTTATTAACCCACTGCGTCGCATCGCCTGCTCGTGCTATTTACTTCGTTTTTGCTTAGTGTTCTTACCTGATTCTTTTTTTTTGCTAGGCTCATAAGGGTCGTAGCATGACAGTTTACATAGCTCATATACTTCTTCATGAATTTGGCTATTAAATGTAATAAGAATTTTAGAAATTCGACTGGTAGTTCCAGAGATTAGCGCGTTCAAACAAACAAATTCTTCAGATTTATTATATTAGTATAGATTGTATTAAACGAATTTTTAACTTGACGCGTACTTTAGTTGCCCTCACAGATTGATGAACTTCTTAGAAATGTAACTGTAGCTGTTTGAAGTAATTTACGTATATTTGGATGGTTTTATTTGTAAAAAAGTACTTCATAGATCTTAGTACACACATATCAAACATTAAACACGACAGAATAATATTGTTTTTAATTAAAAATCTCTATATTTACCTATATAAGTGTGTGCCATACACAGGGAGTCGGTATGACCTTTGATATTATTATATATTATAGTTTATTACAAAATCAACGGTAATAAATAAATAAATATATATGCCATTACATATTGTATGTATGTATGTAAATATGTTAAAAAGCAAATTAAAATTCAAAACAGATTTCAATAGATTTTATTGAATACAACAAAAAAGTATGGAAGATAAAAGGCACAAATGTTGTATACTTTACGATTACGAGTATATTGAATTTAATTGAAATGACTGAAAAACATTTGATTTTACTTATTATACTGCATTAACTTGATAAATTGCTCGAGTTTCAAGGGAGCACTACACTTAAAGACGAGAAATGAAGTTTTTGGGGAATTCGTCATATTAGAAACAATTTTTTTTTCGTTGCCACAACAGATAAACATTTAAACATTTTTCTCGCGCAAAAAATATAATATATATATTTTTTTTTATTATTATTTTTTTGTTTTAAAGAAAATAATCATTTTGAAAAACTGAAATTGAAATCTAATAAAGCCGTTTGTTATTCTTTTTTCTTTTTAAAAAGGAAATTGTAATTGAATATTTTGAATTATTTTTCTATTTTGCATACAAATTCATAATATATTTAAAATTTTAATTTCGAAAAAGTTGGAAATTAGACATATGCACTTATACGTACTACATATATTATTTTAATAATGTTTTATAGACAACAATATGGATGAATCTAAGTGTAAGCTATTATATAATATGAGTATTTGAAATAAAACGAATAACTAAACATTTTAATATGATATTATTATACTTATAATAAATTATTTTTACGATATATTAATTACATAATATGTAAATAATATCGAAACGTAAATTTAGTTTACATTATAGCAATTTCAATTTTTGCTTTAAATCATTTTTATAGAATGTAGTTTCAGAACTGTTTTTTTAAATGTCATGATTTATGATTGTTTTTTTTTTAAATATAATAATTATAATAATACTAGTCTGTAACATCGGTTTGAAGTGATCCACTCAATGTGAGCAATCCAACGGCTTTTTTTCTTTACATATATTTGCATAATAATACGCTATATATATATATATATATATATAACAGCAAAATAATTTAAATACGCAAATAATAACTTTTTTTATTTATTTGAATTATTTTATTGTGAATTGTGTTGTTTAAAGTACTTTTTAGCAAAACGTACTTTTTATGTGAAATTATTCAACATGAAATGTGTACGTTTCGTTGTAAAAAAACTAGTAGAAAAAAAATGTATTCATTTATAACGTTATCAAAGAAAAATCCAATTAATATATTATTTATACGGGAGTTTTTAATGTAATATTATATGTAAATTGAGAGGTTTGTACTAGGATACTAAAATTTTATATTTAAATTTATTATAATTAGTACGTTTAGTGCGAAATATTAGCGTGATTACGACTTGTTCAAATTTTGTTTTGATTTTCTATACTTTTGAGCGACAAATATTTCAATATTTTTATTAAATAGTATATAAAATAATATATTTTTAAGAACGGTTTTTGCACGCTATTTATTTTATTGCTATTAGAACGTGTCGACCGAATTATTTTACTATTATTCTTAAAGTTAATTACTTTTGAAATCAATAATAAATAATAATAATAATAAGAATATGTCTTGTGTAGGTGTTGTGGATGTCACTTAAGTGAATTACTTATATAAAGTTTATCAAGTTGTTATTAAGTACTATAAATTTTGAATAAATGATAAATCGTTGCATTGAATAAATCGATTTTGAACGGAGCGTCGGTATAATAAACTTTATCGGAAAATTTAATGGGGTAGTACAAAGAATTGTGATTTAGTATTTTCATGATTTTTTTTATAAATAGTTGATGTTATATAGGATATATTGTGTACAAAATCATCATCCCTCAAAACCAAAAATTATTTCTTTTATTACTTAAATAACGACTCTAATAATTGCTATAAACAGTCCAAAATTGGAAATAAATATTTAGCATTTTTTTTTCATTACATACTGAAATGTTATAAATTCGGTGTAAATTTTAGGCTTTAGACCCATTATTTTGGTAGTTTTTTTTGTGCCGCGTTTAAAAACTATTGAGAAAATAGTTTTTCTTTCAATTTTCGGGTTATTGTAAGTGATACGTAAAGAAACTACAAAGAAATTCGAAAAATATTTCAAATAAAGTATCAGCTATATACAATTTGCCACTGGAATGTAATGCGCATGACGAGGTCATCCGAGCTTTCTTTTTAAAATTTGTACGTAGAAAAAATAAATAAATAAACATCATTGTTAGACCAATAATTTTTTTACTTCACTCAGAATCTAGAAAATAATTTAAAATGTGTTATATGCAGTCTAAATGAAACTGTTGTTTCATCATAAATTTGGTTTAAAAAAGAACTTTTTACCATATATTCTGTTTAAATTACTCATGAATTTCGTTTTAATTAATAATTCAGATATGCACATAATTCTTTCGAATGACTTGTTCAAAAACCACTAAAGAAACCGATGCCTCAGTTTTGCTGGACGACATTTTATTCTATCGTTAATTTTTAATATGAAACTTTTACTCAAAAGTCTAATTATTTTTGTATAGTTAAGGGATATACTCGTGTATATATATATGTGTGTGTGTGTGTGTATTTTGTACGGTTGCTGCAGGTATTAAAACGGAATTATAGAGAATTGTGTAGGTTGTTTTATATTGTTATTAAAATAATATAACTTGTTGCTTTTCACTATTATTTTCGTCGTTCTTTGAACGTTGTACTTTTACTTTTTTAAACGTATTCTTTATCTTATTTGTTATATATTTATCGACGAACATTTAAACGGTCCACGTTTTAGCTGTAAGTTTATTATAGAATAAAAAAAAAAGTAGCTGGCACCGGGATTTTGTGGATATCTGCGCAAATGAGTTACACAAACATTACTAATATTATTACTCGTATTATTATTATTGTTATTAATTTAAAATCAATGATAAATCACTGTAGCTTGAAAAAAAAACACGATTCTGGGCGACGTTAGTGTTTTATTTCAATTATAGATGTAATATTTGGTAATACGCCCGAATAATTTGTATTACAATATATCGATATAATAATTCGCGAAATTTTTCAATTCTACGAAAAATAGAGGGGGGACGAAATATTCAATATTCCATTTTATAACTATAATTCATATTTTGCTTCGATCAGAATTTTTAACGGAAAAGTAGAAACGAGACGACACGGAGATATTGTATATAATATTATGTAAATAGGGTGTTGGCACTCGTCTCGCATCCATTCACTTCCATGAAAGTATTCATTCACATCCCCAAGTATATATATATATAATATTTAGTTGCATTATGATTTAAAATTTAAAAGCAATGATAAATCATTGCGTTTGGAAACCGATTCTGAATGAAACTCGGTTTACCGTATTATTGCGCTTATACGACGTTTTTCAACTTTCAAGTGGTAATAATAATAATAATAAAATAAAAAATTGGCAACATTTCAATAATCAATGTACGGTTTCACATAAATAATAATCCTGTACACACATACATATATATACATACTGTTTATCGTTACAATACATATATTATAAATCATAAGTATCCGTCACGATTATATATAATTATTATGCGTGTTGATTGTTGGAAAACAATTATTATCAATTAATTATTATGATAATATTGCAGAGCGAATAAAATTAATTTATTGATCTAATATATGCATGTACGTAACAGAACAAAAAACGAAATATTTTGCTGTTTTAAATTGTTTTTATTATAATAATTCATACTAAATGAGTATATTTTTTATTAAAATGAAATATAAAAAAAAATATATATATATATATATATAAAACGATCCGGTAGGTATATTGATACAGTCATCACATACTCGTTCTAGTGATTCATGGATGTAAAATATGTTGGAAAAGCAATTTCGTCTTAGTCCTCCCACCCTCGCTTTTCCGTTGGTAAGAAAAAAAAATATAAATAAATAATACGTTTATACGAATGATTTTATCATCGATTCTTATACTTTTTTTTTCTCGCGCGTTTAAAAATGATTGGTGGAAATTGGAAAATGAAATTTTTTAAATATTTACTATATTGTTATTGTAATAGTGTTTGACTTTTGATTTGAAAAATGTTGACAAATACCTAATGTATATAGGAAAATGTATTATAAATACAATTATATTATAAAATACACTTTTTGAATCACTCGGAATTAAACATTATGTTGTACGAGGGAATAATATATAGACATTTTTTTTTTTTAAAGGTTACTGTTTATGACATTTTTAGGAAATTTTATTCACGAGAAAAAGTATTACAAATTGGTATAGAAAAAAGAAAGACATCAACCGAAAACAAATTGGTTTTCCGTTCTTTCAAAGGGCCATAAAATACTTATATACTCATGTATATGTATATAATGTAAGCATTTAAACTATATAATTATTTTACAATGTTTACATGTTGGTAAAATTAGATTTATTTTTTATTTAATATATGTGCACCACTTATATATATATATATATATATGGACTAGAGCTTTGTAAACTCACACAGTCGTGTAGTGTTTTTAAAATTAATTTAAAAAGTATACTCGCATAATAAAAAACAATTTGCGTCAAGTAAATATTACGGTGCGGTTTACTTGTTTTTTCATAATTCGAATAGATATACCAAAAATATTCATACGACCGAATACAATTTTGTAATTAAAAAAAAAAAAAATATATATATATAAAAAATGTTATAATATTATTATTATTCATAAATAATGAATATAGAGCGTTACTCAAGAATTTTTAAACAAATTTTATGTCAATGACATTTTATACACTGCAGTGACTTAATTTATAATTTCCATACATTTTTTAATATTGACTTTTCACCGGCATAATGATATGCATTTTTTTCCCTCCTTTTGGTTTATTAATATTCCATTCGCTTTGATATTGTCGTAAATAATACTACCTACGTACACTGAGAGAATTCCTTTGCATTATGAGTGTGGTGTTATCATAAATAGGCTTTTGTATATAATTTTTTTTTCCCCGGTAGTATTGGGGAGTATATCCAACCACGAGTTTATACGGATTTCACGTAATAATACTAAATATACATATCGTATACGCTTACGTTATATTTTCGTTAAAAGAGTGGTAAAAAGTCTAAAAAAAACCGCAATAATCCAAATTGATTGAAAGCGAAACGCGGGTGCTGAGGATATCGGTTCAATTGGAACGCTCAGACAGAGATTTCATTGTTATTTTTTTTTTTTTTTTGTATTCGAAATCAATGCAGATAAATCATTTTAAGCAACGTTAGTAGTTTATCGTGATTAATGAATATATACGCTATATATATACATATAATTATTCTTTATGTCTAAGTTATTGCATTATTCAATTTTGAATTCTTTTATGAATGCGCGAAAAAATTGTTCACAGCTATAAAGAATACAGTATTGTGGCGACGATTTTATCGAGGTTTTTTTTTTTTTTTGAATATACGCATTAGGAAAATGTTGGGGGAAAAAACGCGTGTCAATATAATATAATATAATATATCGTTTATTATATTAATACAATTATATGAACGGACAGTTGTCGAATTGAAAGTGCGCTCTGTCAACCGCACACCCAATGTTTGAATATTTATTTTGGCAAAAAAAAAAAACATTTTCCGTTTCCGATTTCCTATGAAATATAAAATGCGACACGTTCGAGTTACATGATAATTGCCTAAAAACGTTTTCTGTGTTGTTAAACGTGCGAATTGGGATTGTGAATTTTTCAAATTAAATTTCGCTGTTTTTTTTTTTTTAAAGAAACATGTTAGGCAGGGCCTACGCCCGTGTATGGGGAAAATATTGCATTGAATTAATCATGTCATGTTCTTGTAAACGCTAAACGGTTATTACTAGAAAAGCGGGGGAAAAAAAAGTAGAAGATTACAAAATGATAATGTGTCGTATGTTTGGTTACAGTTAAACAATTATTTACGATTTAATTTTAAATCGTACGCGCCCGCGGCGTATACGTCGCGCGACATTACAAACGAATTACGACGACCTTTAACGCGTCTCTTAACCGTTTCAACGTAACACGTGTATCACGCTCTATTCGCCGATTAATTATTATAATTGTATAAGAATCATGTGTATAGGCGTGTGTGTATATTGTACAATACACCTACGCAATCGCACCGTAATATATTAAAATATTAAATTAAAACAAACCGCTATAGGATGGGCACGTGAAATTAATCTTAATTCAGTGTTACGCTCGTGTTATTTATTATTTTTGATTCGTAATCGTACTTGAAAATTAATTAAACTTTTCGTAAAATCAGAGGTTTAAAAAAAAATCTCCTCCATCCCCCGCGTACGGCACACAAAGAAACGCAATAATTTTATGATTAAGCAAATACAATGATTTAATTAAATTAATCCGTTTTTATTTTTGCCCCCTTCGAGAACAGTGTAACGCATATTTTATAGACGTTTTGTTATGATAATAATTTCGTAGTAAAAAGTTGTTTAACTCGTTTATGAACTATACGCGTATTCCAGCAACAATAATTAAAGCGTACAGAGCGTACCTGCCGAGGGAATAATAATAATAATAATAATAATAGGAATAGATAGGAATATATTTCTAAATGTGTAAAATAAATCAATACTCTTAACCATTAACCGTTTTTAATGCCATTAGAAATATATTATCGTGCAGCTTCGTATTAATGATAGTATTGTCGTATTAATAATACATAATATCGATGAAAGAAAATTTTCAATAATAAAATTTTCACTAATGGAGGGGCAACGTGTGCACTGACCTGCTTTGGATTCTGAGCGAAGCGAGAAAGCTATTGATTTTAAAATGATGTTTATTTATTTATTTATTTTTTTTGTGTGCAACTCTTCAACTAGAATGAGTGTTCCAATCATTACACACGTTCCCGTTTTATGGTAACAAATTTTTCTAGGGTTTGTAAGGTGGTCATTTTTCGATTTTCTCAATAGTCCATAAAACTCCCTAAAAAGTTGCGTTGAAAACGGAAAAACGCGATTACGCCAAAATCCATTATTTTATCTCTCCAGAATTACCAAAAATAATGGTCTCAGAGTCTTGAAATTTAAACCATATACGTGACTTTGTGTTATACGGAAGTAAAAAATTGTCAAACATTTTCTTCCAATTATATACTATTTATGGCAATTATTAGATATCGAGTTGTATAAGTCATAAAAGAAATAATATTACCTTGGTTTTACATTTTTAGTTTTAAGGGCGGAAAATGTTAACATAACATTGGTTCTACGTTACTTTAACTATATTTAAATATTCTTGAAAACATGGCGTTCGAATTGACGGACACGATCGATACAGGTTGTTTATTCTATGTACAACTTTTCGACTAGCAAATATGCTCCAATCGTTTACAAGCGTACGCATTTTCCAACAGATAATGTTGCTGTGGTGATACTTTAAGCAGGTGATTTTTTGAATAGTTTTTAAACTCGGTCCAAAATGCAAAATATTTCTTTTATCAAAAAACGGCAAAAACGCGATTTTTTGTCAAAATTCATTATTGTATATTCATAATAAATAATATTGCACCAAGCTCCGCTCAGAACTGTTTCATTGGATTCAATGATTTATCATTTTTGTTTTCAAATTTATAATAATAATAAAACTCTAAAACTTTATCTAAGTAATTCACTTAAGTGACATTCACAAAATTAGCGGTTTCGCTACCCTTTTTAAATTAAACCCGATAAATCGTATCGATTTCAAGTGTCATTATATACACTTATGATTAATTATACAAATTATTTACACGAATTTAATATAAATAATTCACAATAATAATTCGTCCATCGTAACTCTGACGAACTTTTAATATATATAATATATATATATATATGTATATTTTTAAAAAGTTTATTTAAAATTATTTTTTTACCATTTTGGTTGAAAATTACAATTTCATATAGTGTGCAGTTTTTTTTTCTTCAAATTCAATTACAATATTTTCCTCGATTTTTTTTTTAAGAGAATTCACGAGAAAACAAATTGGATTTATGATATTTCGTTTTTTTTAAATCGAATATTTATTTAAAAATTCATCGTACGACAATTTTCTTCCTCGGAGTTCGGATTTAATTCAATCCAAAGTCGCCATACACGTGTATAATGATTAAAAACAAGAGCTGGACGGACGGCCATCGTCGTCTGTTTTATTATTATTATTTTTGTTTTTCTTAGCAGACGAAAGGTGTGCGGTAATTTTACATTTTTTCAGTGGCCAGTTAATTTTTTTTGTAACTTTTATATTTTTTATCAGTTTGTAGATAATTTATATGTATATAAAAAAAACTAAACTAATTGTAGAAAAAAAAAAGTCAAGAAATTTGTCGTTTCACGAACAAAACAGCTTTCCTCCCATTATGGGTTTTCGCATTAGGATTTACATCGCGTTACGAGTTTTCTTTTTTCATTTCGCGGACTCCGTCATAAAACGTATTTTACTTTAAAACAAAAAATGAAAAAGATGGAAAACGTTAAGAGGCGGGTTTATCGCTCTCCCTCTCTCTCCTTCGTTATTATTGTCTCCCCCCCTCTCCCGGCTCGTCAGTAATCGCGATAAAACAATATGATATGATGATAAAATGTATCCACACGGGGCTGATACTGCCGGTGTTCGTTCGGTCGAGTGCGCGACGCGCCCGCAGCCGGTCCCACACAGCAGTGACGCGACAGGACGTGACGGCGGCAGAACGCGTCGTGGGAGTGCAGCACTGTCGTCCGCTGCCGCCGACGCCAAATCGCGTACCGTGGCCCGTGTAGCCACCGCCCGCCGTGTCGCGGGTAGTTTTCGCTCACGCTCAGTGAACGCAACAACGCTTTTTGTGTGTGATGTTTTTGTCGCGCTACCGGCGATTACCGGTGTGTTTCATTCATGTCCCCGTCCATCACGGTAGTTGTGATCCAGTGCGGTGCGTCCGCTAACCGATAGGCACACACGCACAATCGACATATTTACACACACACAGTATCGATGTCACAATAAATTGCGGTTACCGTAATCCGCAACCCGAAGCCACCAGTGGTCCGGTATCATTTGCTTGGTCGTCGGTAAGTCCAAATACGTAATAAAATAGTCACTATTGCCAACCGTTAGAACAACAGATGTATTTAAATTGTGCCTCGTGTGAATTGGTCAAAGAAACCGTGTGTGTGTGTGTGTATGGGGCATAGAACGAGAAAACAAAATTAGTATAATATTGTAAGCGGTTTTATCGATTCGTTTCATTCGTAATATAAAATTAATTTCATTTGTTTCTTTTTCGTTATTTAATAATTACGTTAAATAAAAATTACGCGTTTCGAATGATATAATAAATTAATTGATTTACATACATTTACGGACATTTTATTATTTTTTGGTCATTAATAATTCGGGAGCCGTCAAAATATTGCAAAGACATTTATACACAATAAGGAGCCGCGGGATTAAAAAGTTTGAATACACCACTGCTGCATTAGAAGAAAATTCCCGAAATATCGCGACTGCATATTCGTGGCCACGATATTGTTACATATCATGTCCCTCAAAGAAAACACTTCTTTTCGAAATCCCTTCACCGTGTAAAGAAACCGCAGCCGACTACGGAAAAAAGAAAAAAATAGCTTTTAAAAGCTTTCACTTTTACAACGATTTCATTGCAGTGCTTAGACGTATAGCGTCGATTAAACTTCACGTAAATACAGTTGTGTTGCACGTACGAAATTATATTTAAATCGGTTTAAATTCATGACACAAGCTACTTTATACTTGTCCTGCAATCTGCATTACCTACTTTACGCTATACGTATAATACAGTGTGGTTTTCAAACTTTTGAAGAGTCCATGTCACCTTCACCACTTATACACCACTTATTATGTGTGGTGGTCACGATGACTCTCTCTCTCTCTCTCTCTCTTTTATTCCTTATGACTGTAATCTGGTAATTATGTTTATATATATATATATATACTGTGGATTAACTTCAACATCGTTCTATAACGCGTTAATTTTTGTATAGATTTAGAGAAAAAACATAATTAAAAATATTACAATTTATTAAAATACGCTTTACTAAATTGTTTTCTTCGCTCAGATTAATCGCATTAATCTGTTTGTTTTTGTTCAAATTTTTAATAACTCACAAAATCTTTGTATTCACCGATATTTTTATGTTCAGTAGCTCGCATTTTTCACTACAATTTCTCTCACGCACCTTCACAGAATTCTCACTGCAACGTATCGATAACGCAATTATTATATTAACTCGATTTATATTTTGTTGTCTCGCCGTCAGACCGAGCAACTTAAATACGATTTTAGAGGTACGCGCAGTATTTACGTGGCATTTCATTATGGCTTCCTTACTCAGCCTTCTGAAATGATATTGTGACTTCTGAAACGTTTTCTACTTTTAATTGGCGGATTTTTACACGTAATTGAAGAAGTGTTCTTTCCTTGGGATTTCATTTTTTTTTTTTTTATTATTCTTAATTATATCACTGCAATGTTTATTCGTATCGAATCGTAACGATTATATTTTGGTGTTTTTATTCATTTCATTTGATGTTTGTAAGGTATAAATAAAACAAATGATATCTAGTAATGACAACAATTATAAATATATACAATTTTATTTTTCGTAAACTGTAAATTTTCTCTGGAGTAAAATTTCGGTGAGGTCGCCTTTCCAGGGTTTCATTCAAAGGGTAAAAATTTCAAGGCTCGTTATAATATCAATTTATATGATTCCGCATAATTTTTCATTTTTAAATAACAACTTAAGATTTAAATTATAAAAAAAATCTTCTGACATCTATATTTCAATTAGAAATTACGTAAGTCGATTATTGAAATTTGACGAATATTTCTCGAGTAGTAATAAGTATGTAAATGTCAAAATACGGTTATGTGGCTAGGTACAGTTTAGTAGATATTGAAAATTTACATTATTGGAGACGCGACACTTTTAAGTCCGTAATATAAATTTATTATTGTTTAGAATACAACAGGGTATATTAATAATATAGCATGTTCGTCAAACTCCCGTAAAAAAAGATTCCTACGAGCAACTTTTTTTTTGAACAATATAATATCATTCACGAACGACAAAAATTGAAAAAAACATTTTAATTTTTTAAGATAGCGGAGAAAAAAATTATATGTTAACCGTTTGACAATTAATATATTATATTTATTTAAAGGTATGAGGAGTGCAAAGGGAAGATAGGTATAAAATGTTTTATAAAGAATACTTAATTAATCGGATAATTTATAATAATAATAATAATAATAATAATAAAAACACCGAAACATAATTTGTTTAACATTTTTGCAGAAAATCGTTGAGATATGACAAAATAAAAAAATAAAATTACCATGTAGTGTATATTATGAATAAGATATCATTTTCGACCATACATATTAAATTGTGTCACCAGTGTTACAATAACCGAGTACGTCGCGTGTATCAGACATACACGGATTCAAGACCTGAAAGACAAAATTAAATCAATTTTGATAATAAGCGAAATGAATCAAACTGCTGTGCTTCACGTAACGTACGGACGCCGGAGTTCTAATAACGTAAACATTTATTAGATGAATTATGTAAACATATTTTAATTAATTTGAGATTTGTAAAGTATTATTTATAACTTTTTAAATTCGTATGTAGTTGGATTGTCGTTATTTTAATTGAAAGAAAAGAAGTCCTTCATAATATGTACGGAAATAATCGAATTGTCTACAGAATGTGTTCACCAAAAATACAACTACACACCGTCGTACATGTGGCGGCTGCCTGTAAAACCAATACGTCCCCCAATACTTCAGCCTTCAGTCATTTATTTTATTCGAGTAAAAATATATATATCAACGTAATCCAAGGGGCCTGAAAAAGGATACTTGTGGTGCATATAGGCTCAAGAATTTATTGTCATGGCACTGTGTGTTGCTGTAACAGACTCTTAATTTGACGTGACGGGTATACCATTTTACTATTTTGACTGTATACATCGTCGTGAAATTACTTTAAATTGCCAACGTTAGGTTACCATGTCATCGGCAATCCTGCGCGTTTCGTATTTCGAAAAAAAATTTATTTTGTATAATGTAGGCTTTATTTTTTTTTTTTTTCTAATGGATTTCTGAAACAGAAAAAAAAATTTTTTTTCGTTTATGAACTTCGGCCGTATTTTATTATAAACACTCTTTCCGATGACACGTGCGTCTGGTCGGTGTGTCACAATGATATGTGTTTTGTTCCTATTATAGCCAACAATTTTACCAGAAGGAGTGCTCCGATCTGTACAGTGATGGTTTGTTCCCGGTAGTACATTGCGTACAGTCGGTACTCTAAAGAGGTCACTTCTTGATTTTCTAAAAAAACGTCTAAAAAAAAAATAGAAAAACTCAAAAATTACATAAAGACCGCGGTAAAAACGTGATGATTGGTCGAAATCGATTATCTTTATTTATTTATTTTTTTTTTAGTTATGAAACTTTGATGAATATAAAAACTTAAAATATTCACCAAATGTCTACATTTATTGGGAAAACAATTTTTTCGAAAAATTATTTACAATTTTCAACTATTTATATCAGTTAAGTATAGGTTTCGAAGTATTCAATTCGTAAAAGAGGTAAGTTTTGGTTTTAAGGCTTAACAATTTGATACAATGTCAAGTATATGTTACTTCAACTATATTCGAAAAATCTTGAAAATCGCGTGTCACAATTTTCTTTTACAAACATTTAACGTTTTTCGATAAAGTGTATATAATTTTTTATTGGAATTTGTGCGTTATTTCATTTATTAATAATAAATAATATTACACCAAAACTCAGCTCAGAATCGTTTTATCGAATGTAATAATTAATAATAATTGCTTTCAAATTTATAGTAATAACATAGGCGCAATTTGGGGGGGACTTGGGGGGGGCTAAGCCCCCCCAATGATGAATTTTGCCCCCTCAAATATTTCCAAATAAATTCACTATGTTAAAGTAAAAAAAAATTAGTGATGACTTCAAAAAACGATTCTCACCGGAAAGTTGAAAATTGGCAACATATATTGATAACTTTCACAAATTAAATTATGATCAGAGTACCTACTTCATAGAACATTATAAAGTAAATATTTTTCTTGAATATTATATTATATTTACAAATATTTTATTCAATTTTAATGTTTTTTATTTAGAGTCTTGTAAATGTGGATATAAATGCCCTTCGATCAGAAATGATAGTGGTGAAAAACTGCTTATTAAACACAAAATCAAACTTTGATTTGGAAGATTTAAAATTAATTTTAGATATTAAAATATATCCTAATTTGTATAAACTTTTATCTGTGTCTCTCGTTATACCAATTTCTTCTAGTACATGCGAAAGATCTTTCTCAGCCATGAAGAGGATAAAGAATTGGTTACGTACGTCGATGTCTCAGGACCGATTTTCGAATTCTTCTTTAATTTATATTGAAAAAGACATTTCTAAAGAACTTAATACGGAAGATATTTTAAATAAATTTGCCCTTTCAAATCACCGCATACAATTATAAGTATTATTACATAATAATGTATATTTTACTATAAGTACTTTTATAAATAAATTAAATATTTTTGAAATTAAGTGTATTTATTAAAAATTACCAGGTTCAAAATATATGAAGAAACATACGATTTTTTTTATAATAATGTATAAAAATATGTTTTAATAGGAAGTTGTGATTAGAGGTTTTAACTGGTCTTTTTTTTGTTGGAAATTTTAGCCCCCTCAAATTTAAAATCCAAATTGCGCCTATGAGTAATAACAAAATTATTAAAGTCTAAATTCAAGTAATTCACTTAAGCGATATCTATAACATTCGCTAGCTTTTTTTTTTTTTATATAACTCTGACTTTTTCGTATTTATTTTGTATAAATATTTCACAGTTATATTTATGTTTAAATAACGAGATATTTCGATAGTGTGACGAATTTAGAGGTTGTGTGGCGGGGAGGGGGAAGTAACAAATTTGTTGGAAATCCAAACGTAAAACATTTTTTTTTCAATTTTTAAAGAAAACAAATATAATGTTAATAAGTTAATAATAAACTTTGACTCTGTTAAAAAAAAATGTTAAGCATTTCTTGCTTGTCCAAAAGTGCATTGAAATAAGACTGTCGGATCTGTTTTCAAAGTTGACGGTTATCTAAATATACTTCGTTGTGAAGTATTCAGTTTTTTTTCTAGACTGATTGCTCGTGAAGTGAACACTGAAAATTCTAAAGTGGATTAATTAGTAAAGCTTTCTCCAATAAATTCCAACAATCGTTCAACAAATCCGAGTATGATTTTATTTTTTTTTAAGGAAATATAGTTTTGGAGAGTTATAATATACGAGCAGCTTCACGTATTTCGATAATATTCCCATAGATTTTTCGTTGTTGTTTCTTTCCAAATTAAATTTTCATTTCGTTTATCTTCCGCCTTCATTCCGGTTATGACAGCGAACTATATAAGCACGCGCGTCAGAACCCCTCGCAAAATTGTCCGTAAAGAAACGTTATAGTTTACAAAACACTCCCCAGTGGGTGTGTGTAATGTATACAAATTCGCACATACATCTCCTCGCATACATCTCCTCGACATAATAAATTTTTCGTGAAATACGTCTAAAACAAGTTTACATGTTTCTTTTCATATCTTTACACATTATACGTGAGTGTACAACTGACGGGCCTGTAGGATATACACCGTTTACTGGTTAAAAGCAAAATCCGTTTGTTATACGTGCTCTTTGTTGTTTATTTTTTTCCCCCTGCAAATCTAGCCCCGGCATTTATTTTGCTTCGCTCTTTGCGAACTCAAAGCTTTTACGGTTTGTTTATAGCGGATTTATACTCGAGGAAATTATGCGTATAACACCGGAGCATCGTTGAGATTCTCACATCTCGCTGTGTTGTTCGCGGGCCTTTTTTTCTTTCTTTCTGTAATTAACGCGGTTTGCGTTTTTTCGAACACGTCTCATACGTTTTATTTCGGCGATAAGTCAATTAGAAAATTCTATTCGGATTATTAAAAATTAACTACCCGCGCGCGTTGCATTCTGTTTGAACTGGATCCGTCTAGATATGATACACATACTACGCGAATAATTAATAACATACAAATATTCTAAAGTTATCTGTACCGTAGTTTTTTTTTAACAATAAAAGATGAATTAATATTAACGACAATAAAACATCGCGTGCTATTCAGAATTACGAATATAACGGATAAAATAACGTAAATACGCGGTGTATTTTATATTTTTAGTGATTACGGAATTGAAAAAAAAAAAAACGTTTCTTTAATTTCCACACGCGGTGTGTTTTCACAACGACGATTTAAAACTTCAACATATCATTTAATGCGTACCAATAGATATATTAATTTTTAATAGAAATATATAAATTCCGGTCACCATTTTTACCGATCATGACTACCGTTTAAATACTTAAAATCTCGTAGACGACATAATTATTTTAATAAAAACTAATGCAATTAATCTCTGTTTTAATGAATATATGTATATGTCTTTTTTTTTGACTATCAATTTACGAATATAATATTATATTCCTTTTAAGAAACTGAAATCGCAGTAGTAGATTTGATTTATTTCAGTTATATTAATGCAATAACGATTATTTTTACTTGCTAAATTTTAAACTTTTCAATTGTCATATTATTGGTAGAACAATGAACAAAAATTTGTATTTCCATGACGTGCAAAATGTCAGAAAGTCTTATAATACGTCAAGTGTTGACCGTTATCTTTCAATATTATTCTAATAGTCGCTGCCGTAACAACTAAATCATTTCACGATTATTAGAAAGACCTTGATGATGTAAGACACACTCCCTACATATTCAACGGTTTTCATACAGATATTTTGTGACGTTCGTAATATATATATATATATAAGCGAGGGTTTGAATCCGTTATGCGTTCTCTTTCACTCTCAAATTTAAGTATGTATTATACATTGTGTACGGAAATAATTATACCGTAAAATATAATTTTTTTTTTTAAAGTGACAATTTTTTACTTTTTTAAATGAATTTCTTCGTCAATAACGTCATTTTCAAGTTATGTGAAATTATGAATCATTAGACGATGTATGCATAATAAACTTTAATATTTAAATTGTTTCGTGGAAAATACTATTTAGAGAAATTAATTAATATCGTATTATGATAGTTTTATATGCATATAAAACTTTAGATGAATAAAGTAAATTTCACATACTCGTGTATAGTAGAGCTGTAAAATTATTACAACAGGTTTGTTTATAAAACGTGTAATTCGACGCTCGGTGCATTCATTTTAACAGTATACATTTAATATCGTTTAATACATTTCATCGTAACAAAGTCAATATTTAATTTAAAAGTTGAAGTATTCAAGTAGGTACTTCATATTAATATTATTCAAGGCGTTTTGACAGAATGGGAAAATAAACTATAATCTTTACAATAATTGGAAATATTAAATTTCGTTAACGTTTTAATATATCCCATAATTTAAAAACTTTTGATGTCTCCGAAATGAAAAAAGAGAATGTACCTGACCATAAATTTAAAATAAAACAGAATTTGAAGTTGATTAATTTTTTTAGTATACTTTTTTCTCCCTACAAAATTATATATTTATTATAATATGTAAAAGGAAAAAGTTTGCTTTTTAAATTTTACGTGAAATTTATATGAAATATACTTCACGTATATAATATACACAATATATACTCGTATATATGTCCAAGTTTGATAAAATGTACTTATTTTTTTTTTCAAAATTGAATTATTATTAGGTTTTTAATAGAATTTCAGTTACTCGAAGTCTTTCAAGTAGGTAAAAAAAAATCGAATAATTGAGAATTCGGATTGTTGAAAAACTAATAATACAAAACTGAAGAAATGTTTTCTCCGGACTTTTTCTCTGGAGTAATATGTATTACAGTTTGTCAAGTATTGATAGTTTACGAAATATTCTAGTACTTCTTTGTTGATGTATATTTTATTGGCTTAATATTTTCCCATTTGACTATTACTTTAAACGATACGTTCGTTTTTTACATAATTAAAAAATCAAGGCTGCGCACTATTTTATTTAAATTAAAAAAATACATTTCAATTGAATTAGGTAAAAATTATTTATATTTTTTTTAAACAATAAATTTGAATTTAAACTTGAAAAAAGTAATTTTATCTAGTTAAATGTGAAAACTATCTAATAAGTATTTTTAAAAATAATATGAAAAATGAGACCTTCCAAACTTTCCAACGTCTTATGTAGTCTTCAATACTGTTATGTTCATGTTATCAAACACTGTACAAACAATATTATATATTTCTACTAACTGTTGCTAATTTAGATAATTTAGTTAAAATAATTAACTTGGAGTTAACACGTTAAGTTAACGAAGTAACTCATCAATTTAAATTAATTATTAAAAAATTAACGCGTTAAGTAACTTAATAATTACAATTTATACTTTTAAACTAAATTTTAACTTTTTACTCGTTAATGCCCAGTTTTTTTTAATACAAAATATATTAAAGCATTTTTAATGTATACAGTTTCACTAAATATCTGAAAACTTGACGTAATTATATAATATCTTTCATACATTTATTTGTAGATATTTATTCCCGTATAAAATATATAGGAAGTATTAAATAAAAGTTTTTCGGAACATCACTGTTGTTAGTAAACTTTCTGATCCATTCCATCAGATTCACTGATTTACTCTTTAAATCTTAAGAAGGAAAGTTTTTAATTTGAAAAGTCAGTATTTAGACTGTTTATTTTTATTAATGTTTTACTTGCGTATAATTACTAGAAAAAATTAAGTAAAAAAAAAATCGTCCATTTTTGATTCATTTTATATGAATCGTTTAGAGAATTAAACATTTTATAACATATTGATGTTATGCCGATAATATAATATATTATATTTCTTTGGTATTTTAGTTTTAACTATATAGTTGAATTGTTATAACAAATCCGTTTAAACACAGCGATAATTACAGTAGTGACAGAAACCAAAAATTTGAGCGCCTCGCAAAAATAAGAAGAGAGCACCACAATCGTTCTCAGATACATACATATATTTTGATATTTAAAATTTTATATAAACCTATTTTAAAAGTGCTATTTTTAATTTTAAAAAATTATTTTCAATTTACATACAGTGTTATTCACATGCGCGTCACTTGTGCATTACTATAAATAGTGTTTTTATTTTTAATTTTGTCAGAAATCGAAATACGAGTAGCATAATTGTTATTAGTAGTGTATTATTTTACTATTATTTCTAACTACGCAATCAGACGGATTTCAATTCGATTATATCACTATTTTTAATACGATAAAAGTCTATCCATACATATGACTGTAATCGTTAACAGAGTAGATTTGATAGTTGATTTATTAAAACTATAAAAAGTAGATCATTTCAGGAGAAATACATTTATTAATAAAAAGTAAATATGTATACAGTAAAAAATATATATATATATTTCCTTTTGTAATTTAATATTGTATTTTGTAAATGTTATTTATAATAAGTGGTTTATATTTGACGACACACCCTAATAATCTTGTCGCCTTAAGCAAACGCCTACTTTGTCAATACGACGCTAATCAATATTCGACCATAGTACACTAATAATAATAATATTGCAACAGCGGACAAGTCCGAAACATATTATATAACATTTATGCAATAGAATATGATTGTAATTTTCGGTTTTTGTTAATTTAACGCGTCGAGTTTTTATTCGGCGAATCCTTTACAATAAATATAAGGCGTTTTTACTGCGAAAACGATAGAACGTGCAGTGCGTGATTGTGTACAATTCGACGGCGCTTATTCGGTTCGCCTAAAACTAACGATTTACTATCGTTACAAAATAATAACGATAATCATAATAACAGTATAAACTCAGCTCAGGATTGGTTTTTGAAGGGTATATTATGTTGAATGTATCCCAAAATAATAAACGGCGGTTAAAACAGCGTCGTATAATATACGGCACCGGAGGCCGCCGAGTTGTAAACATTGTGTACAGTGAAATAAATGGACGGTTGTGTTACTGCAGTAGACCGGGCTCCATTCAGTGACCCAAAAGGAAACTAAAGCTAATTAGAATTTGTTTTAATTGGAAAAATAAAATGCGACACGGTCCAATGGGCCAACACAAATGCTTTTTCTCTCTCTCTCTCTCTCGCTCTCTCTATATACGCATCATGTATATATATATATACGTATATCCGTTATGCGCATTAAACTAAATATTATTCAGCGCGCTATAGAAAAGCTGGGGATATAATTTTTTTTTTTTTCGATAGAGCGTGTTTAAATGTTTTTTTTTCTTTTACTTTTTTACTTTCACGAATAAACTCTGATTGGGGCGATCGTCGTACGGACCAATGCTCACTAAGCTAATCTGTTTTTTTTCCTCCCGGTTCCGTTTTTAATTCGAGAAATAAAACAAATAATCCAGATATAAATTTACAATCAATTCGTATTATTTTATTCATCGTACGATTAATATCACGTCCACACACAGTTCGATAATATTTATAGCGTGGAAGTACAGAATGAGAAGAAAGCGGACGATATGTTTTTAAATTTTCAAATATAGCTTGTTACAATTAATGATGAATTAAATTAATCTATTTAAAAGAGAACTGTTTATAGTGAGAAATGTGCCGTCTTAAGGATTAGTCTCGAGTGATAAGAACACAGTATACGTATAACTTGTAAGAGAATCCCGTTTTGAATAAAAATACGTCAACGCGTGTATTTCAAATTATATGACCAACTCCGAATAAAGGAAGTTACCTAATTAATTTTAATACCATATCTCCTACTAACGAGGTTGTACTTACATAAAAAATATTTTATTTACCAAAGAACATTTTACTTACGCATTTTGTTTGGTTTTTAAATGTTATTGTTCGAATTCAGCTCTAAATATAAACTGACTATTTACGTTGTATATTATATATACCATCAAAACATATAATCGTATTTGTTTCTAAGAGAAAAATATAAACTTATTAAAATATTATACTTATACGAATTAACGTTTATTTTTGTTTTTAAAATTGAAATTCTATATTAATATAAAACAAACGATTTTACTTTAATATCATAGTTTTAATATATATATATATACAAGAATTACCTCAAATAAATTCGACCTACAATAAATTCTGTACACTATCACCTAGTGAAATTTTTTTTAAATATATCCTTAGCAGCGACAAATTTAACTCATTGTTATATATATATATACATATAGTACTAAAGTTATTGCGAAGAAACAAATAACGAATAGAAATTATTATTAATTTTCGAAATTTCCTGAGTGCGGCCGGATAAAAAGGATTTCAGCAGGCAAAGGATAAGGATGACGATGCCGGCACGCAGGAGCCGTTTTAATCCGTTTCAGACAGACTGATGACTGCAGGAAAAGTAAAACTAATAGCCGCCTATCAAGTTTGCTGCTATATATATATATATATATATATAATATGTATTAATGTACTTAATACATACACCAGTCTTAAAAGATTTCACTTATTGCCGTGTCCCATCATCGCTCCCTTATTTATCTATATATCAAACACATACAATATTACTATTGTGAACTGCCTACTCGTCAACCTGCGATTTTTAAATTGAATAATCTATAACTGAATTAATTGCGATTGAATATATATATATATATATTATAGTTTGTAACAAGTTAGATTTTATAACTCAACCTACATTTGAGGGTCTTACTAGAGCGTTACCAGTGATTTTTTTTTTTTTGACGCCCCTAAGTTGCGGGCTAAGTTCTCTTTTAAAAAAAAAAAAGAAGGGAAAGGAAAAAGGGAGAACCCTTGTTCTCTGCCTTCACGGTAGTTCCTCCGCTGTTCGATTATTAAAGAAACGTACGTATAGTGTAGCACGTGTCTGTTGATTTTAAAGGGAATGAGGTTGTGTGTGTGTATATATATATAAGTCACGCATGTGTGCACGTTATATAACACAGTCGCGGTCTACCGTCCTGTCGTCGTCATTGCGCGTCTAACACTTTGAACGTATAGTATACCCTTCAAATTATTTCTGTACATTTTAATGCAGTTGATTGATGACATAATAGTGACGTTAATGAATTTATTTCAGGATTTAATTTATATGAGGTATACCATTCCGTTTGTAAATTTGAAATACAACGTATTTAATTTTAAAAGTCTGTTATTTCGTAGTATTTTTTTTTTTTTTTTTTTGAAGTTATGTAATCCCGTTGAAATAAAACTATTATGTTTAATTGAGCCTAGTAATTTGTATTCAGTGCGGGTGTATTACTCAGTACAGGAATTAAATATAGAGTTTTTCGTATCTCTCAGTCGTGATAATACTCATGTTAATTAATTTTATTTATCATTTAAAACGATAAAAAATAATTTATAAAATGAGCGCACGTGTTATTTTTAGTTGTAGATTTATCATCATCAAAATTACACGGTGTCGATACTTACGAAATAAGTATAAAATTTTATTTTAAAATTACAATAACAGTAAATATTTAAATTTCATCACATTTTTGAATGATGAGTCAACCGATGACGATCAAATGATAATTTTTAATCGCTGTTCGAATCGATCGAATAATCGAAAATGCACGCGGAGTTTGCACGCAGAGACCAAGGAATAAAGTAATTAATACTCACTGATATTTGTAGTACAATCGTATACGTTAAGTAACTATAATAATAAAACAATATTATTTGTTGAAAATAACTAGATTTTGTAAAACGATAATTCTACGTCACATACAGAATTGAAAGAAAACATTGTTTTTCAGGCATCTAAAATGATAACAATGGTCAACAATAGAATTACATCATCCCCACCGCCTCCCATACTCCCGGACCAGTTTTATGCAATATCCACGTTAATTTATCTAGATAAATTAGTTAGCTCCAAAAAATTAAAACATCTTATCTTAGTAATAAACTGAAACAAATATGCAATTCATGTAATCATCTAGATAAATAACGTATAATTGATATTTGTGGATGCCATCGTTTTAAGTTATACGTTTTATTTTATTAATAATAACTGTTTTCGTCTCATGGTAATGAAATACATTGTTCTTAATATAAACAATGACCGATCATTTTGGGAAGAAAAATAAATAGCTTAACAGTTTAATTATTATTTACAATATTGATAATATTCTTTCGGCTTCAGAAAAATAAAAACAATCTCTATTGTATTTATTCTTTGCAACGATTTTTAACGATTTTTTTCTTAATCTTAGTTGACATTAACTATGACTTTTTGTATACATATATATATATATATATATATATATATATATATATATATATATATTATGAAAACAAATCTTTCATTGAATTAACGTATATACGTTTATATTTCAACCAAGCAGAGTTTTCTTTATTATTTTAAAATATTCTTCTTGTAGATATTTTCAAGTATCAACTATGATTTAAAATATCTTATATACGATTATTATAAATTATAGAATATATAAACATTATTTGAGATTATATACACAATTTTACACCATTTTTCAAAAAATCGTTTAGTTTCACTCATCGCTGATCGTATCAGATAAATAAATTTGAAAAATATTTCTTCTCCTTCTCTGACTCTGGTCAATCAGTTATTTATCTACGAAAAATTATAATATACTAACGGTACAAATACCTAAACGTACAGAAAAAAACAACATACTGAAATTAATGTAAAGACTTTTAAATTACGAATGATGGCTTTAAATTATTCTGTCTGATGGAAAAATATAATATATATTTTTTTATAATTTCTTCTTGAAATTCCTGTATAATATTCATTTATTTATGAGTCTAAGTGTGTGTTATTAAAATAATAATAATATTCGATAAAAATATTATTGTATTCATATTCATAAAAAACTCTTTGAATAAATTATATCACTATTTTAGTTTTAATTTTTCGTTTTGTTAGAAAAAAAAAATAATAATAATAATAACAAATAAGTATAAATTTAGAATTATTATGGACATATATACTATACAAGTTGATTTATGTATGGTTTTGTTGTTGATTTACGAATAGAGTTCAAAAACGTCAATGAATTTGAATGTACAACCGTTTGCGACTGTTCCGTATAATCTATAATATAACTCATACTCGTATAATTTATATATATAAAATTGATTTATTAAAAAAAATGAATGTTTTAGTTTTTTTTTTTAATATTTTTCGTAGCTGTTTTTTAGTCATATTTTTATGCTGTATGACATTTTGACAAGCTGAAATTAATATAATTTAGGTAAATATTTCAGAAACACATATAACAATACTTAATTTGAAATCAATAGTTCTTACGAACAGTGGAGGGACTATAGGAGAAAATATTATTATTACTAGAATAAATTTAAATTATTTAACTAGGAACTATATTATATAAGACGAAAATTCAAGTGTGAGATTTTAAATTTGTGTTTAATATATTACGCGTGGAAATACTATATATATATATATATATATTGTACAATACCTAAGAATTCTGTAAAATGTCTAAAATTATTAGATATTATATGTACGAGTATATATAATTTGTACTTTATCCAGACATTATAATTGAAATGTAATGGTACATAATACCAAATGTTGAGTAGGCAGTACGGTGAAAACGAAATATTAATAATGATTTCAATTAATAATATTTATTTTTGTATTTAAAATCTTTTAATTAAGAATTCAATAACTACCGAAAATATAGATAACATACTGTTTTTTTTTTGTCATTTAATATGTTCGCGATTACCGGTGTTGTAGTTTAAAATGCTTTCTTAGGTTAAATTATTATTTTACTTTGGGAATGTCATTGAAAGACATATGTTAAAATAACATTGTAAAAAATTATTTTAATTGCTGCATCATTCACTTTATCCGGAATTTCATTAGCCTTTATTTTAATATGAAAAATAGTACCAACAAGAATTAGATAAACTTATGGGAGAAAGTTTATACAGTTTGGGTTCTAAATGATTTCTTTTTTTTTTTATAGAAGATTTTTAAGTAATAATAGAAAACTAAGAGAGTTATCAATATTTTAAGAAATATTATTTCATTTGAATCAAATAAAATTAGCTCGCGATTGCTTTGTAGATGACGTAATTTTTTGCAATAGATAATGGTATGTCGATTTTCTTATTGAGTGATCATCTACGATAACTTATTATATGAGACTTTATCTAGAAGTATTTAGTAATTATAAGAAGAGCTCGATGATTTTATATAATATTTTAAAAAAAATGTTCAAAATAATCGAATGCAACTATATATTCTAAATTATCTAAAAAAAAAAGATTAAGCATTTGTAATTAATATTTATGTTAAATAATGCACTATAATGTAGATTATTCAAGATATTTCGAGAGTTACACGGTATAATTAAATGCTTAGACAGATTATCAGACCTAAGCACTTACTTCTACGATTATAAGCGAACAGCGTCTTGAATGTAGAAAACGATAGTTTTATATCTACAAACGTGATGGGATAGTATATATTTAACAAATACTATAATAAGTATTATTACCACTTTAATATAACAATTACATTTTTTTTTTTACTTAGCCTAAAAAAACAATATTTTGCATATAATATCGAGGGATTTCGTAATTTTAAAAATAAAATTAATTGTTAAGTCTATGTTTTATTTATGTATTGATTAAACCAGGCGGCATAATACCTGAATACTGTCCATATTGCCGATAGGTAACATATTTCAATTTTCAATATTTTCGCTATATTAACAATTTATGTATACGAGATATTATTAAAATTTCCGTTATAGATTGTTCTTCGAAATATTTATACTTTGGAACGAAATGTTATCGTGAATTCAGAAGACTTATTATATATATATATATATGTGAGTGTGTGTGTGTGTGTAGTAATCGAGATAAATTATATACGACTGAAAGAAAATAAGTTATTTTGAATTTAATTTTGTTTCATTTTACTTCGTAATTTCTACAAAATATTATTCCAGGTATTAATATATACAAATGTATACATACAAGCAGTTTTAAAGTATTCACTATTAAAGGCTATCAATTTATTCTAAGAAACGCAAACAAGAAAATTAAATATTTTCTGTAATGGAAAATAAAGATCATTACGCAGAGTCATACCAATTGTTCCAACGTATATTCGAAATATTTTTTAATGGTTATTTATATTGACGTATATTTTATGGAATGCTTTTGAAAATGTTACGTCAAATACAATAAATATTACCATTTGAAATACTTCTGCGCTAGTTTTCTGATTTCTTATCAAGTTTCAGTATTTTACGAGATATACATTTGAAATCTATAATATTATAAAACGATTTGTTTCCCAAGCAATTTTACGAATAATTATTGAATTCCTGTATAATAATATAATTGTAAAAATTATGCTTAGAAAGTCTGAAAATTGAAACGTCGATTGAAATATTTGAAATTCGTTTAATATGTTTATCGCATGGATTTAAAAAAAAAAAAAATTGTGGCGAATATCGCTTATTATATTTTTTTCGGTTTTAATTACTTAATACAGTTCTAAATGCCAAATAAATTTGGTTTTATATGTGTTTCTTAAAGTATTAAACTATAATTGAATTTGTCAAGAGTGAAAATAAAAATATCAATAAGCATAAAATCATTTGTGTCCTATTAAATACTAAACTCGAAAAATAAAAACGTTTAAAATAAAGTTTTTTAAATTTCTTCCGCGCCTTTTTTTTTTAAATTCTCCACTATTTTCTGTCGAATTTGTGTACTAGTTTATTATGATATATTGAATCATTAAATTGTGAATGAACTTTGAAAATTCGATATGATTGATTTATGGTAGTTATTGTTGTTCACTATTTTCTATTGCATTGCGAATTTATACATACATTTACTTTTCAGTCACGCAATAGTCACTTTTCCACAGTAGTGACTTAAAACAAAAACGATAGAACATAGGCAAGAAGAAAACTTTCAAAATTAAAACCACGTTGAACAATAAAAACAACATTATTTTGTACCGACCATTTGCTATGAAGAAAATAGTATAGTTATATCGCAGTGTAAAGATTTAATTCAATTTTCATGTACAGCGTATAAGACCACCCATATACATAATATATTTGCAACGTCATTTCTTTATTCATCGTTTTATGAAAACGGTCAATATGGCAGCGTGTCCAGTGATTTAGAACGATGTGAGAATGTCTTCATTGTAAATTGACTAAGTTTTGTTCTGAAATCTGTACATTTATATCACCGGATTTCGCAAAAAACAAAGTAAAAAATGTTAAAAATAGCTATAATAATTTATTATTTGAATCGAATATATCTCTCAATTGTTTTACGAATTTTATTTTACGCATTTTACGAAATATATTAATATGTTCAAAAAAAAAAAAAAAAAGATGTTTCAAAAATATATATCTATAGTTGCAATGATACATTTTTGGGGCTATATCTTTTAAATAACATTTCTATCGCTATATTGTTGTTGAATTTCTAAAGTTGTATTTTTATAGATTTTTCAGTTTAGTTATTGATGTATTGTTCCAATTTTATTCTATATTGTTCGTTTCTTTTCTGAGTCCTAGAAGTTTCTAAATTGTTTAGGCGATAAGCCTAATTAATTATTAAATCCACAATTCTAATCTATAAAAATATTTTTTAATAACTACAGTTTGGTTCTAAACAGAAATAGTAATATTAAAAGTAACGAACATTTGGATCGTTCAACAATTTCATTATGTCGCTTTGTTATTGTACCAAACATTTGAACTTTTTAAGTTATCGCGTTCGTTATTTTGATTTCGCGGTCTTAATAACACGAAATAATACGTAAATCTTGATGGACGAAGAAAACTACATAAGTACAATTTTTTTAGCAATTTTTATAATTTTTTCTGGTCACAAATATATTTGTATCATAAAAGTAAAATTACATTATGACTTTTGGCTAAAAATATTTTAATTATATTCAGATGATTATATGAATATGCGATTTCGTTCGTTTTGTTTAATATAGATGTCTGGTAAATTTAATGTTAGTAGATTTTTCAAGGTTATGTGTGCGTTTAAAAAAAATATATTTATATATATTTAATAAGTAGTTATGGTCGTTAAAAACTCCAATTTTGCATTTCAATGTAAGATTAATCGAACGTATACCTACAATGGTCTAACTATATTTAAAATATCTGAGAAAATTCTACTAATATATATATATATTTTTTTTTTTTTGAAGGCTGTATAGTACAATCATGAGTTTTGTTCAATACGTGTTTATGAATGCAATGATTTATCATTGCTTTCGTGTTTGAAATGATTAATGAAAATATCCAACATAACTCGGTGAATTTGGTATTTTTTTTCTATTACATTACAGTTTTTGCAGTTGTTGTTTTTATGACTTTGGTAGATTATTTTTTAAAACATAAATGTGTTTAAGGTTACCTAATTGATAAACGACATACATAATATTTAGTGTCTAAACATAAACCTATAAGTTTTGCGCAAGGATGTATTATTTCGGATTTTTTGTTAATAATAAACCAATATTATTTTTTATAAAGTTATTGTAACTACAAATCGGATATTTGCAGATTTTCACCGACATTAGCAGACTTTGTTATGAAATATATGGCATACAATTACCGAATATTACATAATTTTAAGAACGATTCGAGTCGAATATTTCAGTGGCATGCTCAAATTTTTTGAAAGGGGGGATATGAATTTTTGACTGATCATAGTGGATCTTCGTGGAGAAGAGAACATAATAATTTTTAATTATATATTTACTATACAGACAAACACACACATATACATATTTATGACTATATTATATTTTTTTAAATAATAGTTAGCTAAATTAAAATTTCTAATTTTCTTAGTTTTTTGGCCATCTCATCCAATTATTCGTCTGATGTAACTGTCACGTCTCTATGAATCGCTAACATAGTTAGACCATTTAAAAAATCCTAGGATAACTACGGTTACCAAGACAATGCACCTTGATTCTTGCATTTCTTTATCGCGTATTTTAATGTTATCAGTCGACTTGTATGAAATTTTAAAATTCCACGGGAAAAAATGATTGAAAATATAAACTCTTATTAACGTTAACAATAAATTATACAGTTTTTTCTATATTAATGAAAAATTAATAGAAAAAATAAAAATAAATCAATGGTGGGTTATATAACGCCCTCATCTCCCCTTGAGCACGGCCCTCGAATATTTTTCTTACATATATGGCTTATTACAAAAACGTGTATTAAATATTTCATTTGGAAGTACTCGTAGAAATATTTTCGTGACACACTGCCTTGTTTGTGTCCGCTTGAAATATTCAGATCAACGTGTATATATATATATATTTTTTTTTATGTTTTCTTGGTACGTCATAGCGATGTATTGTCGTATTAAATATTGTCGGAAAAAGTAAAAAGTGACATTTGACTTTTTACCGGCCATCTTTTCAAATGTCCATAAAACATATTATAATAGTAGGTTGTCGGTTTAATAGACACTGTCTGCAAAGCCGGACAATTTAATTACCGCTTTGAAGAACCGGACGTGTAATTAATTCGCGAGAAGGTAGTTCAACATGTAATCATTATTATATATATATATAAATATATTTCTTATATACTACATAATCGACGTGAAAAATCGTCAAAGTCACTACCAAACGATGACAAATTTTTTTTTCAGTTCGTTAATTGTTCAGGTCGTTACTGTACTCGTTTTACGAAATGCACTACGATTAATGTTATTATACTTATTTCATGTACTGGACAATTTCAATATATATATATATATATATATATATATATTACTACTGAATAATCTGCTAAAAGTATTAAATCTGTTTACACCTCTGTTAGTGTACAACAAATTCTCGTGACTATTGAAAACCACGAAACGTAGGTCTGGAAAATGAAGGAAAAATTACTTTGTACCGATAATGAATAGTTCGATTTTAATTTTAATTCGTAAGCCTTTTTTTTATATCTTTTATTGAAAATGAATTCTAGATTCCACGTTTTGTTACCAAATTTGATACGGTACATAACTGACCAAAATAAGTCATGGGCAATATCAATTGCCGGCTAATATTAAAAAAAAAAGTCACTCTGCATACGAGTACATCACGGCTATAACTTTAATAATAATATATTTATTATTTTGACGTAGGTTTAACAATCATTTTAACGTTTGAGTTCTGTAAATATTGTTTATTATTATTTGAAGGTACATTGTAGTAATATCGCATAATTTCGATTTAATTAATGTTGAGAGTTTATGAGCTAAAACCTTACTCTTGGAACATATATATATATATATATATATATATACTCATATGTGTGTAATATATTTCATCGAAGATATTAATCAACTCGCGATTTATTTCCTTTTGCGTTGTATATTGTACGTAGGGGTACGCAGATTCGTTTGGAAATCCGCTTAAAAACTAGTTGACCGGTTTTTGTAAAAGAATAGAATTTTTACGTAAAAGTTTATTTGAATTTTGAATCGGATCTGAAATTATTAAAAGTTTATACTTATAAAGAGTAATAAAAGTAAAATTAAATCATGTAATACGTAGTCTGAATGGATAGCTGGGAATGTTTTATACTATATATTAGTAACGTAAAGTCACGTATAAATTTAATTGTTTATTATCATGTAAACTTTAATATTTCGATAAATCGATATTAGCCGCATCGTCTGACATTATCATATGAACAATTAATAAATTATGTATTGTTAATTATCTACAGAGTACATGCACACACAATATTTATTATGAATAATTTATAAAGAAATGTAATAATAATAATAATAATTATTATTATTATTAATATAATTATTATTATTATTATTATTATTATTATTATTATTATTATTATTATTATTATTATTATTATTATTATTATTATTATTATTATTATTATTATTATTATAGATGTGTGAGTAACGTTGTTGATATTCAGTAACTGTAAAAACATTTGCCTTTTTTCCATTTACGATTTCTCTTTGGTTTTTGGAAAAAAATTATTGCAGTTTCTGTTCATTATATTTTTTAATAGTGTTTCAGTTTACGTCTCGTTTCGACCAAAACCTGTTAAATTTTTTTTTTTAAAGAAACCACCGTACATAAACTATCCACTGATTCGAAAACAAAAAAAAATGAAGCTAAGCGATCTCTTGGTGGACGTTTTAAACAAAAGAAACTGCAGAGAAAGGAACTTTTTATTAAAAGTATGCCAATAACTGTAAATCAGTTTTTTATAGAATTAAAAATTAGAGGGAAATCGGACATATTACGTATTGTTAGTGAACTAGAAATAAAAAATAATCGACCAAAAGAAATTATGTCATCTCCTTAAGTTCTGTCTACGAGTTACGAACTTCCAAAAGCTATGCATCCATATTCCCCAGAAAACAGTATGGGAAATTCATATCCCGGGATAGAAATTATTAATTATTTCATATCAACTTCACCTGACAGTTAGTATTCTGAAAATTTGCAAGAATATTCATTCATTAATTCATAAAATAAGTAAAATTTCACTTCTATGGCATCACCATAGAATATTGCAGTAATTACTTTTTGATTTAATATGTTTAAAAACAGTTATTTTTATTTCAGTGATATTTTTAATATATTACAATAATCTAAAATTATTTTTAATTTATTTAATTTTGTTAAAATATTATTACGTATATTACTAACGTATATAACCCTGCGCCCGGGGTTGGTGTTGACCGCTGCGTCTACACTGTGCAGTCCAATGCTGTCGAATCGCTATTTATGAGCAACTACTTTCTTTTTCTTTTTCTACATCTGCATTTCGTCTTAATAGATTCTCAAATAATTCTTCTTTATTATTATTCTTTGATATAGATGACGGAGAGAGTTGACTCCATTTTTGCCCCCCTTGAACATCATAGATAATCGACATTACTCTGAACTGAACATTGTACTCAGACATTTTACCTGAACCGTTTAATTTCCGTCGGTGCGGCAACACATGTTCATCACGGTTTTGTGCCGGAAGCACAGACTTAGAATTATAAAATATTTTTTTTAAATATTAAGTTAAAATTGAACCAAAACACTTAAATTGAACTACAACGGTTCTAAATTAACAGTTCATTAACCCTGTATAAACTGATAAACTGTCACGATTATTATAAACCGACATTCAACGGCAAAAATGTTACCTAGGAGTTAAAGTGATCTCAACTTAATTTAAAAAATTTTTTTTAAATTTTTCTTCATCTTCAAGCAAATGTTTTTTTAATTAATATTGTGTAAACTTCCTCAATTTTTCTGGTAAGAAGCAAATTATGAGTATTCTTTGTGTTACATTGCTTCTTCTTCGTTGATTTCTTCTAAACGAAGTAATTTGATAAACATTTTTTTCTTCTGACTTCACAACTGAGCTGATATTAATATAATTATCTTACACTAGTAAGTATCTTAGTATGTAATTAATACTAATTATAAACACAAATCACTTGTAAACAGATTAAACGCGTACGAATGTGTATTTTTCCAAATATTTGTCGAAATTTTGTAAATGCAGAAAAAGAAGAAAGCACGGTCCTAGAGGGAGGGGGCGATTGCCCTTTCACCACCCTCTCAAATCCGTCACTAGAACTATGTGTATGATGCACCAGGAGAAACTTTTCAGTATGGGCTTGTTTTTTTCTTTTATTAAAAATGTTGACATTTGTGTAAAAAAAAAAAATTAATACAAATTTTATTAGCATACACCACTGATTGAGAAACTGCTGTAGCTCCATTTTATTGATTATTATCACCAAACAAACAAACAAAAAATTTACACACAAAATTATAGACGTTAATAATGTTATAAACTATACACATGTATAAAGTATTATTATTGTCATTACGCGGTTTGTTATATTTTACCTTCACGACACCGTTGTTTGTTATTCCGTTGCGATACACTCTATTTACAGGGTGATATTGGGATACGTGTGTGTGTGTGTGTGTGTAAGGATATACGGTATTGTCTTAAAACATATACAAACACAACTGCATCATCCGTGAAGGAGTTTAAGAAGGTGGTACAAGCTATAAATGCAGGGATGAGAGGAAAGGATGTACCGTTTTGTGTGAAGCACGTGCTACGAACATATTTCAAGTTAAATGCTCCTGCGTCCGTTCCTTTCCAATTGCGACGCTATAACAACATGCATATATATATATATATATAAGTGTACAATGATTAACATCTATATAGGTATCGCCTCGAAGGCATCTTTCTTCGTCGTTGTTTTCACATCACGGTAGGGTATCGATTACAAAACTACGTGGAACCTACAACCGTCTTTCAATACAATATCTATACATATCGACTATTATACTTCGTTCATAACTTTATTGTAAAGGATATCCCACATCCCTTCCTCGCTTTTTCGTGCGCTCCATATTTATTATACTACAGGGTTATTCAAAATGATTCGTCCAATATTTATTAAAATGTTTATATATTTTTAATTTTTAAGATTCGAATAATCCCTTTATATTTATATATATATATATATATATATATATATATATATATGTATAGGGATATATTATAAATCTGAAAATATGTTTGTCGGAACGACGCAACAGATTTACACGAAATCCAATATATAGAGATTTATTATACACAAGAAAATGACGTAGAATATTTTTTGTTGCAACATTTTTTACAGAAGGGTGGGGAAATTGGAGAGTTACAATTCCAAGCGTAATTACTACTAAGTGTAACTACGCGATTGTACACGTGACTATATTCGCATTAAATAAAATGAAAGTACTGTATCATTTAATAATATCTCCTTTTCATACATTTCACCGCGTTTCTGGGTAATTTTTTAAATATTTTTGAAAAAGTGAAAAAAATATTACGCGGTTTGCGTTGCATCGATGTTCCGTAATGATGACAAAAATCGCGTAGTCCAATTATTATTAACGTTTCATATTTTGAAAAACGCATTGTACACAAAGTAAAAAATAATAATTAATTTTACACATTTCTTTTATACAGATTACCGATAAGCGATTTATAAACGTAACAATTTTAAGAGAACGAATACCAAATAAACACGTTCATGTTTTCAAATAACGTAAATTTGAACGAGTGTAAATGTAAATGTGCAAATATGGACGCGAACGATTTCCTCTTCTACGAATTGAATGTGGAATTGAACGAATTCAATTTTTAATAGCGTTCTATACAATGTATCGAACAATTGACACTTGAACAGTTCCGACTATCGAAAAATTACATTCAAATTTTGTCCTATGCTGAAAACGAAAAACAATATAACATTACCTAAACAATAGAGGTCTGACAAATGACAATTTTTCAAATTACTTTTGTTCTGTTCAATTTTTTTTTTTTAGACTTTTAGGTTAATAATTCCTAAAATACTACAGTGCTATATGATAATTGTATTTTATATTTTTTTCTTTTTTTTTACTCTTTCACAATTACGAATGAATAAAATTATTCTGCCTATTCATTATTTCATATTTGTCAAATCACTATTACACATATTACTATATTTATGAAGCTGAAAAAGAAAAAAAAATACTATAGAATTATTATATTTTGATTTTCGGTTTTCTCGAAAATATTTTCCCGATAATATTTATACATTTGCATAATATTCCTATCTTATTTGAATATCAACAAGGTCTTATATTATTATATCTAAAGTTTTCGTGTCACTTTACTCACACACATACATCCGCATACAAAGCGTACAATAAATGTAAATTTGTTTTTAAAAAAATTGTATTTGTTGAAAAATGTTCAGTTACTGAAATTATATCATTGCTTAAGTGGCATACAATATTGTTTTATGATTTATCCAATTCGTTTTGTGTAAATTAGATTTTGGAGCGAATCTAAAATAATGACATTTTTAACAAGTAGGGAACAAAACTTGGTTTGGGCCTCGAAATGTGCTACGGAACAAATGTACACAAAAAAAAATATAGGTTATATGTAAAATAAATACATTTTCAAAGTTTATATGTATTATTGTAATAAAAATAATATAATTCGTTTTATGGATCTCTTTTTATGTTTTTAAATTATTGATATAAGTGTATACAAGGCATATATTTTAACGTACAATGTCGAATTCACGATGCAATTTAATAAATTTATATACGTTTAGCATTTTATAGTAACGAATTTGCAGTTCCTATATATATATATATAAACATTATCATATGAAGGATCGAAAACTAATTACTTTTTTTTAATTTTTTCTGTTTATAACGAATACGTGTTGCGTTTTAAACGGCTGTATACGAATATTTTTTTAAATTTAAACGGCGTTTTCGTATTGTGATATATTAAACAATTTATATTTATCATTATTATTTATATTATGTACTAATCATATTCATAGCATATTAATAGTAAACACAAGTAAATAAGCGAATACTTTTTTAGAAAGATCTGCTGTTTTAATAAAAATAGATTAGTTTACTATTTTGGTCATAGACGTTTTAGAAAATTTTTCTACGCAAAAACTATAACACTTGAGACAACGATACTTCTTATACTAATCAATGAAGATATAGGACACTGCATTTGTTTACAACAAATAATCTGATATTAAATGACGACTGTTATAAACCATTCAGACAAATAAAAAAATTCCCATTGCCTTTGGATCCGTAAATACGTGTTTTATTTATCGCGAAGGAATAACGTAATACTGGACAGTACTGACAATCGTTGCGGGCAGACTAATATAATGGGATTTTGAATTAAAATTACGATTTTTATACGCGAATAAAAATTATTACTTTTTAGTATAGTAATACTCACCGGTTTATTAATTCGCCACGAATAATTTCGCTTAGAACGTATTGATTTAGTTTGGATAAACTGCGTACATACACGTATTTAATTCCGAAAGATATTTCGATATATCGATTTATATAATGCTCACAGTAATAATAATAATAATAATAATAATAATAATAATAATAATAATAATAATAATAATAATAATAATAATAATAATAATAATAATAATAATAATAATAATAATAATAATAATCATAATAATAATAATAATACGTAATATATATGCTATTAAAGGATATAGTTTATAGGATGATGAAGTGTAGTGAATAATATAAAAATGTTGCGTTTATAGATATTATATTTTCTATAGTATATAATACGAACATGTTCTGATCCTAAAGTTTAAGTTTACATATATAGTGAAATTATAACATATGAAGTTCACTTAATGTAAATAAACGAAACTATTATATTAAAAATGTCTAACACCGTAGGTGTTAATGTTGATGATGGTGACTGTATAGTGTTGTAAGAGAACAATTACTATAAATTGAATTTTCTTTTTTTATTTCATCTGATTGCAGAATTTGAAAGTTTTTCGTGATATTAGAAATAAAAGAAATCATTTTATGCGCTAAATTATTTCGTATTAATTACTGATGAATATATATATTCTTTTTTTTAGATTTCCATATGAAATATACTCCGCAAGAGAATCAGATGATATTGGTAAGTATATGTTTTTTTCAAACGAGCGAAAAATAAATATATTTAATCAAAAATTGTATGAAATAATATAGCATCGAATATTTTGAAGCAATTTACAAATGATGCAATATGTTAGGCTAGGTAGACGTAAAATTTAAAATTATATTTTACTATGTAAACAATTGCAGTAGATAGATCTTATATATTTATCAAGTTATATTATTATGCTAGCGTTAGCAAATAGTATCTAAAATAAAGAAGAAATGAAATAGATTATTCATTAATAAATATAAATCTGTCTCAATCACACAGGAGTTAGACATCATATTTGTCGAAAAGATGGAAAATGTATAGGTAACCAAACTCTAAAAAGAATTATTTTACCAGTGGAGATTATATTTAGAATAATAATAATAATAATAATAATAATATTAATAATAATACGACACTGGTTTTCCTGTACATTGTTCGTAGTAACTTAATTACGATTGAATGGAGTATATATATATGAATAGCACATATATATATATATATATATTTTTTTTTTTATAAAACATTGTGTATATTAACGTATAACTCGTAATTATACATATGAAAAATTGTAAATTTGACAGAAAAGTAACATAAAAATAATCCAAATAACGTTGAATGTACGACGTTCAAACGAATGTTTGAATGTACGTCGAAACATTTAAACTGTATATATATATATATATTATAAAATTAAATTTTTAAGAAAATTCTATATTATTTGTTAAAAGTTTTGAAACATGTCCTAAAATATTTTGAATTTTCATTACATTTTTACGAATTTATCGTATTTAGTTAAATTTACGAATTTACAATTTTATGGTATACTTTTTTTTTTTTTTAATATTTGATTTATTCGACGCTTAATAAAAAAAAAATCATTCAAATTGTACTTTCTGTTTGTATTATTATTTAATGAAACTCAAATTTAATTTAAATTCCATATATTTTCCATTTATAAACTTATAAAATTAATCGATAATATTTTTTTTAAATAATTACTTAATTTCACATTTTGTGAATAATTTTTTTTTTTTTTTTACAATGATTAGTGAAATAATTAATAGATAAAGCCAACGTTTACGTACTATTTTTCAATTTTTATAACGCAATATATTGTTTTTATTATATTTGTTTTTTTTTTTGTCGCCTATGAACATTATGTAATAAATATGACGACGGGAGAGTGTGTAGAGTTTTTGGTATTTTATCATAGCTATTGGGCGTCAGCCGGAATGTGAAACAAGATTAATCGTGTTGTCGAGTATTTTTCGAGTATAGGAAACTAATAAGTAAATAAGACCCTCTCTCTCCAGTCACCGCACGTGATGAGTTTTGGATCGCGTCCAAACTGACAAATACCTATAATAAACAGCCCCCTAAATAATATATCAAAATCTGTTCGACAATCGATTTTCTATTTAAAATATAAACATTTGTGAATTGAATTATATCCCGCAATAAAATGTTACAGTTATACTCGTAATTATATATTGCTTCGATCATTCGTTTGAGAATTGAAACCAAACTTATTTCAAAAGTATCCGTATTTGCAATTTCACACGCGATAACGATTTTATTTTAAATTATTATTCACAATAAATAAATTGGAATATTCATTAAAATAGAAAGTGTTAATATCTAAGTGTCGTCATCAGAGTAATGTCAAAGTGATTCGCACGAAATTCATACATATTTAAATTATATATTTAATCATACAAATTCGTACAGATTTCAATAATCGCACTATATTTTATGTGTAGATGAGTAAAATGCAAAAAACCTTTTCACGCAACAATCGTATATTTTGAAATTCAATAAATTCAGTGCAGGATACTGTACAGTACTTATACGACTAACGCCAGTAATTACAGATTTAATCATATGTGTACAATATATGATAGACTTCAATTTTATTAATTCGATGTATTAATTTACGTATAACACGAAGAAAAACACGGATGTAAGTCGTATTAATATCGATGCGTGTAAATTAAAGAGAGTCAACAATTTAAAAAATAATTATATAACGTAAAATCCTATGTATTTTCAAAGCAAATTACAAAATACGAACGTCTAAAATGGTAAAAAGAAAAAGTATTTATGTTTAAAAAAACGTGTTTTTAAAATGAGAAAAACAAATAAAAAATAACCTTTATACTAAAAAAAAAAAAAAAAAAAAATAATAACCAATTATTTTAAAATCCGAACACTGATTTATACATTTCAATGATCATATGGTTCATAAAATATTATAAAAATACGTCGAAATACGATAATATAATGACTCCCGGTCACCGACACGTGTTTTTGATAGTGTCCCTTGGCGCGTTAACCGAAAACAAAATGTTGGCAACAGAGTCGTTCCCGTTTGAAGGATACGATTCAAATACAAATACGAAAATTTCATTCTTCATTACAAACGCTGTATTGTAAAAATGCATTTAAATAGTATTAAAATTACTAATTAAATATTTCTTTAATTCAATTATTTTACTTATACTGAAGTGTTGAAAAAAAAAAAGAATTTCATATTTTTCAAATAATATAAAATAAAAAATTTAATAAATTGAAAAAAAAAATTAACAATAATCGCAGTATAATCAGATTTTTAAGGAATTAAATTATAAAACCAAACAAAAGAGTAGTAAAAAAAAAAAACACCAAAAACACAATCCGCAAGCCGCGGTTGTTGTGGATGTCACTTAAGTGAATTATTTAGATAAAGTTTTAGAGTTTTGTTATTACTATGAATTTGAAATAAATGATAAATTTATTGCATTGAATTAAACGATTCTGAACGGAGCGTCGGTGTAATACACTTTATCGGAAAATTTAATGGGGCAATAAAAAGAATTGTGATTTAGTATTTTCAAGATTTTTTGTATATAGTTGAAGTAATGTGGGATCTATTTTGTATAAAATTATCGACCATTAAAATCAAAAATTACCCTTTTTACGACTTAAATAGCTCTAATAATTGCAAAATTTGTCCAAAATTGGAAGATGTTTTTTTGAATTTTCTCTTGCGTGCAGTTTAGTACGTTATTAGTGCAGTGTTATATATCCGATGTAAATGTCAAGACTCCAAGACCATTAATTTGGTAGTTTTTTGTGCCTCGTTTAAAATCTGTTGAAAAAATAGAGAAATAGAATTTTTTTCCGATTTATGGGTTGTTTTGAATTACGCATAAAGAAACTACTGAGAAAATTGAATAACGTTTCAAATGTAGTACCAACTAGATACAATTTGCTTCCGAAACGTAACGCATGACGAAATGATCTGAGCGTTCTCTCTAGTCCGAAAATTTGTATAGAAAAAATAAGTAATAAAAATAATTGTAAAACTTTCTCGTTTCCCTCAGAATCATATACACATTCGTATATATAATATATTACTCGTAAGTGTATAAAATTTGTTTATTTACTACCGGTTTCGACTGAAAGTCATCGTCGGGCATTAAATACAAGAGAATAATACAACAAGAAAATACGAATGAACAAGTATGAGTAGATAGAATTAGGAATTTTACAATAGAATAACACGGAGTTAAGAAAATGCAAACACAATTTTTTAGTGCACAGCAATGTTGGTTCGTACATACACTATAATATTATTCGTATTTTTTTTCCTTCGCATTTCGCCTGGTACACCGTTAAGACGTTAATACAGACGTGGCCGATGCACCATCGAATGTTAACTCAACATTCGTGAGATTCAAAAACTGTGACGACTATTAGTTTTTGGCCCTAAAAAAAATTACATTGCTTGTCTAGGTACGCCCTACGCGTAAACCTGTGATGATATATATATATATATATATATATATATATATTTGTGTGAGTTTATGATGTAACATTTCCTACTATGAACTAATCGCAAAATCGTTCAATCATTGCACGGACTTGACGCGTACGTATACTCGTATGTATATACTACCGTGGCAGTAACAGCAGCAATCCTTGTCGTGTCGTCGTGACGTCAGTTGGCAGTGTGTATTGGCCGTGACTAGTATGGTGAGATTCGTTATGGCGGTCGTACTATAATAGGTGGTGTGATGATGGTGGGCAGGTGAAGGGACAGAGAGAATTATATCACACCCGGTACATTGGTTTCAGCTTGTCGCCGCCACAGGGACACAACACTATGTTTGATTCGAACTCGCGCACACACGCACATTTTCTCGGTATGTGGTTTTTAAAAACAACCGAATTAGACATCCGGAACGTTTATGGAACGTGATTAATAGATGACGGGTGCGACTTCGGCGAGACGACGAAGACGACCGGGGTGTGTGCGCACGTGCATCGTGTGTGCACGATTATGTTATAATGCGTATACTGAACACAGTGTGTGTTTTTCGATTACATATTTTGGCCTTATTCTTTATTATTATTGTTATTATTATTATTATTATTATTATTACTACCAATTTCTTGTTCTATCATCATTTCCTTCACCACCTCACTGTCTTTGTAGAACTTTGACAAGTCTCATTGGAATACATCGTTCGCGATGCAAAAATCTGAGCGAAATACGCTCGGAATAAAAGTAAAACACCCATAACAGAATGGCTAAGCTACAAGAGTCACGACGGCATTTTCACGGGATTTCAGAATTCCGTGTCCGAAAAATATATATTAACCTTTATTAAAATGCTCATTTTTATATTGCATAATATTGTATTCGCAGTCAATGAAATCGCACTATTAAAAAAAAATAAAACAATATGTGTAATGTAAAATATTTGTAAAACAGAACTACGCGCGTTATGCGTATTACAAAGAACCGTACCATTTTACGTATTATTAATCTCTCAGTAACCATTATAAATTACGAGGCGTGCGTGTTATTTTATATTTCTCTTGTTTAATTTACGACAGAATCCCGCTACAATTAAATATTTTTATTATTCATCGAAATTCTAATTAATCATTTTTAGGGTTCACCGTTTAATCTGCATGGACCTATTAGTCTTGTTTCATCTCTGGTATCGCGTCCTGTGTCACGTTTTCGGATTCCGTGCATCACGCACGACTACTGCAGGCCATCTGTGGTAATTTAAATTTTGTTTACCCTTTCTCATTGAGTTGTTAAACATATGACATAACGTATTATTTTTTTTTAAATACAAACAACCAGGTTACCTTTGTCATAGAATATATACATACGTTTTAAATAAATAATAGTATTTCAGTTTCTTATTTATATCTACCTATATATATATATTTATTAATTTATTCGTAATATTGCTGTTAACCAAGCTAAGATTTTCCTTTGTCGTCCTCTGATTCGAATTTTTCCTTTTAAATCTATCACTGTAACGCAATATATCATGTATGACAATACAACTTATTTCGAAATCTGTTGCCTCGTCTACCGGTTTTATATTCTGCTTATGACGGCACCAATATAAACTTAATATTATTTTGCGTTAAATTTAATTCGGTTAGGATATTTTGAGTTATTTCATTTGTTCGGAAAGGAGTTTTGAAGTGCTAAGAAATGCTCTTCCTTTACAATAATTTAATGTAGTAATGTAATATGTATTATATGTAATATTTGTTATTGCTGACAACGTCGTCATAATACGGCGTTAGGTGAATTGCGTCCCTGCTGTAATTTAGAACTAGGTGAATTGCGTCCCTGTTGTAATTTGGTACTAGATGAATTGCGTCCCTGTTGTAATTTAGTATTAGGAGAATTTCGGCCCATTAGCATTACCCAGAAGGCACCACGAGGTGGTTGGCCGTATAATCTTCCAAAAATATTTGGTTTTATTTTAAATACATAAATTAATTTGTATTAATATTATAATTAATCAATTATTTGTCAATCATTTATGTAAAAAAAAAAAAAATAAATATTAAAATTATATAAGTATACTATATATTTTGAACCAGGGGCGTATACAAGGGGGGGGCGATGGGGCGATCGCCCCCCCCTCTTAGATACTTGTGTATGTACCTATATCTACTGACAACTAAAATTAATCGAACTAAAACTAAAATATCATAAAACATTTTTTTATTTAAAACTTATTATTTTTATATAATTTTTCGATAATTCTAAGTTGGTAACAGATTCGACGGGCCGTTTTTCTATTCGCCCCCTAAGGGATGAAGTAAATATTCCCCTGTTTTGAACAGGTAAATATCATATATCTCATATACAATAACCCAATCATATCCCACTGCTCGGTCATATAATCAGTTGATTGATAAATTATTACTTATTACTTGGGTACTCCGATAAGTTATTAAGATAAGAAAGAAGTCGGTATTTCAGTGCTGCTGTAGTATTGCTTAGAACGACTAGGGTGGACGCAATTCATCTACTTGGAAAAAATGTCTGTGGCGCAATTCACCTACTTGGAAAAAATACCCGAGCCGCAATTTACCTAGTTATGTATTAACATTTTATTTTTGGGACGCAATTCACCGAACCCGCATAATACGACGTTTGTGTTCGACTTTCGTTTTAATAACTTGACGTGGCGGTTAGGTGGGTCGCGTAAAGACACGGTATTGTGTTTTTCAGTGGAACCTCCGAGACACGGGTAACAACAAATAACAACAATATCGATTAAAATAACATTTTACGAACATATTGTACTATATATACAATATACAATATTGTATATATATATATATTGCTGATGTATATACAAAACACCTTTTTGGTGAAAATAGGTCATGTAAACGATAAAATGATTACGATATATGAAATAGTACTGAATTATTTTCTTAACGGAAAAAAATTATCATTATTATTATTATTATTATCATTATTATTATTATTATTATTATTATTATTATTATTATTATTATTATTATTATTATTATTATTATTATATATCGTACATAATTTGTCCTCCTGTGTACACATAAAGTGCGTAATTATACACAATAAAAAAAACTGAAAATGTTCGCCATTTACGTATATATCATAATATTGAATACTGTTTTTATTATTTGCAAAGATAGATGAGATTTTTTTTTAATTTTCTGCGTTTAGATGATGCCACCGCATGCCCTACACACCATTTAGCTACGCCTATGTATATATATATATACACTAGTTTATGAGCTATATATTTACTAGCACATATTATCATATGATGGCCGCGCGTATGCCAGTCGGCGCAGGTCCAAAGAATTCTTGCGCACATCAAGTGCCGTTAGATAAATGGCGCTGGTTATTTTTTATTCGTTTTAGAATAGCGTTACGCGTATCACACGGATCCTCCGGTTAATGGATTCGCAGAAAGCTAGGAAAATCCCGTTCAGCTTTTAACGTTTCCTTTTGCTTTATTTATTATTACGTATAATATGGTTATACGTCGTGACACGCCCGCACATTTGGTCACATCAAATGTTATATCCGATTTGGAGGGTTACACATTAGGCTACACACAGGCATGCACACGTGCGTATTTTATTCTTTGGAGATCTCCTCTCTCACTCACCACGGTGTGGCCGCGCGCACCTTATTCTTCTCGCGAACTCCGAGAATTATTTCCTGCAGTCTTCACACTACGGACGAGAACGCGTATTTACTTTTCATTTCTATATTACTCGTGTAGAGTTATCGCTCGTAATAATATTATGCAGATATAATGTGTTCGTTATTTGTACGTTGAATATGATAATATCAGGCGAATGGGTGGCAACGCGCGCGCGTCGCGTACGACGATTATATTAAATTGTGCGACGATAGAATTCCACGGAAATTTCAATGTACAAAATATTACAACAGTGCGTTATTGTGTGCGTTTCGACTGCGGCGATTTGTGTTACTACTGATATACGTTTTATATAGGCCCGCTCGTAGGATTTGACGCGTTTTCCAAAAAAAATTATCTCCCAAAACATTATCGGTCACTCGGCGAAATGCCGCGCGCGTGAGGATAAAAATATTTTTCTACATTGTCTTGAAGAAATTCATAATTTCTCCACCTAAATGCTTTTAATTGTCTGTACTGTCGATACAATATCATTCAAACAAACCAAATAATCACTAAGTAATCAATAATAATAATAATAATAATAATATTAATAGTGTTTAATCATCAGATTATGAAATATTATTTCATAATGTAAAAAAGAAATAATAATGTCTATAAAAATTGCGTTTATTTCTGTACTATAATCGATACGTATTTTGTGTAACAAGTAATTTTATTACGAAACTGTGAGCAAATATGTTTGTAGGTAATATTTATATATTATATTGACTAAATGCTTTATTAGTTTTCGAAGAAAAGTGTATAAGGAATCGGTTATAATAATTATTACGCGTTTCCTTGTGTAACTAAAACTTTCGTTGCTATTAACTACTAATTTGATTTAATTAAAGTACACGCGGGCAACATCAAATTTAACATTACATTTTGATGGAAATTATTATTGTAAATATTGTAATATATTTTATTTTACGAATTATAAAACGAGCGATACCTATATAGAGGTAGTAGTGAATACGATAAAACAATCACATAATTACAAAACAGACGGACTAATATTACACATGTATTGTCAGTTTAAATTAATTTTATGCCATTGAGTTTATTATTAATATTATTATATATATATATATATATATATATATATCAATGGCGGATCTAGGTTCTTTTTAGAGGAATGGGGCCGATAATTTTTCATAATAATCTTATAAGTACACTATTTATTTAGTATTTGATGTTAGGCCTTCACATGAAGTATTATTTAAATTTTTGTAACATGAAAAATTTAAAAACATATTTAATTTCTAAAGAAAAAAAAAGTCGGAACAATTGAAATATTATAAAAAAAAAAAACTAAAAAGAAACATTAAAATATATTAAACTAATTTATTATTATTAATGTAAAGAAAAAATTAAACGCCTAGAGTGTTGTTTTTTTTGGAAAAGACATCTAAAACATCTTCTGGTATTACATTAATTTCTTTATGAATATTAAGTAATTCATTTAAACGACTTTATCCATTGTACCCTTCAGATGCGCTTTTATACGTTTTAATTTAGAAAATGGTATTATATTTTAGTAAATTGAACAATGAACATGAGCTATAAAATACAGATGAGATCAGTCAACATTATGGCAACAAGAAGGCTAGTAATCACTGTAATTGGCGTTATTCACATTGGCATATATACACACGGCTGACAAACACAACGGACGACAGATAACGACGACTTATTAGTTGCGAAAACATAATTGCCAAGGAGGAGGTTCGGACCTCTCACCGCCACCCCCCCCCGCCATTAATTGGATCCGCTTTTGATATATATTTAAACACGTATTTAGAATTCTGAATTTCAGACGAAGTATTTATATTATAATTTTGTCTTTCATACAATTAATGTGACGAGAGATCTCTTATTATCTTTGAGGTCTTTTCCATATAATTTGCTATTAAAATTGTACATACGTATTAGAGAAAATTAATGTTTATATTTTATAAACACAGTTAATAATAAATATAGTTATGTAATGTTAATGAGTGTAGTAGCCAGTAGGTACCTGAAAATTATTATTTGTACACATAAGTCATGTAGGTATTCGAATTATTTTATTCAATTATTACATTTTTTTATATTAGAATACTTTTTTAAATACATAGGTGATGTACAATTTATATATATATATTTATATTTTAATAATAAAATTTAATTACATTGATCAGAGAATGGTTCAAATTACACATTTAAATAATTATAAATAACCTTTTTTTTTTATTAAATTATTCGCAATATTAATACACACGATATAATAACTATAATATTCGTACAATTCGATTTTCTATAATTTCTTCGATGACAAAAATTGGAAATCTATTTTAAATTTTTTCCATACATTTTTCATTTAAACTTTTCGTATTATATTATTGACAATATTATCCACGTGAAAATATATGATTATTTCCTTTACAATAAAATATATTATATGCTACATTGTAATATTACATATAAAAAAACTTTGCACGATGATGTTAATAACTCGTTTTAAAAGAGTGTAGAAAACGGACGAGGTTGAAATGTAGAATTGCTGTTTATCACAAAATAACTTTTTTTTTTTTTATTGCACACTTTTTATATCCAGACATTTGAGAAAATTAGAAAACTTACTTTACAAGCGTTTCCATGCCATTTTGAAAGTTTCAAAGATTTTTTTCTTACAATATTTCCCATCTAATTTCCACGAGTCTAATATATTTATTACATTTTTTTAATAGTTATAAATATTATGTGCGTGTTACATACAAAATCCGAAATCTTGCATACACTTCGTGAATTATAATTTTTAAAGATATTGTAAAATTAAAAACTATCATACAATTCCAGTTATATTTCTGTAGTTGTATTTATATGAACTACTACTTATAGTTTATAACTTAACTATATACTTAAATATATTTTCGGTATTAACCTAAATAAAACATAATGTTTAATCATTGATATTTTTAATTATTTAAAATATTCAAAATACATAAATGAGATTTAAGCTTATATAAAATTATACAAATATAGTATTAAAAGAAATTTATGAAATATTATTCATTTTGAAAGCCCGTTAAAATAGTTGGAAATTTGTGATCATTGAATTTAGTATAACCTATCGATTTCAGTAAAAATATTATATGAATAGTTTTTATAGTTGTAGTGTATTCATTATATATGATCAATGAAAATTGATCATAAATATAGTTAAGTGTGGATCAATACGAAGTTAAGTCATTATTTTTAAATATGTAGTTCTAAGTTATGTTTAACCGCGGAAACCGAGTAAAAAACTTTACTTTTCCATATATTATATGAATTCGTATGTTTTCCAGAAACATATCTCTATAGGTATATAAAATAAATCATCTAAAGAGTTTCGATAATTCTCAACTTGTGCAGGACACCTATTGGCAATAACAATAAAATTGTTTATCAATTTATTTATTATTGTGTTTTTGTATGTATCTTAACGATATATTATAGATATTTTATTAAAATTATTGGTCCGCGAGCATTGCGCGTAATGTATAGTGTTAGAATCATTTCACCATCATCACAGTGATGGTCGACTTGGATGCGGACCAAACGGAATGGGATTTCCGTATTGTCGTCAAACGGTCCTTCCGTTAGACTTTTCAAGGTATCCGCCGAGTGCAGTTAATAGTCCGGTTAGGATTCGTGCAGGACATTATCGGAAAACACGACGACGCGACCCTAAAATCTGTCGAAACAACAATGTCCCTGTCGACCCTTTTGCCCGTAGATGACGCGCCGCCGCGCGCGCGGACTATCGTGATGGGAAAACAATCGAAAGGGACGGACGGACGGGTCGGCCCGGCCTGGCGACAGCGAGTGTCGTCTGGGAGCTGTCGGCGGCGGACCGCGGCGTCCTTTTAATTACCCCCAGAAACCGCAAAACACGGGAATCGATCTCCAGAGGGACCGAGGACGAGGGATGATGCTGCTGCTGCTGCTGCTGCTGTAACGGCCGCCGTATATATATATATATATATAAAATACGAAGAAAACTCCGCAGAAGGTTCTATTATTCATGAAAGAGCTTTATCGAAGGGGGGGGGTAGATTTCTACAATGTTGTTGGGTCCGGTAATTGATGATGCACTACATGTATATACAACGTATATTATACATATACATATATACCTAACGTTACAAAAGATGATTTTTATTTTTTATTCGTGTGCTCATACACACACACACACACACACACACACACACACACACACACACACACACACACACACACACACATCTTGGAAAGTCTACGAACAGAGTTAGGATTATTACGTTTCTTTTCCGACTATTCGGCGCTGGTGCGGGTGTATTATGATTACAGACCGGATTCATATGCGTTTAAAATCCTAAAAATGAGTTATTCTTATGCCCTATAATTTTATCGAAATAATATTTTATATGCACTTAAATATATCGTTTTTTGTTTTTCTTTTTTTTGGGGGGGGGGGAGGAAGGGGTGGAATATATGCGATGTTTCATAAAAATGTGTGTTACTATGTTTTTGGTTTTACTGACAAAACAAAAAAAAAAAAAAACCAAAAGTAACAATTTATAACAATTACGAGATAAATTGAATTAATCCTAACGATTAAAAAATTACTTTAAGAGCCATACTTAATCTATACTTAGTGATTTATATTGTTTATGTTACCTATATTTCATTTTATTGAGTGTACTAAAAAAAAAAAAAAAAAAAAAAAGAAGGAAATAATAAATTATATAGGTACGTAATATATTATGCGATAGAAATAATATTCAATGTTATTGAACTGAAAATAATATGTTCGAAAAAAATACGTGTATGTATATATATATATTAATTTAAAAAATAATATCGATATATCGCGTTGGAGTTAAACAGTAAACTTCACCCGATCTAATTGTGTCTATCGGGATGGAAGACACTGGTACGAATGTAGCAATTCTTTTTGCATTTTTTTTTTTTATAAACCTTTACGTTTTTTTGCGAAATATTCAAATTAAACCTCAATATTATTTCTTAAGACATATTATTTTGCACGAAATATCCTCTAACCCTGAAATATACTTTTTATGCCTTAATTTTTTTTTTTTTTTTTTATATATCAGTTCATAGGAAAATGAATTCTCGAGAATTCTCATCTAATTGTAGTTGCTTATTGTCCATAAAAAATATGTATAAAAAATAAAAATCTAGTCTCCAGTTATGACGTTATACATTAATGTTGTTGTGTATTAACAATAATATTGCAAGTTCTCTTTACATCGATTATCGTAAGTAAAAAACGTACATAGGTTCACGTATTGTCATTGCAGTCGAGCCGCGCTTGTATAATTTATACGATCGAGAATAAAATATATACTATCGGTGGGAGCTGTGGGGAATGTTAGCGCAGAAACACATTTTATTGCGCGTGTGCGCTACCGAAAATGTCGTGTAAAACGTATACAATTATTTGTAGAAATGTTATAGAACACCAAATTTATGGCCTGAAAAGTATAAAATATTTTTTTAACATATTATTTTCAAACACGTATTATTCCAGGAAGTACATTTATAACTATTGTGAACTGAAAATATTTTATATATACTTATAAGTAATTATTTTTCAAAAAAAGTTTTTTTTATTACAAATCAATACGTTTAAAGTCATTTCATTGACTTACAATGCTTTGTTAATAATATAATTATTGCAAAAGAATTGGTAAATTAAAAAAGTATACGCTTTTTGACATCTACGAATATACAGCAACTGAATAGATCCCCGGTTCTTTTTATGTTTCTGTTTAATTATGTCGCATTTCTACAAATTATTTAGACAGAATAATATTAAAAATATATTCTTGAAGTTTTTAAATAATTTGAAATATTGTTATAACTTTATATATTTTACCTTTTTTTTGTCATTAGACACATCAAATATCTATTCATATATCAATAGACTAGACGCATATATTTTTAATTTTACACTTTACGTTGAAATTAAGTCTTATAAAATACTTAAAAAAAAATTATATACACAAAATAACTAATAATTTTGGAAAAAAATGTATTTTTTTCTTATTGTATTTTAAATATGTATTTTCATCGTGGATATGTATGTTTATCTAGTTTTGCACAATACATATAATAAGTATGTACGATATTATTTTATCACACTAATTTAGATGTGTATCATTTGTAGAACGTTATTGGAATAAACCAAGGGTGACCAGACTAATAAAAAAAAAGAATCGGGATAAATAAACACATGTTTCATCTAGAAAAAATTATTTTGAATACAACAAATGTGTATACTTTAAATAGGTATTTTAATTTAAAATATAAATTATGTTGTTTTAGGATATATAATATTTTAAAACGAATTGTTAATCGTATTTGGAATTTGATTTTACATTTTTTCAAATATGTAAAATAAATGCTATATATAGACCAGATGGTTCTCATATACATTTGATATTATCATCGTGTGTGCAATTGGTTTAATAAGTGATATGATTAAAACTGGAAAACCAGAGATAGGTACCATAATAATTATATAAATTGTAAAATAATGTAATATGAATTCATGTGAACGCTTTTTAATTCCGGGACATATCGAAGTCCCGATAAAGATTTTCAGGACGATGGGAGAAACTTTTAAAAACCGGAACGTCTGCACACCCTAACAGATAAACAGATATTTTCTATAAGAATTATTTGCCATTTAATATAGTACCCATAAACGAATAAACAATGTCGAAACGTAATTTTTTTAAGCACGGTGTATAATGATTATTGTAAAATAGATTAAAATGCGCGTTCGTTGTAGGATTTTTATTCAATTAAAATCTTGTCGGTTGCGAATTGCGTACGTATATAAAGCGAACGAAAGGTTTTTATTTACGCGGCACTTAAAATCGGAACTGAATCAATAGTTTTATTATAGCTCTTTGGTGTTTTTTTTTTTTAACGCTGTTTTGAAAATAATGGATGCTTAAGAAACCGCAAAACCGTCATTTATCGTTTTGCTATTGTGTTCTGTATCGCGCTGCACGATTTCTCGAATTCTACTATGCGAAAGATAAATTGGCCGTAGAGTAAAGTTAAAACCATACGTCAAAACGATTTCTTTTTTCTATTAAATATAATTTATTGAAATAAAAGACTGTTTATACAAAATATCGAAAAACGTATTAATGTTTACCGCACCGTAATCAATGTAATATAACATGTTGTTGTTTTTATATTTATTCTATTGTAGTTTGTAGTTTATCTTACTTAAAAAAGAAAGGAAACGGTTTCCGCTATCTACATAGAAAAGAATTGGAATTGTTTTGAACAGTTGAAAACGTATTTTATTCTTCAAGTTGTTCAAAAACAATTTTTGTAATAATTCTATTAATATATATATATATATATATATACCTATTGTTATAGAAATATTGAAATAGTTAACGAAAAGGCAACGTGTGATAAACTTTGTAGGGGAATTTTCGGAAAACGATATTTGACACTATATTGTTTTATTAGGGGAGTAAACCACTAACTAAAATGTTGTACACCGGACTTCTAAAAATTTGTAATTCCACGTAATTCAGTGTAATTCAGTGTGATTATACGTAATTCCATGTAATTCCACATATTTCCACGTGATTCAGTGTGATTCCACGTAATTCCATACTTTTATACTAAATATGTTTATTGAATAACTGTTTGATTTACGAACAAAAATTAGTTATTTTAATAAAACCTATATTAAATTATTATTGTAAATTAGTTGTGAAATAATGTTCGCTGTTAAAAAATAAGGTTTTATTGAAAAAATGTTATCTATAACAAATGTGTCAATTTATACAATTTACACAATTAACTATTTAATACTAAGGTTTTTCATCATAACCTATGACACAGTTTTAATTATTTAACATATAAAATATAAAATATTTTGATAATATTCTATAAAAAATTATGAAAACAATAGTTAAAACTTTAAATATTGAAAAAAAGTCTAGGCACCTATAATCTAGTTATGTATTAATATAAGACAACTTAACAATTTTCATAATTATATAGTCAGTAGTTAAATGCCGTGTTAAACAAATACATTATTTATGTATTTTTTTTTATTTCTTTAAATAGTTGATTCAGACTGTTCAGACTGGTTATCAATTTATTCACTGTTTTCTTCGATATGTTTATTGTCTATTTGTTTTTTTGATTAAACTTTCTGGTTACAATTAGAGTTCATAAAATGTAGTGAACGATTATTGCTAACGCTTGCTCGATATTGTTCTAGTGACCAGTATAACGAAAACTTTTTTATTATCATTGAATTACTGTTTTATCAAATTACTTTTGCGGATGGAGGTTCAACTTGGACTTTTTTCATTAGATGATTTTCATCTAAAAATTGATCGCTAAAATCGTTTAGATTTAGTGATAATTCATAATTTATTGCTTTTGAAATGTCACTTAAGTGTACTTCTGATTCAGATATTTCTTCTCTGTTTACAGTTTTGTCATAAATAATATTTCTATGTAATTCCCCGGACTTCCATGTAATTCCCAGGACTTCCGTGTAATTCCCGGAACTTCCAAGTAATTCCTAAATATTTGTACACTTAATTCCGTCAGTGGTTTATCTCCCCCCTGTTTTATCCGTTGTGCATAAAAGCCGACAATATATTATATGACATTTTGGTCGACAAATATTTGGTACTTAAAGTTTTTAACATCAATTTTGGTCTATATATATAATATATATATGGTCAAATTAACGTTCTTTTTTTTACAAAATTTATTAAGTTTTGTATATAACTGGAAACTAGAAATAATAATGAAATACGTAAATCGAGATATAAGCGTTAATATGGATGTTTTAACATAGAATCTAAAACAAGTATATTATGTAGTTCGAATAAATGAAATTTAGAAAGATATATTTCATCGGTTTTTCAAATTACATATTAATTTGTAAAACATTTAGTGTTTGATGTTTCTTCAGAATCAGGATCCAGTATCATAAGGTTGATGATAATTTGTTATTTTGTCTTTGATTCGTATAATTGGCAATCGATTAATAAATGTTTGGTCGTATTCTGAATGCAGCATATAACTCTACGGTTCTCGAAAGAAACAAAAATTTTATTAAAGAAATACAAATTTTAAAATTTTATAATTATCACAAAGTTAAATAATCTGTAATATATATATATATATATTATTCCTTTATATTATTATTATACATTTGTAAACCAACAGCCTAGATGCCGTGGCTTAAATTCAAAAGAAAAAAAACATTAAGTTTTACACACGATTAAATATAAATATTTATAAGATAAAATATCATATTAAAGAACCTTTATTAGTAAAAAACAACATAAAATAGCAATAAATCAATTGTTAAAATATTTGAATGGAATAATGTACATTGTACTGTATGTAAAATATAGTGCGATGGCTGTTTATAATTATTATTATTATTATTATTATTATTATTATTATTATTATTTATAAAAGTATCGATTCTACTTTCTTTTACAGTAAGACTTGTTAAATGTTACTATATGTCTGTTATGTAGGCATAACAACCTTTGTTTTACCGGTGTATTCCAGTTATTTTCAGAAACAAGACGCTAACAAACATCAAACGCTCGTAAATATATATTCGTACGTTATAGTTTTTACGACGTTGGAGTCCGGGATAGGAAGAGCTAAGAAATTGATAGAATTTAGTTCCGTACGTTTGCGGCCTATTTAAAGACGGTAGACATAGTTATGGAAATGTAATTTCCCTCCGGGGGATCTATTTTTTTATTCATTCTTGTGCATTATATACTTTACACATACACTTCATAGGTATATATATATCATAAGTACGAACTCTATTTTCACCGTTGAATATTATTCATTTTTTCCGAAGGCGCAATAATAATATTATGTCTTCTTGTTTAGTGTGATCTGTACAACCACAAAAGACTGTATGTATATATATATATATATATATATATATATATAATTGTATCAGCCTCGGTTGCGCGTCATAAATTCACTGAATTATATTGAATATAGATTAAATACCGAAACACGTGTTTAAACACAACTTGTGTATTATATGCACATTGGTGGTTTCTTTTTTAAATTATTTGTATGCCTTACACTATTTATAATTTTTAGTTTTGATATTTGAGTATTGTTTAAGTAGTGTCAAACTGAAGTAGATAAATAAAACTTAACGTGTACGGGCGTTCTGTTTTAGTGTGTGCGTTGTAACTTGAAAACGTACATTATTAGTATGTGTGGTTTTCCGCTCCCTATTATTTGTTGCCTATAATCGCATGCCTACGTTACTGAACACTCGCTTGAAAAAAACATTTTGTTGTTAAGGAAGGTGCAATATGAGGACCCAAAAATATACATCTTTGTATATTAAAAATCTTAAATTTATACATTTATTTGGATTTGTCAATGTCTATTCTATATTTCATAAGAAGTAGATTTCGGACTTTATTTATCAATTATTTTGTTTAATAAATTGTGACATTATAGGATTTAAATTAATGTTTTCTAAAATTTAAATTGGACAACAATATTGATGTTTATTTTTGGTTGACATTATTTTATCTAGATTTAGATTTTAATATTTTTTTTATAAATATTATAGTTACTTGCTAACGAAATTTTAATAGTATTAAGTCAAGTATCATTTTGTCATTGTATAATTATTATGCTTATTATATTTTAAAAATGACTGAAACCAGACAAATTTCGTGATATTAGAGACAATACACACATGTATATGTGTGTGTATTACATGACTGTTACGATAAACAACGTTAAAAGAGAAGAACATTTCACGTATAAAATAAATCTCCCCCGAGTATGTCTCCATCTGCGCACCCTTTAATAATAATAATAATAATAATAATTGTTCCAAACATAAGAGCCTTTTCGTTTTCGAGCTTTTTTCTTCTGTGCATTGTTTGGTTAATTTACTATCCAGTTCAGCCACACCTTCGAATGTTTTTATCTTAATGTATTGTATACAATCTCTTCATTGGGTTGCTTTTATAAGAGCTGTTACATAACATAAAAGTCATAATTTTTTGTATCGAAAACATAATTCGAAAAAGATTACACGTTTTGAATTTTGAAATTTTCGCTTACGTCGTACCCATATGGACACGCTTGATTTTTCTTATCAATTTTTTTTTTTTTATCAACAGCTAGACACATGGTTAACTTTCAACACTTCCATATTAATGATAATGTATGTTTAACCGATCAGTAACAAGGTGAAATTATTACAAATTCCCGTGTGTGTGTGGGGGAGGGGAGATGGTAGTATATGAGAGATTGAAAGTGAAACTACCGTTTTTTGTTTTGAAATATTATATTTATAGTTGATGGAACATTGCAGAGAATCAAAGCCCGAGGTTTAAAAACCCGTATTATAAAATGGTTTACTTTTAAATTACGCGTATTTAGTAATCCAGAAGTTGTGCCATATTATAAAATAAATGAGATCGAAATATACAAAATAAAATTCCCCCAGTAGACGTTTTATATCTTGTCGGATCTAAAAAACGTTTCGGATATGCAGCGAATTAAAATAATAAATCCATATCATTACTATATTTTATTCTACAAATGTATTTAATTAAAAATAAAATTATGAATTCAAATAGATATAATGGGCGAGTGGTATTTGTTTGAAAAATCACGGTCGTTTTTTACCATACATGTGTGTCAATTGATTTGGTTTATGGGCTGAAGTGAATTTGACTGGTCAGTATTAATATTGATATCTTATCATTGTATATTGTAATAATAAAACGATTCGCCAAATGAATTATATGCATATATTAATTGTCAGGATATACTGCAGTAGCGTAACCAGGATTTTTATTTGGAGGGGGGGCTGATGCTGATAATTAATTTATATGTTAATAATGAATATGTATATCTACTACAAAACCTGATCATTTATTTATTTTGGAGGGGTGCAGCCTCACCAGCTCCCTTGGGCATGCCACTGATATGCTGTATAGTTGTTTATTAAAATATTGTTTTGTTAAAAACAACGAAAAATGCATCAAGTTATTTTTAAATAGGAAAATACAAATAAAAATAAAAAATAATGAATCCTAATAGTTTGGTTTTTTATTTCCACTCGAATTTCAATAAAAATTTTCTAATTTTTTTCGTATACACACCATTTCTACTTTTTTTCAACCGATGCTGCTCCAATATTTTGCGGTGTAGTAGTCACATTCACAATATTTATCATATTACGCGTGGTATATAATAATATTGTGATTAGAAGGGAGACTATGATGGCTTTGATATTTTGCCCTCTAATAACGTCGGCCTTTCATTTGCATAATATATACACACTAAACCACTATTTTCCATTCTAGTTCTTAACCATGTTTTTGTTTTATATATAAGCAAAGTGAAGTGTTCAGTCTTAATAAATTAATTGCAATTAATAATGGATTAAAACCGCGTTTGAGAACTCTTTAATGTTTAATTTTTATTTTCGTTTATTTTAAAACTTTATTCACAACTAAAATTGATTTTTTTTTAATAAAAAAAGAAAATATCATATTAATATCTAAAAATTATACAATTTTGCCACAAGAGCGTTTATTATATCGCTATGCTTCATCATTTTGTTTATGTTTGTTATGCTGATAAGATTCATAAAATTAAGGTGAAATTGCCGGTGAGTTACGTACTTTAAAAGAAATCATAGACTTTCTATTCTTTCATTATCGAGCCAAAGAATCCGTTGAAGTTCAGTTTTGCTTTGCACTAAAAAAACTAACGTCAGATCTTCCACGATATGCTATTGATATTACATGGAATATGTTATCAAATATACAGCTAGCATATCCAAGTTTAAATTTCTCAGGTATGATTTATATGATTCTTGGAACTGAATGGTTCTTCGATATTATTATAGAAGAATAAATCAAATGAAATCCAGAATCTCCTATCCTATAGAATTCTGTTTTTGATTGGATAGTGGTCGAAGGTTATCTATATAAATTACATCAGCAAGTGATACGCATTTCTAAACTATATGTAATCTTGGGTAAGTAGAGGAATTTAATTCCCTTGTTAAACGATTTTGGAAAATTGATGATATTGTAAAGCCTACAAGAATACTAATACCAGAAGAGAGGAAATATATAAAATATTATGATTGTATTATTAAGAAAAGTCAAAATGGTTGTTATGTTGCCTTTCTACTATAGAAATCGTAACATTTACAACTACTAGGAAGTTCTGAAACCATGACTCTTCGACGATTTAATCTACTAAAAAAAAGTTTAAAAAAGATATTTTTAGGTAATTATTTTAAGTAATTTTTAATTTTCCGCAAAATGCACTTAAGTCCTCTTAAAGTATATCTTTGTAATTGTAAATAAATTAATCTACGTTTCGACCCCTAAAGGGTTCAAGGCGAATAGTATGTTCAATCGAATAATATTATTTTATACTAACGTGTTTACTGTTTACGTTAAAACGAAATTTCGAGAGAAGATTATGTTTGTTTATTATTCTGTTTACTATTTTTTGTTTATTACTTACTATCTAGAACTTTGTAATTTTATTGTACAGGATTTTCTATAGAATAACATATATTATAAAAAAGGGAGCACGTACCGCGTCCAAATTAACAGTCAACTTTCAGTCAGACAGTCATTTATGTTCTGTTGTGTAGTGACAGAGTTTTCTTTTATTCTTTAATAACATTTTTTTTTATATATCTATTCAAGTGTTGTATTCTATACGTAACAATTATTATTATTATTACTATTATTATTATTATTATTATTATTATTATTATTATTATTATTATTATTATTATTATTATTATTATTATTATTATTATTATTATTATTATTATTATTATTATTATTATTATTATTATTATTATTATTATTTACACATTTCGAATAATTCCATTTGATTCTTTAATTCTGATAAATATTTGGAAAATGATAGCATATTATATTATAGTTATTCGATTTAAAAAAACAATTATCGACCAAAAAATGATATTTTCGAATGCGGAAGAAGGGAATGAGAAAAAAATGTATAGTATAGTGATATAAGACGGTATACGGAAATAATGATGGCAGGAGTGGGTCAACGACTTGTAAGTAATTTATGATCCACTACTATGTTCGAGTGTGTGTGTATGTATATATGTGTGTGTGTACATCGTTACTTTTGTAGATCGGTAGCTGTATACAGATGGGAGTGACACATGAACCGCCTTCTTTGCATGGAACTTTTGTATCCCTCTGACAAGGGAGTAACCAAAAAAAAAAGGTACAATTCATGATTTTACGAACGATGGCAACTACTTTTTCTCTTCGTCGTTTACGTGTTGAAATTGATGAGACTCGACATAAATCGCGCGTCTGTATGATTGTACACTCTGATATAATACATAATCGTATAATATAGTTGCCACGGGATATCGAATAATATTTACAATATTGTTTCTCGTTATTTGCTTTAGGTTGTGTTTAATCTTAAATGTTTCAAATATATATATTGTAAAATAATATGGTTATTTGCAAATTAACAACTTCTGTATAAAAATATGACAATATTAGATTTTAATTATTATACATGTTTACGTAGAAATGTGTTGAATTTGGAAATGTTGAAGTTTCAATGCGCAAAGAGTAAAAAACTTATTACAGTGGTTAACGTAAACTCTGTTTTTTTTCATTACGTAGTTTTTATACTCAATTCATATACGTCATTTAAAAAGTTAATAGTTTATATTCTGTTATAATTAACATCTGTAATTTGTGTGCGGGCAAATCAACCGTGCAGTGTCAAATGACTATACAAACTATTATACTATTATTAAATTTAAATAATTTTCGTTTATATATATATATATATATGTTCAATATTTCCCTCTAACTCTTATTTACTATATATGATTATACAAACTTTTGGTTTTTAATTAATGACCTACGATTTTAATTATAAATTTGCAAGCGATATAATTTACGGGAATTCGCACGCGTTGAAATGTTTTTGAGCATTACGAGGCAAAGAGCAATCGTACCGACACTGGATCCAAAGGAACATATTTTTATAGGGAAATTCTTATACTTTCCGCAGTCAGCCTTGTCGTTAGTTAGTCAAAAATGATCAGTAGTATATGTATAACCGTCATGAGATTATAAGAATATTCTTATAAATGTTTCTTTTTTGTGATCGTGAAAAAAATGTTTATTTTTCGCTCAACGCAGATGAGTCTAATTCAAGTATTACGTCACCGTAACACTTACCTCGATTTCATTGCGAAAACATATTCGAATTGACCAAAACGTGTGTGTGGTGACAAGGATTATTAAAACAGTTTTTAGTCGATTAATTATAATATTTGCTTAAAATCTTGTTAGTTTTCAAATAAACAACGATAATATATAAAATCTGGCTCGACCATTCCCTATTCACGCATTATGAAGAATTCGGATACTTTTTTCAGAAAAAGAATCGATGTGATGTGTTGGAATTAGAATGAGTTGTCAAGACGTAACATAGCCATATTTTGACTTGAAAATACAAATCTCTATAGCAGATATTGATAATGCGTGTTTATTTGGGACACTAATTCATCCGAGACGTTAGAAAATATCGATAGTTTAGATGTGCCCCTTCTGGTGTTTTCCTGTGGATATCGAATCAAGGTGGTTACGATCACTAGGTATCTCGTTTGTATAGAATATACATGTATTACAATAAACATACTCATGAAATACCGAACTACGTGAAAAGTGATTCTTACGACTTTACTTTTTAAGTGATTATTTTAACAGTTGTTCAAGAACGGAAGTTTGAAAATACAAATTGAAAAAGCGTTTTTTTTCACGCATTTATTTTAGTTCTATAAGTGAGTGTATGGATATAAATTATTAGGTTGCCATTTCAACATCATAAAGATTACGCATTTGTGGGCCATAATTTTTTGAGATCTTTTTACAAGGTCATAAATTACTTTATGGCTTCACATAAAACGCGTATATCGTACACACACACACACACACAAAGGAAAGCGTGAAAATTCCCCTCTCGTCGGGCGGCGTTTCTGGAATAATAAAATAAGTGACCGCCGTTAAATTACGTTTTACGATTGTCTAAACACACGTGGACCAGCAGCAGATACGGTTGCTGTGTAATACACAACGACCTATGTCGACTTACTACGCATTCAATTACGGCACGGTATATGCGATGGCCGGGGGTAACGGCCGGTTAAGTAACAAAGGCGTATCGGTCGCGGTGGTGGCGAGCAAGCCGCGCGTGCGTGTCCACTGTGCAGTTCTTATGAGATAGCAATACTATGCGAGAAAATCACCGCACAATCACCGTATAGTCAGTGCTCGATTGGTGGTGATGGGAGGTGTACAGGAGAAAGGAGCTTATCTAATATTTATTTGTTTATTAGCGTACCCATTTTTTTTTTTTTTACTGGAACTAGAGGAAGGGAAACAGTACTGAAACTTAGAGTAAGGGACTTTTACTATAATATGTAAGGGACGAGGGAGGTGTAATGCCTATATTATATTGTAGTAAATTTCTCTGTGAAATGTTCATATTTTTTTTTTTTTTAGCAAAACTCCTCTTCTTTAATTTTTTTCACAATACGAGCACTTCGTATAATAACATAATAGCGGCGATAATGATATATTATGTGTACGAGACGCTGCGGAGGAGAAGGAGTGTTAAATAATCTTGTAATAATATAGAAAAGATGGCGGGTGGAATAGAAATAATTACCACGTATCATCATAGTCATCCTGTTCGTGAGTTTGTCCGTGCAATATAATGAACCCAGACCAATTCTGAATTCGGAAGACAGAGTTCCAAAGACAATTATTATTATTATTATCAATTACGTGCTGCGGACGTTTGTGAGCGATTCATTCGAAACTTCATCGACCGCACCAAATGCCGCGCGCCACCTCGAGTTCGCGGTATGCCGGCTATTATTTCACACCTAATCACGGAAGTGTCTCAATACGATTAGAAAAAAAAGAATTATACAAATTTTCGCGCAAATTAAAAAAAAATAAATAATTTCAAGCGTAAATGATTTATTTTAAAAAATTTACGTATTTTATGTATCGACGCTACATCATAGACACTATATACGATAATATATACGATAATATAGATAATATAAATATAATATAATTATAGATAATAATGTAATATAGATTATAATAAAATCGGCGGTGAAGTTGAATTTTTTTGTTATTTTTTTTACACTTCACGTATAATTCACTATAATATTATAAGAAATTGAAATCCCGCCGGCTCGTCGTCACTCGCTTTTCCTCGCACGTCCGCCGTCTGCCGCACGACAATAATGTTTTGATATCGAGTCGAAGAGTCTGCAGTTGCACGCATGTGACATGGAGAGAGTATAGGCGATGGACAGACAGACACACGAGAGAATGAGAGCCAATCATGTTTGTGGTTTTTTTTCTCGCACTCCTTATAGCTTTGTCACGTCTGTGTGTTAGCATAAGCGTACACACACACATACTTGTAAACTACACAGTAGTAAAAGTCGTGCTTTTAGTTTGACGAACCGTGTCTGCAAAACGAAAAGGAATAAAATGGAAATTTGTGTTGACACATATCGTGCACGAGTCAAAGACGGTTTGTTAGTGGGGGAGGATTTTCGATGATGGACGCCATCGATGAATGTCTAATGGCGGAATATTACCCATATGGATACATATTATATGTGTTCGTGTATACGTATATATTTTGTAAAATAGTGTTTAAAACCATTTTTTATACGATTTGAAATAAAAAATTTTAAGTACACGTACGTCTATATTCGATTTGACTGAATACGAATTATAGTCTAATAGTAATCACGACAAAAATATCCGAAAGAAAAAAATATTCAAACTCCGAAATAACAATGTTCAATTCAAACATTTAATTTAATATAGGGTCGTAGGGGGAGGAGGAAATAAATTCTAAATAAGGTATTATATTTCTAAATTGTTAATATTAATATGCTAAAAATATTCAATATCTTTTTTAATGTAATATTATTAAATTATAGTGGCTGGGGATATCTAGGTTATGTGTTGATGAAATATACATGTATTCTCATATAGTTTCACTTAATTACAAAGTAAATCTGTCGCCAAAGGTCTAAGGTTTTATTTTTGGGCTGTATCCAAAATCGTGATTATATTTTTGATTATACCTCCCTTTTTCCCTTGAACATATTACACACTTTTGTTGTTCGAAATGTGAATTACGTTACTTCAAAAACTCGCTGACCCATCATTGCTTGGCTCGCTTAGTTCAAAAACCGTATGAAATATATATAAATCCAACTATCTACATACGTAACTTTTACATAGAATTCATTATTCTATGCCGTACACGCACAAAAACATAATAAATGTATATATGATTAGGACTTACGATTAGGACTTTTAATTTCGGAAAAAAAAATATAAATTTTAAACATACAATTACTATAATTACTATACAGCCTATAATTATTATTTTATCACTGATTTTATCCAAATCAATTATATATATATATATATATATATATATATATATATAATAACTACAATAGAATAATATTGTATATTTTTAATGATCTAAAAAGTAAAATGTAAATATTAATTATAGGCAATTGCCTTTTTATTTCTAGATTCCTGAGATGTTATTCTAAATTTATTGGCCAAGCGAGGAAACGGTAAGTGTAAATATTTTGTTTTAGTTGTGTACGTTTATTCGTATTTTTATTGTAATATCGTGCAAAGAATACTATGAGACAGCATTGATGGAAATTGGGGGGCTTAAGGGGACTTAGTCCCCTCAAAAATTAATTATAGTTTACTTAGCCCAATAAAAATAGAGGACTATACTTCATAAGTAAAATTATTAAATTTTAAATAAATTATTACTTACATATTATGTTATAAGAAAAAACAATTATACATTTATATTCATAAACAAAATAATAATATTTAAATGTGTTTTACAAAGTAAGTAAGTGCTAGATAATATAATTTATGTGTATTGTATGAATTAATCGATTAATTTTAAATTATAATTAATTTAATAATAGCTAAAAGGGTGTTTGATATCTTTGATATTAAAAAACAAAAATCAGACGGTACTGATTTCTCATCAACATCAAACATTAGAATCTGAAAATGGACAGTTAAATATTGGTGTAAAAATTGATATAACTGCATAAAAAAATATTGAAAATACTGTAAATGAAAACAATGTCATTTTTAATTTAGGAACTTTAATAACAGGCTTTGTGCGACCAATTTTAACAATGGGTACAAGTGTCTAATAATAATCAATTTAGCATACGTGCATACGATTGATTACTACTCAGTTAGCATCAAACTAAATAATCGCGTATATCGACAGTGCGTGCCCGTCGAACGCAATAAAACAGGGGCAAAAAAGTAATCACCTGATAGCGATACGACACAACAAAGAGGGGATAGCCACGTAGAAAAACACGTATTAATAGTGGTCCGCAACCGACGGACTGCTCAGTTGTGTTACAGCGGGCAAACGTGAACATCGTTGTTCGCATTTGCCCTCTATGTGTATGTGTGAGTGTATGTGTGTGGGTAAAGTTCCTACTTAGTGGTCACTAGTTAGTAGGTTGAAGCGTACAAAAATGTCTGTTTATGCTAATGGATAAAATAAAAATGTTGAGCCCCCTACGGATTTTACTAAATATCCGCCTATGTGGGACAGCGGTTATGTGCCATAACTAACTTGGATGAAATTACCGATAGGAAAAAAACATTCTTTGTACCGGTTTCATCTTTTTTTTTTTTTGTACGCATTTATGGCACAAATGGATGTTATTTATGGCAGTCGTTTGAATGTGTCAACCTTCGACAAAACTTCTCCCACTACTATATAATTAAAACTTTAATGTGTAATTAATTCCAGACTTGGTAAATTGTAAAGCCAGCCGAAAATCAATTTCAAAATCTTCATTAAATACGTAATTTTTAAATATGAAAGTTAATATTCCGGTAATTAATCTTATAATAGATTTCGGATTTGTATACATACATGCACATTTGATAAAAACATAATTTATTTTTAATTTCAAAACTCATTAGAAACGATTCTAATGTGAGTATATTTGATATTTCGTAGAAGGAATATAAAATATCATTGCATTTTTTAGTGAAAATTTACTGCGTGTCCAGACGTAATTTCGGTTTTAGATGTAATGGGTTCGGGGAGGAGAGTACCAACATACAACGATTTACAAAACTGCTTGCAAGAACTTTTATTTGTCATTTAAACATTCGTAGAATTCATGAAATTATTTATGAATCAAGTAGGTATATTATTTTGTAAGTAGGTATTATAACTTTTTTAAATATTTAAAAAACAAAATAAAATGTTATTCACTAGTCAAATTACAAAACAAAAAAATGACATATTTTATAAATAGCTACATTTTTTAAAAAATGTTAATTCAGATGATGAAATGCTCTTAAAATATTTTCATCATGGTTACATACAGGAAAATGATAGAGAAAATTTAAACATTTTATAATAGGTGATTATTTCATCGATGGTTTAATAAATACCATTGACACAGTTTTTCAGCTATCTATTTAAACGTATGGCACAGTCATAGAGGTATTTAAATTACATAGTTAACAACATCCATGGGCACGGTTGGTATGCTCACCAATTTTATCTACATCGTATACCGAATAAAATAATTACCATGGGTAGGTAATATAATTTATTATCGCTTTTATATTCAATGATATTAAAACCGATAATGTTCTTAAAAGACAAAATTTGAAGTCATAAATTATTGAATAAATCATTATTTGTCATATTTTATTATTATATCTATACATCAATATATTGTAGAAATTATGAAAACACCCAGTGAGTCAAATATTACTGAGTGTCTAGTTGGAAATAGAAAATACCATTGAAAAATGCACTGGTTAATATACTAGGCACTAGCTGTTTATAAAATTTATTATTCGATAAAATCTGATGAGCGTGTAGTTAGTGTACTACATAATTCCAATGCTGTAATCTTGGAATTATTTGGTGTAGTTAAAAATAATGTTCTAAGAAAAGATTAATATTAATTTATTGATATTAATTTTGAACATAAGACGTATTCCCATATTTTATTTCGAAGGTTCGATGCTATTTTTATATTCGGCTATACATATATTGCTTATTACAAAATAAGGGAAATTTTGTTTGATACATTTTTTTTTCTTTCCTTAATATAATCTAACTTGACTTTTGGCTCTGTGTTAGCTCACTGTATTTATTTGCATTTATTTTGGTGTCGTATAAAACATATTATATAATGTGAAATGTATCGTAATCATCTGAAATCTTGGAATGTTTTCAATGTTACAGTTAGGCGCTGAATTTATCACTCCGTTAGATTAGGTACGACGAGTAGTAATAATGCGTAAATTCGTATTTAATATCTTAATATTATATTATTACTATTATTATTATTATTATTATTATATAGAACGAGTAAATAGCATTCGCTAAACTCAGATTTATAATATATCATATTTTAACATATAACATATACATAGTAATATACGTAATATAGTACATAGAAATATTTTATCTGTAAATGTAGAACAAGTTTAGGCAAACACAATTGGTATATATATACTATGATTTATGAATTTTCAAAAAAGATAAACATCATCCTTATTACAAGTAGATTACCTTAAGTAGGCTATAACAAAATGATATAATATAGGTATTTCAACGCGTGGTTGTGATTTGAATTTCTATGTAATTACGGACGTGTAAGCATTTCTAAAGTGTTTGAGATCTAACTTGGAAAAACGTGGGCTGTGTGTGATTATTTGTTATTAATTTAAAGAATTTAGGGACAACAAAGATAAATGTAAAGTTAATCGTTGTACATATTGACATATAGTAAGAGAATTGTAACTAATTTGAAAATAATTGATAATTTAAAAACGGCGTTTTCAATAAATGGAGAATATATTAGTTATGTGATTATTGTCATAATGATGTATTTCACTTCAAGAGATAGTTATTAAAAAAAAGAATAATGTCAATTTTAAGAGCAAAGCAATTACAGATCAAAACGAAAAACCAAAAAAAAAGTATACATCTACAAAAATTAATACTGTTTGTCTTTTATGTTCGGTAATGACCAAGACTGGGCGTATTAACTAATTTTTTTTTAAACTCGTTACGTTAAATTAATATAAAAATACATATATAAATCAAATTAAAAATAATACATTTTTTTGTGTTAAATTAATATGTATTCGATTAACTCTTTATAGGGCACTCGTACCATAATTTAACACTAAGTTTTTTTTTCACAATTAATTCTAACATATAAAGAGACCAAATATTTTTAACGGGATATATTTAAGGCGTTTTATATTGAAACACTGTATATTGACTATGTTATTAAATTTATTTTACGCGCGTGAACGTATCGAAGTGGTAAATTATCTTACCACAGGTATCCTGTGATACTGATTTAAACACAATTACTTGTTAACACTACAAAGAAGATGGTTTTTTTCAGTGAATTGTTATGAAAATTTAATTAAACGGTAAGTAATTTATTAATTAATGTATTTAAGAATTACTCTATTCATAATTAAATCTTATATTTTATTTCCAAGTGATTTAAAAATTATCATGAATTTAAGAAAACATGTTTATATATATATACAATTCAATAATTTTTTTCACATTCTATTTCATTAATTATGCATTTCATTCTTATTAATAATGATTTCAATGCATATGTTATATAATATTTATGATTTTCTTATATTTATTAATTATTTTATTTTATTAAATTCAGATCTAAAAATAAAGGAACACGATATAATAAATCTACTGAACTCAATCACCGACGATTAAGCCTTAAATTCGGATATTGGAGGTGATAGTGATGCTGATGATGATTTTAATACAAAAATAAATTCTACAGTCAAGTCAATAACAAGAAATGGTTCTAATTTTTTATCTTCATGTGGTTAGGTTGTTATAACATATAGGTACCATTATACATATTTTGTACCATATCATGGTAGGATATTTAAATTTAATATAATATACTATATGTTATCATTTTTTTTTTGTTTTTATTAAATATGGATATTTAAGTTATTTTACTTTTATTTTTAATAATTGTAATATTTGTCCTTAAATTATTAATATTTATATTACTTTATTTATTATTTGACCGTCAAAGGAACTAGTCTTTTTATTTTATACGAGTATGCGATATTATATGAAATGATTTATTGTTATAACATTTAGATTAAATGTTGTACTATATTTAATATGTTTATATTGATAATTTTATATATATTTAATAAATAAATACATATATTGTTATAAAACTGTTTTGTGTGTAAATATTAATACTCGTATTTTCTTGTTTTTAATACAAAGTGGTAAAATATTTTATCACTGATAAATTGATGCATAACTAATCCATAGACAAGCATTGATAAAGTATTTTACCACCCCAAAATTCAGGAAATATTAAAAAAAAAGAATTTAATTGAAGATCTTAAAAATATACACTGTAAGAATTGTAAAAATCATTTGTCATCAAATTTTGACAAAAATTACCTTTTTCCTTACATAAAGGGTTAATAAAAAAAACAGTAACTTATTAGGTTAAAAATAGAGCGTTAAATAATTTAATTACAAATATTCACTTAATTTTTTGACTAAATTTTAATTTTTAACTTTGTCAATAACTAACCTATGCGTATTAAAATTTATTAACGATGAATATGATAAAGTTTTAGACATTTTTATATTTTATTATTCTATTTTTATATTTAGTTTTTTAATTTTAATATTACACGCGTTAAATTATATTAAGCATAAAACTTGATTTTATTTATAATTTATTACATTTTTTCCGGTTTAATTATTATAGATAATATACATTATACTCATTGAAAGCTAAATGGATTAGACGTAGGCATTTTATGAAAAACATATTTTGTCATCGTGCGATAGATTCGATCTGATTAGTATACACTCTCAATAGTAAGGATGTATGTAATTAAATTCTCAAACAAAAATCACGGCTTCGTATATGCAAATTATAATTGATTTAGACATATTCCTTTTATATGAAATGCCTATGCTCACGGATGTTGTGTAATATATTCTCCCTTCGTCCACAATGGGTAAATGAATAATGACTACAACAGTGCATATTTCTGTCATTATAATAATATAATAGGTATCTCACCATAATGATTATATTATATGTAGTATAATATAATATGTTACATGGTAAAGATTATCAAGCAATTAAATTATTTTGTAAAATTAATCAAATAACTAAGCTATAAGATTTACAAACATTTTTTATCGATGCTCCACATTATAATTAAAGCAAAGTTTTTAATCGAAATTTTGAAATGTTATGAATTTTTGGTGACTTAAATTTAATAATTTGGATTGAAACATGGAATGAAAAATGTAATTTAAAAACTATATTTTAGATGGTGATTTTGAATCAAATAACTTAAACAAATCAAGTTTTCTGAAACAAGGTTAGACGAAATGAATTAATATATTGTTTTTCTAAATTATTTTGAAAACAAAGCAGTAATATTATTTGAGTTTTGTGTTTATGAACACTATTCGAATTTTCCAATTTCCTATAAAAATGAATTACTTTTATATTGCTTGTTTTATTAGTTTGACTATTTACCAAATTAATTTTATAGACGTATTTGACAATTCACTTAAGAATTTCTACGTTTTTATAAATAAACTACTTGAATATAGTTTCAACACATATATTTATCTATTATGAAAGGAAACTTTATTTATTACAAATATTATTATTTTGTCTATAAATTGTATGTTTATGTTGACTTAGATTAATGTGCTTAAATATATTAACGATTTAAAAAATAATTTTTATAACATATAGTCACGCGACCCTATAGATATATTTCATTTTTTTGAAGAATGATTATATAACGGTATAGTTATTCTTGATTGAATTATGACATAATATAGTAATCAAAGTTACGTCAAACATTTAGTTAGTTTTCAGCACGCGCACTTTCTATTTTAATTAAATGTAGTCATTGTGTAATTATATATTTTTAAATTTTGTATTATATTATAGTCAATTGAATTAAAAGTCGAGAATGTTTATTTGTTATAAAGGCACATTAAACAATTAGAAAAATCAAAATTATTATAATACAATTTTACGTGCATTCGAGCGCTTCATTTAAGTAAACGATTAAAATAAATTGAACCTTATCTATTTTATCACCGATAGAAAAAAATGTTGGGTTTATATAATGTTTATGATTTCAGTAGTGTTTGTACATATTTCCAGTTGTCGCCATGATCATTTCGTTTTAATTAAATAATGTATATACACAACACAGTTACTCGATGTTTTATATTAAATGCAATTTATAAAATTGGGTCGATCTCTGATCGTAAATTCACATAATATTTTCAATGTACGCTGCAGGTTTAACCTAATAATGTTATCCGTGTTTTATAGCAGTGCGAAGTTTTACAATTCGGTTGTAATATTACATATTATGTATATCGAAAACTTAAGTTTTGTTTAGTGTTGTATTAGTACACAGAGTTGTTCGCATTAACGCATAATGTACAACAAACACTTGTCGTATTGCAAAATGACAATTTAAGTTCACTGTAAGATTTCGTTAAACTGCAACGTTCACTGGTAATACGAATTACAATAAAATTCCCAGACATACGTACGATAAACAATATTAATCGTAAAAAATCCTATAAAAACATATTAATTAATATTAATATATGACATTGACTTTACATCGTTATAATTCATTTTGTTTTTTTTATAAGTAAACTAGTGTAAACTTATTTTGCATCAAATTAAGAGAAAAAAATGCAATAAGATATAATCATTTTAATGACACATTTTTAAAAAACACTCTATATATATGTCATAGTTAAAAAATAAAATATGTCTATCAAAATTTTTTTTAGATTCTAAGCAAAGCGAAGAAGATATTTGTTTTACATTGATGTTTATTTTTTTAGACTAGAAGAAATGTTCGGATGATGCGTTTCGGTAGCAAATTGTATCTAATTAGTACTTTATTTGAAACGTTTTTCGATTTTCTGAGTAATTTCCTTAAATGTAATTCATAACAATCCGACAATTAGAAAAAAATCTTTTCTCTCAATAGTTTTCAAACGCGGCACTAATAATATTTTTAGTTCAAATACCTACTTAATAATCTAATAATTAAATAATAATGTCTATAATAAATAATAATACACCAAATTGATAATGCGAATTTTTAAAATACAAAATAATCTAATTACTAATTAGGGGTATTTATTATAAAATTTTATATTATAAAATGATTTTTTTTATTACTTAAACAACAAACTAGATTGTGTACGTGGTCGAATATTTATTTTTATTATCATGTTTCCCGTTTAAGTGAAAATTGTATAAAAAATTTAGTTTTGATATTCGCCAACGTATTAAATATACATATAATAGTATTCTCTCGCCGTGGCGTCAGTTCGTGCTCGGTACGTTCATAATATTACTATAAAACTACGCTGTGGGAGACCGAAAACCGTTTCTATACGCATCTAGAAACTCTGTCGACTGCTTGCATGACTGCGATGGATTGATTAAAATCTCCATTTTGTTTGATCTGTAAAATATACGGGCCTTTTTTGGAAAAAAGATTTTGTTTCACGTGCAAACACGGGGGCATATATAGAGATGGACAGTCAAGAACGCTTTTAATCTGCTAGATTAAACACGGCATGTATTCCCGTATACGAATAATGCTGTGGACATTCTATATAAAGTATTATACGTGATTTATATATATATATATATATATATATATATATATATATATATATATATACTTTTTGTCTTGAGGCAATATAATGGCGCGAGAGAAGATATTGCGTGTGGTGACTTTTTTTTTTGCCTACATTTTTTTTTTTCAATTTCAGTTATGATTTCAATATACGTAAGTAGGTATATACTGAAATAAAATGTAGAATAAAACAGGCATGGTACATATTCTAAAATAAAGACCTACTACATTTAAAAGATAAAGATATCAAAATTAGGAAAAACCTATATATAATCATAAATCAAATTAACATAAGTAAATAACATTTTTTTATGAACAATAATTTGTCTCCTTTTTTTCGCTTACATCGTATAAAAGTAGGGTATGATATATTTCATTTTTGTTCTCCACATCTTCACGCAATGACCTAGAGCAATTTTTCATGCGCCTACCTTTGACTCGTCTTCCTTTTAGCAGCTAACTCACTTCTTTTTTCATTAATTCACTATCCTTCTTTCCTTCTACTAAATAATGTAGGTAGAGATTGTAAATACTTTTATAGAAAAATAAATAATGCATTTTATGATATTTGCGCCACAGAAAATATTATAAACGGGCAAATTTGTTGTTTATGTTTACGAATTATGTTTCCCTAATTGGTAATACGGCTGATATTAAATTTTTCTTTCTAACAAATTCATTTATGTAGACTCCCAAACCATTTGAATTTTTTGAAGAATTACGTGAAAATGAATTTAGAACCGCTCAGATTATAATTCAAAGTGGAGATTTAAATCTAAATTTTAAGAATGCAAACAACGAAGTCATAGTTTTCGTGAAGTATAGTTTCGGATTCTAGTTCACAACCTATTTAAAAAATAGCTGCTACTTGGAATGAAAGTTTTATAGACTATTTATACAAGAAATTTGCTAGATTTTTAAAGAAGACTGACACAAGAAATATATTTACGATCCAGATCGTACATAGAATAATATAATTATACGGAAAACGTTTCGTGTGTTTGAAAATATATCGAGCGTAAGAGTTTCAAATCATGTCTTGTCGCACTGTATTTAATGAAAAATACATTATGTAAATATTTCGAAAAACTTGAGCAGTGGACTCGTTCTTTAATGAATCATTAATACGGGTAAGGACACGAATGGCATCTCGTCGACGACATTTACACCGCGCAAAAAAGGTATTAGTATTAAAGAGGCAAAAACAAAATAAGTCGTTGCTCGTAAAAGTTCGATGTAAAACTTGTGTGGTCGAGAAAAGAGAAAGCTTTGTGTGTATTTTTTGAAATCAGCTTACGGTTTGCTTTAAAGGTCTAATATTTTCGAATATTGAACTGCATTTATATTCAGGGCGATTTTATGTATTTTAAGACACCGATTATCATCAGCCAAGGATACATTTTTTATTCATCATCAAATAATTTAAAGAATATTTATAGACAATTTAAAGTTTTAACAATATTATATCGCCACTTCTTATGCACTAAACAAATATAAACTTTTTATTATTTTAAAATAGGCAATATTTTTTTCTTCTACACAATCTTATAAAAATTAAAATGATTTTTAATATTTCAATATTTTTTTAATAATCTATCCGTTTTCGAGTTTATTTGGTCTCTACGATTATTTCTTCTCGTAACCAATTCTCCCTATCATGCTCTGTTCCAGCATTGGCTGTAAGAGCTTCTTTTACCCGTATAGTTTTTCTTTCCTTGATCACTTTCATCAAATTATTAACTTTAAACACTGTTTCTATTCCTTTGGTATTTATTCTTTTCAACTCTGATTATGCTATTCCTAATTGGTCCAAAGATCGTCAATTTTATTTTCCATTCCGTTATTTATTATTCATTTTCGTCCAATCTCTTCATTGGCCAAGATTCAGATTCGTAATTATTGTTGGTATCAAAGTATAGTATAGTATATTAATGTTTTTTTCATTTCTCTTGACAGGACATGCAAACTTAGCGATATTTCATTTGTCCATAGTAGAACCTTCTTCTTTTGCGGATTTAGTTTGGCTTACTTGAAAGAACTAATCTACGTTTGGTATACCTGTCGAGTTAGTGTGTAGTCTTGACGCACATTTATATCAACGAGATGTTCGTTTCAAAGTGCGCGACTGTCGAAGACGTATCTATGAAATTAAACTCCGCTAATATAAAAGTATATATGTGTTACTAATGACAAATGGATATCTCAATTTAGAGGAACGAAACAAAGACTCAGAATACCAAGCACTTATACTCACTAATTAAGCATCGATAACGTTAAATTTGTTGTTATTAAGGTTTAATTATATTGATGGAAAATAAATTAAGGAATTGGTTAGTAGTATATCTGTGTCTTACCCTTTATATATACTAAACGAATTAACTGGCTTTGCCCGTGTACAGTTTTGAACGAAGATATAATATTTTTTTATTTAATTTAATTAATATTATATTTATATATTTCTTTTCAAACACTGTTCCAACGTCATCAGTCATTTTTAGTAATCATTCTGAGTTATTTTTTGATTCTTCGTTATACTATGGTCTAAACAAAAATAGCAGATACTTTTATAATATTCTCTTTATACATCATATTAAATATCTTTTCTCCGGGTGCTAGAATAAATATATGATTGTTTGGATGTTACACATAATAGGGTAACGTACAACTGGCATGCAAAGGTTTTAAATACTATGGTTTGAATCAGCTATCTCTATTGTTTGTCCATCAGCTTTATGATCGTTGTCAAGAAACAAACTATATAAGAAATTTAAGCCATTTAAATGGAAACGGTAAGTAAATTGTTGTGATTGGAATTCTTGGAATATAATAAATTTCTCTGGCTCTACAGCGTGTCAAAATTGCGTATGAAATTAAATAATGTTTAATGGCTTTTATGATTCTACTGACGTTGTATAATTTTAGTAGATTTGAATTACGCAGCAATGTTATATGATCTCCTAATTTTAAAATCAGTTTGTGTGGTTTTGTTCTGGGGGAGTTAAAGTGTTTTAAAATTCCATTGAACAATACACTGTCAATTTTCTAACAAATTCTGAGTAAACTAAATAGTAAATTTGTATTGACACATTAGTTTTTTAAAAAACTATCCCATTCACTTTATTTACTTGCTCATTGGTTGGTGATAATATTGCTCTTCTTTTAAACTGACTAATTGACTTAGTAGATATTTGTATGACAACTGATTATACAATTTTAATTAAATCTTTTCTCTGCATTAGTAAGTTTATTGAATAATAAACAAAAGTTACGTTTTTCAATCAAAAAAGTAAATTTTTGTGTCCTTGCCTTTACAATAAAATAGTTATGAAACGTAGGAGGTGTTGCAAAAATTCCATTACTTGTAAAGGTTTAATTATAAAATAATTTTATTTAAAAAATAAAGAACGTCATTAAAAAAAAAGAAATAATTTTCTTTTAAAAGTTCTATTCCTTATAAAAATATGAATCTTTCTATAATTAGAAGTCCAAAAGATTAATAATAATTAATTATTTACTTTGATTAATGATAAATCGATGTTTGATTCAGTGTAAATAAATATTTGATGAATGGTTCATTATTTTTGCAAATGTTGTTTATAATACGAGTAATATAATGTAATTTATTAATATGTTAAATGAAACATAAAAATTCTATTCTTGAGAATTAATCCCTAAGTGTTTACGTCATTAATAATTCGAATATATACGAATATTCCTTTCATTTCACGAATTTAGTGTTTAATGTATGGAAATCAAGTAAACGTCAACTATTTACATAATATCGGCGTAATTTATAGGTATGTACAGATGTTTTAATATGTTTAAGTACAAGTCAAATGGAAAATAGCTTTCAATCGCCAAACTTGATTCTGTTATACTATCGCAATTTGCACGTAGGTACACATACATCAAAACTCTCGAATAGTAAGTTCTTGTGAGATTAAACTGTTTGTGCGGTATAATTGTTTTCTATATTAGATTTCTTTTTTCTTTAGCTTTACTATTAGAACAACGATGGCTGAAAAACCCGATTCCTAGTATCTTAGCTATCTAGTACGAGAAATAGTGGTCTCATCAGAAGTACCTGTGTAGTGTCGTTAGTAGGATGATATTACTTATTACTAGTAATATATTATTTATGAAACTGAAAATATATCGAGTTGAAATGTAACAAATTGCGACAAATTAGTGGAGTGCTCAAAATTTTCCAATGTGGCAGGGTTCAAGCAATATGCATATCAATAATATTTTATCGTGTGTACAGACACCAATTTCCTGTATAACTATAATTTCTAAATATATAATAAAGGGTTTTAAAAATGTATAAAATGTTGGTCCAATGGTTGATTCAAAAATATATTTTAATTTTCAGAGAAATTTTATTTTAAAGGTGATATATATATATATTTATTTATTTTAAATATAATACTTTACCGATTTTTTTTGGAAGAAGAAGAAACATTACGAGGGAATAAAAGGAATTTTTGATATATATATATATTGAAATAGAGTTGGTTAAAGATTAAAAAATATCAGTATTCTATGTTAAAAAAATCGTCATGACTTATACGAGGATATCTAACCCTTATCCCCATCCCTTCTCTTTCTGCATTCCACTGCATAAAATATATATATACACTTACAACTTCGACGTTTTGAATGCAAATTTATAAATTATCAATAATATAATATATAGATTTTCTATACCTATATATGTATGGTATAACGATCTTTAGATGCAAGGAGGGTATTTAGTACAGCATACCCACTTCATTTACTCTTACCGTGCAAATATATGTACACACACGTATCGTAAAAATATCATTACAATATTAATTCCGTTTCATAATTGAACAAAAAACTTTGACGTCATGCAAAATAGCAAAATACATTTTGACCAAAATGGAAACAGTTTGTTTATATGCATATGTGTAGTTCAGGCGATTCATAAGAGTTATTTTACTTACTCGGCTATATTGAAATAATATTATATAGCTCTTAATCTTCAATTAAATATTATTACTGAATCAGAGAAACGTGATGATCTCTTTTCATATAGTTTAGTTAGATATTAGGTTAGGTCAAAACCTTTAATAAAAAAAAGATAAGAAAGAAAAAAATCATTTCCAATAATCGTGTCTTGTTGGTAATTTATTTGACATGTTTTCTATTCTCTCAATTGTTTCTCAAAAAAAAAAAAATAAAATAAAACGGTAAAATTATAAACATATTTAACATGTGCTTATTTTGTATTTAAGGCTTAAAAATGAAGTAAAAATTTAAACTAGTAATATTTTAACAATATTTAAAAATCGTTTTTCTTTATTTTTTTTTAGTGTGTAATGTTTGAATATAAAAAAGAACTTCAAAGTATAATAATGAACAGAATTTCGCTCAGAAATAATTTTTTGAATGCGAAAATATAAATATTTTTTAAAATTCAAAATAATAATATAGTAATAACACCTAAATATGTAAACTACTCATATATCAATAGCATTTACCTCGTTACTTTTTTTGTATTCTATGTACCGTGAAAAATGTATATTGATTCGTATTGGTTATTTATTTCTTCCCTTCTATGACATTTAATGCTTTTGTATTTATTTTTATTTTTTACCTCTTCTTTGTCGGATAATCGCTCTTTTCCTTTCATTATTTTTTCCACTCTCGGGAATAGGAAAAAATCACACAGAGTCAAGTCTCACTCATCCTACATGTAGTTGTGTGTATATTGTTCAGTGGCGTATTTATGGTGGGTGGCCACGCTGATGAGGTTCAACCCAAAAAAAAAAAATTTAAGGAAATTTTATTGGTATATCTTATTGGATATTTTATAGGTTGGAATATTTTTTATATACAATTTATTATAACGTTTTAATCGTTTACACAACGGCGTAAAAAAAATTTATACTAAATTCCTAATAAGTTGTATTTAATAGGTTGAAAATTTGGGAATTTTTTCTAATTGAAAGGTTTAGTCTTGGATTGAAATTTATAAATAATTCGACGATGATATTGCTCAGTGACGTCTCTCCTCCTCAAAAAAAATTACTTATAGCTCGATACTTTTTTAATTATAACTGATTGTAGAATATATATACATTGTATTTGTATATAGTTCGAAAATAATTTCTAAACGTCGTGATTTGACATATTATAGTTCAATGTGTGTACGCATAATGTAAAACCATCAAGATTAATCACAATGGTTTGGCGATATTTCATTGTAAATTTATAGTGCCCTGGTTTAAAACTTTATTTATATTGCATATAATGTAGTTTTTGACAGTAAGACATGGCAAGATTAAGTGCAACCGCCAGTTTTGAAATCATTCACATTACAAATATACGAGTGAAAAAAGATTTTTAAAGATAATCATACGTGTCCGCGATACTCTAAAACTCTAAAAATTATTGCAATACTATACAGAAATCCAAAAATAAAAATGACCATTGGAAAAACGGGGTAGATGAAATCCCATCCACCACCCATAAAAAAAGTAAGAGGCGGCTGCCTCTCGATTACCCTCTTCGCCACACTACTGAGTATTTGTACTGTGCAGTTGATGGGAAATAAATTTTAATATACCAATTGATAAAGCTATACAGTCAAATTGCTCAGTTTTAACTGTTGTGTACTTTTAACCATCAATTTTTTCATATACATATTTTTCTGTCAATTTTTTTATTACATATATATATATATATATAAATATACAGGGTCGTATTTAAAATTTTGGACCTCGGAGCAATTTTTATTTCCGTTCCTTTTATGCGGTGGGCGGAAGAATGTTACAAATAAAAATTATAAAAACCTTACTTTTATTTTATATAGATTGTATATCCTAATATAGTGATAATGAATTAATATATTATAATGGTAACAGTCATACATGCGTTTACTTTTAAATTATTTGCAATGGAAATCATATATGCTTACTATACCTCACCAGCTACCCTATCATATTAAGTATTTGCATGTTTTTCTCATACGTATAATAAATATTATAAATATAATATAAATACATATACTGACATATATATAATATTATAATACTACAATATTATTTTCATACTATATATATAAATAGAGAGAGAGAGAGAGATAGTGACAGAGAGTGATATTGCTTAAACTATCAGTGCGTTATAACCACATCTATGCGTGTCAAAAGAAGACCGTATTCCCGGTTATTGAAAATATACCTACAACAGAACAACTTAAAATAAATATATCAATCGAATGCGTTTGTTCGAGGAAAGTTTGAACTTAGCTGGAACAATAATAATAAATGACTGCCGTTGGCGCCACTATCCGGATGAATATCAAAAGAGATAATCAGATTTTCACAGTGTACAATGGGTGTTAATTACTTTATACTTATTCCACAGGATTTTGGAAACTTTCACCATATTATAATATTATAACGTGTTCTTTTCTTCGAGTCGAATTGGATCCATGTAACTTTCAATGCGAATGAAATATTACACCAACTGTTTCCTTTTCCCTGTAATCCTAATTCAGTTGACGCGACTGCCTTATAATATAATATACATATTATAAATATAAAAAAAAGGAATATTAGTATGTATGTATTCAACTTACAGTTACTAATTTTAGTGAAATATTGGATACTCTCATGATTTTATATAAGAATTAACAGTTTATAATATAGTAATCGCCCCTGCCATTGACTGTTTATTTTGTTATTTGATATACACTGCGTCGTCACTGCCTCTTTCGCTTTTAAATTAAAACATATTTTAAATAAAAAAGTATTAAAATAGGGTAAAGCGTACAATTATTGATACCTTTAGAAGAATTGATAGGAAAATACTACTACAATAATGGTTATACTTACTGAAAATAATTTCTAATCTAACTGATTATTTGTAAATGTTATACTCTACACATATCACTGATTAAATTTTATTGTTATTCAATGGCCAAATTATTATTGATAATATTCTACGAAATAGTCCGTATTCTTAGTTATTGACACTTTTGATTGTATTATTGACATTCATAAGTATAGTTATTGACACCTATAGATATATTTTTTTAAATTTTATCTCTACGTAAACTTAGTTCTATAGATTACCTTAGAAGTTTTGAATATCTATTTAGGTACTTTATATATTAAATTTAATTCCTTTTAAATATTCCAGCTATACGAATATAGATTAGAATACAATTATTGATATTCCGTAGTCATAAAATATTTCAATTATTCAAATATCTCAGCATTATTAATATATCTATAATTTGAATAAACTATTAATTGTATATTTGTAAATACAGAAATTCAATAAATAATACAAAAAAATTTTATGCAAATAAATAATTATAATAACAAAATGTGAACACAAATTGATGATTATTAAACGTTATAAAAGTATAAAAACTATTAATAATAATTTAGAATAAGATTGATCATTCAAGATGTATCAGTCTTAAATTTTGGACAATGAAAAAAAGAAACTTACTCTTAATATACTTTAAAGTAAAATTAATGTCAAAACTCCTTGTAATAATTATGTAACACAATATTAAAATATTTTAAACAAATATTTAACAGTTGACAACATAGAAATAAAGATTAATAATAAGTTTAAGTTAATGACAAAATTAGATATTTTATCAATCTTACAATGTGTTCTTACATATTTATTTGAAATTCTTAAAGAAAATAATTATTTTAAAACAGGAAAATAATATAAAATATTTATAGAAATAAAATAAATTATTCAAACATATTTTTCTCACATTTATAACAAATAATGAGAATAAATGCATTCACAATGCAATATAGACTTATAATTAGAAATTGAAAATATTAAAATTTATGTTATATATTATTAAATATACGTTTTATTTGGACGTAAATTTAGTTCAAATTCAAATCATAAAATGAATATTTTTTTAAAACATTTTTTCAGAACTATGCCTAAATATTTTAAGAAAACCCAAAGGATAAGATTACCTGGAAAATTGATTTTAAATGGATTTGGTCTTTCTTCTATATCTAAAAAAATTTTTACACTTAATTGAACGTCTTCTGTCCTTTTGGGAAATTCTTTTTTATTGTACTCAAGAATCCACTTCAAAAGCATGTCTTCTTCTTTTTCTTTGGTTAAAACAGAAGATGGACTACAAGTAGTTTTTTGGTTTAGTTAATCGAAAAATAAGAGTAGTTCGAGCAACACCAAATTGTCGAATAGCTGCTTTTTTGGACATGCCATTATTCACTGCTTGTGTAGTAGTAGATAATTTGACATCAGAAATATTTTCTGATTTTTGAGGTATTTATAGAAGAAATAATATAAGTTAAATACTTTTAGAAGATATAAGTGCTTATGCCTACTTACCCATAATAATTAAAAAATTAATTTGAATAAAATAATAATTATCATTAACTCATGATAAAATTTTAATAAGTACTTAGTCAATAACTATGTATTTCATAATCATATATATCATACTGTTTTCAATTATTAAAACCCTATGTTAATAGATGAAAAAAACAGTATCAGTATCATTTATTAACAGAAATAACTACCGAACTGTGAAAATTGAAGTACTATAAAACTAATGATTTTCGCTTTAAATATTGTATTAAACTTATAAATATCATTTTTGGTATGATTTATATGCTTAATATTAGGTCGTAGCTTATTTTCTAAATTGAGATTCTTAATGAAAACAATATTTTCTTACCTCTTTTGAAGGTTCGCCAAACACGCTGAACGTTTTCGCATTTAACAATTTTACTTATCAAATAGTGAAGTATGATAACAATAATTAACAGTGTATTTATAAAATGAAAAAAATAAAAATAGATACAAGATACATTATTTATATGGAAAACAAATGTAACATGTCAATAACTGTAATTGTGTCAATAACTATATTATTTAACCTATCTTCGTTAAAAAACCAATTTTTTTTGTAAAAATCAACTATTTATATAGGTAGTTAATATAAATTATAGTAAATATAAAATGTAAAGTTTAATGTGTATTGTTATATGTTTGCTTTTCTCAGTCCAGTCGAAAATTATGGAAAAGATAATAGAAAAAAAATGATTTGTGTATATTAATCCAGAGAATTATGACAAAATGAATAGAAAGTTGATTAATTTAAAATACTTTATATAATACGTATATAACTATAATTATTTGACTAAAAAGATGCTACATTATGATTTATAAACTAATTGATTTTGTGTAAGAGATCCGTAATTTAATTTGAATGTTATTGAAACGAAATAGGTGTTATTAAAAAGTTTATTGTGCCAATAAATTGCATAATCATTTTTAAGTTTAAAATCAATTAAAAATTTTGCGAACATTCGAATATACTTATGTATGTTTGACAAATTGAAAATTGCGTATTTAAGTAATACATTACTTATTTTATTCATGAATATGCGTGTAAATACTTAAACAAACAATATGAGTTACTGCAAAAAATGTAGAACTTTTTTAGAAATCCGGATAAGAATTATTTTATTAATTTTTTAATTTTGACTATGGATATTACATTTTTAATTATACATTTAGAATACTAAATTAAAAAACCTCCATTAACTAAAATATATGACCTATTTGTTTTGTTTTGTAATATGAATATAATTGTATAATTACGAATACATTTTTTCATCGAAATAACTTTAAAATGCGTGGTATAACGGAAATTCTTTAATAGATCCTACTGAATTCTCGTTGTCTGATTTGCATTATATTTTGTTCGTTTAGGCTTAAAATGTAAAAATATTTTCTTATTACAATATTAAGATTTTTTTCTTAATGATCAGAATTTTGGATTCAATCAACATTAAAATAATCGAGAATGGTAATAAAATACATAATGCATATATATATATATATATATTTTACTCTGCTCCTTTGGTGGAAACGGTAAGTTTTTTTCTTAATAAACTTCAGTCGTAATTTTCGTTTGTCTTCTGTTTATTTGGCATAATTGTGCTGTCCATTGCTCCGCCTTTTTTGATTTTTCTCTTTAAAACAAATAAAAATAAAACTTATTATCGACTATATACTGCTCGTTTTCCGAAATCTTCATTTCTACTTATTTGAATTTCATTTACATTTCGAATTGTGAAATCGCATTCACGAGGTTTTGTATAAAGGAAAACACTCTGATTTAACAAAATAATTAGAAAGTATACGTATATTTCGTGCGAAGATGAGAAAAAAATATTAAAAATCATAAATTATTCGGTTATTATAAAATTGACGGATTTTAATTATTTTGGACGCTTTGTTACCCGGTATTTATTTTAAACGTATATTCCCAAACAAAGTACTTTAATTTAATTTTAATAACACACACATATAAATTTATATATGCATTTTAACGGCACTACATTGATCCTATAAATACACAGGAAAATTTAATTTTAATGAATGAATATTATATTTTGTGTTCATTTTGAAATATGATTCTCGAAAATATTTTTAATAAGTAAACATAATATTTTCAATAGGGATAAATATTTACATAAGTTGTAATTATTATTATCAAACAATAAATTATGGACACTGATACACTATATTTTGCTAATCAGAATAGCAATTATAAAAAAATACACTAACTTAAAAATGAGTAGAAAATTAATGCATAAACATTAATTAGATTTATAAGCACCAAAAACATTTGTTTACAGAATAGCTGATATTTTGGTTTTTAACTACAGAACACAATTTGAAACTCTAAAATCCAAAAATAAAATATTTTAAAACACTAGTGATGTAGTCTGATATTTAAGTATTTATTACTTTTTTGAGTAAAAAAATGAATAGTTATTGCATTTATCAAATAAATCTAGGACACTGTAAACTAATATACCATACAATTTCAATATTTCATTTCAAATTATCTAACAACAGATACTCACCGAGTGCAGAAAATTTGCTCTCTACTCAATCTAGACTATCATTAACCATAGAAGAATTGTCTCGTTTTTTCAAAAAAATATGTGGATAAGGTATTGCACATTTTTGATATTTCAATATCTCTTGTACTATACACGAAGACATATTTCGTTTCAAATTTGTGTCGTATAAGTTTTATCTTTTTTTCTCGCATGCACAAACGGAATTCGTATTTAAATTAGACATTTTAGAATATTATAGGTAGCAGTCAACAAAAAAAAAAAAAAATAAGTTTTACACAATTAAAAAATGTATGTAGCGCATGCTCATGTACAAGGCTTCAAATAATCTGCACCTGAAATAAAAATAATCGACGCCAGAAACGTGGATAATTATCAGTTATCACGTCCATATCGTTATAGGAAATTGTGTAGTTTAAATTATTATAAGTATTTTGCTTATTTTTATCGATATTAGTGTATTTTTAGAAAGATACGGTTTGGATAATGCTGTGCTTTACTTGTTATCCGGTAAATACGATAATTACGTGCAATGTGATATACCCAGGGAAGAATTATTTATCATATAGGATATAGGTAGACACACTAAATACATTATACATTATACGACAGTGTTAACGACACGTTAATAGTACCTATTATTAATGTTTAATATTTTAAATTTTAATATACTTGTACATTTACTTGGCGTAAAATATATTTGTTTGAGCATAATTGGATGTCACACTTAGAAATTATGATAGAGACCCCCACTCACCCTTTTTTAGAATCGGAGCAGTCGTTCCTTAATGTCTTATTATGGGCCATCCCTGTTATTACTTGATTAATTTTTATGTTGGACTAGATTTTTTTTTCTGATTAAACTTTCTAGTTATAATTAGAGTTGATAAAACGTTGGCAACTCCATGCATATAAACATTAACTTTGATAACTTTGATACTGTCATATGCGTTAATTGAAATTAGGTAATTGCAATCGTAAGTCGATTATTGCAATTTTTAATATGGCCGTATTCTAAAATGCTATTCTAGTTCTAAAATGTTTAATTTAACACTCTTTCAAGGCAACAGCTGGTCACATAAAACTTTATTTATGCCACACGTCCTCTGATACAATTGCATAATATTTTGGCAAGTATCCAATAATCGATTTAATAAAGTTAATATTAAAAGAGAGAAATAATAAAATGAATGTAAAACTTAATTTATTAATGGTGTATAAAACTCATTTTATCCTTTAAAAAATATTTACATAGTATTTACTTGTTATTTCATAGTATTCATTGTTATTTATATTATTATCACTGCAATTTATAAATGAAAATAGGGGTTTATAATAACTGAAATAGGAAGCGTATACTACAGATGAAATGTCAAGAAGAAATCCAGAGAATACTGCATCAATAGTTGTTTCTAATCGTGTCATAGAAATATTTTGGATTGTTAATCATTTGTGATATAATATTCGTTTATTTTCATGATATATATATATATATATGAGTTCTCAATTTTTTATGATGCGAATGTTGAAATTCGAATGATTCGCCTATATAGATTTATAGAGTACAATATATAAAGCGTTTAAAATAATAATCGAGTGTATTACCTCGTATACACAAAAACACATAATATTATATGGCATAAAGTCAGACAGGAAAAAAAAGAACAAAAAAGGATATTACACCGAGTATCGTGAAAATATTTTACATAAAAATAATATTTAAAAATACATATATCAAACAAGAGAGAACGGAATGCATCAGACGTTTTTCCAGTAGAAAATCATAATAATAATATTATATATATATATATATATGAACATATAAACGTACATATATTATTTGCGAGTTCAAAGTTACGTACGTCATGCGTATAAAATAGTAAAGTCAAGAGTTTAAATATCATGTAACCTACACGATTATATAAAATTAATAAAATGTTTGTAAGCACTTATATACATACTATAAGCGCACAAACAGTTGATATTTCTCAAAAGTCGTTGATGTGAAAAGTAATATTGTATTTTTAACACACTGTTGTGAGTATTATTTTAATTTTGTACGTTTTGTTGGAAACATTATTGTAGTAATTTATCGATTAATCGATGTAGGGAGTATAATATAAAAAACACTCGGCGACGGTACACTTGTAGCGTCGGAAAAGCCTCAGTTATAAAACGTAAGGTTCAAAATCGATTTTATTTAGTATTATTAATTTTTTTTTTCAATATTAAATTATATCGCGTAGAATAAATGTGCAAATATTTCTTTTTACATACAAATATACGCCAGTGTGTTCTCGAGTTTAAATTCTACATATAGAATTTATACATACATATAAAGGCTATTTTGGTATTTATACGAGGTATAAATATCGCGCATAAAAGAACAAATCTTTATTATATATTTTATTAATATTGTTACGAAAGGAAAGTAATAGATGATTTTTCATAAGTAATTTTTTTTATTATAATAAAAAATTCAAAAAAAATTAATTTTTTTAGGAGGGATGGCTTTAATTAAAAACAATATCATGTATACATTTTAGTTTTCACCGTTTTGGAAATAATAATTGCATATTATTTATATTCTCAAATGTTTTGCTACCAATTTAAAGCAATAGACGGTTGTTATTTTTGTATTAAAATATGTATATTATTTAAGTTTCGTTCACTTACCATTATTATTATTATTATTATTATCATTATCATCATCAAATTCTATACACGTGAAAAGTATTTATTGAAATTATTATTTTAAATTGTAGTTGGAATTTCATTTAGAGCTATATTTCTTAGATGTTTGTACGATTATTCATGTTTTTAATATTACATTATACAATTTACACTAGAATATATTGTGTATCATTAGACATTATTTTTTCAAATACCGCCACGTCATTGTTACGTTGTTTTTGATCTTCTGGTTTTTCTTTGGCATTTTTTTTCGACGCATTTTACTGTCTAAAAACTATTTGGACCAAACAATTTATTTGAATTTTTAATAACATAATAAATTATATTATTATAAAACGAATGTGTTTTCCACACATTACAATAATTCATGGCTAAAATTATAACAAAATATGACTACACGCATCACTGCGTATATTTATTTGAACATTTTCACAAATGACAAGGATTATTTTGTTGCTAATTTCGACTTTCTAGCGAAACATGAGTTGGCCAAGTTCAGAGCTTTGATCAGGCCTACTGTGACGGTCGGGAAATTTGCAAATTTCGGGAATGGATTTGCAAATTCTTGCAAATTACAAGGATTATTTTGATACCAATTTCGATTTTCTAGCGAACCATAGGTGGGCTACATGTAGTTGGTCCACTTTTAGTGTTTTTTATGTTTCCTATGGAAATATTGACTTGCAAATTTCGGGAGTGGACTTGCAAATTCTTGCAAAATACTTGCGAAATATTAGTATTTGTTTGAACTTGGTATTATGTCATGTGTGTACCAACTTTATGAATGTCATAGCGCCACGGCGTTAATGCTCCTGCTAACAGTTCATTGCTCGTTCGTGAATTTTCGGCCAAAAGCAACAACAGTATACATGATGCTCCAGGATCATTTATTCTTTGGATATGTCTTCTTGCGATTTAAAACTCGAAAAACTGAAGAAAACTTTAAACTACCGTTATTGTTTTTTTTTATTGACCGTAGATGACATTATAAGCGCATTGTTCAAAGAATTAAATTCTGTCTCGAACACCGAGTTCTAGAGGTGCTTCGGGGATTGGAAAAAGTGCTAGTAATATAAGTACGTCGTATCTATTTTATTTAATGGACAACGTATCGATATAATCGAATAAAATGAATAAAAAATTTTTAAGAAAAACGAAAATTCTTTTTATTTATTTGTTAACACGATTTGTACATTGATTTCGAATTGATCTTGCAATGGGTTCAAATTAAATACTACGGTAGTGTAGCCACAGACATGACAATAATTGTGTAATCGCAAAATGTAAAGAGGAAAACGGGAAATGCAAACAATATAAACGCGTATGGATTTAATATATCGTTAAAGACAGGAAATTAAAAGAGAAGTTTTAAAAAATACAATCAAAGTACACATTATTATATGTACACACGCCAGATGTTTCAATAGGTTATTTGATTGTTTATTTTTGAGTGATCATATTATTGTCTTCGCTCGTCGTCGTGTTTATATTAATATACTACAACATTCGGTTGCATCCGGTGACGTTGGAAAACGCGGTGTTTTCTATAAATGATATTACGAAATATTGTTCATTAATAACATAAATTCATTCATAAATTTTAAAAAAATTCGCAAGTATTGAATCCATAGATTAAAGATTATTTAATATAATTCATAATGATAGTAAAGAAAATATTATATAATAACATAAATATTACAGATTATCAAATTAAATCTAATAATAATAATAATAATAAAACGAACTTCCAGATTTAGAACATCAAGTTCTGTTCACAGAGTTATTATCTTCGGTGTTATATTAACATATTATGAAGTAATACATTTTAAACTATATTTAAAATGAGACTCTTAAAATGACTATAGCTAGTATACTTATTTCTGTATAAAGTGTAATTGTACAATTTATGTGACTCTTGCCACCAATTTGCTTACTATAAATTATCGTTTACATTTGTCCTAAGTCTGTGTTATAATTATAGTTACGTATTAGTAGATATTTTTCCCGTTTAAATATGGTATAGTAGAAGAATATATTTAGTAAGTAGTTCATACAAATTTAATATATTTATACATATGTATATGTATTAATATAAATGTTGTTTTTACAATATGAATCCTGGACTATTAAAAATATAAAATAATTTTCAATATAATCTCTATGACATTTCTATTTTAATTAGAAATGAAAATATAATCTTAAATATTTTAAACATTTAAAATAATATCAATTTTTTTTAGGTATAAAAAAATCTAAAATTCAATAAATTTATTATTGTAGTATAAGTTTCAAATAATTATTAAAAGTTAAAATATAAACTAAAAAATATTTGTAAAAACAAAAGCTAATATACATATTTTGTCAGATCTTCGTAGGACAACTGCTGTGTAATACTACATATTTACGTTTAATACGCATGTACCTTGTACCATTGTACGTGAGGGTTTTCTTATTACTGATAAAATGGAATTCCAACAAAATGAAAAACACATTTTTCTTTAACTTTTATATGTATTTTGAGGGATAATTTTAAATTTTATAAAAAAAAAATATATATATATATATATATACACATATTGGTAAACCAAAAAAGAATATTTTTTTGATTCTAAACTAATAAAATAATAATTTTTTTAGACTCGTAATGCTTATTATTCTGAGAATTTGGATGGTCGAAGTATACATTTTGTTCCATTATTTTGCTAATTATAATGCGCGCACTTTTGCCCCAAGTGCATAATATTATTCATTATAGTTATAGTTATAATTTTTTTTTATTTTTATGTATACACTTTTCAAATTTTGTTTAGAATAATAATATGAAAAAAATATAGATAAATTTATTAAAAGTATGTGGTAGATGTGAAATAAAAACCGTTAAATAATTAATTTACCCTATGCTATTATACCTAATATTATTATTTATTATTATTATTATACCAGGTTGTAAATGTTATATAATTATAAATTTTCTGGCAACATATATAGTATAGTTAATATAATATTAATATTAATATTCATCGTATTAGTTAATCGATTTAATTTAAAGAAAAAAAATATATTTTTTTAACATGTAATCGCATGTTGTTTACAAGTATATATACATTGTTTTTTTATCATTGTAATTTTGCGTCCTCCCCACTTATTTCGCGTAAAACAGTTTTTATTATAATTATTATTTTTTTTTTTTGTTAAAAGATAATGGTGATTGTTTTATTACAGACGATCTACTCGTTTTCCGTCGAATTACACACTTTCTAAGCGAAGGAGTGGTCTAAATTACTTTAACACGGATATTTTTGACTTCAAACAAGGTAGAACATATTGTGTAATATATATATTGTTCTGTGAAATGTAATCATCGAAAGACACGTGTTTTACAATATCATAACACCCACTTATCGATTAATTCAAGCGGATTTAATTTAAAATGAAAACTGAGGATAAAACCTCCTATTCAGCGCGAGCGCACACACATACGCATTTACGCATATACATGCGTTCGTGTATGCTGAGGATGCGTGCGTGTTATATGAGTACGCATGGAATTTTTATGCTTTTAATCATAATAAACGCCTTTGCCGAGAGGGATATTCGCATTGCAGTGTCGATCTCCTCATCGTAGTTCTGTCTCGGCATAATAAAATTTAACTATCTCACGTATGCAATTTAATTGGAACAGCTATAAAAGTTGAACGTCGCGTCTCCGAGGATCATTCAATTGAATTAAAATGTCCTCGGCAATAAATGATAAAAAACCAAAATGAAAATGAAAAAAAAACGCCAAAAAAATCTTTTCCTTTTTAACTCTCCCTCTTTCTCTCTCTCTCTCTCTCTCTCTCTCTTGTATATAACTATAAATAAATGGACATATACATATACATGTGGCACTCATTGAATTATTAATGTCAGTTACCCGGCAGAGTAATGTTGTCTACAGAGCGAGTTTTTATTATGTGCCCCAGAGCCTTTTTAGTGAAACCATTTTATTATCATCAGCTCTTCTCGCGGCGCGCTGAAAGGTAGTATTTTATGGCCACAAAGGTTATCCTCCAGCCTGCAAATGAATAATAAGTGAGATTGCCGCTTTGCCCGTTAATATTTTGCGAAACTCGCTTCCCTTTTACACGCTGTTACATTGATAATAGACTTTTGTTTCTTAGAAAAGAAAAAAAAACATCTGAAATCCACTGTTGTGTATAGTGATCCCTATCCCCTAGAGTTTACACGGTCTGCGGTAAATCCTGTCGTTAAATTTTACTTTCCGTCAAAATTATAATACTCGTTATTCTCCTCCGAGGGAATTTAACTGTTATACCTATTTGATATCATTAATCTAATCAGTGGCGTGGCCAGAGATGATAAAGTGATTGCAAACACCTCTCCTCTCTCACGAAATTACAGAAATCATTTTGAGTTTGTAATTTGTATTTTTTGAACATATATATATAAATACTTTAATATTATAATGTTTTGATAATTATGGGTGGTTGCATATACTCATATATATTATATATATATATATATATATATATATATATATATATATATAATATACGTAGTAATGTAAATAAAGTTATTGGTCATATTACCAGTATATATCCTACTTTCTACCTGTAATTATGAATTATGGTCGTATTTATTAGTATTTTATGATCACTGTTATTATAATACTAAAAATAGATTAAAACTTAACAGTCACAGTAATGATTTCTTTTTCATGTAAAAAATAATGTTTACGTTAACTAGATTAGATTGCTAAATTTTAGTATGACTGAAAAAAAAATTGAAAATTTGTTAAGTTTTTACACACACACACAGACACACTAATCACATTTACAATGTCATACAAAATTTGTTTCTTTTAGTTCTAATAAATGATATGATTTTTTACATAAAGTATTTCTTAAGATTTAAATTTTTTTTTATTGAATAATTTGAATTTATTTTGAATATTAAATTACATTTCAATTTTGCAATGCAATTTCTGATATTTGTAAATATACTACAATTTTAGAATCGAATACTTGACAAAACTGCATTATGTTCATCTAAACGCCTGTATTTATAAAGAATAAGGATAACAAAAAAATTAATAATATAGTTTAAAAGTATTCTTATAATAATCTCTTAATGTATTTGAACTGTATTTTTAATATATAATTTAAAAAAAAATTATTTGTGTATTATCATAGTTTTCAAAAATATCCATTACTATAATTCATATCTATATCTACCAAATTTCAGAAATATTTATTCAATAATAATATTTCTTTTTTTTTTTTAGAAATACAGCTAAAACTTGGAAATATGAAATTCGTGTAAAATCGTAGATATAAACGACCAATACTCTCTAGAACAAAATTTTAATCCGATATCGAAGCTACAGATTCTAATCAGAGTTAATGCCATTTTTAAATATTTAGGTTTACGTTAGAATTTTATTGCGTTAAATATTATTATCATATTGTATTTTTCGCAACCGAGTAATGGAACACAGAACATTTTTCGAATTCACGCAATATTAGGATGAATGTAAAGTATCGCGTATATAAAATGCTATACAAAATAATACCTTGAACTTAAAATAACCAGAAAAAATATTCTATAATATTCTTGAAATAAATCCAGTTTTTATGTTCCCCACAGTTTTAAAACTACCTAAATAATAGCTCGATATGCCGTTTGCTTATATCATGTAACGAATTAGTTACAATAGTTATTTTTATTTTTATTTCGATCCTGTAACTAAGTTAAAATTGCATGTATTTATTTAATTGCATCTGTTATATCTATTCTCTTTGATTTTTATTTTATTGTCTGTTATTCTGTTATATCTGTTATTGTCGTAAAATTATTAATATATATATATATATATATAGGTATTGTATAATCACTGAACCTTTATCTCTTGCGGGTGTTAATTAATTAAATTAAAAAAAATAATAAAATAACAACGGTTTATAATTTACACTGCGTCACTGTTGTTGAATATAAATCAAATCTAGGTATATTCACCATGTTGTTGTTGTTGTGATTATTATTTTAATATTAATCCGTGTCCCTTTGCGTGAAAATGGTGTGAATTAATCGCTATCGCCTGTCATTTAACACACACACACACAAAGTGTGAATTGTCTATTATATGGTCGAAAACGCGCTTATTGTAAAAGAGATTTATTCGGTGTACTTTATAATATACATTTTTTGCCATTAGATGACTGTACAGCCATTTTTTCCATATTGTAGTATTAATATTATATATAATACATAGGTTATAGCCATTAATTTTTAAACTAGAACAAATGACCATTCGTGAAATTGATTTTTATGTTTTGTGAAATCAGAAAAATATTCATTACTTGTTTATGAAATGGTCATTAAAACTTGACATCGTTTAATTAATTTTGCAATGCAGTCTCGTGAGCTTTGGGCAATAATATAACATGCATGAAAATTTCAAATAAAATTTAAAAATTTAATACCGTTAAATTTACAAATTAAAATCATTAAAGGCAACGAAACAATAATAATTATAAAAATAATAATATTAAATTATTATATATATTAATAATTAATTAATTATGATATTATTAAAGAATAATAATAATTATTATTATTATATTACTTTTGTTGTTATTACATTTTTTCCTGCCGATAATGGTTAGGTTGGCTAATTGAATCATTAAAACAACACCGTCTAGTTTTGGAAACATTCCAATACACTATATATGGGGTTTTTAAGCACGGTATGTATGGCGCAGTCTCTCGCTATTATTGCTTTGATATATAATACACTTTTCAGCTCTTGCCTCCGTACCAGGTCCACCAATCTTCAAATTATATATATATATATATAGTGTCTGTTCATAGATCGTGATCTTAGACAAACGTGTATTGATTTTATTTTTAATTTATTTCCTAACGTTTTTATTGTTTCGCGTGTAATTTCATTTGGCTCGCAAAACGTATTAATCGAACCGTGTATATATAAGAACATAAACAGAATTGACGCCTAAATCGAGGCTTATGTGTGTGTGTGTATTTATATATATATATATCAGCGGTTCCTATATAGATTTTTAGTCTAGAGTTTGCTGTACAACTATAATAATAATAATAATAATAATAATAATAATAATAATAATAATAATAATAATAATAATAATAATAATAATAATAATAATAATAATAATAATAATAATAATAATAATAATAATAATAATAATAATAATAATAATAATAATAATAATAATAATAGTAAAAATAATAATAATAATAATGTTTTTTAAATGTTAAATCAATAATCGTATTGCGGGATTATTATAAAATTGAAAATTTATTGTAATTTTTTTTGTTTTTCGTTGAACGACGATAAACCGGAAAATGTATTATTACTATTGTTTCTGTATCTGTTACACTGTACCGAAAATATGCGATTATTCCTGAGAGAAAAGAAGCGATGTTATTTTGGTGACGTTGTATGACTATGAATTATTACTTTGCATTATATTATAGATGTAGCTCTAGTCAGATTTGTAAAAAATACTTTGAAAAAGTTTTTAAATAGATAAATAAACGTAGGGTGATCATAAGTCCCTCATTATAGCGGGATTTTCCTGTTTTCAAATATTTTCTCACGAACTACTTGGTCTTTTTCTACAAACCATCGGTTAACGACCGCCGTTATAGAATGTTCTTTGTCAACGTTTACAATATTTATATATATATATATATATATATATATATAAAGAGAGAGAGAGAGAGAGAGAGAGAGAGAGAGAGAGAGAGTTTTCATTAGAATTAAACAAACCTTACAAGTCGAAGTTATAAAGAAGAAAAAATTTTTTTGATTACAAATAAATAATATTATCCGCATGTTCAAAAACCATTATTATTGTTATTTTCAATTAAACACATATAATTGTAGAAGGACACCGAGGCAGATATAGGCCAAGGAAAAAGTGGTTAGAGGTCATTAATAAGTTTATAAGCTGGATATGGTGCAGGGAATAGATAAGGAGATTGCTATAGGTAGGAAGATTTGGAGGGCAAAAATAATAATGGCTGTACCTATATGTTTGGAATGACGGTAAAGAAAAAGAATAAGGGGAAAATATCTACTAAATTACATGCAATAATATGTACATATAAATACGTAGATATTTTTTTTTATATTACAAATATATTTTTATTAATATTTTAATAGAAAAACGGAATATTTATTATAACACTAAAATATAATCCTCAAACACAATAATATAATGAATATGTATCTATAGATAAGTTATTTAGAATATGTTTTAATGTATATTTATAAATTATTTACTATTTTCGACAGAATTCTATATAAAAAAAAAAAAATTGAGACGAAGTGATGTCATATTTTATGTAAAAAGACATGCAATGACCAAAATATTTTTTGAAGAAAGATTAATATTATAATACATGAATTAGTCATAAACTTTAATATAGTATCATAAATAATGTAAAATAAATTGCAATAGCACCGCTGAGTATTTAGATTAAGCCGCACCAAAATCATTAATAATTTCATCGTCAAAATAATGACATGAAACATAAAAAACTTGCGAAATAAATTAATAATGTCTAGATTTCACTCAAAATTAATTAATATGAAGAGTATGTGAGATCCGTATTTGAATAAAAGATAAATATAATAGTACAATGATACATATATCTATATTATAACAACATTAATGTAATTGATCACTTTTGTCTTTTAAATAAGATTATTTGTCGTTAAAGAAATGTTCGGCGGAAGAGTTTTTAATAATAAAAATAATGATAACATACATTTTTGCTTTATAGTATGCGTTTGAACGGTAATATTCAGCTGGTGAACAAGACGGTCAGAAAAATATGGCCATAACAATATCCCGTGAAAATGCGTATACGCAAGCGGCAGAAAAACGTGCCAAATCATTGCGACGTGGCGAGACGAGAAGATAAAACATACGTAACATATATATATATATGTAGCCCTGCCTCGCAAAATGTCTCCATCGCTAGGCGTAATTAACAAAGGAAATGCTTGGCATCCCATAGAAGGTGGTCACAGTAGGGCTCATGATTTACTTGGTCCTGTATAATTTTTGATGTGGTCCTCTGTTGGCTACGCATCGTGGTGGTGGAGTAACACTGTGTGGCAGAGGATAGAGAAAGAGAGTAAGAAAGTTGTTTTACGTATAAGCGTCTTATACACGTATTTATATTGTATAATTTTTGTATTATAGAACTCTAATATCCTGCATCCTGCATATATAATGTATATATATATGCAGGATACATACGAATTGTAGTGCGAAGTTGCAGTTGTAATATATCTGTTCGTAATATAAAAATAATAATAATTATAATAATAATAATAATAATAATAATAATAATGATATATAATATAAATATAATATTATATAGTATAGTTATATATTTTATTATAATTATTATTATTTTTACTATTAACGTTATTATTATAACGAATAATGCGGTGATGAAAATTAAACTAATGGATTTGATTAAAATGTAGTGGGAAGAAAAAAAACGTAATACGTACAATAATGGTCTGGCCTGATGTTGCGGTCAGTGCCTTAGAAGATTGGAATATAGTGGAATTTATATCTAGGGAATATATATATATCTAGCGAATATGAGTTTACAACATACAAGTCAACGTAATTTTCTTTAAAAGGTTTCATAGTCTTACATATTTCATTAAATATTATTAAATAAGAATCTAAAATGTCATTATTTGTATAAAAGAAACGTTATTACATAAGCAAATCGTCTTAAATGTTTTAATACATAAATACACACAACTCTTATAATACTCATCAAAAACATTATTTTATTTGCCACATTTCAACATCTCTTCTATTCGTTTTTAGTTTTGGTTTTTACTTTTAAAATTTAATAAAACTTTAAAGCCTAACAATTGAGAAAAGTTTTATCATATTTTAATTCGACAGTGTTTAAGAATTTTTAATATCGTGTCAAGCTGTTTTTTTTCTTTTAAATCATTTTTGTTTTAAATGTTTTCGATTTTTTTCACGTACAATGAGTATAATTGACCATTTACGAACCGAGAATAATAGATTAGATTTCTTCTCAGTTCCTCCTTACATACAATATTATTGATGTTTTATATCTTATTATGACTTTATTTGACATGAACGTGAACTTTTTGAAATTATTCAATGAAATTACGACGTAAAAATATGCAACTATTATGAATATTCTTATACTGAAGCAAAAGTCGCGAGTTGAATATACACTCAATTTCCAATAATCAACTATTTAAAAAAACGTATGATATATATTTTCATCAAACACGTACTCGTACATATATATAGTATTTATGAATCATGTATTCACTGGTAGTTAATGTTTTATTTAAATTGGTTTTCCCCATGTCCGCATTGCGGTTTCCTAGATGAAATTATTATTATTATTATTTATATATGATAATAGTGCTTGGAAAAATTGTTGTAATTGTTACAATCACACATCACCCTAAAGGGTTTTATGTTTTAAACAGTTTCTTTTATTATTGTTATTTTTCCAAATATTCTAAAATGAAATTATTTGTTAATATGTCTGCTTTGATATTCAGTATAATAATTAATAAATAATTTCGGGTTCCATTAATAATAATAAAAATAATAATATCACGTAATTATAAGATTATTTTATTTTATTATTTGTATACGTACATCTGAATTGACATTTCCAAAATTCTTTTGTCCTAGTAATAATTATGTTGTGGAAAAAAATATGCGACTATGCGACAGCACATAATACAATTTGTATTGATGCAGATGCGTATACAATCAAACATTCTAATGAATCATTGTCATTGTATTATATTCAAGATTATAAAATATTTTGACAACTAAAACATTATTATAATCCACCGAATTAACTAATATTAATAATAAAGAGGTAAAATAGTTATTGTTTTTATATTTTATAATGTTTTTCATTTGTATTATGAAATATGATTTATACAGTATATATCTTAAATACGTGGTTTCTTCAAATGTAAATGAGAATTTTTATTTTTGCGAATTAGGAATTGTGTTTAGAGGGTATGACTACACTATAGTTTTGGAAGAGTAACAACCATAGTATATACGAGTATGGTATAAATATAATATTAATAATATGTTATAGTTATTGTTTTTAATTAATAAATTCACTGTTCACAATTTCAATGCCATTTTTTTAATTTAACTCTGTCTTTTTTATCGTAATATTCTTTCTTTTTTGTGTATGTGTAATTTGTTAATTTTTTACTTTTATTCTGTTGTTTTATTTTTCTTTTTTGCTTATAATCTGATGATGAGTTTTTTGAAACTGGTAGTTAATGTACACAAATGTCATACAACAGCTTCAATCAATGTATTTACTTATTTTATAATATTGTTGTATTTACACAGATATAAATACATATATGTATGCTTTATTTTTATTATATAAATTTTTATTATTTACGAGTATTATATTAAAGTTATCATTATTATTTCTATTTCTTACGCATATTACTTTTTTATTTTATTATTTATTTAATTTGTTGGTTTTTATTTTTACTATTTCATTACAATTAATTATATGTATCTATGTAAAAGTCGTTATACATTATATGTGCAGAACGCATAAAGTTACTGATATTAAATGCGACCAGTAAATTAGGTTGGATAACAATTGAGATTGAGATTGTATTAAATGTACTCTCCGCACACCCTTCTATTGTCAACAAACAGAAAGAATTCGGGTCGTTTGGTTCTCGTCCAAAAAATTGCACGCCCATAACATTCAGCAGGTCGATCAATTGACTCGCTCGTCTCTTTCTCTTTCTTTTATATACACATATATATATATATATACACGAAAGAACAAAACATTTAATCGTTACAGCTATATGGGAATAAAGACGGTTTGCATTTAAACATTTCAAATTATTGTAGATGAAAATAACAATTCAGGAAAAAAATATTAGTTTAAATATCTCAATAAGTATAATGTATATATTATATTAAATATATTTATGGAATAACGCAGTTTTTAATACAAATAATATATAATGCAGGCTTCGGGTGGTTTTTTTGTTTTTCGATGGAATTTTACAAAAAAAATATTTTCATAAACTATTGTTTAAGAAATTCATTTTACAATCCATTTCAATATAAACATATTATAAATATTTTAGTTTGTAAATTATAATTTGTAAGTGTTGTTATTGATATTTTATGTAATCTAAGAAATTATTACGTTAATATTTAGATGCTCAATGAAACAATGGTAAGTAATTCTTCAAAGTAATTTTTGAAATTCGCGGTAAATACATGAAATCAGGTTGCAAATTGCATAGTACATATGGCAAAGAAATCATTGAAAACAATTTGAAACGGAATTATAAAATCTGAATTCGAGACTAAAAGGAAATTCCTTAGTAAGCCTTTAGAATTATTCCTAAAATACCTAAGGCCTCGGGAGAAACTAAATTATGGTATAGGTTATTGAGAGAAATCCAAATTCAAATACTAATTCTCGTTATTATTTATACTGTATAAATATTTATAAAAATAAAATATATTTTAGTCGGATTATTTAGTCAGTTTGTATAGAACAGAATAGTATGACGCATCATTGTTATATTTATTTTACCGAAAATTATACCGTATTATTACGCGAGCTATCCAAACATTTGCGAAATCGATTTAGCGAACTCATTTGTGGTATTGTCGGAATAAAACACATTTCGTGTAGAAGTTAGAACTAGTTAGTGGTACTGATAATGGTTTTGTAAAAGTATGTGCTAGATGAGGTGGTCAATCAAACTGTACGAATAAAGGGTTTTTTCTTCTTCTTCTTCTTCTTCTTCTTTTTCTTCTTCTTCTTATTCTTATTATTATTATTAATGCGTTATATTTGAAACGGAGCCAATTAAAAGCGTAACGAAAATCTTTATTAATGCCATTTAAAAACTTCATATATATTTTTCCCATCACAGATACATTATTGTAAAATAATTTTAAAAAGATACAAACAAAATACAATGTACAAGAAAACATCGATCTTGTCGCAATTATATATGTATTGCAGTTCCAAAATCTATACGATTGTATTAGTACATATGTTATATGATATAATCGATACGATCAAGTACAGTTAAAATATAATTTACGACGTATGAAATTATGAGAAATACAAATGCATGAACGCTTGTTGAAATATAAAATACACGGTCTACCAAATAATAATATAAAGCTGAATGTTATTTTATAAAAATATGAATGTTAAATTAATAGTAAAATTTTGTAAACCGGAACATTAAGATTGTTTTGGGTAGATTGGCGAAATAAATCGACATATATATATTATAGTGGTTAGTGTTGAAGACACACAATATGTTTGCGTTGGTACGCGGAAACCGGAACCTGATAATGGCTATTGGCGACTGCGATACTGAACGTCGTCCCATTTTCAGTCGATATTCCCAAAGTTTGGCCAACCATCCGAGGTGAATAATCACGTGCCATCTGCACTGTATAGCGTGTAAGCAAGGTCAACGGGTAAAGACACAATATTCCTCCCTAAAACACCCTATATATGTGTGTGTGTGTGTATATATACACGATGGTACCGACACCCTTAAAATATAAAGTAAAAAGTTTTTTTTTTAAACTTGGCAGTCTGCTTATTCTCATCCAACGTCTGGCCAAAGTCCAGCCCTCAAAATGAGAGAATGTAGGGAAAAAACGAAATAAAATATAAAGGTACATACGCACGATTTTTGGACTTTTGTTGTGGAGGTCAACTACTCTAATACTTTCTGATCAATAAACGCGAGACACGCATTGTTTCATTCCGATACTCATTACAACAGCGTTGCAGTTACATTTATTAATTCTTCAAAATATTACGGTTCTAGTCTATTTTTTATATAGATTATATGTAGATATTATTATCTTGGATGTAAAATTTGCTTCTTCATGAGTTGGTATATGTAGAATTCTATTGATTTTATGACTTTGATAAACCATTTTAAATAATTTTGAAAACATAAAAATAATTAAATGAGTAAATAAATAAAAATAATTAAATTTATCAGCATTCTGCAAGTACAAAGTACTCGTAAGTATTAATCTATGAAGTTTTATTATTAAAATCATATATTATTAAAAATACGCCTTACATATACATTTGATATCAAATATTGTTTTTGTATGGTTCGTTTTTTCATTTCTTCGTGATAAGTAATATTCGTAAACCATTGAACAAAATGTATATAAGTTGACACTCCAGTTATTTGTTGTATTGTCTCGCATCAAACAAATCAATGAATCTTTTAATTCCCATTAATTCTTTCAATAGGCCCTTGACTCTTAGGATGGCGTGGTCTACTATTTACTAATACTAAATTCGGCCATAGAGAAGTTAGTTAGCGTATAGTTTCTGCAGAGAATTCTTGGCCAAATTGCATTCCTCGGTTGTTAGTTACGTATGACTAGAGGGATAACTGAGAAAACGCCGGGAAAATATTTCGAAAACCCATATAAACTTAAAAAATCACCATATTGATTCGATGTATAATGCCTAAATTTCTTAAGTAGGTATATGTCTGATTCGAATCCCGATCTCGAACGACTGACCCATTTCATGAATTGGGCAATTTCACATTTAGTGTGTAACATATAGATATAGATACACTTCTAAATTTACTTAGTCGCTCTCTTCTTTTTCGTATCACGTAGTAATTTTAACAGGAAACTTGTGTATTTAAACTTATAAACGAATATCCCATCATACATGAAATGTTAGATTAGGTTAATCTAACCTAACCGTTGTATTGTCATTGTTATATCGTTGTTAAATATATAATATTAAATGATAATTTAAGTTAGTATTTATTCTTTCTCTCGTACTCGTAGAAACTACAATATACTATAGAATAGACTTAACGTATGCGAGGTATATAGGTTTATGTAGGTGTATATACGCGTTAGACAAAACACGTCATTACGTTTTCTTTTCAAATGAATTATCCAACCCATTTTTATCTCATTTTAAATTAACTATGTTTTCGAAAGCAAAAAGAAATACAATTAAGTCTTACGCGTTTTTTCGAATGAACTCTTTTTCTTTCTCATAAAAAGTACGGATAAGAAAATAATTTTTAAACAGTTGAAAAAAACCACTCTTATCGCGTATATATTATTTTGTTTTATTTAACACCGCCTGTTAAACGGTATGGACAAAAAATAATCGCATAAAACAGCGTGAATAGGTAAATTAAATTTAAAAAAAAAAGTACAGAATAAAAACGTTTGATTTTTGGGACAAAAATCATCACAGTAGAGAAATATGATGATCTATCGGTAATATTTCACGTTTTATATCAATGTACATGTACTGTTAACAAGTTATTTTTAAAAATTGAAAGTAACAATAATGTTGGATTTTTTTATATGCTTAGGTATTTCATCAATTATAGTTTTTAGATCTGAACCAGTACTATTATTATTATTCGTAGAAGTATCCAATGAGTTAATCACGTGCCTGCAGAGCATTGATCTGAGTTTTAAGTTAAATCACAAGTTAAATGTTCACAGTTGCATATCCATAACACTCTACAACATTATATTAATAGTATTATGCATATGTAATATTATAATATTATATAAGACATTGTTGTAGTTATGTAAAAAAAAAATAGCAAAGACAATTTAATTCCCTCTTGTATGTCATATAATGAAATGAGTTTTGCAATAGCCATGCTATATCGTCTATTGTATTTGATGATAACTTTTCTTGGGTTTATTTTGATCAGCAATTATCAAACACCCATTAGTTTTAAAATGTTTTACTTAAAGCAGTAGGTATCATCTCTGTTGAGTGGACTATCTACAATGAGGTAGACAGTGCGACAATATGTGGCGATCGGATTTTCAGAAAATGTGTGTTAAAATTCACACCAACTTCGAGCACGTGCGTGTCCTGTGTGTGTTTCGAGACGTTTGAAAGAATGGATGTAGGTATGTAATAGTTGTTAGATTCGAATGTTTTTTTTTATATCCTTTATCATCTGTCGCTTTTAAAATAGTTGAACGATCGGTTGTTTCTTTTATTATTTGTTTCGTGTGATTTGAATTACGGGAAACGAGCTTTGTGTACGCCATCCGTTGTCATCGGTCGCATTCAGACATGTCGCACGTCGTCTGTATCATTGCTAAAGCGCCATTTTCCCATAGCATAGAAATACTGATTTCACGTGTGTATTATGTATTATGTTTCACAAGGTGACATAAATAAATAAATATTTTATATGTTGGCGTATTTCAGAAAATTATACAATAACGGTGCGTTCCGTGTGTGTAGCGTTTCGCTCTTTTGTTGTAATTTAATTTCGAAGTTCACCGTCGAAAAAAGGAACATACTACCTTTTAACTTATATACGTGAAAAGGTTACACTATGTAATAAATATCCTTATGAAGTTATAGACGTCACCGTTGGTGTTGTACGTTCGTGCATAAACTCATCTTGTTGACAAATAATCTCATGAATATTACGTAAATCATATTACACTATTCCGGCCTAATAATTTGGGAGTTGTTTCATTTGAATAATTAAGATGTTGCTGAGCGTTTAATGCGGTACACTATCACTTTCGTATAACCACCCTTTCTCGTGGTGAGCCCACTCAATAATCTAATCGTTAATGCCTTTGCTATTTGCACTCGCATTCGTACTTGCGTTTTCGAAGTAACGGCATAGGCCTTGGAATCAGACCTTATCGTAGGCGATACAATATTTTCATCCAAAAAATTAGACAACGAATTTGTAAAAAAAAAAATGTATTGATTACGCAAATTATCTATTTATTCATTTATTACACCGGATGTTTACTATGTTAACGATATTATAAAATTCAGCCGTCTATATATTATGTATATACATGTAAGTTTATGTATGTAATATGTAATTAATAATTACTGTTATTATACATAAAATAAAATAATAAAGTTGTTATCGAAAAATTTATAAACTACTGAACCTTTATCAATGGAACTTTTACTGATGTTTTCCTTATAATCAATATTATGATCTCCTTAGTGTCATAAAATCGTACTTATGATTTCGCTGTCATTGTGTATTCACATTAAATAAACAAATTTATAAAAATAAGGTGGTGCAAACAATAAACTAATATTTGCTTTTTTATTATTTTATTTAAAAAAAATAAGCAAGACATAATAGCTACATATACTTTTCCCGTACACATTTAACATTTAAAACTTGAAATGTGTGAAATAACTAACTATAACTAATTTCAAATAACAATAAATATAAATCGTTCACGATGTTTTGCTAAATACAGATTGTGAATTCAGAGAAATCGAAACTGTTATAATTAATTTTTATAATTGTTTTTTACGTATATATATAATATATATATATATATAAATATATTATCTATTAAGATACTTCACGAGGTTTCATTATATACCTTGCGCAATTCGCTTATGATGTTTATAGACGTATATTTTTCATATACTCGTATACGTGTATGCGATCAAAATACTATATTTGTATTACAAATATTTTGTAAACGTCTATGTACATGTTAAAAATATACACCTAGTTATTTACTATTCTATTCCGAGACTTGAAATCGGCACGTTTTCTTTACATTCGTGTTCTGGTTCAGCTGTGTTACCGCATTTATTCGAGTATGTTTCAATTTATAATATATACGCTTGCGTATTATTTACATTTTAAAGTCATACGCGTTTTCAATATGACATTCGTCCTTTTTCCCAGGTCCACAGCAACCATATAATATATTCTCATTCTGCATTTTATTTTCAGTAAGTACCACCTATTCATATACTTACACGATATCATAAAATGTTGACACGGTAAAAATTTTATGATTGTAAATTTATACAATACTTAATATGTATACTTATTACAAAAAATACGTTTTAAATATTTGTTTATTTCGGTTCGTTCAACTTAACCGATTGAAGTCAATTTATTTGTGAGCGATAAAGGGTTAGTTATCCCGTTTAAAGATTTCAAATATTTTTTATATTTGTGAGCTGGGTTTAAAATATAATTACATTATATATGTAGAAACGTAAAATTATATTTATTAATTTTTTTTATGCTTACCGAATTTCTTTGATATACCTAATTTATACCATACTCCAAACATTTTATTCATTGTATGTTTTATCAAAAGTGACGTTCAATTTTGAAAAAAATATATTCACATAAACCATTGTAAAATGATCACTCGCATTTGTAAATTAATAAAATATTAGTTTAATCATAATTATCATAGGAATATTCTAATAAAAAAAAGTTTATAATTTAATATATTATTTAGTGACTTTTACATTAAATAAAAAATTATTAATTTGTGAAGTTTAATTTACCGTTTATAATTAATTACGAGATTTTGATGCAAATAGTAATTACAGTAACAAATATAAAAATATTTTTAGTAATTCATAAACGTATACTCTCTGTACGATAAATACAAAATAATTATAATAATATTACATTTAAAAAAAATAATATAATGATTGACACTATTTTTGGGCCAGATATTTTTTATGCATATTACGCATTATTATTCCATTAAAAATCTAATTAATACAGAGCCGCCATTAACATGCTGACTAATTGAACGGCATTGTAATTTAATTATAGAGAAGTTTATGGAAACTTTGTAAAATATAAATTCAGAAAATTATTCGTTTCATTCATAACCGGCTTAATTTTGTCAATATACATATACATTGGATTGTAAGCTGAGCGTGAAATCTATTGGTTAAAGCTACCGAAAAATATTAAGAATATATTTATGACTGCAACCAAAAATTTTACCAAAAGGAATGCTCCGATCTTTTCGTGTAGCAAATTACATCTAGTTGGTACCTTAAAGAGATCATTTTACGATGTTCTCAATACTATTTTTAAGCGTCAGAATGAACTACCGACAAATTACATAAAAACGGTAAAATAACAATTTCTCCAAAATCGATTATCGTTATTTCTTCGCAATTTTGAAACTAATGGTCATAATCACCTGAAATTTTTATCTAATATGCATAGGCTGATATTTGGTCACATCCGTGGGGGGCTCAACATTTTTCTTTTATCATTTGCGTAAACAGACATTTTTAGACGCTTCAACCTACTAACTACTAGTTAGTCCTACATTACCCCACACACATACCTCAAGGCGATGTTTTTGCCGTGGACAGAGGCTTACAAGGTTGTTTGCGTTTGCTCGCCGTGGCAAGACTGTGTAGTCCGTTGTTTTTTTTTTTTGGGAAGTGGGAGGAGAAAATCTTCAAAAGACACCTCGAGAGGTAGTGACGGATTCACGCCACGGGGGCGCCTACCGTCTGGGGAGCAACCGTAAGGTTATACGCCCTGAGAAGAATGAAATGGAAGAGGGAAGAGAATTTTGCGGCGAAAGGTCGGTGGCCGCTACTGCTCTTAGAGCGGAGCAGTGGACGCGCTCGTGTGCGTCACGAGGCTAGGAGTTGGTTGCGGACAGCTATTTATACGTGTTTTTCTATGTGGCTACCTACTTTTAGTTGTGTCGTATTGCTATTTGTTGACTACTTTATTTTCCGGTTTTATTGCGTTCGACGGGTGCGATTTGTCGGTACACGCGGGTGTTACGTTTAGTTTAACGTTGAGCGAGCGATCAATCGTATGCTCGTATGATAAATTTATTATTATTATTATTTCGCGTGTTTCAATGAAATAAACTTAAGGATTCATTTTTTTCCTTTCTACACTCGTTTACACGTTTATGCGTTTAATAATTAGAATTCGTATAACTTAAATATAACATAATAACTTAAATTCTGTTGACAAACATTTATACTTACTGTTAAAACTGGTTGCATAGGGCCTGTTATTAAAGTGTTAAAGTCATAAATGACATTGTTTTCATCTACAGTATTGTCAATACTTTTTTGTGCAATTATATAAATTACTATACCAATATTTAATTGTCCATTTTCAGATTCTAGTGTTTGTTGTTGATGAGGAATCAGTAACAACTAATTTTTGTTTTTTCATATTAAAGATATCAAACACTCTTTTGGCCATTATTGTATTAATTATAATTTTTAATTAATTGATTAATTCACACAATACACATAAATAATATTATTTACCACTTATTTACTTTAAGAAACACATTTATGTATTATTATTTTGTGCATGAATACAAATATTTAATTGCTTTTTTATAAAATAAGATATAATACCAATAATTTATTCAACAATTTTTAAAATTTAATAATCTTACTTATATAGTATAGTCCTCTATTTTTAGGGGGCTAAGTTTACTATAATTAATTTTTGAGGGGAATAAGTCTCCCTAAGCCTCCCATTTCCGCCAATGCAAATATGTAACTTTAGACTGTGTTAACGAGACAAATTTTTCAAAAAATTTCTTTTAATTTTGTGCTGAGGAGAGAGCGAGAGAGAGAGAGAGAGAGAGAGAGAGAGAGAGGGGGAGAGGATGAGTGAAAATGTGATAAAATGTCAACTCCACGGAACTACTCGTATGTTCGTGTAGTAAATTTGTTGCCTATTAAAATCAACAAATGGTTATCGACCGGTGCCTTTGCCGCATTCGTCACAATTTTACTGTTAGCTCTGAACAAAGGTCGAGTACAATATTGATAAATATACGACAAGGAGAGAGAAAGAAAGAAAGTAGACATTTTTGCACAATAGTTATCTAATAAAATACTCGCAATGGTATTGAATAGGCACTTGTTATACGAATATCAATTTTTATGGTCGTCTCACAAATTCCAAAAACACCCATATATGTATACCAACACACCACTCTCAACACGAGGGAAATATATTTTATTATTGTTATTTGTTATAATTCGATTAAAAAAGTCAGAGTTTGTGTATTATAAACCATGTCATTATTTTAAACACGTTAATACGTTAGTTATATACGTGTGTATAATATTCACATACGTTTTAGGTCTCTAGGCCTATTTATGAAATATACGATAATATTGTAACGTGGCTTAAAGACCAGTTAACATATTATAATATACTACATACGTGCATTATGTTAACTGTTATATTCTTTTGGATATACCTAAGTATATTTTACGTAGCCAAGGGTAAAACATAACTAATATTCAATGATGGAATTTCGTTGGTAATATTTAATTATTTTTTAATATTGATATATTTTAATACTTACAAATAACATTCGAGTATAGGTGACTGTTATTGGGTTCAACGGACGATGGTGTACTGCGAACTGTCTGTCTTATTCCATTAAGTGTGTATTTATTATATTTTGAATGTATATATATATATATATATATATATATATTGTATAAAATGAAACGTATGTAGATGGTGATATCAATTACTTAGGATATTTAAAATAGGCCTGCAGACCAATGTTTAGAATTATAAAACAAATGGTAAAAATGGATTGTATAGGGTAAAACATAGAGATTTCTAAAATAATAACAAGATATTCGAGTTGGTAAAGGTATTACGATTTCACTAATTATAAAAAATTTGATAGATAAGCAATTGACAAATAAAGTTTCATAAAAATGGTATTGTGAGAATATAAATAATTATTACACAGAAAACAAATACAATATAAAGAGACAAATATGACTTTCTCGATACTGAGCAAAGCACGTCACCGTTCTTGTACTCAGAGTTGTTTGCTTCCGTTTCTAAAATCCAATAGTGTTTGGGCAGACGACGATGGTAATGATATAAAAAAACGGTAAAAACAGTAGTGAACACGAAAGATGTGTACACAGCTGTTCACAAATTGCGACGACAACGTCGAAGAAAAACTTTTTTTCTACTTATTTTTTATTTAGAAGTATTTACATTCTGTATTCAATATGATAAAATAAGCAAATGTGTTATTCTTATGTACTAAGCGTGATGACATGATAGAAAGAGGCATTGACACTATTTCAAAAATAAAACATTTTTTTTTTTTTGTGGTTAGCGAGTGAGTAAATTACGAGACCAGTTCCATTTAAGACGTCAATGAGTATTATCGGTGTTAGAAGACAATAGAAATTAGTGAGTTAAGGTGACTGTGTGTGTTTGCGTGGAAGTTTTTATAATAAATACGAGCAAGAGTAGATATAGAGCAGATGATAAGGCCATTGTGTAAGGTTTATTATTTAATTGGCTATATATTGTCTAATTTTTTTTTAAATTAAACTTTGTTATTTATATCAGACATTACACGGTATTATATTAAATTTGATTTTATATATAGTGTTTGTCAAATGAAACGCATATGTAGACATTCTTTTTGTCAATCTAACTTCTAAGACAGTGCGTGTTGTTATTATTATAATTACAAACATGAAAATACATAGTTTTCAACAGTCACATGCAAGTATATTCGATCTAATATTGTTTTTGATATTTTCTTCAGTCATTTTTCTCACAATTACACGTTGTTAGACACAGATGAAAAGGACAGAAGCACAAGAACGAAATAATGATCGGAAAATATAACGTATGTTCTCGATACAGTTACTACGCGTTTTATGTTGCTGAAAATGAGTTTTTCTTCTGCGATTTGATTCATGTCGTTAACTCATTTATACAGATTTATATTATGATCTCTTGAATTTGCGACATCAAAGTGTAACCATACGTGCAGTGGTTACGCCGTGTTCACATTTATTTATACCTAAATTCGGTTCTGCGTTCTAGCAAATATATGAAATTATTTTTAAATTGGATTTAAAAGTAAAAATGACTATCAAGTATAGGTTGAATTCATAGATATAGTATAGTCTGTAGTGTATGAGAGATTACGTTAATTATAGGCAGGCGGCTCTGGATTGACGTATCGACAAACACTATTAAGTGAATACAAATATGTTATTATTACACTGAGCTATTATTACCCCCAGTGTTGTCCCGGTTAAAAACGAATTTTCGATAAAGTAATTAAAAAATCTGTTTTGTATTTATTTCGTTTTTAAAACGAATATTTTGAATGTTACGTTTTTATCAAAAACCTACGTATGTATTTTTAATATATAAAACAATCTCTACGTAATCTGTGGGAGGGGAGGGGTTTAAAATTAATCTTAGTATCATTATAATTTCGATTTTTTGTTGACACTTCTATATTATGTCCTCCATGGACACATACCGTACGCACCAGAGAAGTTGGTTTTGGTCGCACCTTGTTTATACACCCCACGTGTCGATGAATATGTTTTGTACACATTACTCAAAATGCATATTATACTTAATATGGGTGTATTTATGCAAGAGAAGTTTCAGCGTTTTAGTCGCCACTCCAGTAAATTAATTATATTTCCCGTCACGTGAACATAATCCGAACCTATACCAAACACACACTAATTTGCAGTACATATTTGATTTTGTGTTAAAAACGACGTGTCAAAACGGCGAGAACCGTCCCACACCCCGTTCAGATATATAGTTCTCGTAATATGTGCGATATGATAATTCCAAAACTCCAAAAAGTGGTGCACTACATGGCGGGTGTGTTATTATTTCCATTATTAACTATAAATTTAATATTACATAATACGATTCCTTTAGTAAATCCGTTGCTAATTTATTATTATTATTTTTATTATTATTATTATTTTTGTTTGCATTATATCAGCTCTCTCACCGAATGTTATGAGTGTTGTCCGCCGAAGGCACATCGCGCGTCGAATATTCGAGAAAGTTGGTACCTTCCGCACCCAGCCTGACGTCAACACCCGGCTGGGCCACGGCGATATGCATGCCCTTTTTTTCTTCTTCGCACGACCGTTATGACGTGAACGTCTCTGCACCGCTTTATACCGGGCGTACGAACGTTGTTGTTTTTGGACGTGATCGTCTCCACGCCGTTTTGTATCTGGCTTACGAACGTTTTTATAACGTGAAAAGGATCCGTTTGCTAATTGTTCATGGAGTACAATGTCGAATTTTAATCGTTGCATACGATTTGCCGAAGTAATGTCACCATCGTCACAACACAAGTCGTCGCGGGCAACCGGTTATTTTTAGTCGTCCCTGCTTCGGCACGCTGGAAAATTATTATTATTATTATTATTATTATTATATTATTATTATTGTTTTTATTATTTCATTATTTTCAATAAAAATTCACATTTCAAATAATGATTTTTAGATTAAAACGTGTTTATGCCATTATGCCAATAGTAGATTTTATTTTAAAACCCTCTAGCAACTATTTTTAGTGCTGTTATAAAATGTGTTATTTCTCCTTCATTTCGTATGAGAACGAATATTTGATATATTTCACATAGTTCTACTTCTATTGATTTGTTACGAAAAAGCAAATTTAGCAAATATGTTATATTACGGTTAGTTTATATATATATATATATATATAATATAATATAATAATAGATCATCTACTAAATTATACATTAAATAAAATATTGCACAAATACGGATAAAATAGGTTATAAGTCGCTTTACTTTAACGTTTTAAATTGTTTAACTTTTACATTGCTACTTAAAAGTTACAAGTAGTTTATAATTAATTTGGGATTTTGGGATTGGGTATACAATTTTGAAAATGCTCTATACATAATATTCTTTAAATGTTTTTATTATTATCACAAAATTGCTGGCTCCTAATGAAAAAAAAAAAAATATCAATTTGTTGTATTTAAAACACTTACATATTGATAATGTATAAAATCTCCATATATTTGGCATCATATGTATTATCAGTTTCATAAGTCTACATACAAGGTTATATAACCGAGTAGACGATTTGGATCGCCGTGTATTATTATTGAAATTTTATGCATTTTTCACTATAATAATAATAATAATAATAATATTTAACTTGCTGTAAATAATATTTTATTTAATACTATGTATTTGCCGGTAAACCGTCGTCAATCGCATTATAATTTACAATGATGTTAATATTGTATTATGATTGTGTCAAATTTCAATCAACATAATCGATACTGGCCCCCAAACACGTAAATACTATAATACCACATTAACGTGTTACACTATATTAAAATATAACTTAGCGTGTACAAATCAATTTTCGTAATGTGTGTGTATGGATCTAAAAGACGCAAATAGCGATTACCCGTCTTTTGGAAAAAAGAATTAATAATAATGAATAAAACTTGAATTTTTTATACGTACGAGTATATAAATTATTATAATAAAGAAATTTGAAAATAACATATTTCTAAATTCGTCTCAAACGATTTGTTTACTTTTTTTGTTTTTTAAATCTTATAGGTTTGTGTATAACTATATAAAGTGAGCTATTACATAAATTAATTAATTTATTACTCGTATAAATCAATATTCACCATGTTGGAAAAATCTTGATGTGCGCCGCATAATATGCTTCCCAGAATTAAAAAAAAAATGATTTAGTCAATCAGAGATGTATTGCGATCGTTTTATTTGGTTACTCCGACGTGACACCGATTGATGGTAGGGAATTGAAATATTTTGAAGCAGAGATTTACTGTTTAACATAGATTATAGAAGAGTAATGAATTGATTGGATTATAGTATAATGGATTGGGTCACCGATTACTTTATATTATATTATTACCCCGTGCTTTTAAAACGCGTATCTGAACGCGCGATGAAAATGGAAACGAAATGCTTTTCGTACAATCGATTTGATGCGTTCGAGAATATATACAGTTTTAACTGTGTAGTCATTTTTTTTTTTTTTTTAAGAATTATTTCCTTATATTGTAACTCAAATATGAAAGATATTTACGCGAATAATTTTAATTTGTCCAAAAACTTGGGGGGGGGGGAATAAAATTCGCAAAGATATATAACATATACAAAACAAATTAAAATTGGTCGTGCATATTCACAAATCCACAAAAGCTAAATTTTTGGCTAAATGTTTGTAGATGGAATTTTTAAGACTAATGTACATTTTCTATTGGCATTTCGATAAGGGAATTCGTTCAACAAAATATTTGCACTAAATAAAATATAAGTATGTCGCACTTTTGGATAATTTGTTTGTCCTTAGATGCGAAATATGGCGATTCCGCAAGACTTAAAATGGCAAATATATAATGGAGCGCGAGGAAGAATAATATTTAATTATTCGTTTCATATTTTTTTCCATGACCAACATATAATATATATATATACATATATATATATATATATTTATATACATATATATTTATATTTATAACGGTTGTCGATTTCTAATTCGAACACTATTTTTGACTCGAATATTTTTCATTGTATTTACTTTTTCAATGATATTGAGGAAAACGACATGGAATTTTCGAAGGGTATTTTTCAACTTGGTCGTACTGAAGACGGCTCTAACCCGACGGTTCTCGCCAACGTTTTATCGGAACAAAATCTTCAAGAAACGTTCGATTTTTACTGTACATATTATATGGCCGTTGACTTAACGGGAACTCGAATGAAACAACACACACAAGTTTAAATTTTAAAACGTAGAAAACTATATATATATATATATTTATATATATATATATTTGTCAGTAACTTCTACAATAGCATATACATATTCTATTATTTATACTGTCGAATTGTCCTGCAGATATAATTTCGCAGTAGCGTGTAGAAACTTATGCAATCACTTTAAGTATTTTCTGACCCATATCATATATACAGCTATGGTAATGAAAAACAACCCCAGCACCCCAGCGGGATTATTGTTTATGCTTAATATAAAAGATAATACTAAACTAAAGCAATTTCTTTATCGGCGTTTTCATCTCGCACAAATAATATGTACTCGTGTTATAATCAAAAAGTTCGGTAACCTATTTATTATTTTTATAATATTATATAAATTTATATAAAATTATTAAGTGTATACCTATTAATAGTAACTAATTTACTATTTATAGGGGTATATATTTATGTTATACACTTATCCTACTACGTGTGTGGTAGTTTCATGTTTTAAATTGCATACGGCAGTGGCCTACAAACGGTGAGTCGTGACCTAATTTTGAGTCGCGTAAACTTTAAGATTGGGTCGCGATTAGTCTTCTGTTTAAAATTTAAAAAACCCATATTATATATATATATATATATATATATATAATATTTTAATATATTATGTATGTCATGACAAAAAAAAATTATTTCATATGACATGGGATAAAATAATTTTCGAGTAAGCCGTACTATATTATATTTGTAGAAGATAAGAATGAACAATCAAATGAAGCAATGGTATAGAGATAGCTCGACTTAATCGATAAAAGATCCTGTTATCTATTAATTTAACTTAATTTACTCATTACATTTAATAAAAAATTAAATATTACCTATAAAATTGTAAATTTTTATTTATTCAGTTATAAAAGCACTTCTACGATGGCATACTAAAACATTAAGCCATTTGAACTTTTTATTTTGGCTAACAAAGCTGACATGGGTCACAAAAATGTACGGTAAGAAATGTGGATCACGAGTCAAAAAGTTTAAAAACCACTGGCATAGTTAATACAAGTTTAAATCATCCGTGTTTATTTTCCATAAAACTTACTTTAAATAAATTGTTATATGTTTGTTTTGTTTTCGTATTGCTATTTTAAAAATATAAAGATTTTTTATCTCTGGACCTCGTTTACTTATTATTGCAATCTTTTGGACTCCAATAGAAATTACTTGCCGACCCCTATTCTAGTGAATTTTGTTATTTAGCTGCGTCATTAATTTTGTGATTTGTAATTTTTTAATTCTATATTTCTTTATGCGTCTTCCATGCAATAAACGCTATATGACTTTTATTTAATGATTGATTTGCTGCAAACGGGTGACAATGACTCGTTCATTTTTATAATTATATAATAATAAAATAAAAAATGGAAAGGTCATTAAAATATTTGCATTGTGCGCTTATCCATTTATTTTACTTAAACTGATTCATCTCTTTAATGATATAAATTGAAATTTCGCTTATTAGAATACGAATTTGTCTTTTGGAATGTTGAAATGTTATTTTTGTATGTACATATATGTATATATTATTAAAATTTTGAATGTATTGAAATATTATATATAAAAAGAAAAAAATTAAATTCGCTTAGATAAAGATCACATATGTCGACAATTTTATTATAGTTTTCTACAATATTTTAGTAGTTTTTTCCATGCGCTATATAGGCAACTATTAAAAAAATAAAAAAAAGGTGTCATATAAATTACCAACTATATAGGTACCGGAAAGTGTTGCGCTCGTAAAGATTTATCACTATAATCCTTCTACGAAAATATTTACATACGGAAAAAAAACATATTTTAAAACCTATATACATTTTTCGATTTTCTTAGAATCCAAAAAAAAAAACGGTAGGTTGTATACTTTTCATTTAGTTATTAGAGCTTGAATATAATACTTTTAAATATGAAAATTTGTTGTAATTATTATTTATATCTAGGTTTTACTATACACTACTGCCTATTGGGTATTCCAAATTTTTTCTTAAATTAAGTATAAATTATATATATTTTTTAGTGATTTTAGGCATTTTATGATATATTCATTTCTGAAAATATATTAATTCGAAATATGTTCCTCCTCCGCCCCACGTAGTACTTAATTCAAAACTATACGGCACAGCGTAACATCCGGGCGTGAGTGTTAACGTAAATTTTCCCGTGAGGCTATCGCATCCGCGGCTACGATATCACTGATAGAATATTCCCGTCATGTGCGACAAACTCACAAAAGGATGTCCAACGAATCGCGTATGTATTTTGTTATGTGCAGATAACTTCTAACAAAATAAAGTACAGATCATTTATTGCTCTGCTGCCAACAGAACTTATGTTTATCCTTTTACACTCACCAGAAACTATCGACAGGTCTGACTCATCGTCCATTATTTAATATTATGAAAAAAATAATGTGTTAAATATTATTCTAATTTTTGTTTATTTACTTACCGCGTTTTTGCAGTAACTTAAAAAAACAATTATAAATAATTGTTGGATTTTAGATTCTTATAGTGAAACTGCTTAGATCTTGAGCGAAACGAAAAATTTATTGTTTTTACAATGATGTTTTTTTATTACGTCTCTAAACAATGAAAGTCATTTTAATGTAGATGGTGTAGAGGAAACGCTAATAATGGACAGCGATTTCTGTTGGACTATATAATACATCATCCATCTTCATATCTTATATGACGATGTATAATCGATTACTTAATAATTTTATATAGTTGAGTTATTTATTCAAGAAAATGTTTTACATCATATGTTTATTATGTTTCCATAAAAAGAAGATAAATTAATAATAGTCAAAAATATTGTAAATATTATAGATAGTACAGACATACAATATGAGAAAACAAGAGTATTTTACTATGCGGGTTATATTACTCTATTGCAATTTTAACGTTTATAAAACTTTATTTTATTAAATTAATATATTATATTCCATTTGAAATAACATAAAACATTATCATGTATGTTGTAATAATTTTCTACAGCTACTTTCTTAAGCAACTATAGCTTTTATTAAGCTTTTTATATATTATAATTTAATGTTTAGATAATGAACATTATTTATGAGATCGAAACATCATATTTTGTATACATAGTAACAATACGTTTGACTTCAAATGTGTATACGGTAAAAATAATGTGACTTGCAAAATGTGTATATTTTTTATATTTTATTATATATATATATATGTGCATACAACTCAATAATAATAAAAAAAATCATTGAACTTTTGAATTTCGAATAACACTTTTTCATAAAGGTGATGTCAACTGGATATTTGAATTATTATTCAAGTGTATGTAATTTTTAATATTTCACTATAATAATAAATGTTATTGGCGAACCGTACGAATTTTTATTTGCATTGGAATGTGGATTATGTACACGTGAAAAATACATTCATTTTGAAGGTTTCGAATATATATGTAAAAAATATATGTAAAATGTATGCAACACAGAGTATGCGACTGTGATACGAGAATTTGCAAAATTGTAATTAGTTTATTACGAAATAAATCGACCGTAAAGCTTGTTATTTACTAATGATATAGAATTATATTTGTTTGTTATTGATCAACCATTTATTTCCGGATTTTAAAAATATTTGGAGAAAGTCCAATTGACTGACATACATATTTTATAAATATATTATTTTAAAATTATTTGTTAATTATTAATTTTTGAGATTGTTTTATTTTTTTTTTTTGTAGTTTTGTTGAAACTTTTTTTTATCGTTGTACTATATTTATAGTGGTTCATAATGGTGATTATTATTAATTATACAGTTTTTGTTATAGTAGAATAGTAGAAATGTAAATTTTTTCCTACAATTTTTTTAGAAGATCAAATTAAAAAACTATTAATGTATATATATATAGATATATATACGAATAGATATTAATATGTTAAGTTAAACTCATATCTATAATAACATTCTTTGTATACTGTGTAACTCTTAACAAACCGTAAATTCTCTTAATATTTTTCAAATTGACATAAAAAAATTGTACTGCTATTATTATTTAATTATTTTTATTAATATTAAATTATTACTTTTTTGTATTAATATTTTAAAAACGAATGCTTTTATTAATTCAAATTTTAATGATTATTTATATAAAATATCACAACATCCAGTGGTACGAGCTAAGTGCAAAAAAACAAAAAATAGCGGTTCTACTACTGTATATATTATTTCGAAGCAGGAATTGTTCATTAAAACCGTGTAAATATATTGGCGTTTTTGTTAGACGGGGATAACTAATTATTTACTGCATCAATTAATTCCTAGTAAATTGCGAAACGCCAGAAAAAATGTGCAGGTGATTCTTTTGTAAAAAATCATCAAAATCGTACATTTAGAAATTAAGTTCTTAATGAATAAGTGCAACATTTTTATTAAGAAATTGTATTGAAATATGGAATCACGACGGCGGGCGGCCGCTTCACGCGTCGTCGCATCGACCGGTCTCTTCCACTCAGTTTCGTGTATGCAGTACTGCCTTGGTGCATTAGGTGGTAGAACATATTATGGTGACAACTGCAATTCAGTGTCGAGTGTCGAACTGTTGGCGAGACGGGTCAAATGTGTTATTTCGTTATTGGCCGCCATCGTGTTTGTCACGTTGCTTCCTCCATCATAGCGTATATATTGGCATAGTTACTCTAAGGGAAGATAGCCTCATGGTAGCAAAGACGTTTATATTATAATCCTCGATTGATAATATTCATAAAAATGACAAATATATACTTGTATTAATGATAAAAATTGGTGTTACGTATAACAACGAAAACACTTTGTTGAACTACGTGTATAAAATGGCTAAGTAAAAAAAAGATCTTTAAGCACTATAAAGATGTAATATCATAAATAAAGGCCATGTAAATTGAATTTAAGTACACTTTATTTGTTTTAATATTTTATTCACTTGGCGAGGAATTATTTACTTACATAATACATAGTAAGATTAATAAAATAATTAAATGGCGTAATAACTCCATACTAAATCAAAAATATTATAATGAACATTTCTATATTTATCAAAATAATTCCTCGCCAAGTAAATAAATTCTTGAAACAAAATAAATGCACTTAAATTCAATTTACTTAGCATTTATTTATGATATAACATCTTTACAGTGCTCAAAGATTCAATAATTGACTGATTTTTTTTTACTTAGCCATATTTTACACATAGTTAAATGAAAAGTTTATCCAAGACATATATATATATACGAGTTTATAAGAAGACAAAAGAATATTTCACGATGCAATGTATTTAAATTCGTAAAACTAATAATAACAATTTGATATTTGTGTATATATAAAGTGATTTAAATAATATAAATATTTGTATTTGGTTTCGAAAACTTTCAATTACATATGTATTTTTTTTACGTTAAAAATAGATATTCAAGATATACACCGCATTAAGTCAAAACCACTTTTATTTTCACCTCTTAATTTTTTTAAGGTGGGTTGTTTTTTAAATACTAACTTTAAGCCAGTGGATACTTTTACTTTTATATTTGTTATATAATAACAGAAATATTTATCTTAAAACCTCGCATGAAACTGTAAAGGTCTTATTATTGCAAAAAAAAAACTATAAAATATACGTGATGTGTGCACGTTGTAATTATATAGAACATATTTGAATCGTTTAATTTTACAAAAAAAAATGAATTAAAGTATACAAACAATTTATTAATTACATGATAAACAGATATGACAAAAGTGAAAATTAGTTTTTATTTTTTAAAACTTTATATTGGTGAAAATCAAATAAATTTCAATGTATTTACCTTACGTATTTCACTGTAAATTAAACCTTTGAAAAATATATAAATTTATTTCGGCATAATCTGTGTTGAAATTTAAGCATCAACATTTTCAATAATTAATTTTCACTAAACAAATTATTACGAAAAAAATATATTATTATTGTGCAAATAGAGTTTTCTTTTGTGTTGTACATATATAGTTTTTAATAAAATCTCATTTAGGTGGAATTATGACCATGTAAAATTTATACAATATAAGTATTTTGAAATGTACTCAAATGTTATTATTTACTTTAAAAAAAAATTTAATAATACTATTCAGAAAAAATAAAATGAATTAAAATTAAACCGTATTTGTTATGTGTAATAATTTGAAATATTAAAATACATAATATTGAAAGTTGTTTGTTAAAATATAAGAAAATTGAATTTTTATTTTTTGCCTCACCCTGCTTTGAAGTTGTTTAAGGTGTGTGTACGTAGGTCAGGTTAGTGACTATGGATGAAAAAGAACCATCATTGTGAAATATTTTAGGATTGTATTACTGTCTTCGGTTTTTATTAAGAAAGATAAAATATACAAAAACACAACGAGAAAGACGAAATCCCAACGTTTTTGTTTAAAAAACCATTAGTATTTAAACTTTAACATTAAAACCTTTGTTTGTTGCCATCGCTCACGTATTTTGACGTTATAATTCGACTAAACAGTATTCTAACAGTATCACTCTCGTGTCGAATTAAGTCATACATGAGTATGAAATATTGTGTACACGTCGATGTTCAGTCTATCATTTTTTTATGTTTATCGCAAAATAAATTTCGTCATAACATCCAAATTGTCAGTTTATTTCAAGTTCGATTTTATTTCTATTTAATACAATTTGCACACCATATGTGTAAATATGTTCCTGTAAAACATTTTTCTTCACATAAAATATATTTTTAACAAGTTTTGAAAGTTTCAATAAAATCAACTACGAGGCTGTTTTTAATTTAAAATATTACCGATATTTAATTGAGATGAAATAAATGGCTAAATCACTTTATATATACTTTTGTACATATATAAACTTGTGTCATATTGTGAATTATTCTCAAACATTAATACAGTCCTACAGTAATTATCTTAATCCATATAAGTTTTGTTATTTGACTGTGAATGGTGTGAAAACGTTTTTGGATTTAAACTACTTACGTTATGCAAAATGAAAAAGTTCGTAAGTTGAAATCATTTTATTAATACAATGAATAAAAAAAATCATGTATTTATTTTGCTTGTATATACATTATTTATTTTGCTTGCACGTACACGTATCAAACGACTACTGTTTTGTGACGCTTGTTCCCGAGGTCTACCTTACGGGTTTCTAAGCATCCAGTAAGAACAAATAAAAGACTATCTTAAATTGGACTGTAATTACTTAATTTTAATCGAATTATTTAATTGACGAACTAATATCGAAGACGATTGCATGCACGATGATTTACGACTACATGCAGCAACGCTTAACATCAACAATATAAACGAAATACACACAAAAAAAAAAACCAATGCCGTCGAATGATACGCTGACCTGATGGCGAAGACATATAAAGATGTCGGGGCTGTCGTATCCGTAAAATAAAAACCGTGGGGTTGAATACGTTCCCGTCGGACCGCTCCACACGACAGAAACGTTAATTGCTACGGCGGAAGCAAAAGCGGCAACAATAGTTTAAAAAGCGACGTGACAAACGGAATAAAAAAAAAAAAAGAAACCGGACTGTATACATTTCGAACGACTCGATCGCACGTACAAAAAACGAATGCAACTGTTCCGGCGGCACAATACTTATCATTGTCATCGTTATGTAGCGCGGTGGGGGTGGGGGTGACTTCGAGAATATTCGCTTTCCGTAACGAGCGAATACTATCTATTCGTCCGCCGATAACCACCCGTGTACCGGACAATTACGTTACGCAATATTGTTTTTTTTTTAATATAAATTGGGTTTGATGATAATGTAATTAAACGCTTGATCCGAGCTGTTATTCCTAAGCAACTGTTCCACTTCTTGATAATGATTTTGGTTAGCCATTTCTCTCTTGCTAGTTTTGCTTCTCTTGTTTATTATATTCCTCAGTTCCTTACAACTCTGTGTTCCATGAATGTCTTTGACGTTTTTATGTTTCCTTTTTTCTTCAATATCTATAATTTTATCGTTGATCAATAGTTTCTAAGGCTTTAGTAGATTATTTTTCAAAATACTACTGATCACATCGTGAATAGCATCCCTTATTTTATTCCATTTATCTTGAGTGGTATCGCTGGGTAAAGGTAATGTTAATTAACATTTTTCATCGGTGTACGATGTATAATGGTCATATAAATATAAACACATCCATATATAAACATATTTTATATTATCATTATATATAAATATATATTTATGAAAATATTTGGCAAAAAACGTAATCAAAACTGACTTATTGGATTCTCTTTCTATATATATATATATATATAGTTTTTATATGCGTGTATACAAAAATGTACTTATTTTTTATTAATCGCTATCCAACATTTGCGTTTGAATTTAAAAATATTTTACTCTCTCTATCTATCTATCAATATATATATAACATATTCACCCGAAGTTATTTGAGAAAGAAATTTGTCATTCGTGACCCTAACAAAGCTTTTTCGAAACGATCACATTTCAGTTGAATGGGTTGACTTTATAAATTATTGACCTCGAGAACAAGGGGGATAGCTTGGTTTTATTTACAGTTTTTCCACATAATTTAATCTGCTATTTTCTCTCTCTTTCTCTTTCTCACTTCAATAAACAAACTTATCGGATTCTTCGTCACCTGAATAAGTACTTCCACGAAATATTGTATTTTTCGTTTCACCTACCGTTGCAGTGAAATCAAGCAGGTATTTCAATGAACTACAATAACTGTTTATGCCTCTTAATGTGATTCTCAAACATCAGTAAAAATAATAAAAATTATATTTTAAAAATACCGGCAGAAATAGCTACAATAATATTTAGTTTTAATTAAAGTATACGCGGGTAAATAATCTTATTATTTTTGCGATTTTGATTACAGTAAAATGACGAAGTAACATTTTAATTTTTATAATATTAAAAAAGATGTTAAAATATAAATTCACCAAATTTTATTTAACGGAATGCTTATTTTGTCTATCAATTTAACGAATATATATATTTATCTATCTCTCTATATATATATCTGGTATAATTTCTAGAATTATTGACATAGTAAATTCACTCTAAAAATAAAACAGTTAATTTATTTCTATAAGAAGTGTAAACAAAAAGAGCGGATATAAAAATATGTATTTACTTAGGAATTATTTTTCAAAATTACATATTATGCACGTGTTAGATTTTATATATATAATATAATTAATAATAATATATATATATATATATATATAATATATATAATTTTATGTATAATTAAACGAAAAAAATATTTAATTCAACGGCCCCGGAGAAATTTGTTTATCTTGATTAATCATATGAGCGTATTTATTTTTGAAAAAAAATACATTTTTCGAATCCTAACGAAAAGATACGCAAACGATAATTAATAATATAAAGACCACGTTTTACAGTGGATTATTATTTAGACTATGATTTTATGAATAATACAGGAAAATCAATATAACAACATCAAAATCAATCCGATAAAATTTAAAAAAGGGAGGGAGTAAGAAAGAGAGAGGGAAAAATATTAAATATAACGTCAGAGGCGTGCTCAGAATTAAAATGCAGAATAGGCACATTTACATAAATATAATCCGTGTTATAGAAAGGATAACAATGTATGCAGATTGAGGAGTAATTATGTAAAAAAAATTTGCAAAACAAGGTTGAAAACAATTTTTCAATATGACATTAAAAATTATAACACTGATTAACAAAAAAAAATGTTTAAATGTTGTTGTTAATATTTTTTGAATAAACATTAATTCATTTGAGATTACTAAATTAAAATAAAATACTAGTTTCATCATATTGGCTCCTATGTTCCTGATATAATAATTTAATGAATATCTAAAAATCCCAAAATTACGATTTGTCATTTATTGACGATTACTTATATACGATAAACTAGGACTACATTTAATCATTTTAGACTATTTTTATTCTTCTTATCATATCGTTTAAATGTAATACAATCAAGTTACAAGAAATTTGAAAAGTGGACATGTAAAAAATAACATTCGAAACGTAATAATATTTTATACATAAAAAATCCTGATAACACCTTTATCGTTACGTATACTGATTACCGGAGTTATTATCAATTTTAAATGTATTATTAATTAACGCATGCCTTTTAAATAATATTTCTGTCGTTTCGCGTAGTTATTAATTCGTACTAATAATATTAGTGAAGGTTTTCGGGTAGGTACCAAAGTCGTCTTCATAATATTAGTGCAATTGTTATTAGTCCATACAGTTCTTTTTCTGGTGTATTTAATTTACAGAATTGATTTCTTAACGAAAATGTCGTGTAAACAGTCCTAATGTATTCTGCTATATTTGTGAGAACTGGGAAGTATTCGAAAAAAGATTAAAAAAGAACATTATTAGTTTTGTAAAGCAAATACGAGTATATTATGCTTATTTCGGAGTAATTCTTGGAGATCAAGATTAGTCTTAGGCTTTTCACAAAGTATATAATTGTGTAAAATACGTAGAACAGTAGAAAAATGGACAATGAAAAGTTCGAAATCCGGTGTGCCTAAACTAAAAGCTAAAAATAAAAAGAAAAGAAAACAATTAATTTTTTCTTGTCACTGTTGAATTACTTTTGTTCTCAGAATTATCATTTTCAATAAAGAGTAAAACATACAATTATCGAATAATGCATTTAAAAAAAAAAGCATGGTCATACATAAATTTGTATTGTTCCACTTGTAATTATAGTGTAGGATATTTTTAATACATAATGTTTTTACGGCCACGTTGAGTCTTAACCGTCATATAATAATTTTCAACGCAATTTTTAAAATAATGGAAGTTCTTTTATTCTTGTTACCTACATATTATTTACACAAATTTACAAAATACAGGTGATATGGATTATCCTGTCATCCTGCTCCCTCTGGTCGATGGTCTGTTGGCTCCCGATTGTTGATGTCGTTATGGTCGTCGAAATCGCTGACTGCTGCCGGGTGGGTGTTTTCTCCTACACCTGTTCACTGTTTAAGTAAACCGTCAAGTGAAGTGATATTGGAGAAATGAGTTGCTTTCTGTCTCGCCTCGGGCCCCTTATCTCGTTTTGTGTGATTTCCTAACTCATGCTGTTTATTCTGTGTCTCTTCATATTTCTTTGCTCCCTTTACGTTCATCTTCTTGGTCGGAATACACGGGCATAATCCGTGACTGTGTACGTTTTATTTGTTAATACTGTCAGTGCGATTTTCTTCTCTGTTGAATGATATTCTTAGCTTTTCGTTAATCTATTTCTCGGTTTTCAACGACCGCCGCCGTGTTTTACGTGTTTGGTTGTAGTTTTACCGCTAGCTGGCTAACCTCTATATTATACGGCCATAACAAAGTGTAGTAAATGACAGGAAAAGAACTGCGTAATAAATTTACATTCACATAATTTAAAATATATTTTTCAAAACCTTTACTATAGGTTCATGTTGAATAATTTGAATAGAGTACATATAATTAAAGTTTCACAAGTAAAAAATTGCATTTAAAACATTTTAAGAAAAAATAGAGATTGCATTGATAAAGTTCTTGCATAGTATTTTACAATAGCCGTGCTGTATTGTACCGTATCCAATTTTTAATGACAACAAAATAAAACATTTCATTATTTATATTTTGTATTTTTTAACAAATCTTCGCTTATAATATTATATTGTATACCTATGTTATGAATTTATGCTCACAGTATACGTGTTTTTAATATTTATTCTGAATGTACATTATATTATAATAAATACGCATACGCACGAAAACGAAAATAAAAAATTGTACCTACAAATAAATTTAATTAAATATTAAAAAAATATATAAATATAATATGTATTATATTTTATACGATTTACATACTGTCCACAGTAAAATATACCATTTATTTTTAATACTGCTGCAGGTTTTGAAAGTCTGCGTAGGTTTATTTATTTCTTTTTTCTGGATTGTAAGTGTATCGGACGCTTATTTCGTAAAGTTGGTTTAGAAAGATTGGTTTTTTTCCACATAATCCAATATAAAAGATGAATTGACGAACACTATTTAATCAAATATATAAATACCTTCTAGATTGAATGTATATATTAGCATCAAATAATTTTTGTTCACTGGATACTCACAGACGTTGGAAAACACGAATATAATTCAAATGGTATACGACAGATAAAAATGGGATCAGCGTAATGTTACGAGAGCATATAAATCTCTAATGACAAATATCGAAATTTCTTTTGGTCTAACTTGGCGAGTTAAAATCGTATTTTCTAACGTTTTAGAGAATTGTGAATATAATAATATAAGCATACATATATATAGAGTAAAATTCATATTATTATTAATGTTAAAGCCGACTTGACGTACCAAAGAAATTGAATAATAATTAGGATTTCACACAATCACAATAATTTATGCATTGAAAATTATAAAGTTCACATGTGCATACAAATATAATATACATAATTATTTATTTATATTATTAATAAACGCAATGTACTACCTAAAAATACTCACGATCATTTTTAAATATTTACAATTAAATTGACACAATCGAGTTCTTAATACAAGATAATATATATAATATATTCATATGCATTTTAGCATTCACGATAGATTGAGGGTAACAAATTGATGATGTTACTAAAATGCATACTACTACTTTGCATAACGATAATTTAAGATAGTTTATATGCATCGAATATAATATGAATTGATGTGTTATTTTATTATTGTCATTATTAATATTAATATTATTATTATTATTATAATAATAATTATTATTATTATATTCTGAGCAAAGCAAAAAAAGTATTTTTTTTTACAATTATGTATTTTAGATTCTGAGTAAACCGAAGAATGTACTGTTTTTACATTGATTTGTTATTATATGTCCGTATCCAAAAATTCTACTAGAAGGAGTTTTTCATTCTTCACAGTTACAATTTGTTTCCAGTAACAATTACAATTAGATGGTAATATAGAGATGTCATTTTTCCATTTCTTTAAAGGCGCCTAAAAATATAAAGTAAAAACTATCATAAAATTACAAAAAAAAAGATAAAAATACCATTTTGTCAAAATCGATTATCGTTTTTCTTCGTAACGTTGAAACTAATGAGTATAGAAACTTTAAATATTCATCTAATATATAACAATATATTACATTAAGAAAAACAAATTTTCAAAAATTTTCTTTTAATTTTGGATTATTTATAACAATTATAGGTTTTGAAGTTTTAATTTATAAAAGGGTTAGTTTTTGTTATATATCCAAAATATTGTATCGAAGCTTCGCTCAAAATCTTCTATCAAATGTAATGATTTGTCATTGCTTTCAAATTTAAAATAACAATACACTCTAAAATGTTTATCCAAGTAATTAATTTAAGCAATAAACACCATGCGACTTGCTTACTTTTTAATAATAATATTATTATTTAAGATGAATTTGTAAATATACAAATCTACAGGTTGAGGTATTTTTATATAAGTAAAATTTGGTCATAAATTGCTTTTAAATGTATTACCTATTTATGAAATGACCAAACAAATTCTTAAATTGTTTTTTATATACTTCCATAAACTATAAAACAGAAATGGAGGCTAGAGGCTATGCTAGCTGGTATATCTATCAGTGAAAAGATTAAAGATTAATTATAAATATTCAGTAATCTGATTTCTATGTATCCTTGAATGACTAGAGCAATGGTCGACAACTGGACATTCCTGGTCCGAATCCAGACCACGAAAGGCAAAACTATGAATCCGTCAACATATTGTTATTTACTAAGGAAAAGGAATACAATTTTTGCATTAAACTACTATTTAACAAGTAATTTTATTATTATTATTATTATTCAGATAGGTAACTAATATTGCAATTTTTTAATATAAATTAATTATAATACTTAGATAAAATAATTATTTTAAAAATATAAAGATTTAATAAAGAATTTTTTTCTCTGACCCTTGTCTTATTATTTTAATCTTTTGGTCTCAAATAGAAATTACTTGTTGACCCCTAGAAAAGAGTCTCATAAAAATTAAATAGTGTAATCTGACTGATGAAGACGGAAAATCAGAGTTTTGATATGAAAACTAAACAGGATGTATGGGAATTAAAGGGATTATATTTTAGGGATTAAATATGTGACATGTATTCTACGACATTGAGAGTATGTACAGCTATGAATTTAAAAAGCAACTGAGAATGTTTTTTGGTGAGCTTTATTGAAATTAAAAGAAACAGGATTAGATTGAAAAGTGGCAAGATGAAAATTAGATGATGTGGGATGAAGGGAACGACTAAAGTTAGTTGTGATTAGGAATATAATTACTACTATAGGGCTCATTGAGAATTCCAATAATTATTAGGCGAAAAAAAGATAAATTAATAGCCGAGTCAGTTGAGTTTGGGTGTCCAACATGGGTTAGAATGTAAAGGCCTGGAGAATTGAATATTTCTTAGATCATGTTTTCGCGGCGAGAAACCGAATTGGAGTCCAAAGCAGAGTGTAAGGAGTTGGAATTAACGCAGAATATGAGGATACAGAGTAGTAATTATGAGAAATTAGATTAAACAAGGTGAAACAAAGATTGAAAAAATTGTTAATATTGCTAGGCATATAGCAAGAGCACATTCTTAAAGGAGAGAGGGTTAATAAAAGTGACTATTATTATTTTAATTTCTTATTGATAAAGTACAATATAGACTACTTTTATACTCTATATTATGCGTAACGCAATGCAATGGAATTTAAACCGAAACTTGACCGTAACAGTCGAATTAAATAATTTTCAGTTATCATACACGCATCTAATACCAATTATAACTCGTTATATTTTGCATTAATTGTACAAACGCGCACGTAAGCTTGCAAAGTTTCCAACGGAAAATCCTATGGGTGCGGATGGTAAATGATAAAAAAACTTCGTGTACCAACTTTTTACAGTACACATAAGCTCGTGTTCTGCCGTGCCAGTAACGAACTTGATTCGCACGTGAGAGGACGGAAGAAGGAAAAAAAATTTTAATTTAAAAAATGTTTGTATACATACACATATAATGAATAATAAGAAAAGTTATACTTAAACTCTACCGCCACTAACACGACGCATCGCTGCACATAATATATCAAAATCGAGTTTATAATGATATTAATGCGTAACGAATATCGTAATAACCTGCAACGGCGACAGGGTAAATAAATTTACGCAATATGTAACAATTATACGCCCGCAATAATGACGACATTGTGTACGTACAGTTTGGTTAAGCGTTTCTGTCTACGTATAATGTGCGTAAAATTCACCTATTAATATTATAATATATTCAAGGATTTTTTTTTACATATATATTATATTCTCGTGAGAAACAAATCGATATTTTATATGATCGGATATTTATTTTTTATACTCGCGCACTTATACGCTTCTCATGACAATTCTCATAAACGGATTAGGTGGAGTGCCGAGTGAAGGATGGTTTCCGTATGTAAAAAACGGTGATTTCAATGTGCGTGCATACATATATTGTATATACATATAAGTAAAACTAAAATGAAAAATAATCACGTTATATGCAGTTTAAAGTTAAAACTGACAGCTGTTTATATAATATATACGGTTAAATGTTTTTATTTCTATATAACCTATTCTAAAACGTTATTGTTTGACAGTGACAGATCACTAGTTAATTTAAGGGGAAAGGAGAAGTGAATTGTTACCATAGACACCTGTATATGTATATATATCGAATGATTATTTACACTTCGAAATAGAGAGATAAATGTTTTGAACAATATGTTTCCATTAATGTCCTTTCTAAAATTTTTCTTTTTACACTTATATATAAATAGTTCAACTAAATGACGCTAATACTGTTTGTAAATCTAGCCAATGAATATTTCATTATTTATAAATATATGATATGATGGGTAGTTTTGTTCTATATTATAATTTATTTCTTAAAAGTAATACTTATTTACGATATGCCGGATAGATACAAAAACGAATTTCGATAAAATCACGTTTTTGCCATTTTTAACAAAATTATTGAGTTTTTTGGGACCGCGTTTAATAACTATTAAGAAAATTGAAAACTCAGTTTCTCAAAATATTACCCCAAACAAATTTAATACTAGAAAATGGATACAAGTGTAAAGATCGGCAAACTTCTCTTCTACTATTCAAAACGATGTACACAGAAAAAATGAATATTAAATAAACGTCATTGAAAAACCATTAGCTTCTTCGCTTCATTTAATATCTGAAAAGTTCAAAAGAATGATCGCCGTTTTTTCTCTTTTCTCTTTAAATTCGCCACTGCTTTTTGAAATTATTTTTTATCTGGTATATTCCTCGTAATACACGCAAGGGTAATTAATTATGTTTAATAGGTACAGTGCCAATGACTTTAATCTTGAAACATGTAATCATTTTTATTGTATATAAATATCTGAGTATTAAAAAAGATAGTATTTTTTTTTTTTGGTTTTAACAGAAGCGAGAATGTATTTTTTTATACCTTATATAATATGTGTTTTCATATTTGGAGTAAATTTCAAAACTCTAGGACTATTGTTTGGTAGTTTTTTATGTGGTGTTCAAAAACTATTGAAAAAATTGTTCATCTTCTTTCTTTTTGGGTTACTTTGAGTAAGGTATAAGAGAAATACTGAAAAAATCGAAAAATGTTTCGAAAATTACCAACTAGATTTACTAGATCAACTATTATTTAGTCGAAAATGTGTATGTAGAATATGTTTGTGTACGATTCACTCAGAATTCATAAAAAAAATTTTTGAATATCTATACATTTCTAACAGAAGGGATTGTTTTTCGAAAAATTCTTAAATAGTGGTGTACGTTTTTCATTATATTCCTTGTAGTGACTAAAAAACGCTACAAGAGAAAATGTAACATTTCACGTATCGTCGCGTATTACCGTAAATTTTATAGTATTGTCTAGTCATTGTAGCGAAGACGCGACTAAAAACTTACCCATTTCGTTAAACTTTCTACGCTTCACGAAATTCCCAACGGGTATAATACATCCCTCCCGTGACCGACTTTTGTTGTATTATTATCAATATTTTTATCTCTTTCTTACGTGCAAACGATTTTTATTTTTTATACACAATATACGATAATAACTATACGATAAGGCATCATGATCAATATGAAACAACGAATATATATATATATATATATTCGTATATATTCGAATATATCTATATTATATTATATAATATCAATAAATTTAGTAGAAGGAAGCAAGGAGAACCAGTTGCTCAGTATCCTGGCATTCAAAAATCAACTGTTCTCGGCCGAGTGTACACCGTTCACCCAAGCAACGCAGAATGTTATTACTTGCGTATGCTTTTGCATCACGTTCGAGGACCAACATCATTCAAAAATTTAAAAATTGTTAATAGCGTTGAGTATCCTACTTTTCAAAGAGCCTGCCAGGCACTCGGCCTTTTGGAAGATGAAAAACATTGGGACGATACTTTAACAGAAGCAGCTCTTTTCCACTCTGCATCACATTTACGCGAACTTTTTGTAACCATGATAATCTTTTGTTATATATCAAATTTGAATGAATTATGGAATAAACACAAAGAAAATATGGCATCTGATATATTGCAACAACACAGGCATAATTTGAACAACCGGGAATTAGCAATCACGCCACAAATTTTGAATGAGGCATTAATATTGGTTGAAGATCAACTTCTAAAAATATCAGGAAAAATGATGTCAGACTTTGATATGGAATCTCCTACACGGATTGAAGAACGTGACAGACAATTTCTTCAGAACAGGGATTATCTTTCAGAAACAACGTATGATGCCAACCAACTTTCAATTTTCGTTCAAGAAAATGAACAAAAATTAACCGACGACCAGCGACTTGCATACAACACTATAATCGACAACGTGATGCAGAACAGTGGTAAAATGTTCTTTCTTTATGCACCTGGCGGGACTGGAAAAACGTTCTTGATCAATCTTTTGCTTGCTAAATTTAGAATGCAAGGAAAAATTGCATTAGCAGTAGCATCATCTGGGATTGCTGCAACATTACTACAGAATGGAAAAACCGCTCATGCAACTTTCAAATTGCCTTTAGATTTGCAAAGCCAAGAGCGTCCATTTTGTAGTATCTCGAAACAAAGCTCACTAGCTAAAGTGCTTAAAGAAACGACGTTTATTGTGTGGGACGAATCGACTATGGCAAATAAAGGTGGGCCTGAAGCTCTGGATCGTACACTTAGAGATTTTAGAGCTGATGAACGTCCAATGGGAGGTGTTGTGATACTGTTCGCTGGTGATTTTCGGCAAATATTGCCAGTTGTGCCAAGAGGTACAAAAGGTGATGAAATAAATGCTTGCCTAAAATCATCGTTTCTGTGGGCTTCTGTCAAACTTTTAAGATTGACCACAAATATGCGCGTACATTTGGGTGGTGATAATAATGCAGCACAATTTTCAAGAACTCTTTTGGATATAGGAAATGGAAATATTTTAAATAATTATGGTGAAGTACTAATAGAACCAACATTTGCAACTAGCGTCACTGAACAAGACGAATTAATAACTAATGTTTACCCGCAAGTCGCCCAAATTTCAGAGAAAACGGATGATTGGTTACGCGAACGAGCGATTTTAGCACCTAAAAATGATTCTGTTACAAGTATAAATAATAAAATTCTTTCAATGTTTCAGGCCCATCAACAAACTTATCTTTCTATTGATAATCTGATTGATCAAGATAAAGCTATTGATATTCCAATTGAATTTTTGAATTCTTTGAATCCATCAGGACTTCCTCCGCATAAACTGGACTTGAAAATTGGGGCTCCAATAATATTTATGAGGAATTTAAATGCACCGAAATTATGCAATGGTACTAGATTACGGATAGTAACTATGCAGAGGGACGTGATTGAAGCTAAAATTCTTTCCGGCTCAGCTCAAGGTCAAGTTGTTTTCATTCCCAGGATACCGATGATTACTAATAAATACCCGTTCGAATTTAAACGAGTACAATTTCCTATAAAGCTTTGTTTTGCTATGTCTATCAATAAGGCACAGGGACAGACACTGAAGGTTGCAGGCCTTGACATCACGAATCCCTGTTTTACCCACGGACAATTTTATGTTGCTTGCTCCCGTGTCAGCTCGGCAAAAAATCTATATGTGTATGCGCCTCACCAAAGAACAAAAAATATTGTTTACAAAGAAGTATTATAACCTTAATAGAAATATGTACAGAGATAATATATAAATTAATAAATAAAAAAGGTACAATATAAGAAAATAGTAGTTTTTTCATCCTCATTTTTTTTATATAAATTAGTTGAATACCTCCCGGGCGAAGCCGGGTAAACCAGCTAGTATATATATATCATTTCGTTTAGACGTGTACATATGTACATAAGTGATGTGTGTATACACACACACACACATATATATATATAGCAGATATAGGTTTTCGAGAAAGAGTCGTATAATATTTTAAATGTTAATTGTGTAACTTGTACAATGTATAATATAAACTATATAGATGTTAAAATATATTCGTTTGGTAAGTAGAAACGAGACATAATGTAAGTATTATAATAACTTTGTTAAGTGTATTATGTGTAATATGCTAATAACTAAATGATCGCCTCGTCGATATTTTTACCTGATAGATGAATTGCGTGTCTAATATTTTTGGAAAGTAATTGAATTGCGTGCCCAAAATTTTTACTGAATAGGTATTTTTTGTCTCTAATATATTTACTCCATAGTTTTAATTTTGACCTTTTACTGAATCGGCCCAACAGTGTTGCCTAGAAGTCTCCACAAGGAGATTGGCCGTATGATTTTCCAAATGTTTTTCCTTATTTATAATTTTTAATAAATCAATAAATAAATACATTTTACAAAATATGTCAAATAAATGTTTATAAATTATTATTATTATTATTATTATTATTATTATTATTATTATTATTATTATTATTGAATAATTCGATATTCAAAACTTTAATTGAAACAGTCTTGACATATTCAATTCTGGTTAATTGTTTATTGCCAAATTAGAAAATGTTTCCATTCATAAAATATTTTTTTATCAAAATTGTTCGGAATTTTTTTCTTTTTTACTATTGCTACTAAGTTTAATATATGTTCATTTTGAATGTCTTTTAAGATGATAATTAAATTGTAAATATATGAATATTTAGCGTAAAACAAACTATTTAATTCTGAGTGAAATGCCCCGTAACAGTTAATTGTTCTATGTTGATTTGGTACAAATTCAGTCTAGATATTTGAGGAAAAATTTCCATCTTCGATAATATAAATTTTTAAGGTATACTCGGTGAATTTTTTAATTTATTTTCACTAGGTAAATATATAAATATAATACATAATATATACATATAAAATACAATTCATCTAGCTGTTTATTAATATTTTATTTTCCGGGTACAGTTCACCGAATCCAACATTACGTTATCGACGTTCCTCCGATGCTTTTGTATAAAACTATAGTAATCACTAAATATAATGTAATAAGTGTTAAAAAATATTTTAATATAGAACGTATGAAACACGCAATTTCACGTAATAAAAGAAAGCCTTGGAAAAGAAAGGAGTCTGGATAATATAACTAAACTGTAGATTGCGCGTATACTTTATATATGAATATGCGTTATTAGTATAATATCTTATATAAATATTTGTATACTTTCAAACTGTAATACTCGTAATATGCTATGGTAGATCAGCGAACTGATTTTGAATCATTTCTTCGCATAGGAGAAATAAAAATCGTATTATAATACTATAAATAAATAATTCCTTTTGCTGTAAATAGTAAATTTTCCGCTAATAGTTGTATGTGTTTGTGACTTGTATTTATCAAGGTATGTATATTATACGTCATATTTATTGTAAATTGATGTCGATAATAAAATCCGAATAAATATTTCAAAATCCTTTGTCCAGCGAAAGTATAGTAAACCATTGCTGTGCTATAAGTGCCTCGTGTACGTAATCGTTAGCCGTTATCGTGCCCGTTTGTATGTTTTTATGTATATAATAAAATATATTATAGTACAACATTACGTACGTAAAAACTTATCCAATAATCAGTTTCCAAAAACCACGTGGTCGATTTGGATTTACACGAACACAATATATTATTTTGTATTGTGTTTCTCTAGGCAGCTGCTCGCCGTATTTTGCATAATATATTGTGTGTATATTATTGAATATATTTTATATATTATATATATATTTTATATACTGCAGATATAGAAATCCCAAACAGGGGTGGATGTGGAGGTTGGGGGAGTTTACTAATAATAAACTAAAAAAAAAAATCGCTTATTTTTTTTTTAAAAAAACATAGATTTTTAAGATTAAAAATTGTAATAGATATCATAATACTGTATACAATTATGCTATATTAAAAAAACCAATTAATCTTCAAAAAATAATATATATATATATTTACATATAATATAAGACAAAAATAAAACAAACATTACAATAAATTTTATAGTAGATATTCAACTAATTATACTAATAATTTTGCATGGTTAAATATATATTTGTCATTATTTTTGGCTCATACATTTTAAAAGATTATTAACATATAATGGTATCATACAAGCTTTATAAAATATTTTTATTGGTCACGGTAAATTGCATACATTTTCCAGGACCAAGAACGGAAAATATTACAAATATTATATTAGATATCTTTTCTTTTTTTTTTTTTTGGATATACGGCAGGGGGAAAACTGCTCACCATTGTCTCCCTCTGTATCCAATAATATATATATTGTTTTATTTTATTTTCATAACGTAAAAAAAATTCTGAGTTAAAGGTCAATAATCAATTTCATTACTTTTGTTATTTTTTTTAACTTGGCCGTGCCAGGTTGAGTCTTGACTGTCACGTAATAATTTTCAACGCAATTTTGAAAATAATGAAAGTTCTTTAATTCCTTATTATTGTTAATAATTTACATAAATTTACAAAATACAATTGATATGGAATATTATCTAACGGCACGCTCCGATAGATTCCCGGCTGCGGTAGTGTACGGGCCTACGACCCATATTTCCGTAAACGATCTGGTTAGGAATATCCAGACAGACTCCACTAGGTGGTCGGGAAAGAGTAAAGTACAAGGCACACTCAACTAAGTGGCCGAGGAAATGAGATGCACACTCACCCAAGTGGTGAGATAGTAAAGTCGAACACACTCGACTATGTGGTCGGAGAAACTATAGCCGCTGGGTCGTTGGTTGTTAATGTCGTCCTGCTCTCTCTGGTTTTCCATTTACTCTCTGGTCAATGTTCCATTGGTGTCGCCTTGGTCGTCGAAATCGCTGACTGCTGCTGGGTGGGTGGTTCTCTCCAACACTTGTTCATTGTTTAGGTAAACCGTTATGTGAAGTGGTATTGGAGAAATGAGTTGCTTTCTGTCTCGCCTCTGTCGTATCTTATTTTGTGTAACTTCTTAACCCATGCTGTATATTCTGTGTCTCTTCATATTTCTTTCCTCCCTTTACGTTCATCTTCTTGGTCGGAATACACGGGCGTTATCCTCGACTTTGTTCGTTTTATTTATTAATACTGTCAGTCCGAATTTCTTCTCTGTCGAATGGTATTCCTGGTTTTTTGCCAATCCTTTTATCGGTTTTCAACCAACGCCATCATGTGAGCCAATCGACCGTCGCACCACCGCGTTTTATGTATTTGGTTGTATTTTTATCACTAGCTGGCTAAACCTCTATATTATACGGCCGTAACGAACTTTATTTTGTACCTATTGATGCATATACACATTTTTTTCTATTAAATTCAATTGGAATTCTAATAAAATCGCGCACATTTTTTTCGTTTAATCATATATAAAATATTATAGATATACATTTATTTAGTAATATTCGATATTTGTATACGATATAATATTTATTTTATTTCTTCTAATATAAATCGTGAAAAATGTACTAGCGTGTAATGTCAATGTTGATATCGCGATATTTATAAATCACAGTTAGAATCTATTTTATTATATATTCCAAATAAGTCATCTTTTTCTGTGAGAAAATACATTAATAGTACATTCCTTTGTCATCAAATATTTGAATATACCTTTTAATATAGATTTTAACCACTCCATGACGAAGAGTTGATCGAACACGAGTTTTTAAAAATTGAATTGTATATATTAAAATATATATTTTATGATAGGCAACAAGTTTTTAGTTTACAATCATGTAACAGTTCTTTTAAACTATATATTACAAACATAATTATAAAAGAATTTGCTTAGTAATTAGAAGTAATTAACTTCATTACGGCACTTTTTTTATAACGATCTTCCTTTTATATATGTTGCTTTGATACGTGTTTGGCGTTAACAAAAAACAAAACTATTTTGGGTTTTTTACCATATATAGTACTTATATGCAATGCCTTTGTTTCGTACCAGATCCTTACATAATTATAAGAAAAAGAATTATTTACAGGAGAAATCGGAAAGAATAATAATTATAAATGAAAATAACAATAAATTATTTATGACAAATAATACTATTGATAAAAACAAATAAATGACATATCGAATCACAAATAATAATGTATAGTATAAGGTAATAAAATTAAATAATACACGACGTATATTATAAAATACGGTATACGATACAAAATAAATATTAAAATTACCTTACAAAATTTACGGGCATCTGGACTGACGACTACAACCATAATAATGACAACGAATATAAAACTGTGTAACAGCAACGACGCACAACGACGTAGTAATTCAAAAAACGACAGACTTTTGTTTCATCGACCGACGGACGATGATAGAGTGGTCCCACTAATAAAGCCGGAAACCAAACATGTTTATCGTGCAGTACGAACAGCCTTATTATAGTTTCACCTTATCATTTACTATATAAATATTACGAAATAAAATACCTAAAATTTGCCTATATTGATTACCTAGTTATTAAGATGGAATTAAGGATATATTATAGTTTTCAATAAACAAAATGGAATATTTAATGTTTATGAAACGAGAATTACGAGTATATACTCGTACTAATAATATGAAACATGAACAAGAAATAAAGTATAATTCATTGTTATTATGTATTACGTAGATTATAAATACGTTTAACAGAAACTATCATACAATATATAATTATTTAAAAGTTATTTTAATTAGTTAAGCAAACATAAATGTATATTTTAGTTAGTTTCAAATAAAAAAAGCATATATGTATGTATAAAAAAGAATATTTATTCTAAAAATTATCACATTATTTAGCGGTGGTAAACATTCAAATAATTCCGACTAAACTAAGCTACTTTTATGTGTTGCCATCTAAATTTTTATTATGCTTAATTTGTTTATGAATTTAATACAATAAAAAAAAACAGTTAAAAGTTCTTCACTAAACATTATTTCATTGTTTACCTGTGATTTAGTTATCATTTGTTAATTATAAATTACGGGTACGATTATTAAAAATAATTATGTTACTTCTTAAATACTTGAACTAATATTTGTATAATAAATAGTTTCAAATTTAACTAATAGAAGCCACATTTTTTAATACATTATTCATTTGGTTGTATACAGGACTTTGAATTAGAATTGAAAGAAGGTGAAAATATTTATGAAAATTTATTGGAATTAATATTTTAATTGAACGTGATTTACGCATAAGATTCAAAAATTGATATAATATTTATATGTGTTCAAATATTACAAGTATTAAGTTTATAATTGAATTCAAATTTACTTTCCTTCATAATAATAATAATAATAATAATAATAATAATAATAATAATAATAATAATAATAATAATAATAATAATAATTATAATAATTATAATAATTATAATAATAATAATAATAATAATAATAATAATAATAATAATAATAATAATAATAATAATAATAATAATAATATGGCATACGTAGAAATGGGTTGGGCCTTAAGTGACTGCATTATTGTAGGCGAAGTGGTCGACAGAACGCGCGGTTTGGTTCGGAATGCTTGACAGCTGTTTGTGGGGGTAGCATATATTATATTATTAGAGGAGAAGCAGTCAACGTAAGGGGTATCAAAGAGATGAAAATAACATATATTCACATGTGGTATATATAATTTATGGGCAAGTGTGTACGGCACAGTACACAGGTGCAGTTGATCCGCATTTTTTGGGGTCGTCCGTTACGAATGCCACAGTGGTATATTGTAGCGGGTGTGCGAAGGATAGTACGTTGGAAATACGATATTAAACGTTTACAATATACATCACATTTGATGCTCGCGAAAATAAAAATTCTATTTAAACAGCCACTTATTTGCGTCTTGTTTATTTCTACTTTTTATAATCTTTTAATTTTTTAACTCTCCCTTGTAATACTTATATTAAAAAATTAAACACAGACGAGTGTCTATCTTTCCGTATTATAAAATTCTTTATAATAGGTATTAGTGGGAATTTTTTCTGGGGAAGAGAGATTTTAAAGGAACTTTTGAAATAAAAGTAATTTATATATTATTTATAAAATGTGTGTTTACTAAGTAATTTTTAATGACAGAATCATACAGTGGCGTACTTTAGAGGGGCAACAGAGGCATTTGCCCCACCCCCATTAAAAAAGTATTTCACAAGTACGCTTCTGGAATTACATAATTGGAAAACAAAGTCAACTTACAGATTCTTATATAGTATAACTAAAATATTTTTAATGGCATTAATCGTTATTGCACATGAAGATTAGATTTTTCAAGTAGTATAATATTTCACTCAGTTTAAGAAAAACTATCGAATTTAATGTACAGAATTTTGTCGCATATTCTACAATCAAATAATTAAAACAATACTTATCAATTATTTATATATTGTTAACGTTTACATACTTTCAGTATATTAATGCTCAAGATTCTAAACTTTATGTAATTTTAGTAATATTGTTATAATATGCAGTGAAATTCGTTATTACTTTCCCAATCAACTAAACACAATTTCAAAATCTTAAATAGCAAGAATAAGTTTTTGGGTGGCTTAAATGTGTGCATGTGTTAGTGTCTGTATGTGCATAAATTTATGTGTATATAAAAGAACAATATAGTCGGTAGGCAATCACTGTTATGTAATATCGTCATCGTCCGTCGTTGATTTTATAAATGGACAAAAGGACACCCCTTGTTATAAATTCTGAAATTCTTTGTGTCTAACAAATATATTATAATATATATTGTGAAATAGAAATTAAAACGTAATTAATATTATAGTTCAAAATAGATGAAAGTACAGTTTGATGTTCTAATGTTACAGTATTTGTAAAAACATGAAATTAAAATGTAAAATATATACGAGTATGTTAATTAGATTTTGTTTGTTTATAATTTTAAATTCGAATTTATAGATTTTCGTTTGATTTTAATTTTTGTTTTTTTTTTTATGGCGGAGTTTTCTTCACGAAAGTAAAAGATCCTTGTTTTCTATTATTATTATCGATATTAAAATAATGCATATATAATGGATTTGAACAATGTATTTCGTTTCTTTATTCCCAAAAACAATAATATTGTTAATTGTTTTTGATATAAAATAAATATATACTCGTATTTATTTTTATATTCCTATACACGTATAACATTAAACAATTATTAATGATGTTGGTAATCTAACTGGAATTCCTGATGCGTATACACTCTAAAACTAAAGCCATTTTATTTATTTCCAACATTGAAAATAGATATGTGCAATGATAAATTATAATTTGGCTAATTTTATTTACTTGAGGATGAAATTTTTTTTTTTATTATACATATATTAAATAATATCTGTCAGTTAAATTGTATCATTCTATAGCAAAATATTTTTATAAAATTGGAAAAAAAAACTTCTTCAGTGCAAAGTTTTAATTCATTATAATGTATATTTCACGTTTTAATATTTATGTCAGTACCATTACCAATTTCAATCTTATTTAAAATCTTCGTTTGCAGGTTTAAATTTTGCCCGTCTAATGTTTTCCGTAATTTTTTAAAACGACTACTATATAAATGTTTAAAATCTTTGCTGTGCTATATTAATGTTCAAATAATGAGACTATACATAATATTTTTGAAGCAAATTATTAATGAAGAAGAGGTAAACTATAACCGTTTTTTTTTTTTAGCAAATCTTATGTTAAAACAATTTTTTTCGCATGTGTATCCCTAAAATCACATTTATACATAATAATTAATATATACTATTTGACTGAATACGAAATATATCCAACACAGAGTGTAGGTATGTATTTATTTATAACAATATCTGATTTATGTTTAGTTTTTTCGTTTCATTTGTTGAAATATTTTGGGCCATAGAAAAAATATTTTTAGTTTATTTCAGTTAAGTATAGCAATATTAAAATAAAATTATTCTATTAAAATTTTTTATCAAGATATCATTTTTCTAAATATATTTATATATACAACTTTTAATTTGGTTATGACTTTAATTTTAAATAATTTTCTAATTTGTTTAAATTCTAATATTTTTCAAATAATCGACGTAGAATTCGATATATATGAATCTGCGTATTAAAAGGTATTTTGTTATTTCTCTTTGGTGAACAATCATTTTCGTAATTGCTTATATTTATTTATTTTTTTTATATAAATTAATTATTATTTGATATATATCTGTAATCAGTCGAGCCATTCTCAAAAGATCATCTTTCATACATGTAGCGATTATATATCTATACATATAAACATATTTTATTTGTATATTTTCAATGAAAATTTCCACGAAAATAGTTTAAACACGTTATACTTACAGTGTACCTTATATACCTATAAACCTTAAATCATTGTGTAAAAACAGTAATTATGTGATAAAAATTAATTTTATGTATAGTTATTTAATTCGTGCATATTGTATAATAATTTAAGAAATCAGTTTAATTATGTTATATTTTTGTTAAAAGAGAAAACGGTTAAAAAACGTTAGAAGAGAACTATTAGCAATTATAAAATGTTTTATCTTGATCAAGATATAGTATTGGATTAATATTACAAAATTATTCCCGAGCTTGTTAAAAATTTTTAGTAGTCCGGGAATTAAAAATATGTAAGCTGTCCGATAAATAATGTATAAAAATATACTTAATAATGAAACATGAATTTATTATTTTAAAACGTTTACACCATACATTTTTTCACATTGTCACCATTCAAATTGATGCATTTTCCCAACGATGGAATAACTTGAAAATGCCATTTTGGAAATACGTAGCACAATTTCCATCGAAGTATTCCGTAACTGCATCCATGACCTCCTTCTTATTTTGAAAATAAGTTCCTCCGAAGTGTTTTTTCAATGGACCAAACGAAGTATTTTGAGTCATCTATCCGATCGTAGCAGTTTTTCAACCGTCTCAATGTTTTCGGCGCTGGACGTGCTTATTAGTCAATCACTTTTTACCTCGTCTTTAACACTCTCTCAACCCGAATTATATTTTGTATACCAAAGCGATACACATTTTCGATACATTACGTGTGGACCATAAACTTCCGTTATTTTTCGATGAATTTCAATCGGAGAAACATTTTGAAAATTAGAAAATCGAATGACTGCATGGATTTCTTCTTTTGTGCAACTTAAATATTGATTTTTCATGTTTATTATAACGTAGCTGACGGATGGCTAAATTATAATAGTCGTAACACATAGAATATGTCATTTGTTACCTAAATTATCATTTCTGGACATTTCATGCCGATAGGGAACATTGTTTACGCTAAAAATGACTTTGTACCTTATTTATCGGACAACCTACGTATTATGTTAGATTTTGAGCGAAGGAATTATTATCACACTTTTGAAACCTTTCGGAAAATTTAAATCACGTGCACATACTTCGTTTCATAGCACCACCTCATTGAGACGAAGAATATGTAAAATAATTGTGTTGGAGACTGACAGATTTATCGTGACAGTTTTATTTTTTGGGACGCAATAACTTAAGTTCTCCGTGGGTCGTTTTCTATACGTTTATATACACATATTTGATATATGTGCATATGTATATCCTGTATGTGTATATATAATACATACATGTCGAATAATACTTTCCTACAACGTATATTATGTATACCAGTGGTTCAGTGATTCTCAATTGGTGGTCTATAGTATCAGATTTTTATTTTCATTAATTATTAAATTTGAAGAAAGATTTGAAGCTAAAAACTAAAAACTAAACAATGTCGCTTTGTACATAACAAATTCAGTGACTGACATAATATTCCATAGAAATATCGCCAGTCCGGGATGCCACAACTGGTCAAAGGAACTCGAGCTAATAAGACACATTTTTGGAAGTACATATTAATTAAAACTTTTTCCTAATTTATTTTGGTGCCAATAAACACATTTATATTATTTTTCATCATTACTTCTGTATTGCTTGTTGAGCAATTCGTGTCATATAGTTATTATTCAATACATTAGGTCCATTAGGAGACGGAAGATAATATTAGTACAATGGTCATCGGCTTTTGGAAATTAGCAAATGTGGTCCACGGTTTGAGTTGAGTTGGAAGCCTCACTGGTATGCTCCAAGAACAGAATAGGAATACAATTTCTTTACCCAAAACACCCAATAATATTTTCGCGTTATTATTCTCTCTTCAAAATCGGAAACACGCACGTTTTCTACACTTACGTATAATGAATATATATATTTACTTATCTAGTAACATTATACATGAATAATAAAATTGTCATTTAAATACAGGCACGTCATTTTTATCCGATCGACGCCGCTGACGCCAAAACACTACAGTCTTTCCTCCGAGAAATAAAAAAAAAATCCGATCTCTAGATGACAACGGTATGCCTAACCTAAACCCTTAGTCGTCGAACAACACGATTTCGAATGTATTTTATTGGGATACAAATACGACGTTTCCTTCCCACTGCCGCCGCAATTCCACGCCTGATATTTATATTCTTTTTGTATTGTTTTTGATGTTTTTTGTATGTGTGTGTGTATGTGAGTACGCGATTTAAAATCTCGGTTAGGCACTTTTTGGTGTGCCTCCCTCATATACTCGCCCGTCGGTTTTCTCCGTCGTTAAATTTTATCGAGTGCATATAAAAAGTGCCGACCGACCGAAGCCGAGTATACGGCACTTGGTGATAATAATATCGTATCCGAAACTTTGTTTGTGGCGTGTGCTATATAAATATATTTTGATCGTTGTGGCGATGAATGAGAGGGGGCCGTTGTTATTCGGAGAAAATAACGAATGAATGAATAAGGTGGCGTAAAATTGTTTATGAATAGAATATATTTTATTATATTACGGTATTCCGAAATAAAACGGCAATTAAAAATTATTAATAAGGAGATCTAACAAACGCAAACGGTTTTGGAAATATCAAGTAATTTCGCTGTGAGATTATTATATATTAAGAAGGGTCATTGTATACGTGAAATATGAAAAATAAATATAAAACAACCGTCGCTTATACGAGTAACAATGACCAATATACTAACTAAAATAACTGCCATTATTATATTATAACGCACTCAAATAATATATAATTTGTGCGCTATTCTTTATGTAAACTGTTCTGATAAGAAAACTGGCCCTGTACTTATATAATAATATATTTATTAATACTCGAACGAGTGAATTTAATTATGACGTTAATTTAGTATTACTATATAATTCATTTTTAAATCAATTTGCAAAATCGAATATTATGATGTATTTGTGTATATTTATAATATATTGGGTTTAAATGCGTATATAGTATAGGTATTACAACATGTATACTGTAATAGCCAAAGAAAAGAAAGAAGACAAAAAAGATAAACTTAAATATAAGAATAGTTAAATATTCATACGACTGAGCAGTACCGTACTTAAAAGTTTATATGAGGGTGGGGGGTGAGGGTACTAGATTTTATATCACAATTTTAGTTGTTCTAATATGCGTGTTTTATACCAATGGAAAAGACGTGAACTAAAAAGTATATTTTTATGGTTTTATAATCACAGAGTACTTACATACATTATATACAAAATATACACATTTACACAGGCAGTTATTACTTTTAGGAATTTGGTTAACGATCAGCGCCAGTTGATAGAGGGATTCAGATGGTCATGAAGATTCCTCATTCATTTCCGTTGTAACACATTATTCGACAGTCATCATAATTACAATTAAGATTTATTACAAAAATTTAGACATAAATTGATAATAGAAATGGTTTATATCTATTTAAGACATAGTTTTAACTTATTTAATCATTTTTGTTTCAGAGCAAGTACGCACAAGATGCAATAATGCCTTTTCGATTGACATGGCGATGAGATGAGATCCAATGGTCGGTGGCCGTTACTGGGAATCCGCGTGTTCCTTTGGTTTCAAGCTTGCTCCGGCAGCCGATCACAAAGCTTGTTAATTAGCACGTGCCCAAGTCAGCTGTCTGATCAGTCGTGTTCTTGTTACGACTTTGAAGAAGGAATTTTTCTGGAATGTCCCGAAGCTACTGGAAAGGCCGTGCACAGCGCATTATCCTCAGTAGCCGGAGGGCCGATTCAGTCATTGAGCATTTACGACCTGGAACCTACCGTCTTTTCTTTATCACCAGATTTATTTCCTTCAGACACCAATCTTCGCCAACTTCAATTATCCCATTCTAACGTATCGGTAATCACGGATGATGGGTTGAATAATATCAAAAATTTGGAAACGTTTTCCATGTTATCTGGTAAACTCAGAGAAATACCTCAAAAATCGTTCGCTGTGCTTAAGCTGTTAAAGATGATCGACATTGAATCTAATGAGATCGTCGAGCTGGATAGTTATGCGTTTTCTGGTTTACAATTGATCAAGATAAACCTCAAGGGTAATTCAATATTTAAGATATCAGAATACGCGTTTGCTGGCCTCGAAACCAGTCTTACCGAGCTCGATTTGTCCTCTAATAAAATAAAAACATTTCCAACGTCTGCCGTTAGACGGTTAGAGCGTCTTATGTCGTTTAGGATTGCTTGGAATGAAATAGCGTCAATCCACGATGACCATTATTCGTTCATGAAAAGTCTGGTGCAGCTTGATTTGAGCTCAAATAATTTCGAATCTGTTCCTGAAGATACATTCCGTTTATTTCCTAAGCTTAAAATATTGTCTCTCTACTATAATTCAGTGGAAAGCATACACAAACGAGGTTTCAGTACGTTGACCGAACTTGAATCGATTGATATAAGTCATAACAAAATAGTGTTCATGGACAGTAGCACGTTCAAATACAACGTAAAATTAAGGACGATAGACTTAAGTCACAATCACATTCATTACATAAGTGGACTTTTCGCTAATCTTCCTGAGCTTAGAGAATTATTTTTGTCTGAAAACAATGTATTGGAAATATCGGGCGACTCATTTACCAATTCTCCGAAGCTGTCCGTATTGTATATCCAACAAAACGCTATTAGACTAATCGAACCTGGAGCTTTTTCCAGTTCAATAAATTTGATGCAGCTTTATTTAAGTGATAATTATATTGAAACCATTGAAGCTAATGCATTTGTTTTTTGCAATAAACTCACTTCGTTAAGCTTGGACAACAATCATATTGTTAACATTGAAAATGGTGCGTTTCGGAACAACAGCCGACTAAAAGAACTTCGGTTGCAAAAAAATAAATTATCGAAAATATCTCGAACGCAGTTTGAGGAGACGTTACCCGAATTATTAGAATTACATTTGCAAAACAATGCTATAGTAGAAGTTGAATCGGGTGCGTTCAAAACACTTAAAAATCTTCAGCACATAAATCTTCAAAGCAATGTTCTCACATATTTGGGTGACGTTTTTCTACATAATGCTCCGTCTTTAAAATCCATTCAAATCAATTCCAATGGTTTAGCCAGTTTAAATAACAAGTCACTCCAAGGCCAATTAAGTCTAAAAGTAATGTGGCTGAATCATAATAAGCTAATCAAATTGGATAAATTGTTCTTTACTGATTTGTATCAAGTACAAAGAGTTTACTTGAACAATAATTCCATCGAGCACATTGAACTGGGTACATTCGAATCAATGCAAGTATTGATATTTCTAGATCTTAGTTTTAATCAGTTGCACGAAGTCACTTCGAAAACTTTTGCTGAACTCAGAGATCTTGAAGAATTACACCTTACAGACAATCATATTACACACATAGATGCCAATTCTTTTGCGGCACTGAAAAAGTTGATGGTTCTGAATTTGTCCAATAACCCTCTAGCAAAACTGCATAAATACATGTTCCAAAAAGATTTGCCTATTCAAAGTATGTACTTAAACAACTGTTCGTTGAGAACTATTGAAAATGGTACGTTTTCCAATTTAAATGTTCTAAACGAACTGTACATAAAGCAAAATTATTTATTTGCTCATGCATTGCTACAAATAGACGTACCGACGTTGACCACCTTGGATGCATCTTATAACAACTTTGACGGTCTTAACTCGACGGTGTTAAAGTATCTTCCTAACCTTATGCATGTCAATCTAAATCATTGTAATATAGGGGAAATGTCGAGATCGACATTTAAGTTTAATCTTGAAGTATATACAATGACTTTATCAGACAACAAGCTCACGGCTTTGCCTGCCGATTTGTTCAAAGGTCAGATCCATTTGAAAACTCTCGTTTTGGATGGTAATGATTTAAATACCATACCCTATTTAATGTTGGCGAATTGTGAAAAGCTACAAAAACTGTCATTGGCCAGAAATAAACTGACGGAGTTAGATATGACAAGGCTGACTAGTATAAAAAACTTACAGAGTCTAACTATTTCGGAAAATCGAATTCAAATACTCGCAGGATTTCCTTCTTCATTCTTCATGCATTTAACGGAATTGAATTTGGCAAATAATATACTGTCATCATTACCATTGAACATTTTCCAGTCACTGGAACGACTAGATATGTCAAATAATAATTTTAAAGAAGTTCCTCCCTTAATTAAGAACCTCCAGTTTTTAAATCTCAGTCAAAACCCACTGGATCAGATATGCGAAATGAACAACCCCTTGATGACCAAACATATTGACTTGGGAGAACTCCACATTTGCGGAACTAACTTATCTGTGTTAGCGAGTAAAGATTTTTTGCCTTTCTCCGATCTCCATCGTTTGTACTTGTCTGATAATAAAATATCAAAAATATCTCCCGGAACATTCAGTGTTCTTGCAGATCTCCACACACTCGATTTAAGCAATAATCGTTTAGAACTTATGCCCCAAGAAAGACTACAAGGATTGGCTCGTTTAAGATTATTGAATTTATCACATAATTTAATTAAAGAAATTGAAGACTTTTCTTCGGACTTGATATCGTTGCAAATTCTTGATGTTTCATATAACCATCTCGAAAAAGTTAATAAAGGATTGTTTCGCAACCTGGAGAGTTTAGCCGAACTACGTTTATACGGCAATTGGATATCTTTTGTGTCGCCTGACGCTTTTAGATCCCTAAAAAAACTAAAAACGTTAGATTTGGGAAAAAACGGTTTCAAAAACTTGCCTTTAAATGCCCTCAGGCCTTTAGAAACACAAATAAGGAGTTTACGAACAGAAGGTGAATTATAAATCGATTCAATTACGGTTATATTATTTAACATCTCTACTTTAATTTTTAGATAACCCTATAAACTGTGATTGTGATCAACAAGAGTTGTGGGAGTGGATGAGAGACCATCAAAAGTTATCGTTTGGTCTGAGCCCAAAAGGCTTAACCTGCCACCACCCCCCGGAACTCCGGGGTCAGAAGTTCATGGAGTTAGAGCCTCCAGCGTTCTGCGCTGTGCCTGTTGTACTCAAACTAGCCATTCAAGACATCCAACCACACTCAATATTCGTGTCTTGGAAAGGTCGAAATCATACAGGCTTGCATGGTTATAAGGTTGTGTATTATCCAATTGAAGATCTCGATTATCCGGCTGCGGCCATTTCGTCGGCAACAGTAGCGCCAAACGTGAGTTACTTACGTTTTAATAAAACTTTTTAAATATATTTAAATATAATTTCCTTTAAGTACTAAAATAAAAATAAAAAGTACACACAAGTTATTTTTTAATTACTGGCTTCATTTACATTTCCCTAGCTAATGCTATTGAAATGATTAGGTTAGGTTATACAGTATAAAAATTGAATAGAATAAGAAAAATAATTGAAATTAGAATATAAAGAGCGTATTAAAATAAATAAGACTGTGGTAAGTTGAGTTTTTCTATAATTTAATTACTAACTTGCTTCTTTGATGCTTTCTTTATCGGAAAGTTCCCAGGGTCTTGTTTGAAAATTAAATATTGTTTTTGGAATAAAAAAATACCAGAATTAATAAATTGGAAATTCCTTACCTAAAACTATACACTTAACGGAGAATTAACAATGAAATGATAAAATATGAAAATTAAACATAATAAGGATTTAAAATTTGGGACATCACTTTCGTTTGCAACAAAGTCGAAAATAGGAAAATAATATCAAAACAGCTCAAACAGATATAATACAATTTTTTGAGAACGTTAAATAACACTGTTATTTATATTTAATACCGTAAAAAAATCGACACTCGATTTTTACGTAAAATCTAGATTGATGTAAATGTTACGTGTTGGGAGTGTGGCCACACTCTGCCAGCAAGAACAATCGAATAACACGAGTAGTTATAGGAATCGATCATCTGCCTTCCGAATATCTAAAAGGAAATTCTGTTTATCCACTATCTAAACATCCTCCGATTATTTCTGATAGTCACTATTTAATATTTGTTAAAGTTTTGTTTGTCAGTGATATTTTGAATTCTGTTTCCTCGGCATAGTTATACATGATTCTAATATATATATATATATATATATATATATATATATATATATATATATATATATAACACATATGTTTTGATATACTGCCTTTAAAACAATTTATTTGTATCGTATGCGACAAACCAGTTGAAATATATATACGGCCTTATTTGTTAACATCGTATGAATCTCATATTTCGACGACGTATTTTATTTTTTATTTATCATTAATTTTGACGTTCCAAAATATAAGAATATCATCACATTTTATTTAAGGTTTTTATAAAATCTCGCACATATTGTATAATTTATTAATTATTATAAAAGTTGTATATGAAATATTTAAGTAATTATGTATAATTATATCATTACAACCGTTTTTAATACTGTCAAATTTATGTGTTTAGGTCATGAATCAGTTCTTAGATAAAAATAGTCAAACCACGCGTTTGGAAAACCTGATACCTGAGACCCGATACCTGGTATGCGTGTTGGGCCTGGGTAACTGGATAGCACCAAACAGTTCGCGCCACCTATCGGGCGATACACAGAGCAGCCGTTGTACCGAAGTAAAGACCCTGGTGGGTGACATCTCGTATTATTCGGACGAACAACACAAGAGTTCAATACTAACACGGCGGCTGGGACTGATAATTGGCAGTTGTTTGGGCTGTGTTGTATTTATTATATTGGTTTCTGTGTTAGGATATCTAAAAATAAAGAAGCAAAGGAAAGACACTAAAAGGGAACAGCCGTTACCACCCGAATATTTATCGTACAGGCATTTTTCGTTACATACCACTGACCCGATAATCACTTCGCCAACATTAGGTCAGTCCAGCCCAATTACCACAGTACACTAAACGATATTATTTTATATTTTTAAAATTATTATTACATTTTGTGGCTTATTGGTAAAGATATGATAACTACCCATTATAAAGATTAAAAAAAATTACAATGTCAAATCGGTTATCTTTTGTAAATAAATAAATATATATTCGTTAACTAGGTATATAATATATTTAGCAAACCTACGTATACGGCATGTAAATATAATATAAAATATGTTATGCAATGTAATGTTTTCAATATGTTTACAAAATAAATCGTATAAGAGATAAGTGATTCGCTTTAACTAATCAATAGATATGTTAAAATATATAACTATGTAATAACTATTTTTCGAGATGTTTAAGCATAACATTAATATAAAAGCTTTTAATGTGGTATAGTTCTACTTTATTTATTACAAACAGTCGTATGAGTTTTAAATTAGCCGTTATATAACAAATATAATTCTTCTTCTTAACATCGTAGCGGACCATGCAGGTCTATCGCTGCCACCATTATTTAATTCCATCAGTCCCTATTATTCGCATCCTCTACATGCACATTTTCATGGATCACTATTTAATCTTTTTTTACTACGTCCTTCCATCTGGTTCGAGGTCTTCCTATAGGTCATTTCCCCACAATTTTTTGTTTTGTAACTTCTTTTATAGTTTTTTAGTCTGCCCTCCAAATATGTCCAGCCCATTCTAACCTTTTGCTGCTGCTGCTATACGATAGTATACTTGGCCTTCCATTCAAATTTTGTAATTCATTATTATGTCTTTTTTCATACGTTCTTGTTCCCGTATTATAAACTGGGCCAAATATTTTTCTGAGCACTTTTCTTTGTGTTGTACTTAATTTGGAGTAGTCACCCATTTTAGTGGCCCACGTCTCACATCCATATATCAACACTTGTGCAACATGTGTATAAAGTTATCTTCGATTCTCTCGATAATAGCTTGAACTTGAATAGTTTTAGTAAACTGTAATATCATCTCTTTGCGCTAGCTACTCGTTCTTTTATTTCTTATTGTACGTTAGTTTTTTGTTTATATTTATCCCTAAATATTAAACGCTTTTACCTTTTCAAAAACATAAGAATCTACTAGTAAATTTAGGTCATTACTGTCATTTCATAATATCCACATATATTTTATTTTCTCCTGGTTGACTTCATGGTCCATGACCTTGCTTGCTTCTAAAAGTTTTTCTATGGTTTGCTCCATTTCGTTTCTGAAGTTCCATAGAATGACTGCATCATCCGTATAGGTAAGGATGGTTTCAATTTCACCTACTTTTATTTTATTTTCCATATTTCGTTTGATATTCTCACTGCCTATTCTAGAGCAGTTTTGAACAGCATTGGCGACAATGCGTTCCCTTGGCGAAGACCAGATTTTATTTCGATATTTTCGGACAATTTTTACTGATATAGTACATTAAAATTATTCTTACAATTACACATTTTAATTAAATCTATGTATTTCTGAGAGATACCCAAACGTCTCAAAACCTTCCATAGCTCTTTTCTATTAATGGAATAGTAGGCTTGCTTGAAGTCTATAAATGTCAGGTGATGATCCTTATTATATTCGTAGTGCTTCTCTGTTAGTTGTCTGATAGTATGGATATGATCGACAGTCGATTTTCCTTTTTTAAATCCGCACTAGTATTCCCCACAATCTCTGCTGCATATGGGTTTATTCGTTCTAATAACAGTGTTGTAAACACTTTATATCCTGTGCCTAATATATACCCCTATAATTTGACACTATCATTAGATCTCCCTTCTTGAAAAGAGGACATAGTATTTGCCGTATTTCACTCCTCTGGCATCATTTCTCTTTTTCATACTTCGCTAATAACTCCATGTATGGAATTTATTAAGTCTTTTCGACCTTTTTTTATTAGCTCTGCTGGTATTTTGTTGTCACTCGGCGATTTGTTGTTCCTAAGAGTTTCTATTATCCTTGTTACTTCTTCCTGTTTTGGGTATCCAATATCAGGTTCTACAGTGTGGTACATCAATTCTTCCTTTGTGTTATCTTGCCCTTGTCTATTCAATAGTGTTTCCAAATATTTTTTAAACAACTCTGTTATTTCTCCTTTATCCTTTACTAATTCTCCTTTCTCATTTAATAGAATTTTTACTTGCGGTTTGAAACTTTCTTTAATTTGGTTGCTGTTTTCAAAGAACTTTTTGGGGTTTTTCCTGTTTCCTTTTATTTCTGTTATTTTCATTTTTATATCGATTATTTTTTCTCTTCTTAAAATGTTGTGGGTTTCTTTTCTCCAATTTTCATACATGGTTTTATTTTCATCAGATGGAGTTTGTAACACCTTATTTATAAGTTCATTTCGTTTCTTTACTGCTTCTCGACATTTATCATTAAATCATCGTTTTCCTTCTCGTTTTGGAGCATTAACAATAGCCACTGAGGCGCATTCTGTTATGACTTGTTTTATTCGGTTCCATTGGTTTTTTATATCTGCTATCGGATTCTTCTCATTGTTTTTTTCTATCTCATTCTATATTAGTTTTTTATGCTGTTTTGCTATCTCATGGCCTCTCAATCTTTCAACGTTGAATTTTGAGTTGTTCGATTTGATGATCGTCTTACTTTGAAATGAGCTGAATGAAACTAAACTAATGAAAATAAAGCTGAATGAAATTCGTGTATCTCCTTATCGATTTTTTTTATTTCGAGACGCAATTCATGTGCGTCTAATGTCTAATGGCAGTTGTGATCAAAATATTTTCTCCCACCTAGTGCGCCAAGACCTCGTACTGCGTACACGAAATTGAGTGGGTGAGCGGTCGGTGCGACGACGCGAGAAGCGGCCGCCCATCGCCGTGATTTCATATTTAAATAAAATTTCTCCCTAAAAAGTTTGCACTTATTCATAACTAACTTAATTTTAAATATACGATTTTGATGATTTTTACAAAAGAATCATTTTCCTGATGTTTTGCATTTCACTAGGAATTGTTTTATGCAGTAGATAATTAGTTATCCCGTCTGACAAAAACCCCAATATATTTACATGGTTTAAATGGGTATCTCTTGCTTAACTCTTGCTTCGAGATAATATACACGGTTGCATTTTTTTTTTTTTTTTGTTTTTTACTTAGCTCGCGCCACGACCGCTGGATTGTTATGGATCTATAATAATAAATTATTAATAAAAATAGAAAACATAGCATTTTGAGATCGATTACAGTTCTCAATCATGTTGAACGTGAATATATTATAATATTTTATTTCGAATGGCATAACATAATAAATATATAATACACCATAGAATGTATAATAGTATATGATTTTTTACTATAAACTTATTATTGAGCGTACAATCGAGTTTAGAGACGGTGTGTAAAATTTTTCGAAACAACTTTTGTCCCAATTCCTTTTTTATGTGAGCACGTACATAAATTATAATAATAAAATTATATGTATATATATTAGAGGCGAATGGTAGGGATTTTGGGGATTCGACCCCCCCCCCCCAAAATATCTGAGAAAATTTGAAAGTTAAGTTACAACATATATTAATATATGAGTATATGTAGTACCTAATAATATTATAATTTCTCAAAATCCCTTCCCCTCGAAATTTTTTCTTGCGTTCGCCACTGATATATGTATATATATATATACATATATGATGGAAATTGTTAAAAAATTTGTATAATAACTGTTTGTAACGATTAAATCACTGCCTGTTTTTTTAAATTATCCCTCGGTCTCCTGCGCATAAAAATTATTATGAATGTTTTGTGCTTTATTATTTAATGTTCATTACATGTTTTTATTTTTATTACCTAATAATAATTTATTAGTACTAAGAAGACGCTTTAACTATTTTTACGAAAATAAGCTTACGAAATATAACAAATTTTGTCTGTTACGAATCATCTTTTTACCTATATAAAATATTGTATTAGTAAAAATATATTAAAAATGTAGTGTGATAATTTATTTTATAATATTATTAAGATTAATATAAATAAGAAGTAACTACACAATTTAGTAACTATTGATATTGCTAAACGTTTAATTGATTCATGAAAATATAATATTATGTTATTGTTTTAGAATAATTATAGAACTATAACGCAAATATTATAATAATATTTATTTGTTTTTTTTTATTCAAGATTTATGTATAAACTTATGTGTGAGAATAAACCAATTCTTTTTACACATGCATAGTACTAATTATTTTAGTTTATATTTGACAATATACTATAGTCATCTTCAGAAGCATAACAAAGTTTAGAAGGTACATTTTTCCTGTATAAATTATGTAAGTAACAGGAAATGTTTAGAAATATTTTTAGATCTAAACAAAAGGTCTACAGGTTTTACAATGAGTATTTTGAGTATTTATAAGAGGTTTGTTTTCTGATTTTCACACGTGTATTTTATAATACGAAATCACATTCTCGATATATATTTTGCTAGTATGTATTGCAAACTTTACGCATTTAACGGACAATTTGTGTTTTTTTTTTTACTGGGTTTTTGATACCTATAGAGGTTACACTATTTAAAATATATAAAGCCGTGTAATTATTATTTCTTTTGCACACGTAAATTCCTGTTACGACCTGCGTTATTACCATCACTGAAACTGAATTTCATTAAACGATAAACAACTCGCCGTTTTTTTAATTTTCGCGTGGGAATGGGGTTGAAAAATTAAAAAACACTCAAAAAATATAAACGAAAGCGAATTTTTTTGAACTGAAAATAAAAGCTGAGGTCTGTATCCATCATTTGAAACTCATTGGTGGCCTATAAATTCAAAAAAACGGTCGAAAACAACTTTTTCTTACTATGTAAGACCAGCGTTTATTTCAGTCCTAATGTTCCGTGGGGGACGGTATCAAAAATGGTCGGAGTCCTAAAAATATAAAGTACCATTTTTTCTCTACTATATTATTATTGTTTATTTATTACATTATCAAAATTGATTACAAAACACAGAATTTTTATTTTTTATAAAAGAATAATGAATTAAGTTAGTTATTACATTACTAAATACCTATTAGTTATTATTATTATTATTATTATTATACAATAATTAATTTAATCAAGACAAATTCGGCGCTTACAAGTCTATGACGTCATTCACGAGCTTTTCCTGGAATACAATTGGTCCTTCAATGATAAATTTAATACAACATTGCAATGTTTCTGATCCCATACGTTTCCTTATTTTATTCATAACCCTATTCATGGTGCTAAAGGAGCATTCGACTTCAGCTGTTGATACTAGTATAAACAATAAGCATTCAGCTAGTTTTTTATAGTTTTCATATCCTATATTTGCTTGATAAACATATGTCAATAAATTATTGAATACGTTTTCATCTACCATTTGTTTAGAAACATATTAAAAAGATTTAAGATCTGTTCAAACATCTGTTGCTTCATGGTTAGGAAGTATGAACATACTGTTGAAACTTCTTTTTCAGTTATTTTAATTAGGGATTCAAATGATTTAAATAAGGCGCTTAAATTTATAATTTCAACCGATTTACCATTGTTCGATCATTGTATCAACACATTTTAAAAATACAATTTTTGGTATTCTATAGAAGGCCTAGGTATTTTATAGAATGCCTGATTCAACAGTTTGCCAGTAACATATATATAATATGAAAATAATAAGTATTATTATTATGTACTATGCCCATGCGTATCATTCTTTTAATGGAAAACTCATCCCTCTACCCGCCTACACCAATTCCGATATCAACCGGCCGCAGTAGGCAATCAAATATTTCACCCCTCCCCACCCCGTAGTCTACTACCTTATTGATAATCTTTCTACAAATGATGAATGTGATGATAATTTTACTGTTGATGATTATATTCTAGTCAAATATTTATACAATCCTTATACAAGAAAAGAACATTTAAAATTTTTCCCGGGCTTGATAAAAAAATAGTGGGTGATAATTTTGAAGTTCAGTTTCTCAGAAATTATAAAGGTTCAACTCAGACACTCGTTTTTCCAAATGTGGAAGATATTGAAGATGTTAAAAAGGAAAATATAATAAGAAGTTTGAAAATTGAAGCAGAAAGTCTTGGAAAAATAATTTTTAATATGTAATGTAAAGAATAGACTGATAAAAGACTGACTAATTAGACTAATAAAGAATTGTAAAGTATAATAAACAATAAACAATAGACGATTACAACAAGTCCAAAATTAATATTTAATTAATTAAACATTCTTTAACAAAAAAATATACAACTTGTTTTAAATATTTTTTATACACAAAAATACCTTAAAAATTTATGTACCTTTCAAAGTTATTTAAAATTAAAATTATATAACCTATTTAGTTATTAAAAATAATAATGTAAAATATTAATGTTATTAATTCTGATTTAATGCTTTACATTTCATTTGAAACAACGGATCGTTTTCCCTTTGTAATTTCTGTTTTTGCCTATTTTTTTCTTTTTTTCTTTTATTTTTATTTGCCAGCCATTCTTTTTCATTTTGTTTATTGACTTCTATGACTGCTTTGAACTTGTCAACTTGTTCACCTAAAATACATACACATTGATATAATAATCATTTAACATGGTCAACATTTACAATGACTCACTTATCGTTTGAATATTCAGTAATACTGGATTTGGCCTGAACATACATGGAGCAATTTTGAAATAAACATGTATTGGACATACCACTTTTGGATCAATAGGATTCCAAGCCAACGAATCTGAAGGTGCGGTCTGTTGTAATACAAAATACATATTCAATAAATTGAAACCGCCATACCTGGAATAACAATTTTATGTAAATCACTGCTAAAAATAATTTATACGATATTATTTTCATTACGTCGACGATTGATAGAGTTCAACTTGAAATGGCTTTTTAGGATTATGTAGCATGACATATTTTCCCTCGTCTAACTGTGATAATTTATGCAGCGTGAGATACAATCTTTTTAAATACACTTGCTTTTGATCATCTGAAATTAAACTGTCATCAAAGAATTTATGTTTAATCATCATTATGTCCATATTGTGTTGTACAGAAACTAAAAACGGAAAAAAACATTTAATTAATAATTCGTATTATAATCATATACTCAGGTAGTGAATATTTTTTCTTTTTCATTTAATAAATTAATACATAATTATATTGATATAATAATTTTTTACCTAAAGCGAATTTGCTTTTGGGCATTCTGAAGTACGTATTTAGCCAATATTCAACAATATGATCTTCGCCTTCTTTTTCGAACCCAAACTCTGGTTGATATTCAACTTTTGGTATTAATATTGGCCCATCAATATTTGGTTTACATTTTGTCTGATTTCAGAAACATTTATAAAATTATACACAAAGCGTTATTAAAACAACTATTTAAATCAGAACAATGTTTTCTTACTTGTGTATGAGGTTTATTTCTTAATAGTAAATTGAACAATTTGTCGGTGCCGTCATTTATTCCATTAATTTTTAATGTCCACTTATCATAGTTATATTTAGAACAATTCTCAATGGATTTATTTTCTATAAACTCAGTTAACCTGAAAAATATATGTTTTATACAGTTCATATATATTCGATTTAACAATTAATAGATTACATATAATTAAATTGTCAATAGTTTTTTAAGTTTTAATAAAATGTAGATAATTGTTAAAAAAAATATTATTAGCTAAGAGTAATACAATACATTTAAAAAAAAATGTATATATATATATATATAAATCTTACGGTTTTCTAAATTTTCTTTTTAATTCTTTTCTTAGGTAGTACAGACTTTTTTCTTGTTGTGAAAAATATACTGTAGACAATGCTCCTCCAATATTAATGATTTTACAATTTTCAGCACCTTAATATAAAAATAATATTCTAAATTGATTTTAAAATTTTTATAATACAAAATAATAATAATCACCAATATTTATATTAACAGGAACTAGCCACAAACTGTTGGATTTTTGTAAATTCATTATGCACTTTAAACTACTCAAACACATGTTAACATTGGTACCATGTTCTTTGGACAATGTTTGACAAAGTTCATCTTGTGCAACTATTATAACGATATTAGACAATATTAGTAGAGCTAAATTTAATGAACACTGGAATGTTATAATAAAATCACTTTATATATATATATATATATATATATATATATAATCAAAAAAAATTGAATAAACCATAAGAAAAATTATAGTTATATGTTTGGCATCAATGCTATTGGTAATGAGCAAAAAAATTATTGTAGAATGAATAATTGTATAAGTTATACACAAAATACATTTCATTAAAAAAATTATAAATGCTTACAAGGTAATTTTTCTGATGGAATATATACACCATCCATAAATGATACTTTTGACGCTACATTTTTAATATCAATCGTAGGAAGATTAACTGAATACTTTACATCCTAAATAAAAATTAAAAACAAATAACAAGATAATTAGCCCATAATACTCATAAAAAAATAATGTTAAGTAATTCCTCACTGCTGATTTTATTCTACTACAATATGTCATTTCAACTTTATTCATCACTTCGTCTTCATCCCTGTTATAGTCAATTGTCATTTTTGACATATACGAACCGCCATAATGAGATTTGATATAATTATTTGAAATCTAAAACATGAGATACTATTTTAATTTGCAGTAAGTTCCAAAACGATTAAAAATATAGTTACTCACATTGCGAGCGGATTTAACATAGTCTTCTATGTACGGTATAATGTTCAATCGACGATTTTTTAAATTTTCTTCCCATAAGGATGAAAGCCATTGTAAAAAACTGTTCTGTTCATGTTCAATGATTTCTTTATATGGCTAATGTCAACAAAATCGTAAGTAAATTATGAAATTTAAAAAAAAACACGTTTCATTTTTAAATGCTTAAAAACATATTTTAAATAGCATAATGCATAACATTATGCTTGTTACATTTATATTTACCATTAAAACTTTAGGAGGAAACCGAGGAAAGTTTATAAACGATATTAATTTTCCCATTAATTTGCAATTCAGTACTGAAAAATATGGTGGCATATAACAACCATATAAATACTGAGTGGTAAATTGTAACTCATTATTTTTCTACAACAATAACATCATAATTATTAATACAGAAATTATTTAAAATTTATAAATAATCAATGTCTATAAATTATTATAAGTTACAAAGAGGTCCAAAGCAAATATATTACAAACAAAATGTTAATACAACTTGATGCATTAAAATGTTTTTTAAAAATTAGAAATATCATCATCCTGGAATCGGTACATACTTTTGAATTGAGTTTTACTGATGTGTTAGACAATTCACGAATAGTTTTAAAACAATGAGCATTTTGCAATAAATATTTTGGATCGTCTAATGGTGTCATCGAGCTAAACAATATCAATTTAAATACACAATGTACAATGAAGTAACACGCAATATGTGTGTGAAATATTATAATTTACTCGGTATTAAATGTTGGAAATATATTTTGTTGAATTCGTTGAGTGCCATTGGGTGTAACACGAAGAACTGACTTGTCTTCTGCCAAATGGTTCCCATATTCTAACCTGAATAAAAAACTGACGGTTAATTCATAGTATAATTTATTTAAACAGTTGTTACTCTTTGCAAATAGTTTTTAATTGAATTTATTTCAAACTGTATGATGCAATGTTTAAAACAGTCCATCATCAATAATTATATATATAAAAAATCCCAATATTTTAAGTAAATAATCATTTTTTTCAAAATCGATATTACTTTAAAACAAATATTAATCTATTTAACTTACTCGGGTGCTTCCATGATTTTTTGAAACGTATACAAATTTAATAGGTTTATTTAGAATGGTTTTTAATAATATGTTCCTTACACTCCTTACCCAGTACACAATGAAATAATAAGCAAATTTAACAATTTTTCGCATAATAAACAACTTATCAAAAAAATATAAATTAACATTCGTTAATACTGTTATCAGAAGTTGTTTTAGATCACGTTATCGGTGTTTTTGTGTTATCAATAACAAAATAAACGATAATTGGTGACACCGATGGTAACTGTAAGCGGTACCGATGTCCTCGGTACCTCCTATCAAGACGCGGACACAAAAAGAACACGAAACACGATGACTTTAACAAATAACTTTATTACAAGAAATTCAATACACATAAAAGTCACGTGGCGAGGTGGGACACGTGGTCGCAGGAGAGCACGAGGCACACGGAAAAAAAACGCTACGAAAAGGCACGGTGCTCGCGGGAACAGGTCCGTTCGGGAGTCCGTACGGTCGCCGCGAGAAAAAAAAAGCATGAAAAACGCGGGGCGACCCGCGGACCACCGCGACCGGCTGGCGACGCCGGCAGTGTTGCCACCCGTTCGACGTCGACCATCACCCTCAGAGGTAAATGATGTGGAGGTGGCCCACCACAGTAACCATCAAAATTGTTAGATTATATCTAATAACCTAGAATAACAATTGTTACGTTTGGAAACCCCTTGCTCTGACAATATCACATGTATCCAACATCAGTACAATTTATTATAATGTTCTTATTGCCAATATATTTTTTTTTTATATCTTTAACATGTTTATAAAATGGATTTTGTTTTCGAAAAAAAAAAGAATTATTATTCTCTAGAAGATATATCGCAGAATCTTATAAGGTTTATACGAAATTAAAATCGGACCAGTCAATAGTCACGCAAAATTTTCATAGCGACTATTCAGTTTTCGAATATATTTTTCAATTGTATACAACCGAAAATGTAGTTTTTCTATAAACCGGTAACCGAAACTGTATATAATTGATTGATCGCAACATTCGCAACACAGTCAGCTGCAATTTCTCCAGGGACTGACACTGTATATACTATATGCACCGGTCGCAATACGATACTTTAGCCACGTTACCGTTTGTCCTTCCTGCAAAAAAGAAAAAAAACAATAATAATAATAATAATAAATAAAAATTTAAGTAGTAAATAATAAAATTAATCCCGCGGAACAGTAATCTCAAACTCAAACGGGCTATTTTATACGACAAAAGTCCGTGAACTAAATTGTTGATGAACTCTTTTTTTTTTTTTCTACTGATTTACTTAAAATTGAAGAAAAATGAAATAAAAATTGCAAAATCCGTTATTATTATTATTATTATTATTATATTGTGTTATTATTACTATTATTATATTTACTACTATTAAAAAAAAAAAATTACTTAAAAAAATATTCGTTTTTCGTTTTGGTTTTATACTTATTATTGTAATACACAGTGCGTATTTAGGATTTCGATACCCTGGGTACACGTTATTTTTATGGCCTCTTCTTTTTTATTTTTATTATTTCACATTTTTATTATTCTTCTTTTTTTACAACTGCTTAAATCATTATAGATCTGTTAAAAAAAAAGCTCCTAGTTAAATTTGCTGCCCCCAAAAAAGTGCTGCCCGGGGCAATTGCCATCCTTGGCCCCCCCCCTAAATACGCTACTAACTATACACTATAAACCTAAAATCACAAAAACAATATATTTTTATTGGCGTATACGTATTGGTATTTTAACAATTACGTTATCATCTTCAGCGCGAACCAACTGCTGATACTATACGCGAACCGCTGCTACTGCTTCGCTACCAGAAAGCCATGAGTTCTCAATCTATACAACATACTGCGTGGCTGTCGCAGTGCAATACATTTTAGTATACTTGTAATTTTTTTTTTTGTTCATCCTACCGGCTACCGCAGTACGTTTTTCAGCTGTCCGTACCACGGTACGGGATACAGTGATGCACATAATACATACACAGCTCCTATGGCCCTCGTGTTTTATCATTTTGTCTGTTGTTTCCCGCGCGTTGGTTAAAAACTTTTTTTTACACTGTTTTTTTCTCCTGCGTTACCATTTAACATTACCCTGTAAACCGTTTAAAAATGTCGTTTCTTGATAATGATACTCACAGTTAGAGTAAAAAAATTATTTATAGGTAGAGTGTGTCATACATTTTTAAAACAATTGTCGGAGAAGCCAGATTTAATCGCTGATTTTTTAAAAGTGCGCAAGTTCTTACTGCTCAAGCTTGTGTGGAGTAGGTCATCGTACGGTAAAACAGATTTGTGCTGAAACAGAAAAAAAATATTAATCGAGAAACATCAGATGCGGGTCCTACGTTTATTTCTCCACGTAAAGCGTATAAACGCGCGATAACTGTTTGAGAGCTGGATGATTTCTATTTCGATATTGTCTACGTGTTTCACGTCCGGGGCGAGTAGTATCCAACTGCTCAATCGATACTGACTGAATGTCGTAAAAAAAAGAAAAACAAATTACACTGGGTGCGTTCGATCAATGCAAAGGCTCCTAACAAATTTAAAATTTACCTACAAAAATGTAACTATGGTCGTATGTTTTTAATGGAGAGGAACGATATTGTCGCACTTCGGTGTAAATTTTTAAGGCTATAATGAGGGGCACAATGATCGAACCAATAGCTATGATTTTATTACCAGATGACAGTGACTGGAATGATGACGAAGAAGATAATGAAGATAATGACGAAGAAAACCACTGATAAGATATTTGTATTAAATATTATTAAATTTAATATTTTTTGTATTTGTTATTTTTTTTTAAGTTTTTAATTTTTTATGTTCGGTTTAAATAAACAAATTGATTTATAAAATATTTACATTAAATTACGTTTTAATTAAAAAAAAAACGCAGCAATTAATTTAATTACATTATGGACCCCTACGGCAAAACGGCCTCTAGGTTCGTGACGGTCAGAGGCCACTTTTCGTGTCGCCTACTATAAACCGTTAGACACTATATACACACCCATATTTTAGTATTTATACAGTTTATATCTCCGACGACGTCACCAAAAAACGGCCGCGTCGATTGATCGTAAGTCAACATCCGCGCCACCACAAGTCTATGCTACCGCCATCTGGTTAACATTAAATTAATTTTAATAATGCATTTTATAATGAACCTAAGTTTAACAAGTTATTTTTATTTTTAACATTCCTATTGCTTCTCTTGTGTTTAATTCTTTATAATTATTTACATTATTTTAATAGTTTTGCTGAATTAATATTATGGATAGCAATGGCGCAATCAGGAGGGAGGGTCGAGGGTTACAACCCCCACCAAGGGCGGATCCAGGGGGGGGGCACTGGGGGCAAGTGCCACCCCCGTTGGAAAAATATAATATTAAAAATTTTGGTATCGAAATCTCCGTATCGTCGGAAATGTATAAAAATAAAATATTTGTAAACACTACGACGAATGCGACCATGCGATCATGTTCATTATCTCAGGCTCGGTGCTGGGTAGTCGGTACCCAGTGGGTGACGGACGACAACAACAACAACGGTTTCATTTCATCTTTGAACTTTATATTTGGTAAATATACTATTTAATAATTAAAATATAACCAATTGTTGGTAAAAAATACTGCATACAATTTAAAAATGGAGAAAAAAAAGAAACGCAAGCAGTTATGATCTTCTGAAATTTTAAAAAAAAAAATAAAACTATGGACACTTTTAGTGCGAACCCGCCCGTTTCGCCGCGACCGATTCGCCGCGACCGTTTCGCCGCCGACCTTTTCGCCGACGGACTATTCGCCGCCGACCGTTTCGCCGACGGACTATTCGCCGCCGACTTTTTCGCCGCGACCGTTTCGCCGCCGAACTTTTCGCCGCCATACACATGGAAAAAAAACATCTAACATACTGTTAACTGTATATTACCTATATTTACTGTATATTACTGTATAATATCAGTATTTTCATAATGAAATATTTTAGAAAGATTTTTTTTTAAATGCTTAATAGAATTTTAATTATTTATACAAATTATATTATAATTTTAAAATTATTTTAAATATTATTTTATACATAAATTGTGTTCAAATCAGGGTTGGAAAAAACGTTTAAAACGTTTGAATTGGGAATTTCGAAAAGGGCCCATCTCGAATTTTTACCAAAATAGATTTTTTCGCATTTTTTTCATTTACACATATAGACCGATATTTTATGAGCGAAAAGGGACCATATCCGTTTTCTATTGTGTTGAAATAAGCATCCTATTTTTAGAAAAATTTCGAAAAGGACTCATATCACCGAGATGAGTCCTTTTCGAAATTGTTTGATATAATACGATATTTTTATTTTTATTATTGACTGTTGCCATCGACGCCAATCGATAGCCATCGTCATCGTTATCGTCGTGATATAAACGTAAATGAAAACAATATTACTATTTCTCAGCCGTTTGTTCAGTTAAGTTCAGTTTACACGGTGACACTATTCTTTCACGTATACAATAATTTGTCATTTTACGTATTCGTATATTAAATATGAGTGAATTCAGTAGTTCAGATAGTGACAATCAACACAAAAGAAAGAAAAAGGTGTTAAAAACACCGAACTCTATAAACACGTTGTGATTAAAAAAGCTAAAGTAAAAGGGCTTCTTCATGAAAACCATGCTGGCAAAATCATCATGGCCAGGAAAACCGGAGAAAGCTGCAAGTAGGTTTTTAATATTTAAATATTTTTTTTTCTTTATAGTTTCATATGTACACAGCCATTAATATGATTTTATTATAATAAGAAATATTGCTATAATACACACAGGTATTATTTATGATTCTTATTAAGCATTTGACGAATGAATATGTATAATAAAGTGTTCGTAATCGAACAACTCTAATTTATTTTTAATTTTAGATATTTTTTCCGTGAGCCCTATATTTTCTTTATTTTTATTGACTTAATTAAATAAAATCAATATAGATAATAATATACCCAACACCTATTAAAGGTACCACTATTGTATATTTTTCCCAATATTTAATATTATAATACTGGATAACCGATAATACAATAAGACTCTACCTACTATTTTTATTTATTAAGGTGCATTCGAAAATGTTTTGACACATCTGATGGAACCAAGGTTGTTATTCTTAATCGAATAAATAATTTTAACATCAAAGACGAACAAGACACGTATCTGCAAGCTCTTATTGATTCGAGTTATATAAAGGATAAATCAAAACGGCAAAATGTCGAGAATCCAAAACCTAAGATTTATTCTTATAAGTATTTCATTGAAATTAATGGAAGCAGAAACCAAGTATGTAAAAAAGCATTTTTAAGTTTGCATGGCGTAACTAATAAAAGAATTAAGAGACTACAACTGCTCAAAGTGTCCGGTAAAAGTCCCCACGATATGCGTGGAAAATCTGTAGGGTCTAGAAGTAACGTTGTGCCACCAGAAACGTGTGCTCTAATCCACCAATTTGTGGAATCCATTCCAGTTAAAGAAACTCATTAAAGTTAAAGCCAAAGAAATAAATGAAAAATGTCAAGAAGATGGCAGTACTATTATGGGTTTGTCATTTGATTATATGCAGAATCTCCCATTGCCAGTTGTTCCAGTCTAAGAAGTGTTTTATTTTCGTCAGTTATGGGTGTATGAATTTTGTGTTTATAACATGAAAACTGCAAAAGCAACCTTCTATTCCTAAAATAAAATAAAATAAAAGGATATGTATAAGAAATATTTTTTGTATAATTTTATCTCAATAACACGGACATTTTCAATTTTAAATCACTATAGTCCTCATACAAATTTCGAAAAGGACTCATCTCAGAAAACTTAATGAATCACATTTCCAATAAAATTTCAGTTCAAGAATAATATATTACAAGAGCTTAACATTAAATAATAGTCTGTAATTTTAGAGAAAAAAAATGGTTCAATAAAAACAAAATTAAAAAGACAATCAGTTTTTTTGAGTTTTCAAAAAATTTTAATTTTCAGATATGAGCCCTTTTCGAAATTCCCAATTCGTTTAAAAAGGGTGTTTTTTTAAAGTGTTTTAAATATGTTTAAAACATATTTTTTTTTCAACTTGTTTTAAAAATACTTATTTTTAAACAAACTTTTATTGCAGGTCTATGGGTTACACCTCTGCCCCACATAATGTCGGAATTTCTAATCGGCGATTTTAGAAACATTACTAAAATTTCGATGATTCGTGTTGAAAAAACATCATCAAAAGAAGAATACATAAAAACAAAAAAAAAATATATATATATAAAAACGGGTTTCATATTTTTTTTTTTATATAAAATAAGCGATTAACTGTCAACGCATTACAAACGTACTTCGGCGCGTTGTTCGTGTGAAAAATTCCACAAGGACTTGTAGAACAAGAAAGTGTGTTCAGTATCGGGGAATTCATCAGGTATATTATTTTCAATTAAATTTTAGAAAATTTTTATAACGTTATAACAGGCAAGTGAATAAATAATAATAAAAAAAAAAAAAAATACGATTTCAACGATTACTACGACAATTTTTTTTTTTTTTTTTGGAATCGCGAAGCGTCCGTTAGAGTCCGTTAAATGTCCGTTAGAGTCGACTCCTGGTGGGTCGATACAGATCACTTTAGAAACCTCTGATCTATATCCATAGTAGTTTCAAAATTACGAAGAAATAACAATAATCGATTTCGACGAAATACTAGGGTACCACGCCAACCATGGGAGGTTATCAGTATCGACCTCATGGGTCCTTACCCCCGCACAAGCAGGGGTAAAACATATATACTGGTAGCTACCGACTGCTTTAGTAGGTGGACAGAAGCATATCCGCTTGGCGTGGCTACCACAAAAAATATAACCGAAACGCTTGAACGCGAATTTTTCTCACGTTTCGGTTATCCGCGCGTGTCTCAGCGATAACGGCCCCCAATTTGTATCTCGCGAAATGCTCAATGCATTGGAACGTTGGGGAACGGAAGCTTGGACTACTCGGTTTACCACCCGAGGGCCAACCCCGTAGAACGCCGAAATCAAGAACTAAAAAAAGGGTTACGCGCACAGCTAGTAACCGGCAAACATAATTCTTGGGACACCAAACTTGCGTCAATCCTATTCGCGATTAGGAACAGGCGAAACGACTCGACAGGCTACCCGCCCGCCGTCCTAGTACTTGGCAGAGAGTGCAAGAGACCGGGCGACTGGACGCTATGCCGAGACGAACCTGGTCCTATAGAATCGATGGATAAGGAAAGACCAAGGCGGGAAACAGAAGTTTTAGGTATTAAGCCAAAGATAAGTGGTAAGGCTAAATGCAAATTTAACCAAGGCGATGTAGTGTACTACAAAGCTCACCACTTATCTAAGGCACACGAAGGATTCCATGCCGGTTTCGCCCCTAAGTGGTGGGGACCGGTGAGGCTGGAGAAGCGAGTTGGAAAAGGAGTATTCCTGACCGACCAGCAGCCACCTCACAAGGTACACGTGTCATGCCTAAAACCAGCAACGCTGCGACCGGACTAAATAAGTACTAGTATATGTACACATATACACGTCTTAATAATTACTTATTTTAGAATCACAACAAATGGACGCGAAACGAGCTCTACGTCAAATCGCAACGCTCCTCGACCAGGCGAAGACAATAATACAGGCCACACCGGCGCAGCTGACGGCAGAAACCGTGGCGAGGATGCCGGAAAACCAGCTGAGGTCAGACCCGGTACTGGCGGCTGCCTTCATTCGGGGATGGGAGGCGAGAACGGCGGACATTCAGCGGACGCTACGGACATCAGCGCCTACGAAGCCACCACAGCGACGCGAAACGCAAAAACGCTCACCGCCACCATCACCAGCACCACCGACCGTAGCGGCGACGGCGCCGATTCCATCAACAACGCCACAGCGGCCGACGAAATGGCCGTCGAGCGACAAACGGGTCCGTCGCCTTCAACCGGCCGCAAAACCCGTACCCTCGTCTAACAAGACATTGGGACCGGCCACTACGCCGAAGGTGGGGACGGCGGTCCAAGTCGGTGGTGCTGTCCCGAAGCAGCGCTCGGAGGCAGCCGCCGCCAGAATGAAGAGGAACTTCGCGAAGCTGGCCGAGAAGAAGAAGGAGAAGAGGAGGAAGTCGACACAATGTCAACAATTCCGGCTCCAGAAACCCTCGGTCCGTATGGTCCAACCTACGGCACCGGTCGATAGCCCTGCGGAGGCGATGGAGACCGACCCGCAGACGCCCGGGACCAACTTGGTTGGTCCAGACGCGCCTGCGGGGACGTCCGGCCTGGGGCAGTCCGGGGGAGCGTCGGAGAAGAGTGACAGCTTCGACGACGCTCTACTGTACGCCCCAGAGCCGTCACTCCCAGAGGGGCTAGACATCGGTGACGAGAGGGGCCTTCCGTTCCTCGACCCTCTCTCACCACAACCTTAGGGCGAGCGAAGCTGCGTCAAGAACCTTAAGGTTCAAGACGCAAGCTGAGTTCGGGTCCTGTTCTGCCGCAGGACCAAACCCAAAAAGGCTATGCGTTGGTACGACAAGTTTTACCTGGAGACGTAGTCTCGAAGGCAATGCAAGTCTGCCACGCATGGTGAGGCAGAGGGCCTCAGTCTAGCAGGCACACCACCCAGGTTAGCGGTTTGGCAGGGGAGGGTTGACGCGGTCCCATGACAGCGCACGTGCGATAACACTAGTGCTATCTGGGTCCGCAGTCTCTCTCTCATCCAACCGCCACCGAGGTGGTATGGCGGGACTGCGCTGCTCCCGCCCCCACTACCGTGTTCTGCGATGGACGAGGTGATGAGGGCGGCAGCCGGTCCGGTTGCACGCCGACGCTGACTCCTGCTCTCGACGCCTTGTTAGGCAGTAACAAGCCTTGTGGTACAGCAACGACGTGCCGTACCACCGCCCGTGTTCCCGTCTACTGTTTTCCTCCCTCTTCATTTTTCTCTTGTTTGTTTTTTTTGTTTTTCTCTCTCTCTCTATTTTTTTTTCTTTTTCTATTTTGTTTTAATTATTTATTTATCTTTTTTCTTTTTCGATTAAAAAAACCTCACTTAACGCCTATCTCTTTGTTCTTCATTATTTTTTTTTCTTTGCTCTTCACCGTATATTCTTCCGGTATAGCACATACCGCAGCAGGATTAAGTTTGTTGTTGGGTTAATAGGTATCACTAATTCAAAGTATTAATTGTATAAATTATGATTTTGATAGATTTTGGAATGAACTTGATAATAAATAAATTTATAATTACAAAAATATTTACATGTAGCTATTAGAAAAATACTTTATAGGAGTTCAAGAATAATAATAATAATAATTAATAATAATTAGCAAACAATTAGAAAACAATAAGCAAACAATAAGCAAAAAAATTGTAATCAATTAGTAAAAATTAGTAAAAATTAGCAAAAAATTAGCACAACAATTAGCAAAACAATTAGCAAACAAATTGTAATCAATTAGTAAAAATTAGTGAAAATTAGCAAAACAATTAACAAACAAATTGTATACAAATTGAAAACAATTAGTAAAAATTAGCAAAAATTAGCAAAAAATTTAGTAAACAATTAGCAAACAAATTGTAAACATTTAGTAAAAATTAGTAAACAATTAGCATACACAATTAGCAAACAAATTGTATACAAATTGTAAACAATTAGTAAAAATTAGTAAAAATTAGTAAACAATTAGCAAAGCAATTAGCAAACAAATTGTATACAATTAGTAAAAATTAGTAAACAATTAGCAAACAAATTGTAAACAATTAGTAAAAATTAGTAAAAATTAGTAAACAATTAGCAAACAATTAGCAAACAAATTCTAAACAATTAGTAAAAATTAGTAAACAATTAGCAAAACAATTAGCAAACAAATTGTATACAAATTGTAAACAATTAGTAAAAATTAGTAAAAATTAGTAAACAATTAGCAAAGCAATTAGCAAACAAATTGTAAACAATTAGTAAAAATTAGTAAAAATTAGTAAACAATTAGCAAAACAATTAGTAAAAATTAGTAAACAATTAGCAAAAAATTAGCAAAACAATTAGCAAAACAATTAGCGAAACAATTAGTAAAGCAATTAGCAAATCAATTAGCAAAGCAATTAGCAAAGCAATTAGTAAAACAATTAGCGAAACAATTAGCTAAGCAATTAGCGAAGCAATTAGCGAAACAATTAGCCAAGCAATTAGCAAAGCAATTAGCGAAGCAATTAGCGAAACAATTAGCGAAGCAATTAGCAAAGCAATTAGCGAAGCAATTAGCGAAACAATTAGCGAAGCAATTAGCGAAGCAATTAGCAAAGCAATTAGCAAACCAATTAGCGAAGCAATTAGTAAAGCAATTAGCGAAACAATTAGCTAAGCAATTAGCGAAGCAATTAGCGAACCAATTAGCAAACCAATTAGCAAAACAATTAGCAATCCAATTAGCAAACAATTAGCAAATCAATTAGTAAAAATTGGTAAACAATTAGTAGACAATTAGTTATAATTAATAATTAATAATAATAATAACTGCACTTGTAGTTAAATGTAATTAAAAGTTGTGCAAATGTATAATTGTATTAACATTAGCCAAAAGCCAAAGCGTTTTGTTTAACAAATTCATTATTATAAAATACCTCATTGATTAAACAGCTATATTAAATATATATACCAAAATATATGAAACATTTGACTTTAATTAGATTTTTGTATAGAGACTCATAAATTGATAACAACTGTATGGCGGCACGCGGCGGCGACGCGCGGCGGCGGCGGCGACGGCGGCGACGGCGGCGACGGCACGCGACCGCGGCGGACTCTGTTGCCGGGCCCTCGACCGTCCCAGCACCGAAAGGGTGGTACCAAAAAACTCACCTCTCTTCGCCCTTTCGACTGGAACGGCTTCCGGCCCTCTGCGACGCGTCCTCACCGAAATAACGCGTATTCAAAAATCCGCGTGACGCAACGACGCGAACCCGCCCGTTTCGCCGCGACCGATTCGCCGCGACCGTTTCGCCGCCGACCTTTTCGCCGACGGACTATTCGCCGCTGACCGTTTCGCCGACGGACTATTCGCCGCCGACTTTTTCGCCGCGACCGTTTCGCCGCCGAACTTTTCGCCGCCATACACATGGAAAAAAAACATCTAACATACTGTTAACTGTATATTACCTATATTTACTGTATATTACTGTATAATATCAGTATTTTCATAATGAAATATTTTAGAAAGATTTTTTTTTAAATGCTTAATAGAATTTTAATTATTTATACAAATTATATTATAATTTTAAAATCATTTTAAATATTATTTTATACATAAATTGTGTTCAAATCAAGGTTGGAAAAAACGTTTAAAACGTTTAAAAAGGGTGTTTTTTTAAAGTGTTTTAAATATGCTTAAAACATTTTTTTTTTCAACTAGTTTTAAAAATACTTATTTTTAAACAAACTTTTTTATTGCAGATCATATCGAAAGGGTTCAGGAGCCACATGCTTGACACCATTGGTATTTAATAGGATTTTTGATAAATATTCGAATTTTTTTATACTTTATTTAAACAATAAACGTCAACTATAAAAATGTATTATTTACACCCGAAAACAAAAATTCCAAAAATTAAATTTTAATAAAGATTATAAAAAATTGTTTAGATAAATATTTGTAGAATATTATGTGATTAATTATGGACAATAAAAAACAAAATAAATAAAATAAAAATCCTATATATATATCTTACCAATAATATTTGGCCTAAATTATGATACATGCTGAGTGTTATATATTTGTAAATATGTATTCCATATATATATATATAGTGAGAGAGAGAAAAAGAAGCTTAAATATACGCATATATAATATATGTTTTTTAATGGGTATAATATAATATATAATATAGTCGTTAAAAATAGTGTTAAATCAAATAAAAAAACTTCGCTAATATAAACATATTTTCAAAAATAACCCTTACAGGTCATTCGTATACTTCAGTTTATACTTTATATTATTAGTTATAATAACGTTCAAGTTAAATATTATTCTAAATATATATAATATATATATTAAATATTTATATATAAATATATTATATATATATATATACATATTTTCATAACTGTTTGTCGGACAGAAAAATGATTTTTAAATAGGTTTATAGTTCATACCATACAATGTTATTATACTTATATTATTAAACGCATATATATTATTTTATCGGAATTATTTATACTTTAATAATAATAATAATAATAATAATAATAATAATAATAATAATAATAATAATAATAATAATAATAATAATAATAATAGTAATAATAATAACAATAATAATAATTTTGGTGTATCATTTTAAATAACAAAAAAATATAAATTTTCTAAATTAAGGAGGGCTTAAACGATTTTTTAGGGTTTAAACACTAGAGGTATTGTACTAGCACCTACAAATGAAAGGGATTTTATTGGAAAAAAGGGCGCCAATACATTTTTGCACCTAGAGCGCTAAATTCATAAATACGCCTCTGGGTCAAAGTAAAAAAACGTTTTCGCTCGGTTCTCACGCCGTCGTTATAAAATATATAAATATGTATTCTTATAAAATAATAATAATAATAATAATAATAATAATAATAATAATAAAATGAATAAATAAAATGTAGCCTTATGAATGTCACTTAAAATGAATTACGAGTAATTCAATGTACGTATATGTAACAATTGTTGTAATTATAGCCTAATATTGGAAGAAAGTTTTTGAACAACATTTTTTATTTTTCCATTAATATAGTAGAATGACTAAATTCGAAATGATAGAAAGAAAAACAAAAGTTAAGATTGTACGTGTATCGCAATACACGATGTATGCATAATCGTTTTTTCTTATTTATCGCGCAAACATTCAATGATCGAATTGGAACAAAATATTTCATAACATAATCGAAAATAATTATTATTTCTTTTTCTTTTGTTAAAAATCTATGCAATATTTATATTTTAATTTACCCGATTTTTACGCATAAATGATTATTATAGAAATCTTCATTCGTTCATGCATTTCATTTAGAGAAATTAAAAGAGACACGTTAAAATACATATACTTTTTTTGAATAAGAGGGACCTCTTTCATGTCTTTTCGCAATTCAAGATGATCGCAGTAATATGCGTACACAATATATTATTTTACAAGCCTTGAAAACGGTTTGACACTTTAACGTGGCTGTCATTTTAGTTGCCTGCTTTACAACCATAAGGATATTGGTAAACCTATCGTAATTTACTTTTTTATTAAAATAAATATCGTTTAGAGTTATTCGAACGGAGAGTAAATATTACTTATTGTCGTTATGTGTCTAAATTTAGTTCAAAAGTAAAATTATAAGTAGTTTTAACTGTAGTTGGTTAGACTAATTTATTATAATTAATGAATTCAAATGAAAAAATATATCTACATAATTATTATACAAATTGATTATGTAGACATTTTTTTTGAAATAATTAAAACCCTAAAAATATATAGGTTGGACAAGACTGTTTTTGAATTATTCAAAATTATACAAATTCGTTACATAAATGATTAATGTATATAAATGACATATTCGTTTTATATTTATTAAAATAGGTTTTTTTAAATATAATTTCGTATATCTTAAACAAATTATTATTGTTAAGAGCTAGGTTATACTATCGTTATGTTTACCCAGTTGTTTTGCATTTATGAGAAATGGTAATATTGTATAGGTACACGGTAAGAGGTGAAACACCTCACGGGCCTGTTGAACACATATTCTTTAAAATTCAATGAGATCGAATGTGAATTTGTGTTTATGTATTATAACTAGGGCTAAAGACTTATAGGAGTTTGCATATTTTTTATTAATCATTCAAAACATAGTTTAGTGATATAGAAATTTGTTTCATAATATTATAGGAATTTATAGAAATAAATTTTCTTGCATATTTAGCTCTTTTTTTCACGCATTAACGCATATTTTATTTTAAAATTTTAAGAATACATTTTACCGAATTATTTACTAATTTAAAAAAAAAAATTAGTCTGTTCGACAATTTAAATTTGTAATTATGAATCAGCGATATAATTTTATCTTCAAGCGTGGATTACATATTAATATATTATATTATATTTTATGAGTACAATACGGGTAAGGTAACAGTATTATTACGAGTATGTGTGTTTGTGGTTTTATTGTAAATACATTTTAGTTATATTAATATACATTTTTAACAATACAAATTTATAATTTTTTTCATTATTATGTATTAATTATTAATTTATTAATCTTGTATAGATACCGTTATTTAAATGTTTTGATTTTTATAATGCATGCAAGTATAATTTGAGTGCATATTTTAAGGGCATATCAGTATTAAGTGATTTTTTTTCTAGAGCATAATATAATATGCATACAATATAATGTTTTTTAGGGCATCAAGTCTCTAGCACTAATTATAACAATAATTTCGTATTGGATCGGTGTGTAAAATATAAATTGACATTTATCAAGAATTACATTACTATAACGATATAATATAATGTAAGTGCGGCGGAAACGTAGTATTTATTTCAGTCGTTATATAAATGTAGATGATGATCATCATCATTGATGACATATTGTTATTTCGCAATTGAATTAATCGTATATATACGTGTCATCATAGGCGCCCGCAAGGGGGGCAAGATGGGGCATTTGCCCCCCCCTGGCATTTTGGTAATATTGTATTATATAATATAATAATATTAGTATATTTCGATTTTAAATTGAAATTTATTATACCTAACCAATGTATATATATTATATGTTGAACGATTGCCCCCCCCTAGAAATGTTTCTGCGAGCGCCTATGCGTGTCATTAAATGAGGTTTTTTCTTCTCTCTCTCACTATAAATATGCAAATATTTTATACTATATAATTATAAATCGAGAGAATTCGAAATTAATACATATAGTGTGTCTTATACTATACTTTGAAAAACAGGAAATTGTCATTAAATAATTAATAAATACTGTTTATACAAAAATCCGCGTTTGGGATACGAACATAACGCGTTTTCGAAGGAAATACATGCACACAGTTTGTGTCTATCGTCGTTGTTGTCATGGTTATAGTTTTTCCAAAATCACCAGTATACGTCACGTATATAATATTGCAGCGCTATACAGGACGTTATTTCGTTTTTTTTTTTATTACAATATTAAACAAACAGATCATATTCATTATTGTTCTTTTTCAATGTTGTAATAACATATAATATATTTATATATTATAAAATTATTCATTTTCGTTATATATAACTATACAATACTAGCAATAAATTGTAGATTAGTAAGTTATATATTAATCGATAAATCGTGTTAATCATATTAATCATTATAATGAGTTTATATAAAATTTATGCGCAATTTTTATTCGGTCATATATAATATATATAAAATACTATCGCTAACATGTTATAATTATTATAAATATTATACCTATTATGTAACTAGAGGAAGTTTAATTTCGAATATATATATATATATTATTAATCTAATAAATTTTTTTCACATAAACACATTTGTTTATATGCAAGTACCTCGAATTTATTATTTATGAATATACACGAATAATGTATGAAAGTAAAACGCGAAATATATATATATATATGGTTTTTTACATCGATTTTTAACTGCCTTCTGCTGCAGCCCTGCAAACAAAACGAAAAGTTTAAGTTTAAATATTTTAATACAATTCGTATTAATCGAGTGAATTATATAATTAACCGTGTATATATATATATATATATATATATATATATATTCACTACTGTAGTAGGTGATTATTTCGGATGATAATTTTATATTAAAACTCACTTGAAAGTAATATTTTTTTAATATATGCGAAAATAATTGTTGTTACCCTCTATATATTATATGACATTATTGTAACGAATACAATTATTATTATTATTATTATTATTATTATTATTATTATTTGAGTATATAAATTATATTAAATTTTTGACTCGTTTCGAACGTTTGCGTACGTTATACTTGTTTGGAATTTTGTCAAAACCATGCCATTTGACAACTGAATATTATGTATATATAAGTACCTATCGCGCGAGCGTATTTTATATATTATTATATCAATTTTATTCATAAGCGTTTCTATACATATACTTACACACATTTTATAATACATATATTACATTGTAAATCGCTGAAAAAAATAACGGGTATGCAGTAAAATACAAAAGTACATATTAGCATTTTAAAATAGAAATCGTAAAATTCTCGTCGAAGCACCAAAATATGTAAAAAAAAAACCGATTTAGTTGAACGCGCTCGTAAAATTAATTTTCATTCCGAAACACTATATTTTTCCCCTTATAACAATTAGACATTGAGATATTATTATATATTATATACTATATTATCGTGTTTATATATTATATACCTGTTGACTGCGTATATCGACCTGCACCATAGTGTTTTATACATACAAAAAAAAATATATATATTATATCCACCTATAATTATGTAATATTTACACATGAATTTTTAACAAGCAGCATGTATACGTGTATATGTCGTACCGCATCAAAAATATTGACGTTAAAAATAACTCGAAATATAATTACGGATAAAATATGGTTAAAATAAATTATATATATATATATATATATATATAAGAATACTAGCTAATATATAGGAAATATTATAATGTAGTTTTTACCGCGGTATATGATAATAAATATATACGAGAAGACACAACGACCTTTTCACGTAAAGGTTAATGTAAAAAAAAAAGAAAAAGAATACGAAATTTTTATAAAACATTATTTTGTGTATAACGTTACAGCAGAGGTATATATATATATATATAATATATTATATAATATAAAATAACGAGTATAGAATGTTCATTATACATAATATGTTGACGATCAGATGGTGCACTGAATATTTAATATAAGTTACACATTAGATTTTCCGAAAGACATCGGATCAACTATACGTATATCATAGGCGTGTCCAGACCTCCATGGCTGGGGAGGCCAGTTATAAAATTTAATTTTTTTACTTACTACAGCGATCTATATTCAATATCTATATTTGTGACTTTTTTTTTGTTATATGGCAATTATATAGCACCTGGAGTTTTTTCACCCCGCAAAATTAAAGATTATCTTGATCTTAAAATTGGTTGCCTATGCTATTACAACTATTAAATAAGGCCAATCAACTAATGTGCCACTTAGTTATTATTTATAAATATTTTATCAACTATGCATCAAACTTCTCTACACATCTTATTACAGTTATTACACAAACTATATAAATATGTAAATTTGTATGACAACTGATAATCACAGTTAACCAGCAATGCTATTATTTACAAAAAAAACTGGTTAAATTCAATGCATAATGCCTTAATTGTTATCACATAGGTAACTTAAAAATCATAAATATAGTAATTTATTGATTAAAATCAGATAGATCTAATCCAATAAACATGATAAAAAAACACAGTTATTTATCAATTTTGGTTAAACAAATAATTTATTAAAATACTACAAATAATAAAATCCAATCAATGAAAAATTTCAATTTACAATTCCATTCACCTAATAACTGGTTTTAGTGTTTTAAAAGTTTCAATGACATCATCAATATTTATATTGTAGGCAGATTCCTGTTCAATACTGTTAAAAGCACGAACTATAATACATGGTTCGTATAATTATTTATAGTCCGTGGTTAAAAGCCAATCAGAAAATATTATAATCACAGATTTTATGTTATCTGTGATATAATGTTTAATATATTGATAATGGATATAATGTTTATTGTTATATATTATTCATATAATCTGTGCTATAATCGTGAATAAAATATTAGACAAACTGATAGCTGTTTAAAATGTATAGTTTCAACCACGGTAGATTATAAGCCAAGAGGCCAAAAATTAAGTCACTGGGGAGGCCGGTGCCCACCCTGCCTCCCCCGTAGACGTACGCCTATGACGTATATAAAAACTAAACGTAACTTTTAAGATTCTATTCCGTCGGTTACCATGGGGCAATATGCGTGCACATTGGTTTCTTCGGTTACCCCAATCTTGATTGTCAGAATATTGATGGATTATTATTAGAGTGTTGAAATTTATAGTTATTTCATGTCAATTATATACATATATAATATAAGAAAAAAAAACGTATCTATAGTGAAGTTTAAAATTGCGTTCGAAATTATGCAAAATGCGTGTGTGTATTCATCTGCAGTACATCTTAAAGTAATTATTTTGATGTGCGTGGGTGAATATCGCCGTAAAAGATGCGTATATACGTGTATAATAATATATATTCTTGTACGCTTCTGCACGCGGTGAAGCTGTGCACTGTAGCTATATAAGACATCCCTGTTGGGCAAACCGACCGAAACCAATCGATCCAATCGCAGCATCCGGGTGAAACGATCGTGACCGCCTACGGTGGCGACCGGAAACAAAATGGCGTCAACTAACACCGCGCACACACGGATCGTTAATATATTAACTGCTGCACAATTCACATCCTGGCTCATATAATCTTCTTATAGTTCTATTATATATATATATATATATGTACAGGGTGACTGGCGATAAATGTGAATAACTTTGGGATGTGATTCAACATCACTAAAGGGACAAAAATGTTTCTATAAACCCGTGTTCGATTCTCAACTATTTCTGAGCAATTTTACATTTTGTGCTTTTTTGACATTATCAAATTTCAGTTTCAAAAAATTACTATTACATGAAAATTGTTAACGCTACAGCTAATTCAAGGTGATTTTTGATATTTACGTTAAATTTTCAATTAGAAAGCATTCTATCGGATTCGTTAAAAAACTTTCTAGATGCTGTTCAGATTTCTTAAATTTTAAAAATGTTCAAATTTTTAAAAAGCCTTCGAGATTCAAATAGTGTTATCAATTCATAGGCTAACACTAGGCAAAATTTACGAAAACTTGTTCATTTAAATAGCTTTTAAACAGTATATTAGATGTTAGATTATCTAAATTTAAAACTGAGAAATGCACATACACTCTCGAAAAAATGTATACCGAATCGATAAATGCGAGAATGGGTGAGGAAAATAATGACTCAAGAATACAGTTATTTACAACTCTGAGTTATATTATTTGATAAATAGGCATCTAAAAGGACAAGATTGACATAAGGAATTACAGGAACTGTTCAAATTCTTCAGGTGCCTATCCGATTCCGAAGGTTGGTGGCCATTCTAGAAATGCGCTCTCTCTCTCTTTGTTCATTGCAATTCGTAACAACTCTGATGAGCTATTTCCTAACCATACCCTTAGATTCTAAAGCCATAACCATCTTTTTGTGCCAGGTCCGTTTTTTTTCAAATATTTTCCCTTGCAAAATGGATTGAAGTATAGAATACCTACTCTAATTTCTCATTATGTGCCCTAGGTATTGGAACTTTCTTATCTTAATGGTGTTTACAAGCTCAGTGTTCTTGTTCATTCTCCTAAGAACTTCGACATTTTTATTCCGGGCAGTCTCTGGTATCTTCAGTATTTCTCTATACAGCATAACTCGAATGCTTCTATTTTCTTTGTAATGACATCATTCAGAGTTCAGGATTCTACACCGTAGAGTAGCACAGAGAGCACGTAGCATAATCGTATATGTCTCATTTTTGTTTTAAGATATAAGTTATGGCTTTTGCAAAGTGCACTCATTTTGTTAAATGTTCAATTTGGCCATTATTGAATTAGGCCACAAAAATGCAAAGGGGTTAGATCAGGTAATCTCGGGGGCCAAGTTACAATTCCATCTCTTCCAATTCATATCAGGTACTGTACATTGAGATGGTTTCGAACGTTGTTAGAAAAGTAAGGCAGGGATACATCATATTAGAAAATAAGACTTTATCTAGTGTTCAATGGTACGTCCTCTAGAAATTCTGGAAGATCATTTTCTAGAAAAACGATTAATGTACACAGTTTTCTAGGAATTCGAGCAATAACGAATTAGTCAAACTCTCAGTGTTTGCCCAAGTTGTTCTGGGAATCTCTTTTTTTCTAAAATTCAGTCTAATAGTGATTAGGTAATTTTAAAAAATAGATCAGAATAGTAAATAACTACACTATAGAATCATCCTCTTCACCGAATATTTTTCCGCTATACGTATTTTCACATGTGTATGTGCATTTCTCAGTTTTAAAGTAAGATAATCTAACATAGAGTGTATCATTTAAAAGTTATTTAAATAAACAAGTTTTCATAAAACTTGCCAAGAGTTAGCCCATGAATTGATTCCACTTAAATCTCGGAGACTTTTTCAAAAATTCGAACATTTTTAAAATGTTTAAATTTAGGCAATCTAAACGGCACCTAAAAAGATTTTTGAGGGATCCGATAGGATGTTTTCTAATTGAAAATTTAACGTAGATATAAAAATCACCTTGAATTTTTTGTAGCATCAACAATTTTCATGTAATAGTAATTTTTTGAAATTGAAGTCTGATAATATCAGAAAAGTACAAAATGTAAAATTGCTCCGTAATTGTTGAGAATCGAACACGGGTTTAATGAAATACTTTTATCCCTTTAGAGGTGTGTAATCACATCTTGAAGTTTTTCACATTTATCGTCAGTCATTTTATATATATATATATATATAATATTAAAATTGTTTTGGGCTGCAGAGCTATAAAAAATACTCTTTTATATTATCGTGCCTGCAGACGTACAGCGTATATATGTTTAAAAAAAAGAACTCACGAAAAAACGATTCGTATATAAAAATAAATAAAATAGCTATATATCTATTTGTGTTTTTACTATCCATCAAGTATTATAGCATATCTATAATAACTAATAATATAAGTATAATAAAAAAAATTATGTATCGTGACCTTGTAACGTGCGTTTCATAATTTTCAAATATAATATTTGCAAAGGCTCCGCGACTCCTGCATTGTCCTCCGCATATAAGCAAAGGACTTATGAAAAGGACTATTTGCGCGGAAAAAACGAATAACCTCTTTGTAGATCTTCGCGAAAAGACTACATAAAATTTCTCGAGTGGTCTATACGACATAATATGCAGTACACGGTAGTGTATCGGGTATACATATACAATATACATATATTATTTAATCTTACTTGGCAAATTTAATTTCTCAATCCCTAGTTATAATACCAGACAAGTAAATACGTTTTATGTGTCATTTCATTCTACAAGTTATAGTCGTATTGTCTCTATAAATAGATGTATGTATTTAGTAAATAAGTTTAGTATTGATTTGTTTGCACGTGTAAATGTTAATGCCTTCAACGCGTATTTATATAATTTACTTTTTTAAGTTTATTGTAGTCTTCGGTATAATTTACTCAACTGCATTTCGCTAATGGGCAACTGCCTGTATAGATAAAATAAATAAATAAAAAAACTAGCGTATTGAAGAAATTCGAAGTGAAATTGACGCGAAATTAATCCGTATGATAAAATTATAATTGGACAACACTATTTAAATCGAGCGATTTGGAATTAATTTTTTAACTATATCGCTGTGCGGTCAACTGTTACGGCGGTTAACGCACTGCGATTTATGATTTGGCGCACTTATAATACACACAAACGCGTCATACGATTAGTTGTATATCCGGCGTATTTTTTTTTAATCTACTAAACTTGGCAACACAAAATGTCACCCCCACACCTGCGAACGTATTTTATTATCACCGTTAAACGTTATATATTGTCATCTAAAGAAACAGTCCGAAGTATTTATCGATAATAACCGCAGCGACGACCGTTGAGCTACACAACTTTTGTTTTGCACCGTACGCGAATTATTTACCGAATATTTTACCAATGGTTTTTTTCCGTTTATTGTTACATAATATAGCGTGTATAGTTTATTTAATATTTCACAAATTTGAGGGCTTTGCGCATTTACAGCGATTTACGTTACGTATAGCGGTAATACGTTTCGTATAACAATCTAAATTTCTAACACTCGCAATGTGTACTACCATATAATTATTCATATAGAAGACAGCGTTAACATTTTCGCTTTAGGATGAAAAATATGTCGACTGGGCCGCGCGGGTCCGAGTCTGTAAAATCATTTACGAAATATGAATATTATATTTTACTACTAAATTATCGCATTGTTAAAAAAAATCTGTAAATATTAATCGTACACAGCAGATTAATTAAACGTATACCACGCTGCAGCAGTTACAATAACGTCATAGTATATACATGTGCGCATATATATATATATATATATAATATTTAAATTAACAGTTCTATTTAGTGTTTTTTTTTCATATCGCGTTGTCGCGATTAAAAATATAAGGATAACATTTATAAAAATATATTGTTTACCGCACGCGAATTGAAAAACATATTCAAGGAGATATATTATACTTATATACGAGGAATTGATAAATTTTAGGCATTGCACTGCACTTATAACAGGCATATAGTATAATATATTACTCTTTCACATTCGATATACCATATACATATAATATACAATTGAATAATATATGCGGATATATAGGATTAACGACGAAACGGGCTTATAAAGCTTATTTTTAAAAAAAAAATGAAAGGTCTATTTTCATGTAATATCAAATATTTTTTCTTATATATTTAAATCATTTATATTATTAAATGCGAAATAAAAATTAAAGTAAATAAACTGATCGAATAAATATAAATTTTTTCGTTGAAAATAATTCGTTAATCGTATAAGTTCTATACAAAATGTTTAAAAACGTATTTTCAACTTCTTTTGAACGTTTTCAATACTCTGCACACGATGTACGATGGCTTACATAATAAGATAAATTAGTTTGAACACTTTTCTTTTTTATTTCTGTAATTTTCGAAGGAACTAAATAATATATGATCATAATATTCCTCTAGTATGTTTTATTATAAAGTCCTCCCCCACACGTCAATGTTAGGAATATTTTACATGTATTCAAAAGTCTGTATACCGCGGTACACGGAACCGTTACAAATTTTCACTCCGAATACTGAGAGTCTAATTTAATATTTTATAGAGGCCGCGTGCGCAGTAAATCCGGCCACGCACAGCTTCTGGAATTTTTGTTTGATATCCTAAACACATACACGTCATAATACATATAGCGTCGTATATTATATACACTACTGCAGCAGTCGCACGTAGACGCACTTGAATGTAATAATTTATAATAATAATAATAATAATAATAATAATAATAATAATAATAATAATAATGATAATAATGTATAAATATACAACTCGTGCGTTGTAACCGCGCGTGTAAGTATATACGAGTGGTGCGTGCGCGCTCGCGCGTTATATCGATATAGCCATATAAGTGTAGGTATATATTATACGAGAGCGCGGGGAAAGCACGGTCGTCGATAATATTAGTATTCCATTTGCGCGAGGCGCGTCGGTGATGTGAGAAGAAAGATTTTTGAAATACAGAGAGTTTATTTATAATATATGGACGGATGGATCAGACCAACGTTATTGTTGGCCAAGCTTCCACACACACACACACACATATATACATATACACAAATGCGCGGCGGCGGCATGTGAACACGCGCGTTACACACACGAAGACAACGACGACGACTCGTGATTTTTAAAAGAAAAACATAAAACGCTCTCTCTATAGTCAGCCATCTTTCCTCTCACACCACGTGTACGCGCTTATCCTTCCACTCCACGCGTACAGCACTGCAACGACCGTGCATCACGCTCGTTCGTCTGTGTATACCACGCGTCCGTATATAATATATCCTTTTGCGTCCGTAAACGTGGTCGGCATCTCTGATAGATTATATATGTGTATATATATATATATTTTTTTATCCGAGTTCAGAATTTTTCTTTCTATAAGACGTTATATCGCACGAGCTAGAGAGAGAGAGAGAGAAAGAGAAATTCGTATCCGCACGTATATACAATAGAGTATTTTCCCCTTCGGTCACGTCATATATATATATATATATATGTGTCCAATATATCGCGTTCGAAAAGTTATAATCCTTCGTCACGGTCTAAATTTATCGTGAATGGAAAAGTCGCTAAACTCACAATACGCGCGCGTATAGTATAATGCGCAATTAAGTTCTCGTATATAATAATACGAGTAATAATAATAATAATAATAATAATAATAATAATAATAATAATAATAATAATAATGATATACCGAATGCACGTATTATAATATGTAAATGTGGGTACTTAGACATCATCGCAGCAATGTGATGCGAGGACAAGCATTATATATATATATATATATATATACTGCGCAGATAGCTATATACACGATAGCTGCGCGCGTACGAGCTGGTATAATCGCGTTTCTGTATATTTATAAACGAGAATATATACTGCATTTATCTGCACAGTTTTTTTAATATATATATATACTTTTTTTGTTTTTATTTTCAATTAAGATATTCATAGTCGAGTAATCGTATAAAACACAATTTTATACTTGGTTGGCCATGCCTGTAAACGCGCGCGCGCACTCACTGCACGTTTATAGTATTTATATATTGTATTTGGAGAAAGAGAGAGAATCTACAATTCTGCGGCCACGGACATATTTTGTCATCCCAATAATAATAATAATAATAATAATAATAATAATAATAATAAGAATAATAATAATAACAATCATAATAATAATAACAATAATAACAATAATAATAATAATAATAACAATAATAACAACAATAATAATGATAATAATAATAATAATAAATTTCTTACCTCTATATTAGATATTTTTCACTGTTTTCATTTTTTTTCTATTAAAATTAACTAAATATGTAGTAGCCACGATTTTTGAATATTTATGATAGTGATAAAAAAGTCGTGTCTTTTTTCAGTAAAGATTAATAGAGATTTTTCATTATGAAAATTTCGGATTTTACAAAACTATTTTTAATTTTTTTTAGAAATTTGTATTTGTAAATTTATTGTACTACAGTATACGTAGTTGTTAATTGTTGTGTAGAATAAAATTTATAGCACGCATATTTGTCTCCGTGCAGGTATATAACCATGTACATATAAAAATATCGTGATATATATATATATATATATAGGAACGAGGAAACACATACGCCTTTATGTATTGTATTAGTTTTAATCGCAAATATTTCAAATTGCAGATTTTGTATAAATATAAACGAGATTTATATATATATATATACACACACACACATAGAGAGAGCGAGAAAGAGAAAGAGCAAATGTTTCTCCGTTATATGCGTATATTAGATGCGTGTATTCGCGGAAGAGATTAGGTCGGAACTAAATATACGTATGTTGTATGTTTTTTAAAATTAATTACAGGTGTACACATACGAGTATTAATAATATATCAGCACATATAGGCGAATTTATAAGAAAAAAAATAGCCTTCCGACCACTGTTCCGTGTCTTAAATAATATTATATATGGATAATATACATGTAAATAGCACACAGGCAATTCATATACCTATATAATATTATCACATATATTGATATATATATAGTACCAATGATTGTGTTCTCACCACTGCAGCTAATGAACAGGATGTACGTTCAGTTTGAGTAAAATATAATTCGGAATACGCACCAGAAAAATATATAAAATTGTAATATACATATTAATACCGTTCAAGCGTTATTAAATAGCACCCGCGCGTGAAGATTATTGAAAGTTTTTACTGCTGCTACATAAAAAAAATATATGAAAATATTTTTGTTTAAGAAAATTTATAATCTGTAAAATTTAACAATAAGTAAATGTACTGAAAGAATATAACATGGCGTGAGGAAAGAGACCCGTTGGTAACATCCTCATTAACTTTGTTTATTTATTGATTATTATGAGTAACTATTGAATAATTTATTATTATTATTATTATTATTACAATAATAATAATAATAATAATAATAATAATAATATGTCACGTGATCAGTTTCTTTTTAGTTGTCTTACTGGGTTTTCAGATAAGGTGCGAGGGGATATATTTTTTATGAGGGGGTTGTGTGTAAGTAAAGTTGATTATAAAATCATTTATAGTATGAAGAGGCTAGTTCTTTAACAATTGAGATATTAAGGTCTTTATGAAAAAAATCATTGCTTATATACCAAGGGGTGCCTGTAATTAGCCGAAGAGTAATATTCTGATGTGAATGTATTGGCAGGTTTGGCTGGTTCCCAGATTATAAATCCATAAGATCAGATAGGTCTTAAAATTAATTTGTAAATAAGTAGCTTTGTTTTTAAGTTTAATTTAGATTTTAATAATGGACGAAGTTTATGGAGTTTTACGTTGGCTGTTTATCTTTTTAAATATGGTTTCCAAGTGAGATGTTTATCAAATGTTAAGCCTAAGTACATTATTTGGTCGCATGTTGGCATGATTTTATTGTTAATTTTAATATTGGGACAGGAACTTTTTATTAAGGTGAATGTATATGTGCAGATTTGTTTTAATTTATTTTCGTTTTCCAATGTAAATATTAAAATATAAATGAAATAAATAATTCAAATTAATATTTACAGTTTACTACCTTCCCTCTCCACATTAAATATATATGTGTATATATATATATATATATGTAGTACGTATTGGCATTGTAAAAATGGGATACACACGTCATAAAATTATACACGGTTTAATTTTTTTTTATTTTCAATTATATAAGTCAAGAGAAAAAAAATCGAGAATAAAAAAAATGCGCGTATATATATATATATATATACGCATGCACTTAATAAATAATATAACGTCTCCAAATATACTTACTCGTATGTAATGTCAAAAATAAGATGAATTAATCCTATAACAAGCACGTTGTGCCTATATATATATAAATGATTATAAATAATCGGCGTTATTATTATTTATTTGTTTAAAAATTTCGAGCGCGAAATGTTATTCATTCTATTTTGATTTTATTTTTTTGCAGTGTATAGCGTAAACATAATTTATATTTTATAGAGTTCAAAAGAACGTCAATTTGTATTAAAATCTTTAATCTTTAAACATATATATATATATATATATAGTTCATAGACACATTGTGGAATTAATACGCACGTTAAATCGTCGACATTCGCGGTTTTTGTTTATTGTTTGTGTATAGTCTAACTATAATATTTATTGATTTGTATATGTTTTAAAAGCACGTCGTCGAAAACCGAAAAGAATTAGTTAAAAAAAATTTCAAGACAAACACTGAAATATATTATTATAAACTATAATAATTTATACAATTACAACAACAAATTTTTAATTTAATAAATATTTCCGGCAAAAGTAGGTATATACCGCGATTTAAATATTACCATCATAGAATTAGTCTGTATATATTGTTTGGCAGTCATTGATTTAAAATATATTATTTTTACACTTATTTTGTGGTAAGCTTTTACAGATTGAAGGAATATAAAACTATATATAAAAGTAGAATAAAAAATAGACGGATAAGATCTTTAGCCATTTCATAATTTTTGATACGATTATTTATACGTATATTATTAATCGAATAAATAATTATTTATCTTATTATATTGGGCTGTTCATGACAAATATTCTTTAAAAATATACAATCAATATATTCGCGAGTATAGTTCTATAATAAATGACCTATATGTAAATCTTGCCATTCGCAAAATCGACATTGATAATAATATCGTGTGAATTTTTTTTTTTTTTTAATTCTCCTCGAAGAAAAATATTGTTTAAATATCAGTTTTCTCCCTATAATTTTTCATTCCATAGGAGTTCTATTCGTATATACTATGATGGCAGCGTTGCCGCTGCACAAACAGTGCCACCACATACTTGCATAAAAAACTGGTACTATATATATGTATATATATATATATATTATATATATATTTATTTAAATGTTCTCCGAGAATATTTTAAATCGGTGTAAGATATGCCGCAATAAATTGTTCATACAAATATTGAAAATATATAAAAAATAAAAAAAAATTGTATTGTCTACAGATAATATCGATACAATATTAATACTATCTATAAATGAATAATTATTATTATTTTTATTATGACACGCGAACTCAATACAACACGCGGCAACGATCATTTTGCAATGTGAAAAGGAGATCACACATAAAGTTCGATTTCAAAACGGTCGACTCTCTCTTTTTTCGCGTACTACGTAGTAAAATATCTGTAACATATTTCATAGCGTCTATTAGACACTAAATATCAGTTTTTCGTCTCAACACAACAACAGGCCCGTGTATATATATATAAATTATACAAATTTGGATGTAATTAAACTATTTCTTATTGTTAATTCGACATATGTATATGTGATAAAAATTAATAAATAAGCGAGACGAATTTTAAATATATAAATATATTTTTTTTATAGAGGGTAGAGAACAATTGCAAGACAGTGTGCAAGTCTTATAAAAAACAAAACCATTTGTTCAAAGGTAATAACGAAAAACTTTTGATTTTATACCGGAGAAATTAATGTTCATATAGGATTTGCGATGGGCACGTGTTGAGAGGGTAACGCGATAAAACCGCGTTGGTTATTAGGACATTGGCCCGTTCGTTCGCTAATATTTCATCCGAGTAGACTCGCGTGTGCGTATTCGTATACAATGGTGTACACGGGCGCGGAGAGAAGAAAGTGCCGTTAACGCGACGACGAGTTTGTGTTCAGAGTTTGCAGCATACGCAGTCCGTCATCGGAATACCGAATTGACCGCACCAATTGTGACGCGCGTGTATTATATGTACGTGAATATTGTTTTTCGTTTCTCTTCGCTTTGATTTTTGATTCTATACGATACGAGACTCCGCAGTGGCGTAACCAGAATTTTTTCAAGGGGAAAGAAGTCCATAATTGTTTAAACATTTCAACTAAAGAAAAAATCTTACGCATATATACTATACATTTAAGACATTTTTTACAAAAATACAAATCAATGTATATTGAACATTGATTCTGTTATAATTAAGTTTAAGAGATTAATATTATATTATTCAATTTTCATTGAAGTTTTATTAGAGTAAATTTGAATCGTATGAAAACATTTTTAAATGTTGAAAACCTCTTCTTAAATACGTCCCCGACGAGACTCATTTAATATATGTATATAATATTATGGCTATATTATATGAGCGATGATATTCGTCGGGTGGAAATAATAATCGGACGTATTCTCTCTCTAACTGCCAGTAAACTACGGTATTTAGTGAGACAGAAAGAGGGAGAGAGAGAGAGTTTAGCTCCAGGAAGTTTTTCTCTGTAGAGCAATAGTCGTATACTCCAATCATCTGACTTATCAAACTACTCAAAATGTACTCCCTAACTAAGAACAAGTTCTGGGGAGACCTAATCAAGTACTCACAAGTTGCACAGATGCTTAGTATGCTGCTGTTGTATGATTACATGACAATAAAAAACACTGTAGGTACAAACAATGACAAAAAATAAATTTAACGCGAGAGATAATAGAGAATTTCTGCGACTCGCAAAAATGACGAGAACAAGAACGACAAACATTTCGTGAATTGTTTCTCATATACGAAAAGCGTAATATGAAAAAACTAGCTTTTGCAATCCGTGTATGAGAAACTATTAGTCATACTGACCTATATTGTTAAATTTTTGTACGTAACAAATTTCTCCCAAAATTATTTATTAATATAACGTTTATCAATTAAATTTGTCTTTCTCTTATATGGGAAATCACTCGTTGTCGTATACGAGAAACTTCACTCGTTGTCATATAGGAGAACGACAAATATCGCACGACGAGATTTAAACGCTGAGAATATTGGCGGATATTTGATCAAATCCATGGCGGGGGACTTAACATTTTTATTTTATCTATTAGCATAAACGGACATTTTTAGACGCTTCAACCTACTAACTAGTGGCTACTTCAACATTACCCCCTCCACACACACACACGATAAACGTTGTTCGTGTTTGCCCGCTGTGGCACAACTGAACGATCCGTCGGTTGCGGACCGCTATTTATACGTGTTTTTCTATGTGGCTACCTCCTCTTTGTTGTGTCGTATCGCTATCTGTTGACCACTTTCTTTTTCGGTTTTATCGCGTTCGACGGGCGCGTTCTGTCGGTATACGCGGGTGTCTAATTCGACGTTGACTGAGCGATCGTATATTCGTATGCGCGTATGCTAAATTTATTATTATTAATATTATTTCTCGTGGTTCAATGACATGAACTTAAGGATTTATTTTCTCCGTTCTACATTCGTTTACACGTTTACTTGTTTATTTTACATAGATATGACTGCAATATATTTAATTTAAATATAACATAATAGCTAAAACTCTATTTACCTACATTTGCACTTACTGTTAAAATTGGTCGCACAGGGTCTGTTACTAAAATTCCTAAGTCAGAAATGACATTGAAATACATCTACAGTATTTACAATATTTATTTGTGTAGTTATATCAATTTTTATACCAATATTTAATTGTCCATTTTCAGATTCTAGTGTTTGATGTTGATGAGGAATCTGTAACAATTAATTTTTTTTTTTAAATATTAAAGATATCAAACATTCTTTTAGCCATTATTGAATTAATTATAATTCAAAATTAATTGATTAATTCACACAATACACATAAATAGTATTGTTCAGCACTTACTTTATGAAACACATTTATTATATATTATTTTGTGTATGAATACAAATGTTTGTTTTCTTTCTTATAAAATAAGATATAATAGCAATAATTTGTTTAAAAATTTTTAAAATTTAATAACTATACTTATGACGTATAATCCTCTATTTTTAAGGAGGCTAAGTTTACAATAATTAATTTTTGAGGGAACTAAGTTCCCCTAAGCCCCCTCCCGATTTCCGCAAGTGGCTGAGAACTGCATATATACGCAAGTGGCATCGCAAACTTAAAAGACTATTAAGAAGCTTTTAAGACTATTTTAAAATGTTTTTTATGGTAGAAATAGTGTTCAAATTTTTTCAAGTATACCCATTTTCTGGTAGCAAACGTTCCACAGATATACTACTATTAAAAGCAACCGACACTTTGTGTACGAAATTGAGATAATATCTAGAGTTTAGAAGTAGATAGAAAATTGAGTCTACGCATGCGAACATATCATTTAGAAATAATGTTTTATGATTTATGAAAATTGAAGAACTACAGTATAGAGACCTATCAATAAGTTTCGCAAGACCCATCCGACTAAAATTTTGCAGAAGCAACTACTTTTTAAAAACACAGTTCGTATATTATGTAAATAATAGGTGATGCTGAATATGTTTATTGTGTGCAGTAGTGTTTTCCGATTGTCTCGTAATTTTTGGCCCGTTACAGCAGGAAACGCTATTTAATACATTCATATGTGGCGCGCGCGTTTCATTTTATTCGCTTGCTTATTGTTGCTGAAATTTCAAGATGCCGATGTCAGACGGTCATTGTCCCCCCGGGCGTGATTCCGCGGCGCAATATATCGACGGTCTCGAGTTTTCGCTGAAAGATAAATGCGACGTTGACAAAAAAGTAAAAATATATGAATTGTACGCTTTTGTTTTCGAGATTATAATATTATATATTGCGATCGACACGAAATAATTGCGAATCATATTAATGAACGGCTAGTCGACGACGACGACGACGACGACGGGTCATTGTCCATCTTCATTGAGGGTCAGGTGTCGAATGTCACCGCGTATATCCGCCGTCCGCTGTTGGGTAATAATTTTTTTTTTTTAAATTTACTGTTTGTTCTTTTTTTTTCAATTCGGAATCTGCTAAGAATTGCAAAATATTTTTAATGCAACATCGAGCACGAAATTTACACGCACGCACGCGTACGTGCGCATACACACACACACACACACAGAAAAAGTTTTTTTTTACCGGATAACGATTTTCATTAAACACACCTACCTATACTGGAACGCGGTGTCAGTGCATGTAACCAAAAATAACGCGCATATATGAGTATAAAACACATTTCAGAACGTCTATACAATAATAATGTACGCGTCAGTAAACTTATATTAGGCAAACGTACTCTGTTATATATACCACGGATCATATACGTTATATTATATTCTTATTATAATTAAATTATTGTAAATATATACGAGTATATATATAAAGAGAGAGAGAGAGAATTCGTATATAGAAAATATATAAATATTATATAATATTACAAAATTCCACCGTCCACGCGACAATAATATATTTAATGATTTTCAATTACCTTATAATATTTATACTGCAAGTATGTATGTGTCTTGGCGTCTCTCTAGATTTACAAAAAAAAAATAAAAATATTTCAAAAATCTTAAAATGTTATATTTTTAAAATTAATTTTTATAATTATAAATAGCGATATACGCCCTTCGTAAATAACTTTAATAGATACTACTGTAGTATAACCCCTGGCATGTAGATTATTTTTCCTGCAGGGCGAGCTAAAGGGAAGCAAACATGTATTAAGGCAAGCACAGATGCAATCACATTGCAGTAGGGTTACAATTGGAGAAAAGCCACATTGGCGGCCACCATCTGGACGGGAAGGCGGTCTTTGGGCGGAATTTTCGGCACTCCACATATAAATATATTTGTACTAAAAAATAATTTATTTAATCCGTTATTTAATCTTTTAGGGTTTTTAATTCTGGTTGTACCGTTGAGTCTGTAATGATCAGGAGTTTCAGAGAGGGTCTGGTTAATTAATAAATAAAGTTAATAAAGTATTTGCTTAAGTATAATAAATAAAATAGCAATTAATTCTAGTTTTTCCTAATATTTTAATATAATATTATAAATTCATCAGATATTTATTTCAAAATTATATAGTTTTGTAATTTAATACATTAGCAAATCATAACTAGGTATAAGTAATACGAGTACAGACTTTTAATTATTTAATTCAAAATTTCAAGGCGGGCCATAGGTTTTCATGGAAGTCCATTGCCGGCTCGGGCCCGCTTTAAGCACCACCACTGTTATCCTCGTTCGTACTGTAAGTTTCGTACACGTATATTTGAAAAACGCGCGCTAACACTATATATATATATATACTGTACGCGAATTGATTTCTCTTTTCACTATAGATGTACATGGCATACATTATAATATATTGTGATGTTATCGATTTGCAATGGTAATTTTTTTTTTTATTCGACACCGGCAATCTTTGTGTTTGTATTATACTCTATCTAAATGCGAGTTATTCATAAATTTGACTCTGAAATTTGCTGCAGGAAACATCACCCGTAACCTAGGTTAAACGAATGTTTATATAATATAATTCTTACACACATTCTATACATATATACTATGACAGGATATCGTAATTTAAATACACGTTCGGCTAATAATGTCGACATTGAAATTATAAAAATTAATTTCGAACTTTTATTATTTCTGTAAATTAAAATATATCCGTATAGGTATTTATAAGTATTTATTCCGTATTTAATATAGAAAAAAAAATTGCGTTTGAATAAACTCGTCATAAATTTAAATTATATACGATTTTATACGAGTAGGTCATATGGTTTTTCGAAATTCAAATAAAAACGATTATTAGCTATAATTACGGGATAAAACCAAATTATTGATTTTGACACTTCAGGGTTAGGGGCCGAGTGAAAACTAAGTTCAGGCGGGAAGACTGTTGTTTATTAAGGCCACCCACTACACACTTACTAAAAAAAGTTCTATTTCGAGATCCGCATTATTATTTATTATAATAAGATGTAGTGATATTAGAAATTCATTTTCAATGACATTAACTAAAAAAAAACGGATTTTCTAAAAATCTGTGTGAAGTAACGAATAGAGTTTCGGGTCTTACAGATATCTTCGTATTTATCCGTGTGGCTTGTGAACATATTCGTATTGGCCACCCCTATAATATACGAGTATATACTTTAATATATAATAAAGCTAAAAAGTTTTTTGATTTGAATGCGCTTATCTCTAGAACTACCAGTCGAATTTGAGAAATTCTTTTTGAATTTGATAGTCTAATTCTTGATGAAGGATATAAACTTTTTAACATCACACTACGACCCTTAGGAGATGAGCAAAAAAAAAAAAACGAAATAATAGCCCGCAGACGGAGGATACGGCGTGGTGAATCGGGGGTCGCTGACAACGTCCATAATGTCAATTAACGATGGAATAATTTTTTAAAAGTCGGTGAAGTTTTATTATTCGTCAGTTATAGACAAACATGTTACCTTAGCTGAACTAAAAAGGTTATTATATTTTTTTATAAGCATTTTATAATGTAAATAAAATGTAATAAGTGTGATAAAATGTACAAAACATAATTATTGTGTTGAAAATAAAATAAAAATCAAAGTTAAACCTTAATTTTTTTTTTTTTGAAGTTTTGATCTTCCTTAAACACTGAGTATTGAATAATGATAATTTTATAAAATTTGAATCATATAAGAGGTGGCCCGTAAATTTACGGGCAACGAAGAACACGGATACAGTTCTAGTATAGTAGTATATAATATTATAATAATAATAATAATAATAATAATTATCTCGCGATGGATGGCGCGCGTGTAGCATATAGTAGTGTGTATACGTGATGCCCGACACACATCATTCAAAAATCCGAAATACATATTTTCTGCTTTCCCATTAACGGATCGTTAACGGAGACGAGTATTTGTATATAATATAAACTATATTATTAAATATAATATAGTATAATGTCACTGTGAGCTGGCAAAATAATCGGCGAGCGGCATTTTATAGCTCCAGGGCAGAGTAACGTAAGCTGGTTGTACATATATATAGATTAGAGAAATGATGGAAATATTTTTATACATTTCTAGACAAATTCTTGTACAAGGTATACCACGAAATACAATATAATATGTTGTACTAATTATTATTATGTAATATAATATAAACGGAAACCAGGGAAGTAGGTATACATTATTTATGGAGGGGGTTTAATTATTAGTACAATAAACTGACGTAAACAATTTTTTTTAATTAGGAGTGAATCGGGAGTTATGAAAAAAAAATATTGAATGAAAAATTGTGTAACACATATAAATTTATTAATTAAAGATATTATTATTAAATATTATATAAGTAAATATATTCTTTGTCTAGGCGCTTTGTTAGTTTATTCACAATTTATAATGGATCAACGATAATATATTTCTATGTAAATATTGAGAAGAGCTATAGTCCAGTCAATTGCTCCTAATGTAATATTATCTTAATCGCTTCAAAATTGAAAAGGAACGTTCTAAACGTAGAAAGATTAATTAGAAGAAATAATTTTTTTAATGCATTTTTGTAAAATTGTATTACAAAAAAAAATTCGACTTCAGCCTACAATTAGGAATATATACTAGTATATATATATATTTTTTTTTTTTTTTTGAAAAATATTTATCTAAAAAGTTTTTTTTGTACTTTATAGTATACCTATCTACATACAAATTTAAAAAATTATTTTTATTATTTACTTATTAATTGATATTTTTGAAATAGGGGATTTGAACCTCCTCCTACCTATGCTCTTGACAGAGACACATTTATACAAATTTACATAAACTATTTGTCAAATTATATACGCATGTATAGGAGAGCTTCTTTTGTATTAAATTCATATTTTATAATATTCATTCATACGTGTTTAGTAAATAATCGAGTTAAGTGCGATTCATAATATATATTACATTTCAACACGTCGACAAGTCATCGTCGTCATTTATATATATATATATTACTATTACGCTTTTTTCTTGTATGTACAAAAAAAAAAAAAAAAATCTTGACACATTTTATACGAATAATGCGCATATTAACGTAACAATATACAAATTAAAATATAAACGTATACTGCTATACTGGTGTATATACGTAAATATGGTAAATTAAATTTAAAAAAAAAAAATGCCTACGTTTTAATAAAGAAAGAAAAAAATACCGTTTATATTATCGAATTATTCGTCCGCAATGACAACACGTTTCATATTATAATATTGTATAAGATAGTATTTACCGGAAGTATGTACTCTCTACGTTGCAGTAATAATTTAGTCATTCCGTACTACCTATACCTACATTGATAAATTTAAGCAATCACATAATAATTCAATAATACCGAGTTAAAATTAATTTACAATTCGGTTTGGTAAAATTTATCCATTTCGTAAATATTATTGTAAATATACTGTAAAGGACGTGAAAAATATTTGCGAGTATAACGAGAACTATAAAAAAAAATCATCGAAACATTTAAAAACGTTTTACAAAACCATTAAAATACATTATATACATAAAATCCTAATCGGCAATTTCAAACAAATTACAAATACAAATCGTGTGTTTTTTTTTTAAATTACTTAATTGCTTACATAAAAAAAAAATTAGGTACACGTAACAAAACATGATTAGCGGGGATCATTTCCATTGTCCTTTACTGTTTTAAATCGAATTACTAGAAATTATCAATTTTACTTATTTTAAATCAATTACTAATTATAAATAAATACTAATTATAAATAAATAAATATTTCCAAGGGAAAAATACTTTAAAAAAACCGTATAAGTACGGAGTGCATATATTATTTATTATATACGACAGTGCAACTCTGGGTCAATTTCTTTCTGGTTTTGTCGAACGAAATGAATTTAAGTTTATAAAATACAAATAACCGATTTAGGTAATATTATCAGCAACGATTCAGAAATGTTTAAAGTGCGTTTTGATGACATAGTTTCATTCGACGTTAGATGGTTGGTCATTGCATCGACCACGGAAGGATTTCGTTCTTTTTTCATAAACAAATAACATTCCCAGGAGATTTACTTAAACAATTTCCACTATAGGTAGCCAGAATAAAATGAACTTTTTCATTTACATCCGTGTGAAAATATTTTTGAAATTTTGGTAAGTAGGTATTTATCATTACATAAGTTTTTTTTATTTTTTAACACTTTTAAAGTAAGTTTTTATTACAAATAAATTTTTTATTTCCTATATCTACGATAAGTATTGAAAATATACTCACGGTCAACTGGGTCAATTAGATGGTCACAAGAGGATATTGCGTGGCCCTTTTTGGCCATATATGTACACTAACTTAAAAAAAAGTCCTACATATTTTTTACTGTTCGAACATTATAATCATATTAACACAGTTATTCTTAACGTGAACGAAAAATTATTGACTAGGATGAATTTCAAATTTGCAATAAAAGACAATGAATAAATATTATCGCTATAAGAATTTAATCACAAACTACTTTTTTGGGTGCTTTTCTATTTGACGATAGTTAAGAAAATTGTAACTTATGAATGTCGGTGCGAAATTTGATTTTGATATCTCAAACGGCGCAGTAGATTTTAATCTGGAACCAGAAAACAAAAATAAGCACTTATTGCTTTTATATTACATATATACGTAGATTTCTGTTGTCCGCGCTTTGTGCTCGGTTTATTAATTTTTTTCTTTATATTTTACTGTGTATATTATAGTTATAAAACTATTAGAATTATTACCGTACACTTGATAGCATTTTTCGCAAATATTTGTTTGAATTTTTCGCCGCTCATCTAATGTATGTTACGCATATATACGGTGTTCGAATAATACATGAAGTTATAATATTGTAAATTTCCTAATAATATATGAAGTTGACCTCGCCCAGAGAACGGGGTGAGAATATTTCAAACACTCTTCCAGACATATGTAAAAATTTAAATTTTAAAGCGTATTTTTTTTTATTATATAGTATACTATATTTTTATTGACTTTTGACTGTGTACACTTATTTATATACGATATTTTCTAATAAAGGTATACTTATTTTGGTATACTATATATTATTTTTCGCCAACGATTTATCATTAAATTTTCACTATAATATGTGTGTTTGCCATTACGATTCAAATTGTACATATAATAATATAACAAATTTTTATTGTCAATTTTTATAACCATATTATAGTCTCGGTAATAACAATCAGACGATTGCAATAGTTTATTTTGCAACCGATTACAAATATAGCAAATGAATACATAATTTTACTTGGATTTTTTTTCAGTGTTCGTTTTAACAAATAGCGTACACATTTTTTCACGACAAGTGTACACACTAGTGACATTCGTTATAAGCGTAGTATAAGCGTCGTATCTAATTTTTTGCGTTGGTCATTATCATATCTTTTTATAAATTAATAATCGTTTCGACCGTCAAATAACAAACAATTCTATGTGACTTAAACGTTCAGCTTTCATTTGCATCGAATTAAATAATATATTCTGTGGTTTCATTTATTTATTTTTTTAATGTTGACTATATAGATTCCACAACAAATTTCGTCATTGGAAGAATAAAAGCTCAAAGAAACAATCTTCTCCATATTATTTTTAATAATATATAAACCGCGAGTTAACTTGTGTCTACACCAAAAACGTTTTCATTTGCAATATTATTACACCCGATCACTTGACCCTACATACACTATAGTGATTATTAGTGTAGATACACTTTTTTTTCAAAAAGTACAAAGCTTTTGAATCCGAGTTAAAACTCTCGAAGAGAAGGCGAACGGCTTCTAACTCGAAACGTATTTCACAAAGTGATTTCTAATTTTTTTCAAATATTTCATGTATATTATATATCTGTCGACGGACAAAAAGCGTTTTCGTAAATAAATAATTTGCACCGTTATTCACGAATAAAACGGCGTTATAATAATATATATATATATAATACCAGAGAAATATTAATTATAGTTTCCTAACGAAAAAAAAGTACATGTGTACAATTTTGTTGTTTCGAAGAATTCGAAATGTTCAGAGAAGGAATTGTGACTTAACGATTTTTAAGATTTTCAGAATATAGTTGAAGTAACAAACGTCTGACATTATTTAAAAATTTTAAGTCATAAAACCAAAAATTACCTCTTTTACGAATTATGTGTCTTAACACGTACATTTGCTATAAATAGCCTAAAATTAAAAGAAAGTTTTTTGAAAAATTCTTGTCTCTAATACAGTCTAAAGTTTGCATATTTGGTGAAAATTTCAGATTAATATTATCTTTAGTTTTAGAATTACGAAGAAATAACGATAATCGCGAATTTGACGAAATTGTGTTTTTTTTTAGTTTTTACTCTTATGTAATTTTTCGGTAATTTTTTCTTGGCACTTAAAAAAAGTATTGAGAAAATAGAAAAATGACCTTCATTTAATGCGCCAACTAGATGCAATTTGCTACCGGAAAATAAAGCTTTACGTAAAGATCGGAACACTGCTGATAGAATTTTTGCGTACAAACATAAAAGAAAACACATCGTTGTAAAACCAATATACATTACTCGCTCCGCTCAGAATCTAAAATTTAAAAAAAACTTATCTCGTATTTAAAGTAAAAAAAAAAAAAAATTATCATTTGTCCCCTTTTTATATGGTTCATATAGTAAATATTTTACGAACTGTTATTTGTATAAACGCTCGGCCTCCACGCACGAAAAAACGACATCTCACACAACGTCTTTGTCCGTTCGCAGTGGACTATTTGGTTTGTTTTTTTTTTTTGTTTTCTTCGTCGCGCGTTACAATAGACTCTTGCTCTACACGAAATATATGATTACTACTGTTCGGCCCGTTTCCGGTGCGTCTGTGTGTGTTAGGGGGACCCACGGGAATGAGATCGTTAGAGTTCGAATATCGTATCGTCGCATCGTCGCGGTAGCGCTCGTGTAATAATAATAATAATAATATGACGTGCTCTGCACACCGCCGCGGTAACGGCCGGCAAAGACAAAACGTATAACAAACAGCGCGCGGGTGCCCGTTCACCGTATTTTTTCCACGACAAATACTATACACACTACGGTATGTATACGGTTATATAATATTTTGTTCTCGTCGTCACTGTGCGAGCGCGCGCGCAAGTCCAATTGACCGGAACTGGTCACCGCCACCGCCGCCGCCGCCGCGTTGACCGCAAGACGTGATCTTCGTTTGAACACGGATACTCTCGAATATATTAAATCTCGTATGTGTAAAAAAAAAAAAAAAAAAAAAAATTAACGCAATCACACACAATTTGTATATACATATTAAACAATATGTATAATGTTATACATATGCGAGAGCATAATATATACATACATATGCTCTCGCAGTCTCGCGGTTCATTCGTGCACAGAATCAGACCGTTAAAACCCACCTTTTGGTAGTGGAGCGTGCTGGATAATTGCCATGTCGCGCATCGGTCTCTTCGGTTAGTCGTATCTTCTTCTTTATTTTTTTTTTTTTTTTTTGTTGACAATTTGTTTTCTTTTATTTGTTTATTCGCCTACGCGCACACCGCAGTTCCGCGGCTGCGATTCTTAATGATATACCGATATCGGTTAGAACGATACGTGCAGTGAACGCACACATATACCCGCACCTAAAGTTATATGAGGTATCGTTTGGTATAATATATACCAACAATATATAACAAAACGCGCGGTTAGAACATCTTGCAGTTATACAGTCGTTGTCGTAGAAAACGGTGGATGACGAAAATATCCGTGTCTACATGCATTTGTCCGTTCTCGACAAATCCACGAGCGTCTCACCGAACGTTTCTCTAGAAAAAAAAAAAACACACACTACACTGATATATAATCGAATCGAATCTGACTCGAACTAATACTTGTTTTTTTTTTTTTTTTTACCATTTATTAAATATATACAATCTGTAAAACAATATTTACAATAAGCATATGAGCGTATAGAGTAATACACAGACTATGAGTACATGTGGTGAGTAGTGTTACCCAGCAGTAACACTCGACAAGATTTTTGCTATGTTAGTTGTGTATGTGGTATTTATTTGTTTATTAATTTAATTTGCCAGTTTAGCTAATTAGGTCGCGACACCAGCGCCTTAACTAATACATACTTGTAATTCGAAAAATGACACTTTTTTTTTTTAAAAAAAACGGTGGTTCGAGCAACATTTGTTCCAGTAAATTTTCCGTTTCTCTCGTTTTGAGGTCATTCGCCTGCACTGATAGCTATTATTTGATATTTACGTTCAAGAACAAAAAAGAAATCACACGCATTAAATCCGCAAATTATGCACCACCGAGAGAGTAATCGCCTTTTTGTCGAAACGATTCTCTGTTATATCGTATGTGGCAATTAAAAATTGCTGCAACAGTTCAAAACTATAATTATGCGTGTTTGTCAACAGAACAAAAAATCGTATAACGCGTGATCCGAATAAAAATATTGCTGGAGGAAGGGAGAGAATTTTCCGTTTCCAAATGAAAAGTAAATAGGCCCCGCAATTGATTTGTATTTTATATATCCTACAACTATAAACGATCATTTTTTCATTATATATGAGAAGTCGAGCTCCAGCAGTGACATTTTGTTTCTTTTACATAAAGTTCCAAAGTAGGCCATTTCGGAATTTTATTGGGCCGCATATAAAAGTATAGATGTAGGTTTATCCTGTTGTTAATTTTTGTTCTATAGAGAGTGAATCGCAATCAACTGTATAAATATAGTAATAATAGCGATTTAAAACCTAAAAAGTAAATAGCTGATTATACTTTACCCATGAAAACCAATAAATAATGCATAAAAAACTTGAAGATGATAAATGTAGCGAAAAAAGCTTTTTCTACATTGATATTGTTAACTATTCTTTTTCAACGTTAAATACCATATTACCAAAGCAGGCCGATTGGGATTAAAAGTAAGGAGTGCCACCACACATCTTGCCCCCAAATAACGTTTCTGCATACGCAGCTTAGGTGGTCGATCGCACACAAATTCATCTAAATGGACGTCATGTGCGATAGATGTAATCAAAAAAAAAAAAAAAAGAATGGTAGGTGACGCTAATGATATTGTGGATGTCACTTAATTACTTGCGGATAAAGACTTAGAGTTTCGATACTACGTTATATATGTATAAATATTTGAAAGCAATGATAAATTATTGCATTCGTTAAAAACGATTCTGAGCTTAATTTCGGTGTTATAAAAAAAAAAATATATATAGGTGTATATAATGTATAAATAATATGTTACTTTTTTATTTTATATTTAAATTATTCTGAAAAAAACACTTATTTTTGAAGATTTTTTTTTCTTTCAATATAATTAAAGTAACTTATACGACTGACATCGTATAACTGATTTCATGATTAAAACAAAAAAAATCCTTTTATTAATCACCTCGAAATCTATAAATGCAATATAAACAGCTCAAAATTAAAAAAAAACTTTTTAAAGTTTTTTTTTAGTAGTATAGCACAAAATTAGACATATTCGTTGACAATTTCAAGACTATCTGTTTGGATTATAATTGTTTTCGGAATTGACGAGATAAATATTTAAACGAAATTATATTCATACCGTTTATGTATTTTTTTAAATACTGTTACATTTGACGAAGACATTTTTTTTTGAACAATTTAAAATTTTTAAACAAACAAATTTTTCATCGCCAAAACAATAAGTGGTATCGCTAGCAGTAAAATATAAACTGTTGCTTATTTTTAAAAATTTGCAGACAACATACATGCAGTTACAATATGCTATTGAATGTGGTCGAATTTAGTTTTGTATTACTTGTCTCAAATCAATGGCGGATCTGAAGGTCATTTAAGGAAGGAGCGAATTTTTATAAAATTTTAATAAGTATTTTAAAAGAGTGTTACATGAGCGGGAAATATGGACTGCGGTCATGAAGAAAAATATTCCTAAACGTTCCATTATTTTAATATTACCGTCTTTATCTAACAAAATTTGTTATTTGTGTATTTTTCAAATTTTTATCGACATTTTGTAAATGCAGGAATACAAGAAAAGCACGACCCAAGGGGGGAGGGGCGATCGCCCCATCGTTTCTCACTCAAATCCCCCACTGATTCAAATACAACTGTAGTACGTTTATTTTCTCTAACGAATAATATAGGGATAATAAATAAACTCGATATAAAAACCAGTAAAAGTTTATTAATACGTTATAATAATCAGTTTTGGGATGAATTCTACGGCCAAATATTGGAAAACAAATCTTTGTTGAAAAGTTCATGAATTAGCCAAATATTTAACAAAATCTAGAAAATATAGGGAACATGACCAATATTATATAAATTTAATTTTAAATTCTACGCATAAATAAGTATATATATATATATAATTTAATAATTGAATAATAAAATTTCCTAATTTTAAATTATTCGTATTCACATGATTATAATAACTCTCCCCAACTAATTATAGAAAATTAATTATAATAATATATTTCAATATAATTAGTGAAGTGAAGATGAGGGGTATTCCAACAAAAACAAAATATCATTGATGTTGATAGATTTAATTTGGTAACCCTAGCATTTAGATAAAAAAAAAATTTAACAAGCAAAATAGCGGACTGCACATTGAAGGAAATTGTCGAAGATTGAAATCAAAACTATGTTGTATCATTATTTTCATATAACTATCTAAATTCGTTTTATACACGGAGTTACGATCAAAATGCATTATAAATATAAGACTTGGAACAATTAAATATCATTATCACGTGGTAAAAAAGAAAGGAATAAATACAAAAATATAGTAATATTCGAAGAAAAACGTTAGGGAAGAAGAAAAGAGTAATTGTTTGCCTTTATAAATGTATGAACAATGCGATAAAATTCACTTGGTCGTCGCGAAATTTTCGCGTAGTACGCGTGACCACGCTTAATTTTACATAGCTTATCATATTATAACGATTCGATGTCATTTTCGTAACGAGGGAGATTTAGTAAATCCATTATGTTTCGCATGAGAATTTCGCGGTCTGTTTTTCTTTTGCTTATTTTGTTTTAGTCGTTATAGTTTTCGTGCGGTCCAGTTGAATTTCAAAGCCGATCCGAAGAAAATATTAACTCGTTTTTTTTTATTAAAAAAAGTATCGCATCACGTGAATCTTCGATGACCAGAGATTTCGATGCACTTCGGAATTATTTTTATTTGCATTTATTGACAATTTTATTTTCGAAGTTTTAGGTAATTTTTTTAATTTTTTTTAGGGGTTTAGAGTATTTTAGAGATTTTGGTTACAAAATAGGAATTTGAAATTTTATTTAAAGATTTTATTATCTATTAAGTACTCGTATTGTATTAACTGACAATAGTTGTAGTAATTTTTTTTTCCAGATTAAAAGAAGTCTTTTGAAATGTCTGTAAAACTATTTTCAAACTTATATTATGTATTATTATTATTATTATTATTATTATTATTATTATTATTATTATTATTATATCGAAATTATTTAAAATAAACAAACTTTTAGTGCAATTTCCGAAACATCGTTTAGAATTTTTGACGCATGAAAAGTTTTTTTAAGAGCATTTTTATAGTAATTTTGAGCATTATATTCCCAACCAAATTTATAACACATAAACTGTTGTTCCGCGTATACGACAGCTGTGTAACGTTTATTACACGCGTCGTTGAACAGTTTACTATTTTTCTTTTTTTTTTTGCAGCGGTTGATAAAATTTCGATACAGAGACGTGCACACGTACGTGCGCTATGATGAGACGACAGCATCGGTGACCACTAGCACAACACGTCGTATTACAGTACAATTATTATTGTGTAGATTTTTAGGCTAAAAAATTACATTATTTTTTCAACATACATTTTTGAATGGGACAATCTGGTGCGAAATATTACACTGCTTCAGCTGCTGTAATGACCTTCGGAAAAAAATATTTATCTCATATTATATACCACGGGATACAGTGATATTGTGATAAATGTCGTCGTTAAAATATATTAGTGTTTTTTTAAGACACTGAAACGATATTATATACGTTTTCTAATCGCGGTAATTCACGCCTGGTGTTGTTGTTGTGTGTGTGTGTGTATATATATTGTTATATAATCTATGTAAAATAAGTACGTCTCAAGTATACTCGCGTACATAATAATTACTTAGACGTTTTTACTTTCTGATAATTCCTTATGAGATAAAATAAATAAACGTATAGTGCGTTCCCTCCTGTACCGCGTAGATACTGTAGCGGATCGATCGGTTCGAATGGAGACTTCAAAAATCTCTTTATACACCGTTTAATTCGAAAAGAAAAAAGATTTTGCTACCCTATGTGTAGTATTTTATCCCGATTAACGAACTTAAATATTTATTTCAGTCAATAGTATTTTTCAAATATGCCTCCAAAACTAACGATTATTTTACCATCTATTCCATGAAGATATAACGCGTAAAATCTAAAATAATATATGTTGAGAGAATATTTTGAACTACAGTCGTTTGGGGGCGAGCAGAGTACCTATATTTTCTGCCCAAATCGCATATATTTATAATAATTATATAAAATTCTCAATGTATTTATTTTTAAAAATTATAGATTCCGAGGAATTTAATTAAAAAAAGAGGTAGTATTATTGATAAAACGATTCTGAGCGGAGTTTTGATGTAATATTTTGGGTATACGATAAAAACTCATATTTTTTTTTAATTAAATATCCCAAAACCTATAATCGCTATAAATAGTCCAAAGTCAAAAGAAAGTTTTTGAATATTTTATTTCCTCAATATAATATAATGTTACATATTTATTGAATACTAGGAGAATCACGTAAATTAAAATTACTATCACCTATCAATTGTGCATTTTCAATTTCGAGTGACTGTTCGCGGCAATTAAGGAGCACATTCGCGCGTGATCCATTCGTGAACAATCCCCGTCTTGTACGCCTATTAGTTAATGTTTCAGCAAATTCTTATTTCTTGTATATACATATTTTGTTCATAAATGACACAAAAAAGCCACAGTCTATCGCTGTATGCTGTAAAGTGACAAAAATTAAGAACTTACACTGTTATCGTAAAAATCGATTATTCGTGTACGTCTTTTCCCTCGAAAATGGTCATGTACGCCACTACACTTTATTTCGGCAGTCGGCACATTACACATAAATTCACATTTTTGTATAACCTATATACTTTTTGACACGTTTAAGATAATTTTTTTATTATCTTCATCCCCCTATATAAAATTTCTGGCTATGCCACTGCCCACATCTGTTTACATTAACAAAAGTGTATGTTCTATTATATATTATTTACATATCACGTTAATAAATATAAGTAATATTTTAATATTTTTTATTTTTTTTACACTTCAATCTCTATAGTAATATGACGTGAATTTAAAAAAAAATTCAAAATTTTTGTATGAACAAATCGTATTTATGAGGGCCCCTTAGAGACCCTTCAAGTCCAGGGCCCCGGGGCACTGCCTCACTTTGCCACCCCATTATTACGCTATTGCCTCTCACACTATACTCACGAATATTGCTACCACAGACCTTATCAGTTTTATAACGATAATAACGTACCTATATACAATATTATTATTATTATTATTATATTATTTTTCCGTTTACTAAGATTTCGGTGTTCCAAGCGATAACTTATTGTATTATATATTTATATATTATTAGGGCTCGGAAGTTGATCAACTTATAACAGTTAAAAAAGGACCTAAACCAATGCAAATATGACATAAAAATGACAAAAATGACCTTAAAAAATTACAAATAATAAAACTATATATAATTAAAATTAATAAAAATAAAAATTTGTTTTAAATTTATAAAATACAAATTATAAAACCTTACAAATTATTCAAAAGTATTGCATTGCACTATTAGAGCATATTTGATGTTCTCAAAATTAAACGAACGACGATATTCACTACAACACAACAGTGATTGTAATCGACGAGATAAAATCGGATACTAATTTGTGACTGATTTGAGATTTCCAAGTTTTAAGTTATCGGCCTAATGATCGACAAGAAACGATATGAAGTGAAGCGATTGTAAACTAGTGAGAATGCAATAACAAGGTATACGTTATTAGACAAATGATATGATTTAAGATATAATTTAATAGTGGGTTTTCAATAAACTCGTTATTTTTTTCTTTAAACTAGTAGAAAATAAGTAAAAATGTGTAAAAATGACCTAATAATGACAAAAATAACTTAAAAAGTAAAAAAAAACCAAAAAATGCAATAAAATGTAAAATAAATATTAGTTATTTAGATTCGCATGCTATTGAAACATATTTTCAACTGAGAAAGCATCGTCTAAGAAATTCCAAAAAAAACAAAAAAATGCAGAATTTTTGGGTACAAATATAAAAAAAACCATATCATTGTAAAACCTCGCTTCGCTCAGAATCTAAAATAAGGCGCGTTTAGTAAAATATCCGTTAATATTCGATCAATATAATTTTATATGCATAGTATAAACTATACGATACGCGATATGTGATGTGGCCGCGCAGCGTTTTTTAATCACAACGACCGATAAATGCAAAAAAAAAAAAAAATCCCAACCTGTACCGCACAATACGTTTTCATCTTATAAAATATACTCAATCTTATACAAATATATAAATATACGTATTAATACAGATAATAAAAAAAAATAAATTGCATCACATAAACAATAATAAATATATCACGTGTATTATTATTCATGCGTTGTTTGTTAATTTTGGGATTTACTAGTACTCGATAAGTTCACGGTAATTATAATCATTCGTGATGATTATTATTTTATCTGCGCATATAAATATATTTTTTATATTATTGAATACTGTCAGGAACCTCGGCTTAATATATTATTGTCGTTGTTTTTATTTACAAAAGTGAATCGATGATGCGTCACGCGCGACGATAACGCGTTCTTTCGAAAAATTGCACGTTTCGGGCAGTAAATAAATACTGTTGTAACCAATTATTTTGTACAAATTGAAAATTGAACGTAGTTATAAAAAATTAAAAATATTTAAGTTCCTACTGGTCGCCGCGTACGGTTGTTTCCATCGTATATTTGCAGTGTTTTTATTTATTAGGGGAAAAATATGCAGTCCAGACAATTTTCGTATAATAATAATAATACCACGTTAATTTTATATATATATACACACACACGAGTTATGTAATCTTTGTAAGAGGTCTCCGCGGTATGTTCAGCGGATGTTATTGTCCATTGCCAGTAGTGGATTTTCGTGAATTTTTCGAGACGATTTCTGAATATATATATTTATTTTTTTCGTTCCTGTGACTTGACTGCTTTTTTCATAGTGGAGTTTTATAAATTGTTTCGTTTGAAACACTGCAGAGATAGGACGCGCAGGATTGGAGCTGATTTGAATGTCGTTTGTGTTTGCTGGTCCTCACGGTACGTAATTGTAAATGGCTTAACCCGTAAGCCCGAATTGGTTTTAATAACGTATTGTACGAGTTTGGTAATATATTTTTTGTAACAAACCATTACGAAATCGAACATTAATCATAAGCGACGGGGTTTTCGAAGGAAATTGTTTGTTTGCATACGAATATGCGAGTACATGCCAATGACCACTGGAGACAACCGTAATACATATAATATGAGAAGTCGACCGCCGGCTGAGTGTATACACACACGCGGATACGATAGAGGTCTTGACATCCGGTCGTACGTGGTCTAAAAACCCGACCTGACTGTTATCCAGCTCTGCGCGTATTGTAAGTATTATTGCACTATTACTTGTGCCATGTATCGATTATAATAAATTTAATTCGAATCCTATAGGACTAAAAACAAAAACAAAAAAATAAATAAATAAATGAATTAACGAGTGGGATTTTTTTTTTTTTAATATTAATACTTTGCCGGAGAGAAAAAAACCACACTGTGTACCCTAAATAGTGTTACGTTCTGATTTTTGCAGGACTGTCCTTATTTTTATGTCTTGTTCTGAGAGCCGTCCGAGTTAAGAAAGACACTTGAAAATCGAATTTCCAGTACAAGTTTTGTGATTATGGTTTACGTAGCACGTAATAAAAAAAAGAATCATCGATTAACATATAATAACTGATTTAACACAAAATACCAGTGTTATATTCCTAAATAATATTCTTTTTATTTTCCAATGAGCTAAAAGTGTCTTGCAGATTTAGTTTTGAAAAAAGTTTTACGTATAGCGCTATAATATACATATAGCGTTAATCATTATTAAAAACATTAATAGTGCTAAATAAAATATATGAATATCGATAAAATTTAAATTTAAACAAGCCATGACATACATCTAAGTATATATGAAAATTAAATGTTGTGTTAATTCGATTATATTTCAACTTCTGCTTGTGAAATATGCATGTACTCGTTTCGTTGCCTGAGTATATATTATAATACGCAAACATTATTGGACGACTTTTTTGACGATGGTGTTCTGGTATGTATGAGTAAACATTATTTAGAGGCACACGTACACAAAAAACAAAAAAAACAAGATTATTTATAAATTTTATTGGTATACAGTTAGTGTGCCTATATATATATAAAATTAATGGGTTGGAAAAATATGCACGTATTCATCTATAAATATATATTTAAAAAAAATGGAAATAAGGTGACTCAATATTAAAAAATAAATACTTTCAAGATAAATGTATGGGGTTATATAAGTACATATAAAATATATATACACGGTATCTGTTCGCAGTCATAATAATTAAAACCGTATCATAATTATTATATCAAATACTGACTGACTGACTGTCTGATTTTAAATAGTTTTATTTTAGACACTCCTATATAATATGCATTATATAATGTACACACAATATGCTAATTAATTATTAAGTGTAACGCGTATATATATATATATAATATGAGTATTACAAATAACAAAATCATTTTTTATTCTTTCTGCCTTTCTCCAAAATTTTCTCATCAAAGGTACGCGCTCATATTAATACGATGGAATTTGGCTATACGTTAAATACCAAATGTATAAGCGTTTCCAGACACTAATGGCCGAGGGGGCACAACAAATTTTCAAATAGCGAGAACTTTTTGTTTTACACATTAAAGAAATATTCATTTCTTTATTCATTTTCATCAAATATGACTGAAAACTGTAACTATTAGCGTATTAAAACAATAAAATAAAACACACACAGTTAAAACTGTGTATAATAAAAAACATATTGTACGTAATTATGAACAACAATATTAAAAATTATATAATAAAAATTAAGAAATATTGTTGATAAATACAATCTGTACTGTTCGCGTGACTTTCTTTCTCGGTTATGATTTTTTTTTTTTTTTTTTTGTAAACACAGTCCGCCGGAGGAGTCGGTGTCCACCAGCCCCCCCCCCCCCAAATAAACACGCCTATGATCAAATATATTATTATGATACACATAATATTTCTGCACATACACAATCATTCCGCGCGGCGTCTTTTCCGATAATAATCTTTCTTTTAATAATAATAATAATAATAATAAATTTTTTTTTTAAGATACGTTCAATCAATTCGACTTATATGTTATAGAACAATATTTGTACATCATTATTCGAATAGAAATATTTATAAATTATTATTAAGTAATTAATAAAAATCGTTTTAAATGCGTTCCAAAAGACTGAAATATATCTTGTAAACTCGTAAAAAAAACTTCTCATGCACCTGACACAATAATTTTCATAATTTCGCTCATAACACAACTAGGAAAATAAATTTCGTTTGATAAAAATTAAAAAACATATAAATCCAGTGTGTTCATAAATGATTTTACTCCATAACCTGGCTTAAATAATCGAATAGAAGTCGTTTACCGTATAATAGCGTGTATGTTCAAAAGTCAGGGTGCACTCGATTTATGACATATATACGTGATTCTATTTGTTCACGAGTCATATGAACAGCTATATGAATTGTTAAATGATAAATCGATGAAAATACGTTTTCACACGAAAAACGAATTTTCGGTTTTTTTTCTTTGTGCGATAAAACTGTATAAAAGTGTAGGGAATGAGTACTCGGACGAATTATTTGGAAAAATCAGAAGAAGGACGCTTTGCAGAAACGCGTTAGAAAAAAAAAAGAAGAATTACAAAATCAAGCAGCGTTGAATTCATAACTAAAATGATATATTATGTATTATAACGCCGTACTCATATACTCGTATATATTTATATTAAACTGGATGCTCTTGAACGCGTGTATTATTTAATATATACGTATATATTTTAAATTCGCTTGTAATATATAATAATAACTCGACTCGACCACCTTGACGAAAGTGCGGCGGGTTTCTCTGTCCGGCCGACTATTATATTATACGCGTATATAAAGAAATAATTCTCACGATGCTGCAGTGTGTCGTAAAATATAACGTAATCGTCTTGAAATAGATTTTTGGAATTATTGACGACTGCTTTTACTATTAATTGGATCGCGTTAAAAATTAAATTTTACCAAGCGTATTCGATAATCGCCTATACGTATACATACTTCGATATATGCTATCGGTATATGCTCGATGGTCCTATATAGAATATTTTTTTTACAAGTTTAATTATTAATTCATAACTGTATCATTAAATATATACGGCCAGACGTGGCAGTTCATTCGCGAGTATGTAAATAGAAATTCACATAAATGCAAATCAGGTATAGGTCGGCGCGCGCTGTGCTCATATGTACTCTGCAGAATAGGTATCACGTGATTTCAAGGATTTTCGTCGGAACGTTGTAGAGTATAATATTATTATTATAATAAATAATATATAATTAATTATAATAGATAACAGCCTGTGACTTTGAATCGGCGCGCAATTGATGTTTTTGAAAAAAAAAAACCAAAGAAATCAAGGTTAAAATACACAAATCTTAATAGGGGTACAATTATATGTATTACATACGCGTTTCTTTAAAAAAACAAAAGAAAAACAATTTGTTTAAAAAATTTCCGTAAACTGAGTACATATTATACTTAATTTTACGATTAAAAGCAATTGGTAACATGCAGCTGCCTATGTGTAATACAACGTTATAATATAACGTACAACATTTCATATTTCGTTTTACTTTTAGATTCTGAGCGATACGAGGAATATATTGATGTTAATGTTTTACAATGATATGTGTTATTCTTTTTTTTTTTAGGCCATATTTAAGATTAATAATATTAATATATTATGTATCTATACGAAATTATATTCTCAATAGTTTCGAGTAAAAGTTGAAACATTTTTTTTGAACAATACTCACATATTTTCAATTGTGAGTATTGAAAATTTGCCATGTCCCATTGATATAAATATATTTAAAAAATTTTAAAATTTATATTTAAATTTGTTTAATAATCTTTATTGTAATTATGCTAATTACCAAAAAATGTGTTATAATGAGTGAAGGGTCTTCACGACCCCCTAAACTCCCCCACCAACCGGCTATGATCGTCGATCAAATTTGTAAAAGTTATAACCACTACGTGCGTATATTTTACGTATAATGTATGCGAAAACATTCCGTGGTTATAAAACCGTGCAAAATACATTTTGTAGTCCACGTCTTTTTCCATAAGTGTAAAAACACGCTTGTTGCGCAATTTAGAACAATTATTAAAATAGTGATACAAAATCGAATGGCCCCCTTTGAATAATTTTCTGATTGTGGCACTGGAGCAAGCCGGAGATTTGATATTATTTCAATAAACAACAGCTCCGGCAAAACATCTCGAGTGTCAAATTCTAATGCGAGACGATTTTCGCGGAAACGTGTTGTTGAACAACGCGAGAAGTAATTAACGTTAAAGACATTATTTGAATATATAAAACGATCTCGTATCGTTTGGAAATAATTTCCGAGTAACCATATACAAAATCACCATTTTTAACCAAATTTAATATTACGTTATTAGTGTTTTTTCTATATAAAATTTAATTATACGTTCTGCGTGGAGTAGCTTCTTTTTGTTTTTGTTTTTTTTTTTTTTTTGGTTTTACGTTTCCAGATAAATACACTACACGTTCTATTTGAAATATTTATACCTGTGCATATAAATTATTATTATTATTATTATTATTATTATTATGTAGTGTTAATAACTGCAACAGTGTAATTATAACAACGTGTAACGACTGTATAGTTAATTATTTCCATAAAACGATTACCTAACCGTCGTTTTCGGTAATTCGAGATTTCATTTTTATAATATTATACGTTTATAAATTACCTGTATGGCTGTATGTGTACTCGCAGCGACACGTTATTGTACGAGTATGTACGGCAGTAATATTAGTGTAACACTCGTTTTATTATTAGATTTACTCGACAAATTAAACGTGATAAATTAATTTAATAAAAAAAAACCTTACACTGACGTATATATATTTTATTAATAATATATTTATAAATTAAAACAAAAATCTATCCATATTTTCTATAATTTCACTATACAAATTTTCGTCTTCTAAATTGTCAGAATTATATATATATATATATATATATTCATAAAATATTTAAAGTTCAATTATTATTTCTGACTTAATATCATTTTTTTCAAACTTCTAATTTGTGGACACATTCGTATGTAATCCTCACGTTTCAGGATTGTCTGTGTAATCTGATTGTTGACGTAGCTCACCTCTAAAATTACTATAATGTTCCGCATTAACAGTAAGCTAATTTTTTTTTTTTTTTTTTAAAAAACTTTATAAATAAAATCTGCAGTTAAGTCGATTATTTCGGGTCTTTTTAATCGATTTTTCGGTTTTACACAAAACACCGATTTACCGAAGATATACGTATGTTGTTATGGAAAGGTCGCGCAATTAACTGTATAACCTACGCGGTATTGTTGTTTCGTATCGAAGCGTGACTACTCGTATTGCTGGGGGTGTGTATCGGTGACTAAAATTGCACGTGAACTATATAAGAAAATCGAAATAGTAGGAAATTTTAAATATCGCATAGTTTGCATTCCACAGGTTACAAGACGCATTTTTTCATAATTCAGTATTAAATGAGCGGATTTCTAGTTTTCAGAAAATGTAACTGATTTGTACCGTCGTTGTTTCATTTGAACCCGTTGATTTCTGTAAAAAAAAAAACGTTTTTTGTTTCGCGTTCATAAAAAAATTCAATCTGAAAATTGAAAAATGGAAAATGTTAAGCTGTGCGGCAGTCCACCACATTCATCATAAGAAACAATAAGCTACATCGATAACAAACGGACTCGAGGTCAAGACTTATTAATTATTTGTACTTAAGAGTGCCCCGCGGTTTTGGTCAATACCGCATACAAACTACTCATATTCGAATTCGGTAACACGTTTAGTCATCATTCACCGTATACGAAATTCGTCATTTCGATAATTATAGAATTTCATTTTTTTTTTTTTTTTTTTACTCTAAAAACTATATGACTTCTACGATATCTCTTGTTATTATATAACACGCCTATGTTTGAGATATATTTATTTTTTTGATCACAGTCTTTATATATAATATCGCGATAATTTTTTCTATAAATTGATTGCAACTGTGGAATTTTTTTGTTTCTTTTTTACATAAAAAACGCAAATACGACCACTACGTGCGTATTTCAATAAAACAAGGACATTTTTATTTTTACGAAATTATACCTATACAAATGCCGCTGTCGCACGATTCCCCCGCTTATTTAATTACATTTAAAATTCGTTCGTTTCGGATACGCCGCTGCGGCGAGGGACCGTTAAAATATTAAAAAAAGAAAAAACAAACGCGACACCACGTATAATACGCAATGAGAGTAAATACGTTATTTGTGTACAATACGGCCGTAGCGGAGTCCTACCGCCCGATCACCCACCCACCCAGGCGGTGTACCCTCGTTACGCGCGTGTGTATACAAAATGTATAGCGACGACGATGCGTCCACCACCCCGCACTCCAGCGCGGCACCCACGTAAATGTCAAATATATTCCCGTGAGATCCGTAATAAGTGGCGGCGGCGCGCGCGCGCGAGCGTCGGGGTATGGTGCTGCGAGTCGGTTCACCGTCGTGTCGTCGGTACAGATGTCGGGTGCGGGTGAGGTGTGCAGGGCGGTCGAAGAGGGTTACGTGTATGTATATATATATATAAATACGTGAATCCTGTATAGTAGGTATATATATATATATGGGCATTAAGGGTTGGGTTATTTGTCGGGTGCAGGTGATGAGTTGCGGGTGCAGGCGGGCGGGCGGCGAGAGGAAAAGCTCTCACCCGCCGTCGTCTCTTGTATTATATACACGGGGGTCGCTACAGTAACGACATCACAACACACGCTCGATTATATTGTATATCGCGCAGTACATGCGAGCGTATCCCGGGACGGGCGGTATTGATCTCGGGGCCGTGAGCTGTTCTCCCCCGCGAGCTGCGCAGCTAACCGACGGCGATGTCCGACCGTTCGACTGCCCGCCCGCCCAGAGCTTTTGCACAGCGGATCGGCGGCGGGTGACACGAATGGGCGGACGCGCGCGCGCATGCTCGCGATTCTCAACCAAAATGGCAGATAACTGCTCGCGCCGAACCTGCACATCCGGCGTAACCGCAAAATCGTATATTTTATCAAAATTCGCGTCGTTTTCGTTAGCCTTTGCGGCGAATACAATTCGAAACATCGAATCCGGTTCGTCTTTAAAATTTTTAGCAGAACGTAAGAAGACAAACCGATGAAATTGTCGGGCTTGCCCGTTTTGGGACAAGAGTCAAACAAATGTCTTGTTTTCGAAAACGTACTTTGAAGGTTAGGTATAACTTACAAAGTGAACACAAACGACTCGTATCATAATATCCCTGCGGGCGTTCGATCAGACGTGGGAACGATTTGGTTTTTGGTAAAAATTCGGGTTTTTTTTTTTAACTTATACTCGTCCCTGTGTAAACGATTTTTGATTTTATGTTTACGCGTACACGTACACATTTAGAGCGTACGGGCGTCGATAAAATCGGACGGAAAAAACTTAAATGATAGGAAAATCTGTAAGGTCTCAAAAAAAAAAAAAGAAGGAGGAAAACACGTTATATGGAACGGAGAACCGAGAGGGAGATGCTCAATGAGTCATATATAATATAGTAAAATTTTCGGAAAATAAAGGACAATCTGGAGAGCGGAGGGCTAAATATTATTATATAAATGAAATCACAATGTAGAAACTAGGACGTAGGATTATTCTTAGGAATAAGAGAACAAATATGTAGCTAATGACGGGCAGACGTGGATGAGAAGCGTAGTGAAATGAACCAAAAAAAGAAAAGAATTATACACGCGAATTTGGAGCGATAACGAATTCATCGGATATGTGAAAAAAAAACTCGGTGACCGCCAAAAGAATATCAGCTGATCTCACGGGCAATAAGATATTTCATCTTATTATTTGTAAATAAATTATTATTATTATTATTATTATATAACGAGTGCAGCGTTTCTATTAAAACGTTTTCAAACTTTATTTTATCATCGTGGAGATGCAAAGAAAATCTCATTAAAAAAACCAAATTTTTTTTTTTAATATTCTTTCGCAAACGGTTTTCGCAGAACGGCGTCGTATCTCCGCAGCGATACGGCCGTTCCAGAAACGAGTGAATTGCATCGTCAAATAAAAAATTTTAAAAAAATTCCATATTCGTGAAATCGTCCATATAATATTTTTCAAATTTCATTACTTCGTCGCGGTCCATGAACCGAAAACTACTTTTTTCCCCTACATCAATTATTGTGTACTGCAGAGAGGCTTTATTTAAAAATCGTATTTTATTCACGCGAGTAACTGTGCATACATATTTTTCATACATATTAATCTAATACGAAGTTTGATGGAAAAATAACAAAAATTTTTCGTATTCAAAAAAAAAAAAAATTACGTGTCAGCCGATGAATACTGCACGGTGGTTGTGATATAATTCGTGGGTTTATACACGCAATACCGCAACGCAAAAATCAGGAATGGATTAAAACTCGTGATAACCTAATTGTAATCGGTAAGAAAACACCGGAAGGAAAACTTTAAAAATGATTGGATTTGGCGTGACATTTGTTTTGGTCTCAATTCTATCGGGACGAACACATTTTTGTGCGTTGAGATCTTTCGTTTTAATGTCACAGACTCGAGTTTCGCTATATGACGCGTTACAGCATCTCTGCAGGATCGTCCCCAATAACTTGGCAAATAACATTTGCCTGCAACGATGTTTTTACTATAATTCTATTTTTCAACATTTTCCAGACGAATTTTAGCTGCTACTAATTATAAAGCCCAAAATACGTCTGTAAATATCGCCTCGTAAAATCTGCGTATGAAATACATTTCTTCAATAACTTTTCCCCTTGCATATATCAACGATTACAATTACAATGTTCCTCAATTTTTAAACATTTTCATCTGAGATCGATCCATTTGTCATCATCAATACGTTTTAATTGTTTAGAGACGTTTACATCTCTCATAAACGTTCTAATCGCGCATGTAGAAACAAATCAAAATCACTCTTCGCATTATTCCGTTACACTATTATAATAATCCGTTATTAACATAAAGCATTATTTCATTACTTTATTCGTTTTAAAGTATAAAACCCGTCAGCACAGGTCGTCAACACGTACACGTCAAACATACACACACACTCACTTCAGTGTGACTTTTAAAAACTTCGGTAAGAAAAAAAAACTGAAAATCTAAAAATAACATCGAGGTAATTAATTATATTTATCAAAGCTCGTAAAAACTTTAAAAAATATATATGAATGTTACATTAATAATAAAATAGAGTTTAACAAAAAAACATCAAATAAATTGTGCACATTTAGTGAATTGAATTAAAATAAAAATGTATTAATGTTATTTAATATATGTATCGATATAAAACATTGTTTTTAAATAATATTAGCGTATTAATATATATTTTTTAATCTGTTACGTTTAATTTATATATATATATATATATATATATATATATATATATATAATATGTTATACATTTCAGAAGTCGAAATTATAAAATAGTGTTATGTTGTTTATAGTGTCACTAATAGTATTACAATACAAATATTTTCTAAAACACGTCTAACAAAATTCGAATCCGGATTAGATCTATGTCATTTTATTTCGGAGACGCGTTATTTCAAATCCGTTGACATTATTATTAGGAGTTTTTTTTTTTTTTTTGTGTTTATTTGATTAATATATTGCGCGTGCGATTTTTAATATTATATTTAACGAATATTTCCGTACATATTCTACCGCGGTAGTGTTCGAATTATATTTAAGAGCGACATCCACTGACCACCACGTACAACCAATAGTAGTAGTTCGTGGTTAAAAACAAGGAGAATATGTGGTTGTGTGTATAAAATAAAAACGCCGAAAAATGCAAATTTTTTTTTTTGTAGGAAAGTATGATTGGGAATCATATTGTATGTAATAATATTAATAAATATCGCAAAGAAAATAGCAGAGTCGCACGCAGTATTATAGTAACCGTGTAGTATATAATACCGTGAACTCTCTCTATATACGGTGTCTACACATATTTATAAATGTATAATATCGTGCGCCCCTACTCTTCTTTGTGAATTCGTGCTCAATCGTTCTTGTGTGTGTGTGTGTACGGGGTCACATTCAGATATATTCATGAATGATAATGTGCTGATACAGCGAGCGCGCGGGTAAAGAGTCTATATATATATATATATATATATACATATATATTTTTTTTTTTTTACAAGTAACAAGGATAAATAATGGAAATAAAAACAAAACAAAACAACCGCGGAGTGTCGTTGGTCTGATTAATTAATTCCGAATCGACTTCCTGGCCGACGATGTCCATCCGCCAAGATAAATCGCACCACACCATTGTTCTTTGGAAAAAAAAAAAACATTTACATTTTTGGATAATACACACACTCACACATAAGTAATTAGAATATATCTACACTTTTATAGGCTATTGACTTCGATCGTGTATAAAAAATCCACACACACAAATGAATTATGTTTTACTGTAAAAAAAAAAAACAAGTGTGTAATTTTCGGTCGATCGCTAAAGATATAATTTATTATCGCGGCCGCGGTGCACTGCAGCAGTGCAGGTGTCGCACTTTCAATGTCTCTCTCTCTCTCTCTCTCTTTCTGTGGTGGTTGGGCGGAGAGGGGAAATGGTTTAAAATAAAACGTATAGAAACTCATCGTTCTTACTGTAAACGATTTTTTTTTTTTTTTTTTGTGATATTTGATAATAAATTATATAAAACGGATACCTATATAGCTATATATATATAGTGTGTGTGTGTATGTAAATCAAATAATAACGAATTTATATAAATATATTTATATATATATATATATACTCATTGATAGTAATAGTACTCGGCTGTTTCGACAAATATTTCTTGATATAAGGATTTGGGTAAAAAGAAAAATTAGGTATATATTATAATAAAAATTCCAAACGTTTATTTTTCTTGGCGAATTCTGCTTGTGAGAACTTCATTCCTGTTAGGTGTTGCGTCCTTTCAGCCAAACCGTGAGAGCGTGTAATCATTAAATGCTCCCTATCAAAAAAAAAAAATTAATTAACGTTTTATTTATAATTAAAATGAATAATTAACATCAACTCTATCCATACCTCTAACTATGTTTCTTGTGTAAGAAATGGTCAAAGTAGATCAAAATGGATGGAAGCAGTGTCGTCATTCTAGTCTTTAAAAAGGGGGAACAAAATTGTAAACGGTCCAAATTGTTGAAAAATTAGCAAAATAAAAGTTTTTTTTAACAAAAGGCTCGGAAATCGGCCCAATTAAACTTGATGGTGAAATGTATTTTTATGATTGTGATTAAGTACAATTGTGGAAGAAATTAGCAAGTTTGCCCACAAACACCAACACGACACAAGACTTGAACAACACATCAATCCAACAGCAATTCAATTCCTTGATAATTCAGAAGACGTCAGGCGCGGATCCAAAACAGATTTACGGGGGGGGGGGCATCAAATAATATCAATAGAAATGATCAAGGTTTATAATGTTAAAATTGTTTGAAATCAGGATAATGACGATTGAGACGAAGTTTACCTAGCCGACGCGATTAGAAATTACAGAACTATAAACGGAATTGACCGAAAACCAATATCAATTTAATAATTTAATGTTAAGTATAGTATTATTAATATTATATAATATGTATACTTTAATACATATAATATTTTTCCCTGGCTTCTTTTTTTTTTAGATTTAGGAGGGGGGCATTACTCCCATGGCCCCCCTTGTATCCGCGCCTGGAAGACGTTAGACAACTCAAACGTCTAAAGTCATACGACCTAGTCTGATAAGATATTAGATAAAGGGTAAGAGCAATTTCAAAGGAAATTAAACTCTACACATTATATATAAATATATGCAGTTGATTACAGATAATTAATTAGATATACAAAAATTGGGAATATTTTTGATAAAGATGAATTGGTTGTTTCAATAAATAAATAAATATATATATATATATATATATATTATAATAATAATAATAAAATGTATACATTTGTTATATCGGCACAACGCGACATCCTTTATCCTTTAATTTTCGAGTGACATTTTTTTTTCGAATTGAAAAATCCATTCGTTACAAAAAGAAAACTGACATCACCTGAGGTAGGTCTGCGGACCATCGGTTGAGAACCACTGCCCTAGACTACACACGGCGCCCATATAAATACGGTTCAAATACGGCCCGTGTATAATCATCCATCTACCTATATATAATGACATGGTGTATAAACATATACGGCGCGTTACATTACAATTTCATAAATTGTAATATATAGTTGTTTTAAACGTACAGCCCGCGGAGCACAGTGTACATTATTCGAATATCATGAATTACAACACGACAAGACAAAATGCAAACATTTCTCCCCAAAATACAACAATTTCTAGAACCGCATGAGTATAATATTATGCAGATGTTTCTTCAATGGCCGATAGTCAACAACAATACAGTCAAACGAGTCCTATTGTTGATCGAAAAAAAAAAAGAAAACAAATGTTTCGTTTCCATATTATATTATATGATGCGACGATTACATATCGCACGCTTGAGGTTAAAGGCCACGACGGTTTTGTTACAATAAATGACGCGCACAAGTGCGTTACTATTGAAGATTTCAAATGGCGCAAAAAGCGTTTTTGAGTTTCGTCTTTGGCCTTTCGAAATAATCACTACCATTCGAAATCGATACGTTTAAGAACGCCGTCGGTTTTCGTGTAAAAAAAAAAAAAGAATATTGTTTTTATTATTATTATTACTATTATTTATTATAATTATTAAGACGCGTCTACTGTACGGCGACGAATGGTATACGCACATGTGTCTGCTGCAGCTATATTGTGTTATATGATAATATATTCAATTAATATATTATACGTTATTGACGTTATTAACGGTCCATCGTTAATATATAATACGAATAAAATTGTCGTAACGCGACGTCTCATGCATATGGCGTGCATGAAATTGGATAATTGAATTTGAATTATTTATAACGCGAGAACGCGAAACGGTATAAATATAAAGAGTTATAAATACGTATATGTGTATAATTAACGCACATTATACGGAACATTTGATATACGTTGAATATTTTTAATTTAAATTAAATTTGTTTCACTCCTATTAATTTATATAATTTTAATTTGGGTTTAACCAATATCGAGTTCAGAAAAACTATATTATTAAGTAACGCGGATTTCTATTCGCATAGTTGATTTTTTTTAATTTTCCACACCGAATTGTATACGCCAGTGGCGCACCCAGGATTTTTTCAAGGCGGCGGTCTAAAAAAACTACATTATGAAAAACAAAACTTTTAATAGATAATAAAAATAGATAATCCGTATCTTTATATCACTAGACAGTCGACACTCGTGTAGAAAAACAGTGTTGCACTTATTATAATAATATAATATAATCAATAAATTGTTAAGACCTGGTGTTATCTATATCGTATGCGAAATTTTAACAGAAAAATATGAAATGTGTATCAGAATTTGGATTTTCATCTATAAATGTAATACTATATTGCACTAGTCAAGGGGGGGGGACCCGGAGTCCATCCCCTTGGGTGCGCCACTGGTATACGCGTTTAAATTCAATACATTCGAGAATAATAACGCGCACAGTATTAGGTATTCGTGACATCCACAATACGAGACGATAAATTGTTATAAAAAAAAGTATTTGTATATTATTTTATTATTAATTTTTTTCGTAAAAAAAAAAAAAAAATCACAGACGATAAATCAAATTAATTTCATTAATTGCCTATGCGCAGTTATTGTAATAACGACTGTTGAAGGACTCCTTTTTTTTCTGGGCGTTACATTATCCTAAAACATTTTACTTATTGTTGCTGTTTCAGATTATTAGCTTCGTTGACCTATTACGTTTTCAGACTTATGTTATTTTATAATTATAAGCATAAACAATATTTAATTTTACTCGCACATACAACAATATTATATAAATTATTATTAATTATTAAGACTTATAAATTGTTTGTCGAAAATATTAAATTAATAATGTGGGGTGGACGTGCCTGCAAATCACTGCAAATTTCTTTCAAAACTTCGTATCAAATTAGACACTCGTTTCCTTTTCCACGCTGATTTTTATTCGATATTTTCTTTTTAGCACAACGACCGTCAAAACCTCAGATTCTCATTAACTGCAGATTGTCGAAAATGGAATTAAAATACTCTGAGCCTAATCATTTAAAAGGGAATATTCATATTTTGTTGAAATACAAAATTTTCATTTAAGATCTGCAAATAATGGTACGGCGCTCTTACAAAAAACACATACACTCTGGAAACTTTTTTTAGTTTTATATATTATACGAGTGTATAAAAATAGAACTAACAATAAAAGAATAACTAACGTCTTCACATGATTATGATTATTATTTACGACGATGTATATTCGAGTAGTATTTTACTTTTTTCCCCGATATATATATACATATTTTTTTTTCTTAGGTATTTGATGTGGAAACGGATAACTGCGTGCAACGAGTGTATGCATGTATGTATGTATATCGTACACGTGCGTATATAGGCGTGTAAACGGAACGAAAAGAAGAAAAAAAAAAATAAGGAAAATCGTTTAAATATTTAAGTGCAATACCGAAAAATTCGAGAAAACACTCTGTACATATAAACATTATATTATAGGTATACTCTGTAAATACGGACACGGCACAGCGTGTTCACCTATACGCGCGCACATCGTACGTATACAAAGGAAACAAATTTATCATTTCGTGTGTGCAATGCACCACGTGTGTGTATAAATATATTATATACAGACGATATATAGAGACGATTTATTTTATTTTTTTGTTATTCTGTTCCACAGATTTTTTGTTTTTAAAACCATATATATATATATTTTTTTTTTTTGTACTACTTTCGGGTCGAATACACACACACAAACTCTAATAATAATTTTTTTTTTTTTAATAATAATAATAATTTTTCCCCTCTTACAACGCGTAAACCCCCACAATCCACATGTCCCCTGTTATTAATATTACAAACACTGTGTGCGACGTACACACACACACACACACACGAAATACTCGCGTATATAATATAATTATTATTAAACACGTCGGCGTTGGTGGATCGTCGTCGCACGTTACAATACGTGTGTACCGGGCTAAAGTGTCCGTTAGAACAGGTGTTTGTCTCATCCGCGATCGTTTCCTTTCCGCCGTCATTTCCTCCGCGTTTAAAGTATAATACATACGACGACATCGATATCTGCAGGTTAATACGAATAACGTCCGCGGCGCGTTTTAACGTCGTCAGGGGTTAAAATACGGTTACATACACACGTCACAACTGTTTTGTAGAAGGAAAACGCTCGTGTTACCACCGCTCTTATAAATTCTCTCTCTCTCTCTCTCTCTTTTTCTCTCTGTATACCACGGTATACGTATAATTTACGAATTTTTCTTACCCCCAATTTTTGGAGAAAAGAGTTCCCGAACGATGGGGGGGGGGAGGAAGGACTCGATACGAACGGTTACGCGACGCACCGCGGTTAATAATATAACACTCGTTGGCGCGCGCGCGCGTGCTCGTGTCTGATAAGTGTAGATGACTTACAAGGTTGGACTTGCATACGTCCGTTGCGATCCGGGAAAAAATATTTTTCTGTTGATTATTTCTGTGTGACTAGTATTAATCGATATAAGAAAAATATTCGAGCCTAAATGATAAATGTATTTTTACCGTGCACTAGAAGCGGAATTACTACTACTACTACTACTGGACCGCACTTCATTAAGAATTCCTTCTAATATATGAGATTCTAAAATATCTTTGTTTAATTACACTAACATCCAGGTATCTAAATTTTATTTATAAGCAGACGATTTCTTATAAACGTTGTTTTGGCGTAAGTTAATGGTGATTAACTTCGCTCACATCCAACTCGAGTACTATGATAATTTGTACATTTATGTATTTGAAATAAATGATTATAATATGCTGTGATACATAAAATAATCTGTATTAGAAGAATAAGATAGTGTTTTAAACAGCTCAAACAACGTTTTTTTTATTGTTCTTTGCAGTGTTAAAACATTTCTACTCCGTCTCCCTCTATTTCTTCTTCTTAATCGTTTATAATATAAGTTCTACGTAAATTTCAATATTGCAATTTATCCCATTCGGAGACAAAATCAAAAAGCTCATCTTTAACACAAATCTTAGAAGTTTTGTTAATTTCACAAGTTCTTTTAAATATTTTAAAAATAATAACGGTGGCCAAGCGACAGACCCTCTCCCACCTCCCGTAACTAAATAAATATTCTGGATTAAAGGTTCTAAGGCCACCTGCAATTGCATTTATAGTGTCCCACATTTAGATAAAATGTTTGCGGCTCACCGATGAGTAGGTTATATTCCAACCTTGGTGGTAACCAAAATATACACGAGTTTTTATGTTTTCCAGTTTTATCTTCTCGTTTTTCTCTCGAGTCCTTTCTTTTACCCTCTTCTATTCTCGAGTTGTCTATTTTATTCATTTTTAGTTTATGCGCCTTGTTCTCACAGACTTTTCTCTCGCTCTAAGTATCGCGTACTTAATCCGTTCTTATACAATGTGGCTCTTTTTATCCACAGTATACTGTAATATTTTTATATTTATACAATTCTCGAATTGAGGGGGAGCGCAGAGGGACGGAACTCCCTTACTATTTTTTTTTATCAGCGTACCCCAAATATATATATTTTTTTATTGGACGGCATAATCCCCATATTATAATAAAATTAATTTCTTTGTAGAAAGCTGTTTTTTTTTTTTTTTTATTAGTAGAGCTTCTCTTGTTTAATTTCCCCAATTTGAGCACTGCATTTATATTTAACTCATCTGCAAATCATATCAACAACGTTATTCACTGCAGGGAAAATATGCACGGGATATTAACAAATTTTGATACTTTATTTGATTATATATAATATATTACTCGGACCATTTGTCAGACGCCGCAGTACCGAATTCCCCCTGCCTCCGCTCGTAGCTGGTGCTCATGAAAAATATAAAACGGTATTAGACACGCGTGTTTTTACGGTTATTATTATTATTATTATTATTATAGTGTGTGTATATAAAAATCGATAATAACAACGTAATATTTTATATTGTGTGCGCTCGTCGGTCGCTATCATTATATTCTTCTGCTGTAAATCACGTAGACATTTTCACGTAATTAAATACAGGTAGATAAGACGAGCCTAATATAGAATGCCTTTTTCAAAATGTAAAATTTCATTATAAAAATATTTTGTTTGAAAAACTTTATCAATATTTAATTATTTACACGTAGCAAGTGTATTTGTAATGTGTGACTTTAAAATCAGAGAAAGTGAAAAAATTAATTAATTAGACGAATTTAAAAATTTTAAATTATCAATTTTGATAATAATACGGGATAGTATGTGATCCCCTAATATCGGATGTCCTCCGATACGTTTTCATTTATTGTTACAAAACAAAATGCAATAAAATTCAAGTACATACATTTTACTTTAATAGGCATAATGAATGTTTAAAAAAAAATTAATATTTGCTTTCCGTTAATCCGTCATTTGCAGTTATTTGGTCCCTTATGAACATCTATTATGTAAAATGAATATCTTCTAATTAGTTTATATTCAATAATAATTATTGATAGCCACAGCATAAATCGTCAAAAACCTTAGTGATTTTAATTACATTTATTAATCGATTTTATTTTCAACGTGTAGGTATTGATAAAATATATGCCCAGTTAATATTGGATATCTCGCGTATTAAGATATTATGAACATCTATAAAAAAAAATTAAGAAATCATGAAAAACCATTACTATTAAAAAATGTCGAGCGAGTAAAATATTATAAAAAATATCGCGTTTAGACATTGCTATAAGTCAATTTTACTCGTCGTGTTGTCATTAATTTGAATACGACGTTAAAGAAAAAAATTAACGATAACAAATAAATACTGCGAAATGACGAGAGTTAAATGACGATTGTCTCCCCCCCCCATTTCTACATAGAGAAACGAAACACGCGTCTTGTAACACACTAACATATTTACATATAATGATTTATATGTATAATACCATTCATTGAAAAATAACCCGGCATATCCGATATTAGAAACCTAATCTTTGGCTCCTCTCATCGATATACAACAAATGAGTCCCCTACCTGCAGAGGCGTATTTAAAAAAAAAAATTTTTTTTTGAGGACGGGCTGTGAGTAAAATAGCTGAGTACAGAGTTATTCCTAAATTCGGTTTAATCGTTGCGACAAAAATAGTCGGCCGAAAAGATGTATGGTATATTGACTGATGACATAACATGAAATTTAAAACGACACTATTTAACTTTTACAATTTACATCCTATAGATATAAGACATAGCCTATGCCGCTTAGGCGGACTGAAAAAAAATTTCCTGAAATTTCGGGGGAGAGGGGATTGAAGCCCCTCAGCCCTCCCCATAAATACGCCCCTGCATATACCTGAATAGGAAAAAAATACCACATGAACCCCGGTATAAAATACGCTAATTGAGTCCACGTTTAAGTTTTTACATGTACGATATTAAAAAATGTATTTACAACTTTACGTTCGCATTAAAAATTCATTTTTACAATTCTTACATAATTTATCAAATATTTCCAAATAAACGACATTAGAATAACGTATTTAGCCATACCTGTAGAATTCTTTAAAATAGAAAGGAAAATATTTTTATTTTTTTCAATGTTGACTTTATTTTTTAGCGGGATACAGTTATAAAACCGGATGCAATTGTAGTACAATATAAATCTTAAGAGCACTCAATCGGTACACATCTAAAACATTCCGGTACACAATTCGAGTTTTTAGATGTTTGTGGGACTCAGTTTATACGCAGCCACTCATATACCCTACACAGTTCGTTTTGATCGTATGATATTATTGATACATAGTAATAATGCGTCTTAAACATCACGCCTATACATCTCATCGTTATGATATAATATGACGAATAACGGTGTTTACGCGGGATTAATAATTATATTTTTTTTCTCGTCAATTTATATATAAAACGTATGTGCGAACTGAACGCGCGAACGGGCCATTTCAAGCCGACGACGGTTTATAGAAAAATAAAAGTAGTAAAAATAAGCCGCAGATGACGTATGACGCGGAGGCGATTAGAAATATTGTGTACACACGCGCGTATATAATGAGAAATACGGTAATTGCACGCCTATGGTAATAGTGTAACTGGTACAGAGGACACCTGCTGCATCAGATAACAGAGATAGCAGCTGGTTAGTGACAGATGGCGCGTGTTCGACGTTTATGTCGTTATTCCGTGTTTTTTTATTATTATTATTTTTTTTTTTATACCATCACACGCGTAATACACAATATAACGCCGCGTCCCGGGAGGCTGCGGCACAGTTGGACCCGGGGCAGTTCGTTCTGACTCGTAATGGATTTTGTCCGCAAACAGACGGTTAATACGTATAGGTGAAATTTTATCGCGATAGACCCGTCGCTATATCTACTCGTTAGTAATACGCGCGTTGCCTTAGGTAAAAAAAAACCCAGTAAAAAAATATATTGAGAAATTTAATAAATTAATTTCATTTCAATAAAATGTTTCGAGCAACGCAAGTTTTTTAATATAAAATCGCTTAAATTATGTATATAAAAAAAAAACAAATTAAGCGAAAAATGACGGATAAACGTGTGCATATTATGTTGATTTTCAAATACAAGACGCATTTATTATTGTACATACAATACATGAGATAATGAGTTCACATATTATATCTTATTATTTGAACAAATATTAAAAGTCGTAAAGAAAAAAACGATTTCAATTCAATGCTCTCTCGAAATTTTTTTCTTTTTAAACGTATTTTTATAACTTCTTAGTTATTATACCGTTCAATAATATATATTTTTTTTTAATAATGACATATACTGTATGGATATATATTTGTTTCGAGAATATATTTATTTTTTTACTTCCCAGTAAAAATTGCTTAAAAAAAATGTACTGCATTCAAATAAAATACATTTGACCGTGACGGATAAAATGAGATTATTGTGTATGAGAGGAACCCGCCGAAGCGTTACTAGAAAATTACAGCAGAGTTTATTTCTATGTTTTTCAAGTGGTACCTAAATCAAGACAGAAAAATGTCTTATTAAATAATTAATTCATTAAACTCCAAGACTTTTAATATTGTACTACCAACCGTTATGTTATAAAACTATAAAAAAAAAAAAATTGAAATATATTTGTAATAAAATAAATATATTATTAAAATTATAAATATTGTAATTTTATTATGTTATTATTTTACTCGAGATTTCTTCTTTTCTATCTCAAAATGCCTCGTCATTTTCGTTAAAGAAAAATGTATACTACTTAATGTAGTCCTTTTTATTAGAAACTTTTCTTTCCAAAACGACATTTAAAAGTTCATTATGTCGTAACAGGTGTCCAACTAAATTATATTTTCCCCGGATTTTTTGCATTAAATGATCTCTCTCCCTTTCTCTTTTCATTAATTTTAACCTACATTATCTTCGCGTTTTTTAGCCGTCCAGCTTGCTTTAGTAACTCTTCTCCAAACAGTTTTTGATTTACTAATAAGTTCCGTTTTTATTGCGATGCTAGTTTTGCAATTTTTTTTTACGTTCTCAGTGCTTTTGTTGCCATTTTTAAAATTTGTTTGACTTTTAAGATTTATAATAGGTTTCAATTTTACGATATTAAATTGAATCACATTAGCCCACCGACACCAATCTCAACACGTTTACGTCTATAATATCGCGAAAAACGGTCCGTTTTCGATTTTATATTATAATAGTATAACCAGATATTTGCTACAGACACGACGAGTCAACACTTATAATTTATACTTTATCACCACCTAAAATATATTATAATAACTTTTTTTTTCGTAACCTAATACACATAAGTTGGATATTAAAATAACATTGAGTAATATATACAAGTATAATATAAAGAGATATCAAATTACAAAACACAATTTATCGCGTGGAAACGTTGTATAAACCGTCCATTAAATTACATCATATAAATTACTTATGTGTAATATGTATTCACTGTTTTACTATAAATTATAATGTACAAGTATTGTATTAAATGTACAATTATAATGATAATGTTATCAGGCTATGATTAATATCCATTAACTACATAGCTTTTGAAATCTATCTTTTACGAATAGATATCAAGTGACTGCCCTGTAACGGATTATAAATGCACGTCCATAGGCAATTTATATATTTTTAATAACGGTACTGAGCAGTGTTTTGTTTTGTACATATTTGTATTATATATAAATACACTAATATGTAAAACATAATTAATTTATAAGCGTAAAGTTCGTTATTATTGTTAAGATTTGTAAATTGTGATATTGAATATATACTATTAACATGTATGTTTCATACAGGAACATATTACACATACAATACATATCAGTGTATATATATATAATATATAATATATATATATATATATATAATAAATGGACTAATTTAATATTAGATCCTGTTCGTTTTACGACGCATTTTATTATTTATTTTTCTTCGAATAATATCGTACACGTATTATACGCACAACATTGTTAGTATTAAAATTAATACTATAAAAGTTTCACGCGACCTTCTAACTACACAGCCTACACGAAATCCAGATAGGAAAATGTACACAGTTGGTACTTTAATATATATGGTTATTTTTCGATATTCTTGTGTAAAAAAAAAAAATAATAATAATAAAAATTACCAAAAACCTATATTGAAAAATTGTTCAACACCAAATTTTTTTTACGAAAACCATTTTCGTTAAATTATTACTCATTACTTTTGTCGTTCAAAACACGTTGTTTCTAGATGATTTTCCGGGGGAGGGCATTATTGTTTTTTTATTATAGCCATTTTGTTAAGTCTTATAATGTTAAATATATTTTAAACTTATTTTAAATTAAATAAGTATCTACTATATATATATATATATATATATATATATATATAATGTACACAGTAGAAACAAAATAAACGGTTTTTTCTCTCATTTTTTGAGAATTCATATATTTTAGTCAAATTAACCATATAATATAACATACCTAGTATTATAGTTTTTGTGAAGGTCACGCGCCATATACGTGTCTGGATTTTTAAATATTATTTAAATTCATAATTCCAGAAATTGTACGCGTACATTACACACAATACGCATATACGCAGCACTCTGTATCGTTTCGAGTTATGGCAGCAATGGGTCGTTTCCAGTTTAACTTAACATTAATTTGCATAATTTATTATACATATATATATATGTGTGTGTGTGTGTATGTATTTACATCCTTGCACTCGTTAATGACGTTAAGTCATTTAATAATTGTCTCGTATATACCGCACCGTTATATATTATTATGTATTGTATATGACGTAAAACAATAATATAAACCTCGGTGTAAACAATATGTAACTATAAGGTAACTATATATTTTTCCGAAGAGAACACATACAGTATACAGTCTGATATATTAACATAAACGAAACATAACTGAATTCGAAATGAAAAATCCAATTACACTACATCATTATTATATAGTATTCGAATATCGATTTTAAAATAAAACTATATACGCATTTCTATGTACACGGGTACTGATAGTTGTCCGCAGTGCAGTGTAACTAGAAAGGAGGCACTATTTGGATTCCTTCTCTTAATTTCTGTTAAATTGTAATAATTACTTTATAGATGTACTTTATATATACAAATATAAAAAAAAAAAACGAGAGAAAAGGCCATTTACCGAGTTTTATATTACAATATTATAAATATATAAAATATTTTTAATGACTGAAGGACTCCATATTATTTTTATATCGCATATTTATATGTATTTATTTTAGAAATCTGTAATTTTATATACTTTTATTTATCGAATACATACATAATATAATTGTGAAATATATGGCTGTGAATGACGGGTTAAATATCAAATAGAAAAATGTAATATGTATGATAGTTGATTCGTTTATAATTATTTAAATATTAATGTACAATTCTTTTTCTTTTACTATAAAAAATAAATATTTTTTAGGTATTTTATGAATGTATAAACTTTTCAATTGATGGAAATATTCAGCTGTTTCCAGTTATTGCAATACATATCATTATGGCGAATGAAATGATATATACATATTTAATATTTAATGTATTTATTATAAACTGCAATTTTCACGTATATTATAATAATAATACATTTTTAATGCATAATAGCATAATTTGTACATGGCATTTGATCCGTTATGAATATTATTTTTGTAAATTTAGCTTTAAATTATGCGTAATATCGTATACGAATTTGTGCTGCAATTTGTCCGTAAGAAATTTATAAACAAACGATTAACATTTTCAAACGGTCGACCGGCGGCAATAGCTGCTGCAGGTGGCATATTATAATATTATGTACGCGATGATAGTTTTATTTCGCGTGACGTGTCAAAAGTTAATAAAAAGAATTCTCTGGATATTATACAATAAATTATATCTCAATAAAAAACGATAATCGTGTGGTAAAAAAAAATAATAACAAAATATATTACATATATAGTGTTTATTAATAACAGAGATTATGTCTTTGCATGCGCTTTTACCGAAACCAATATTGGTTGTATACAGGTGTATTTTAACGACATTGCGAATCTTATAATTATTAATATTATGTATTATTAATAATAATAATAATAATAATAATAATAATAATATTAATTAGTTCAGCCTACATTCTTTCTAATTGTCTTGGCAATACCTGCGACTTTGACCACCTTCTTTCTCACTGTCCTGCTATGTTTAATGAAAGAGAGGCTCTACGGGCTATTTGCACATCCTTTTATATTGATATGACTTTTTCTAATTTATTATTATCCAATAATTAAAGCCGTTATTAATTTTATTTCGTGTACTGGCCTTCCGATTTTACTTTGAATGTTGTTTATATACCTTGAATGCATTGTGTGCATGGGTATGCATGTATTTTATGTTTCTATAATATTGTTTTTTTTCTTTCTCTCAAAAATTAGCCGTGTCTTTATGTTATCATTTTATTTTATATTTTCCACGTGTTTACCGTAACATATTTATACCTTGTACATAATCGTTGAGATATACGAGTATAACTAATAGTAAAAATTTAATTAAATAATAATAAATATTAATGTATAATATTAATATGATATAATATCATACATTAATATGATATAAATGATCCGATTTCAGAAGTATGGATTTATATATATATACATTAGTGTGCGGTGTAGACCGTTTTCTCCGTGGAAATCGCAATATTTTCCGAACTTTTTTTAATTTTACCGTAAAAAAATATTAATAAAAAATTATAAAACAAAAATTGAATCGCGCGTTAATAGGATATTAAAAATCATCGACGACTGAGTTTCTATAACGACGATATAGTTTACGAAAATATTGTCCTCAATAAATTCGATTATATTATTGAAGATTTTAATCAACTGTTCTCGTCACGTGGGTTAGGTTGTGCTCGTAACTCGATTTTGTTTATGTAAAATATGTAAGTACGTATTCTCGTATTTAATCTTTTTTTTTTTTTTTAATTCCCGCAGTATTCGAACTATACAATTCTCTAGACTACCTATATATATATACATATTAAATTTATTTTGTACATTTACGATATTTTAATAGTGTTAGAACTCGCTTAGCGAAGGTCACGAGACGAAAATTTTACAATCATCTCCATAATCTCGTTTATTCGACACCGGATAGTCAAATCTGTTATATTACTTTTTTTTTAATATATTTTTATTGAATTCGAAATTTTAAGACAAGTGTATTTTTCATTCGTTTTTTCTCTATAGTCATTCGAAACGTAAAAACTATCACCGAGTTTTAACATTGCTATACTAAAAATACATGATAATATAGCACAAACAAAATTTTTAAAATGTTTTAAGATTGTCAGATGCTGTACGACTTTGAGGCATGCAGGTTTTTTTTCTTTTTGTTGAGTTTGAAATCAATTGCATTCAGCGACGCCTAAACTGTACTACGACACGTTTCGTTCGGTATGAATTAAGTTAAATGCATGCAAAACGAAAATGGAACGTGTATCATACAATGTATATTGTCCAAACGTTTAGAATTAGAATTTCTATGTTTTGAATTGTTTCTAAGTGATTAATTGACCTTTATTAATATACCTTTAATTTCATCAATTCCATTCGATTATAGCGAGTCAAAAAAAAAAAAAAAAATACAAACAAAAAAATATTTGTAATAAATCTCAAAATTCATACGGCGTATATGGTAGGCGGTGGTGAAGAGTGTACAGTACAGAAAAAAATGAATAATTTAGTCTCTGACGTAATGTTTCAGTGAATCGTGCAAAACTTTCACGATATTCCTATACGGTCGTAGTTAAATATTACACGCTTTAATAACGATGTGTTGTTTCAAATACGAACGGTGATTGGAACGAACGATGGATTTATATTGACTGGAACTTCTTCTCCGCATCACGCGACGTTATACTGGAGCGTATTTTAACGACGCGATTTGGTAATATTTTTTTTTTCAGTATTCGTATATTTACGGCGAACGAAATCGTAAAACAAAGACGTTCATTGTGTAAATACCGTTTGAAATTCGTTAGATTTTCCAAACACTCTGAATCTCCTATATGTATTATATTTAAAATATGAAGAAAAAAAAATTGTTCCGTAAAACAAGCAAAATCTCAGGCATATACCCGACAACCAATTTATTTGGATTGAAAGAAAAAAGACGTGCAAACGCATTTGAATCCTAGCCCAATAACGATGTCTGCGTTGAAGAGGCGACGTCGTCGGCATAGTCCCAGGATCAAAAAAAAAAAAAAGAAGAAAAAGGAATTCGGTGATTTCAAGTGTACATATTATAGAGACGCGTTAAAAGCAAAAAAAAAAAAAGAGACATTGGGGGGGGGGGCTCCGTTACACAAAAAGGAAAAAAGTACGTTTTGGCGTCCACCGCTCTCGTATTTTGGCGCCGTATCAGTTATATATGTATATGTAATTACACGCGTAAAACGTTTCTTCAGTGTCGCGCGGCGCGTTAATGTAGCCGCCCTCACGTTGCGCGCGCGCACACGCGCGTCTGCCCGCCGTTCGCGTGTCTTATCGATCACAAAAAAAAAAAAAAAAAACCCCCCGAGAAGCCAGAGGCGGTTATACCGGCCCAGCCCGGCAGGAGGTCTCATCTTGTGTAACCGCCGTGCGGGTCAGTCCCGTATACCACGCACGCGAGTGCGGAGGAGGCCTGCGCGCAGGTGACACACAACGCGATCCCCTCGTGCTATGCGTGCGCGCGCGCGCACGCGGCGCGCGTGTAAGTACACCTAACACGACAACCGCCGACCCCGTACGCACATTCGCCCACGCACACCATCACGCCCACCACAAACACCGTACAGTAGCGACCGGCCGACCACCCCGGAAAAATCGGTCGATAATCAAGACGACGCGACGCGCGCGCCAACTTATCTATACACACACCGATGGGATAGACGTTTATATATATATATATATATGTACACGACGATGGGTTGGGACTTCGTGGGAGAGGACGGGAAAGGGCGGACGAGGTGGAAAACAGTAGTGGAGCCAACGCGCGAGTGGATTTCGTGTTGATACGTCGGTCGCCATGACGACTCGTTCGGCAGACCCGCGAGCTGAAACGCCAACGTTATAATATATTGTGCGCAATAATAATAATAATAATGTTGATGTTGAAGAGAAAGAAAAAAGGGGGAATAAAAAATAACCACCGCTCCGGTGAGAATGTATATAATACACTCGGTATAGTTTTAAAAAATAAAAACCCCGGAATTAAAATAACGCGCGGGCCGACTGGCCTTTCCGCGCGCGCGTGAACCCGGCTGCAGGTCGGCGCGGAGACCAGAAAGGGTCCGTTGCGCGGAGGGAAAAAATGGAAAAACGGGGGAAAAAAATTATTAAAAAAAAAAACAAACTCGCGTGTTCCGCGCGCGCCGACTATGCCCGCGCAATCGTGTACGCTCCCTAGTCGTATGTTATTATCTCTAAAAGTCTTTTTTTTTTTCAATATAGGTACACGAATCGACTATATCGGTGGTTGCGATGCAGCCGTCAAGTTGGTTAGCCTCAGCAGCGTCGTAATATGCGTATAATGTTTTATTGTTAGAACAAAAAAAAAAAAAAAATGAATACGATCTCACTAAAATACACACCACTTTCGAAAAAAATCCAAGTGTAATTATTATAATGGTCGATCAAAAACTAATGTGTATATATATATATATATATACAATATGCATATATATGTGTATACACTATACATGCGTGGACCGTTGGCGAAAATCGGGGCCTTAGTACCATCTCGAAAATCGATTATAGTTGACTCAGCCCTAAAGAAAATAGTGGACTTATAAAAAATTATAAGTAAAATTACTAAATTCTAAAAAGTTCTAAACGAATTATTGCTATTGCATGTTATTTTATAAGAAAAAACGTATTCACATACGCTTTGTGAATGTTTTGCAATGTTTTCCGCGTTTTCTAAACGCACAATTTACCACGACGAGTCATTTCGGTGAAGAAGTGTTTCCCCTCGTATATTGTTCTCACCGTACAGCGTCCGCGCGGAAAACGATAAAACACGTTAACTTTCGAATAATCCCGCCCTGTGTCGACCGATTGCGGCAGACAGAATTCATTTTCGTATACAACGAAATTATTTTTACACTACCGGTCGTCAAAGAGTTTTAACAAACGACTATATCGTATGCGAGCGTGATAGAAAAATTATTCGAACAACCGACAACGGAACAACAACAACAAAAAACCATATACGTATTTATGTATAATAATAATAATAATAATAATACACGAGAATACACGATGGATGGAGAAGGTCCGGCACAATGTAACGCGACACATAACGTATTCGGGATTTTAGTTTGATATTAATGTTACAGTGTTTTTTTCTATGTCGAAATTTTCTAGAAAAATTGTTGGCGACTTCGCCCTCGCAAACTCTCGTCGTATCACAAATATTCGTCACTATATACGTTTGTCTCGTCACAACAATCGTCTAATTTAATTGTAATATTTTAATAACTTTTTTTTCTTTTTTCCCGCGATATAAACGTGTTTCGAACACATGATGGATTCCTTTTTCTTAGATATAAATAATGTATCTCTAATGTTCCCTCGTCGTTGTTTCGTGTATATTTATAATATATCACCACCGCGTTGCTATATGTGTCGGACAATAGACGATATACGTTATACTGAAGTGCGAATATGTATTTAAAAAAAAAAACAAGTGTATAGCTCATAATAATCTTGAATTTTGCCACTCGTATTACGCCGTGATTATATATATATATTATATAAAAAAAAATTTTTTTCGCGCTCGTTTTATAACGAGTATTATACACATATTATTACGTGAAGTCGAAAGAAATAACTTAATAATAATAATAATAATAATTGTCGGAAGTATCGTATTATATTTGCGTAGGACCGCATATTCGAATCCTTCATCACATAATATAATGCTGAAATCAACGGTTTTTATTTATTTTTTTTTAATATAATAACTGCTATTTCAACTGTATAGGTATTCACGTATTATATTATATTTAATCTCCGTTATATATATATATATATATATATATATGTGTGTGTGTGTGTGTGTGTGTGTGTTAATATAATTTGGCGCAACTAAACCAAATCCCTTAGGAATTCCTGCCTCTCCATAATATAAATTAAATGTGTGGAGTACAAGACCCACCTTTCACTTATACTACAAAGTTATACAACGAAAAAAACGTTTTATTTAATTTTAATTTTTTTTTTTTTTTTTTTTTGCGTTAAACCTTAAAACATCGTATAAAACATTTTATAATTGCGGAACGTATACAAGCAAAAACGCTCAACAATCTATTGAAATAAATGCGATAAATCAATTATAGTGGTGTAAAACTTCGTCCACGCTGGAAGGAAATCCGTGAATATTTCACTCGAGAATATTATGATAATAAAATAAAATCTATAGTATAGGCACCACGAGAAACTATTTCAACGGTCGCATATACGTGAGTATATAAAAATTTCGTTGGAATTTTTATTTAAAAATAATAATAATTATAATAATAATCAACGGCAAAGTACACAAGTTCGCTTCATAAAAGTCTGGCAATTGGTTTTGTGACGGAAAAAGAAATATGTAGGTATATGCAGAGAAGTAGAAAAAAAAGAAAATTGTATGTATATGTACATATTTTCGAGTTGACGAAATGAATGTACTTTAAAGCAAAAGAAAAAACGTTCGCGGTGGAATATCGTGTTTAAATATTTAAATAAAGACGATCGAAAATGTTTTCAACGTACTTTTTGAGCGATATAAATGTATATGTGTGTATATAAATCGATATACGGGAAAACATTTAGAGAATTATTACACTGTTCAAAATCGAATACCACTGTACACATACGTTATTATGAATACAAAAATTTGTATTTACCGAATTTAGAAAAAAAAAATTCTATACAATCTTTGATAGTATACGCGTGTGTTCACCGCGCGTGTCGAATGGAAATTATGCAAATACATAATCAATTATAAATAATATATATATATATATAAATAGCTAATGCACCTGCCGTGTTGTGTATACACATAAAATCGAAATCGTTGTTTTATAGTGGGTTTAGACAGAGAGAGGGAGAGAAAAAACGAAATTCACTTAATAGCGCAATATTGATGTTTAAATAATTCGATAATGTGTCATCAAGCCTATATATATATATATATAACTCGACAAAAGCCGCATATAATATTTTACCAATACGATCGGATATTCAAATAGTTTTTTTTATTAATAATCAATTTTCTAAAAATAACGATTACAATATTTGTGTTCAAACGATTAATTATTATTGTTCATTTGTCGCGTTACACGCAAATTATAAAAAATACCGTTCGTAATTGATATACGTATACGACACAATATCGTACACATTATGCCGAACGAATTGAGATTCGATCCGTTGACCAAGTCATGCATGACCATATTTCTTTACTTCCGTGCAATGATAATGTTTTCATCCGTTGCACATCCTCGACACGTGCGCGGTGTACAGCAATATGTATCAATTACGAATTGTTATCATCTTACGAATAAAAAAATATTTCACTGACGACGAAAATTTCAGACAAATTATGCGAATCGATTTCACGTTTCGTCTCGATTTTAACGAAATATTTGAAAAACTCAATGTATATTTACATATACAAACGTGTTGTAGTGAATCGATTAGTTGTTTTTTTTTTTTTCTTTTTACTATATTATCGAAAAAAATTTAAAGATATTCTTTATTTATATATAAATACACACGAAAATTATATTTAAATGTTCGTATGAAAACCGCACACAAAACGCATTATATTGTAACTTTCTCCAATATATATATATATTTATATTTACTACACATACCTAACATATAATTACAGTATATAATAGCAGGTCTGTTTAATAACGTGAACGCGTGCCATTGAAGGATAAGTATGCGACGTTAATTCGATTTGATGAAACAAGAAAAAATGTCACTGTTTGGTGGAGATCGTTACACATACCTTTATATATGTGTATATATATATATATATATAATATGTAGTGATCGCGTGTGATTTTTGGACAGTTCCTTATTGTAATGTGTGTACAAGAGAGTTTTATCGTCAATGTGTGTATGTACAAAAACATGCGACCTTTAAGTTTATTAAAGTGTCAATCAAACGGCACTTTTTGAGTGTTTCAATTATTAATTTAAGTGGACAACGCGCGCGCGTGCGGTAATTCAATTATTATTTATTCATCGAATAATATATATATACATACATTGGAAAGTATATAAACTATAAGGTCCGGAAAAACACTACAGTTATAAACGTGCGATTCCAGAAGATCTACGACATTATAATTGATCGATGATTTTTTTTACATTGATCGCAATGTGATCATAATATCGATTTTTAACGTACCGCTGAGCTACCTACCGTCGTCCATTAAGCTGTTGTAGATTGTAATAGCTGCTGTTTCGCCCGGCTTCGGTCAAGTTCTGAGATTATTTCTTAAAATATTTTATGGAAATAAAAAAAAAAATGAAAAAGTCAATAAATTCAACGGTAGTAATCGAAAGTTATTTCTGCGGCGTGTTCACAACATTGACAATTTATTTACAAAATCAGGTTTATTTAGCTCAAAATATCCTATAGAGGGAGAAAAAGTAGAAATTAAAAAAATATATAAGACTCATAGTAGATTATAATCATAGGCGTGTTAACGGAAGGTGAGGACACTGGTTCCTCCGGCGAACTGTGCATACAAAAAAAAATCATGCAGATAATCAGAAAGATAGTCGCGCGATTAATACTGCAACAGATTGTATTTATCAACAATATTCCTTATTATATAATTATTTAATATTATTATTTATAATTACGTACAATATGTTTTTTACCATACATAGTTTTAATTGTGTGTTCTATTTTATTGTTCTAATACGCTAACAGTTACAATTCCCAGTCATACCTGATAGAAATGTATGTTTCTTTATGTATAAAAAAAAAAAAAAATAGGCAAAGCGATTTAAAAATTTGTTGTGCTCCCTCGCCCACTAAAGTCCGGACACGCCTATGAATATAATACAGACTGTAATAAACGTATATATTTTATGATATTAGCAGACTGGTGTATATTAGTGTTTTTTTAACTGGAAAACGTATTGTGACCCACAGACTGCAGTCGCGACAGATAAATGCGCGCGCGTACACTATTTAAGCTTCTTTCTGTACGGCGAGAAACACTAAAAATGAACGAACAAGAGAAAGGTTTCCTATATGATAAAACGGAGTATAGATTACCACAGAACATATATACATACATATTAAAACAACGAAGTTTTACCGTTAATACAATATATTATGGAACAGAACGACGAAAAATGCGGATAGGAGGTGGGGACGTTTCGTCGTTATTAAATTATCGAAATGCCGTAGTATAAAAGTAAATCGCTATACATATTATATTTGTAATATATTACATAAAAAATATTTTATTTTTTTTTTTTCAAAAAAAAAATTCTAACAAAACGTAAAATAAGAGTTTCGCAAAACTTTAAGGAAATTAGATATATCGAATTGAATTTAACGCAAATAAAATCAGACCTACACGTGTAGGTTAATATACACGGCAATTTCGCGTATTAATATAAATTTCCATATTGCATTCGTAATAGCGATATTGCGAAAATTCTAGTGCCAATAATACGACTGTAATGTATTTTTGTTATAATATACGTAGATACACAATTTTGGCAGACATCTATAATACATGTATGTACATTGTGCACATACTTGTGGTGCTGCTCATGTGTATATTATAATGTATAAAATATGACTTTAACTCACACACATACACATATACGAGATCGATTCGAAAATGTTAATATAATTGTATTTATATTCGTTACGGAATAACTTAAGTAATAAATAATAATAATTTTTAATATTTAATAATAACATAAACAATAATAATTATTATAAGTAGGTTAGCTCGTTAAAACACGTAATAACAATATTATGTTAATATGGGCACACAAAACGTTGCCGGATGGCAATGGTTATGTAACGTGTTTGTCGGGCACGCCTTCAATATATTTATACACAAATAAGTGTAAATAATATAAGCACTTAAGTCTAGACTCTCAGTATATTTTTTTTTTTTTTTTAATATTTTCCTATGTTTTGTTTTATAATTATAATAATAATAACAATAATAATAATAATAATAATAATAATAATAATAATAATAATAATCGCCCGTGATCCTATATTTATTAATTATGCATGTATAAAGCGCGTGTGTACATAGAACAATTAATATTAAATGTACTACGAGAAATCATTGTATCTTTCGTTTTCGAAACGTATATATTTCGACGATATGGTTTTGGGGTAAACAAAAAAAAAACATTTTAAAAAATTCGTTTGGGTTATTAATGATAATAATGAAAATAATAGAGTAAAAACAAAAAAAAAAACCGATGCTCGCTAATAATAATAAATTTTTATATGTGTTATGTAAATATATAATTAAAACAATAAGTTATGACAAAAAAAACCAAAACAAAACAAGAATATAAAAGACGTGTTTTATTGCTTTATTAATGATTTGTTTATTTGCTTTCCACTAACCGCCATCCAATCATCACCATCGAGTATTAAGCGAAAAATAAAAATATAACCAAATAAAAACTAAAAATGAACAAGATGATTTTATAATATAGAAAAAATTATGAATATTACAAAAAGAAAAAAAACCATAGAGTTTAAAAAATAAAAAAAAAACAGCGAAGAAAGTGCGTATATAGTGAATTAATGTTTTAAAAAAATGTATTAATATTATTTAAAGTTTATTGATTATTTTTAAATATTATTTGGATATATTTAAAATGATTTAAAAATTTTTTTTTGTGTGATTTCTTCGGAAAATTAATTTATACAAATATCGTATCGTATTATATTTAAAACTAATAATAATAATAATAATATATAATAACACGTTTAATTAAATTTGAATTCTTAAATGTAGCACTTTTCGATTTTATTTCAAAGATGTGTTGTTCTCTTTATATCAATTGTTTTAAAATTCCTATTCGTTTACAACTAAATTTTAATTTCTAAATTCCGAGATAATTATTTTTTTATTTTTTCCCGCGTTTATTATATGCGATGTTGTGACGCAGTATATAGTAAACTTTTTTTTTTTTTAAGGATTTTGACTAAAACCGTAGGATGTTTATATGTTATAATATGTATTGAGAAACGAAAAAATCGGAAATGTTTAAAACAAAAATCAATTTTCCACCAGCTCGTGTATATACGGAACAGTGAAACGGTTTTTGATCGAATCAATGGCCTCAGTTTGTTATTCCTGGGGAATATTTTCACGAGAGGACATAATGGCAAACGGGCGTGAACGGTCCGAACGTTGTACGATCACGGGTTGTTGAGGTGAACCATTAGACGGCGGAACGCGAAATTCGACTCACTAGCCATCAGGGATGCACCGAGATACTCCAGTAAGGAATCGGTTCGCGTATTCCCCGTTTCCCCAGCCGATTATCGCGCTTCGGCCAGGGACCCATTGTGGCTATCACCATCACCAGGTCGATGAACAGAGTTTGAGTCCGCTTTTTAATCACTCCGGAATCGCGCCCGCGGTACGGCAGTGCCCCGGCTCTCAGTGCGAGTCACTTCTACAGGGACAGCAGGGAAAACGGTCACGAAACGTCGTCCCAAATGCCGTTCCTGTACGCGAGCTTACGCATAAATCGCCACTTGCGATTACCACTAGACGCTTGTGTACATCAGCCGCCGATGGAGTGGGTGGTCGAGGACAGGTACCCGTCCTTCGCCCGCGGTCTCGGGACTCGATAAGCTCCCGTATTAATTTTAAGCGTGTAAAAGGTCGGCTGTTCATATCACTGCAGACATTTCCGAAAACAATACCGAGAAATAACGTTGGTAGAATTACAGTAATCGAAAGACATTTTTATCCATTGCTGTTGGATTTCCGAGCCGTTCGTTATTAAATTCGTCTGTACGGGCCGCGAGAGCCTGATATATTTAAGTGTAGCTAGCAGTAAACCGCAGTACATCGCTTGCAGCAAAAACAGGAATCATCAGATTAAAAAATAATAATAATAATAATCATAACCGAAACATGCATGTACAACCGCGAATTGGGAATCGCGAACGCATCGGCTAACAACACACGTGGAAAAAAAAAAGGAACCCATTTCGGATAAGAAAACTCCCCTCCAGCCACACACGACCGCCACTCCTCGCTCCGTATACTGCGGTGTGTGTGTGTGTGTGTGTGTGTGTGTGTGTGCCGGTCGCACGTCTATGCGCGCGTCGTGCAATATGTTTGAAACTGGTGAGACGCGCGAATAAAACTCGACCGTTTTAAACCGTTTTCACACGGGGTGAAGATAAACGCCCAACAAAGTTCACGTTACATTTCGGCGGCATGTACCTACCGATTTTTGTTCGTTTTTTTTTTTTTCTCTACGCGTTTAGAATACACACACACACACACACACGCACTGTGAACGCGGCGCGACGATCGGGAAACGATTTATAATAATATAAACGCGGTGTGTATTTTCGATTTCTGGTTTCCGGGACTTCTCATCGCCGCGCGACCGATACATATGAACTGGATTGCGCGGTCATGAGAAACAGTTCCGGTATATGTGCTACAAGCGTTATAGTGCGCGGTGTATCGCGGTGACGATTGTAACGATCGTATATATTAATATATACGGCAAAGAAAAGAAAAGAGAGAGAGAGAGAGAGAGAGAGAGAGAAAACGATTATTATAATACGCGCGTCGTCAATGGCTCGTGAGAAAACACGGAAGGGACGTCGCTCATATATGAAAAAAATAAAAAATAGAAGGGGTCAAAGGGCGGTCGATCTAGTTACGCAATAAGTGGACCAGATCGGATATTAAATACGCGCGTGACGTGTATATCGACCGGAAGGGATTTAATAACAGTCCGCGATGCGGTCCGGTTTCGCGCGGTGCGGACAATGTGCGTATCCGCGACGTCATCGCGCGCATATGTTACCCGGGGATTTATGCGCGTAAAGTCAGCTCCGTGCGTCGTATTGCGTACAACACAATACGCATTAAACGGGACAGGTATCCCGGCGGCAATTTCCGGACATGCCGTGCAGACATGATTGAAGCAAATGCGCGCCGAGCGCGTACGACCGTTGTTTTTTTTTCTTAAATCATGAACGCAGCGACAAATGCGTATTTGGTTGTGTAAAACGATGTGTGTTATTTTGTGTCTATAATCAAACACTTTTGCCAGAAATATATTTACAGTCGTATGAGCTTGATTTCGGTAATAAATTACGCAACTATAATTTGTGTACTTTAGAGAGATCATTTTTCGATTTTCTCAAAAACGCCTAAAATAAAACAACTACCGAAAACTATACGTAAAAACGGTATGAAAACCTTATGTGTGAAGCGTTTTATAATATATATATATATGCGTGTTTGCGTGTGTGACGAATAAGATTTAAACTGAAATATACTCATTACATTTAATCTGTTAATACAACAAAATTATTAGGTAATATTATTATTTATTAACTTTTAGTTAAAACAATATTGTCCAACGGCTCGTCAATTAATATACACGTAATAGAAAATTGAATAGCGTATGATAAAGAAAAAAGAAAAAATGGTTAACCAATTGTTAACGGCAGAAAATGACGTTTACTAGTAAACGATTTTGACGGGAATTAAAACCGAACAGTATATGTAATATGCAATACAGCTAAGACAAAAGATGTCAAGCTCGCAGGGTAGACAAATTTTGAAGCCGGTTTTTGTGGATAAAATTTAAAACGGGTTTAATGAGGAACGGGAAATTATGCAGGAAAATGGAGAATTTGTGCAGGAGAAGTTGACGTTAAAAAGGAGAAAATAATTTTATATATATATATATAAGCGAATCGGCCTTTTGAAAAATAAGTATATATTTCTGATTTCGATTAACTGCACACGCGCGAAAAGAAAGATATTTTACAAGAAAATATAAAAATTCATTTTATCGACAACGTTTCGTATATGTATATGGATCCAAGGTTCGCCTCCCCCCTTCCCCCCCAAAAACACTTATGCCTATAATATATTATATAGAAATAATATTAGAATATTATTTTATATTAAATAGGTACCTACAAAACCGTACGAGGAAATTCGAATTTTCAATTTTTTTTTTAATTTGATACAAACCCGACGAACGACCACCAGAGTAAATAATAAAATTTAATTTTGTACTTTTCAGTTTCATCGCGAGATTGGTAACTAATGTGCAACAAAAAACTGTCTTATGTGCATATTATATACTTAATATAATATAATGTGAACACATTGTACGTACAGTCGGTATACGAGATTTATCCACATTCTGAGTATATTGTCAATTGTGAATAGTGGGTATCTAGTGCTCTTGTTTTATACGCTCCTACCACCTCCCTACACGTCTACGTGGAATATTTCTCGATCCGCCCGTGATATGTATTTATGTATTGCAGTATTATATTATATAAAACGCGTTTAATACGAATTAGAAAAAAAGGAAAACGCGTTACGCACCGATAATTGTGTGGGGGGGTGGGAACAAAAATATCCGGAATTTTCTATTGATTTATTTAATTGGAATTGTTATAAGAACAAAAATTAAAAAATTAATTTATAAAATAATACGACGTACATGTCAGCCATATTATCTACTCTTATCTTATTTGTTATAACAATTTACATAAATACGTATTAATGCGTATTTTTGTATTATTTATATATATATTTAATGCGTATTTTTGTAAATTTTTTCCAATTATTTTCAATATTGAATCGAAAATTTCAATTCGGAACTTCTCGCCATTATGCAAATCGTTTGTTTTTTTTTTTTTTTTTTTTTTTAATCTATGCGGGAAAACGATAAATAATATTTTCGTATATTAGTTTAGCCGTATATAAATTCGTACACATATTATATCGTAATTAATTTCGTTATTTTTTTAGTCTCGTGTAACGGAATACTTTACGAATTCTTCATGCGGTATGTATACATAGACGATTAACATAACGTATTCGACTCGTGCGCATTTTCGAATTAACGCACGTATAGGTTTATTTAAAAAAAAAAACTCATCGTCGCATGTTATTGTAACGAAAAATAAAAATAATTATCTACGTGTATTATAATAATATTCGCGTGCATATAATATATTGGCTTAATGGATTTTATTAGTGTTCTGCGCGTAAATAAAACAAAAAATGTGGACAATATTACCGCGATAAAAAAAAAAAAAACCAAAAACAAACAGCGCGTATGTACACCAGCTATGTATGTACTATATAAAGTATACAGAATTTCGTTTTAGCAAAAAAAAAAAATGTATCAAACACTTGAAAACGAAAACCTGTTAATCCTACACGCAAATTGTATATTATACAGACAGGAGAACGCGACAGAAAGACAACTACTTCGTACATATTACAATATACAGTGATGCTGAGGGATGTATACGAATCGGAGTGTTGGACATCGAAATAATTATTATAACACGGTACACGTAACTTAGATTTATTATTATTATAATTTTTTTTTTTTTTTTGGCATTTTTTATCGTTTAACGGGAATCAAAAAAAAAAAAAGTACAGAACCATAAATAATAAAACGCGTACCTATCTGTATATTATATAGCGCACGCGTATTCGTATGGCTGTGAGATACTACGGAGATTTGTTTTTGAGAATATAATTTTTTTTTTATATATATATACGAGCTGCAAATGGTGCCAACGACCATTTATAAAAGTATAAAATTGTATCTACAGGAATAAAACGAAATTTGAATTGGTGCGCGTATTATATACGTTTTGCACCGTGAACTTATAAATAAATTCGTTTTTCGGTCTCGTCCACGACCGTGAGAAAATAAAAAATAATAATTATACTCTAAACATACGTATATATTTTATTATAAGGTCTCACACATCCCGATGACCGTTTAATCGCCATTCAATTAAACGATCGCGCGATTAATACGATTTTAACAACTAACACGTGCATCGTGCACATTATGCGTATAATAATATATTATAATTACTTTTTTTTTTTTTTTTATTATTCCTATGGTCTTTACACGCCGTATTCGTTGAAAAAGAATTTTAATTCGTATAAATGTCAAACGGATTTTTACAATATTATACGCGTACGTTTATAATAGTGATATGCGGATACAAAAATATAGTACACAAGATTCAAAACGAAATGATTTATTTAAGGCCAAAAACATTAACATTATATAATATCGTTTAAAGAGCTGAACGAGGTTGGGCCTTGTAAGTCAATGTATTCGGTCGGGGAGACGCGATAGGTGGATCACGAAATTTCCGCATCCTGGAATGCAATGATCGAGGAAAGTGAGATTCAAAACTTCCGTGACAGGTACATTACGATACCGTTATGTGGTCGATATACGAAACCTACAACATAACTATTAAGAAACAGCTCTTCTCTGCAAACGTTCGATTAATTCGATCTCGGACTGTATAGCAAAAGGATTCCACAACATACTACTTGTGTTGTATACAACCGAGTCGTAATGTCCAGAATTCTTATTCAGCGGAATGAAGGGTTATATTAAATAAGGTACCGCGAGTATTTTCATGAGCAATGAAATCGATACGAGATCTGAAAGACGATAACTCTCTTCATGATATAGAGGCGAGTCAAGTGTGTGTGTGTGTGTGTGTGTATGTGTAATCAATTATTTGATCGTATTCTCGGGATTTAGTAATGAGAACTTGTTTGCAGTGATGATGTTCCAGGCCATGAAAATTATATGTATATTCCGTTTTCATCCAAAAATATGTACACTTGCATATTGTTTTTGTATTAATCGAAAGAACAAATATGTTCATTGTCGACAACATTTTACGTTATTGACGATATACAGGATTATCGATACGATACGGTTTTATAAATTGGAATCAACGAAAATGTGTGTTTTCTATATTTTTTTTAATAACACTCCAAGAGTCTTCGGCATTACAGCCTTCTATCTTTCCATATCCTGAATAATTTCACTCGAATCTTTTACGTCCAACGTTCTTAATTCTTGGCTTATTCCGTCGAACCACGATCTTTTCCTTGGTATACCTCTCGACCTTTTCCCACTTTATTGATACTCTATGCGACTACCCTTACAGACTTTGTTTCATATCTTCGAATAGCGCGTTCAAACCACTGTGATTGGAAATTTGTTTAATTAATTAATATATTTTCTAAAAAAAAAAAAAAAAAATAATAATAATAATAATAATAATTAGTATTCGCGATGTGTATATATATATATATATATCCGATTTAGTTCGTCCAGTTTGTTTCGATAGGTTTGCAAATAAAACATCGAATTTCTACTTATTATATATATATGTACACATATTAAATAACGAATCGTATGTCATTATAATGAAGAGACTTATAGTGGTCACAGTGAAACTCGACGACGACGCATACCCGCGGTCTTGCGTATTTATTATATTTTTATATTTTCTCATGATTATAACGTGTGTTACACACATGTACTCATTGTTCGCTGCAGTATAATATGTATTTATAGAGAGAGACACGCGTGTTTTGCTCGCAAATTCTCACAGAACGTACCTAATTATTATGGACGAAAGATATTGGCCGCGGTATACACGTATAATTGATAATTATTATTGAATTCAGCCACCACGCATCCGTTTTGCTTTCCGATCGACACGCTGTTGCAGAGACCGCGTACCCATCACAGTAAGTAATATATATTATTTTTATAGAATGTTTTTTTTCATACTCTCATAATACATTTATATACGATAATATGATGCGTATAGAAAAACGTCGCAATTATTATATAGCCACGTGCCTCGTATGTTCTCTTATCCGCTGCACAGGCGACACGGTCGACAGCTTCGCAATAATCCTTGTTTAGAAGAGGGCTATAAAAATCAGGAGAGTTATAATATGAAAGATGAAAAATAAAAGAAAACGATAATTTCCGGGAAAAACGGCCGAAATCGGACATTACTTTCTAACTATCACTAATTAACAATAAGATGATCTTGCATCCAAATTAAATTCACCATCCGACATGTAATCCTGCAAGAGTACCCAGAATATCGAAACATATAGGAAACAACCTATCCAGCCTAAAGCAAGAATCCCTTGACGAAGATACCATCACAAAAAACGTATTAAATAAAATACAAATAGTAAAAGCAATAGCGATATTGCACTTTAGATCTTAAGTATACACAATTGTATAATTAAAATAATTGCTGTTGAAGCTGTGAAATAATAATTAAAAATCAGTGAAGTATTTGATTAAAATTTTTAATTCGGGAAACACGTAATACACGGGAATATAAAACGCGTGAAAATATTACAATAGGAAAGTAAAATAATATAAATTAATAATTAATATTGATATAATGATATTAAAACGATATAATAATATTTATATCCTTCCTTTCCTTATATATAAAAAAATAATAATCTGTTATTCATTAATATTTCTATTGGTTATTAATTAAAAAGTTGTATATATTGTAATAAAATAAAATGTATATAATAATAATAATAATGTAAATATACCGAAAAAACAAGATTCCCGTTTGTCCATCTGTATAATATAAAATATTATCTTCTTTGTTATAATATAACAGAGTCCTTGATCGCTGTTTAAAAAAAACCACAATTTTCATCTAATCTAACCGGAGCAATAAGCGGCGTGTTATTAAAATAATTAATAACAAGTTGTGTGTTTAAATCCGCTGCAGGCGATCAATTTGCAATTATGTAAGCAATCTTACCATAGGAAAAACTATAAATACTGACTGACCGAATTCATCGACCATAATATTAAAGTTTAAACCTTAATTTCTTTCCTACATTCAAAACGTCTCCAAAAAAAAAAAAACCGAAAACCAGTCTACGGTCAAAACAAAAAAACACACCCAATCGAATTCTAACCACACTATTAACATACAGATATAACAAATTCGTTCACTGCTAAAAATTCAAAATTCATTGAGCAAATCTTAACAACATCATGAAACGTCATCTCCCCCGGAAGAAGCTTCAATCTTGAAACATTGAAGGAGGATTGGAAGCGAATATTTTCTCTCTCCGTCTTGTACACACGAATCATAGTGAAATAAACGTTTTGTACTCCCAACATGATATAATATCGATCGACGTGCGATAAAAATTCTGAAAACGGGTTTGAATACGTCGTGAATTTTACTATAAAATAACTTTCCCGCATTTTCCACATTGGGTTTTTTTTTTTTTGTAAATCCTTAAAAAATTACTAGAACCAATTTTAAATAAAAAAAAAAAATCGATTTTTGAAGATCTTAAGACAAAAAAAAAAAAAAAAAAAAAAAAATGAGAAATCGTATTATGTAGTAAATTCAAGAATCTTAATCGCGCATTACTAGATCGATCGGTATATGTTGGAAGTACAAAACGTTTATTTTACTATATGATTCGTACGCACAAGACGAAGAGAGAAAATACTGGGCATCCGCTTTCCTTTTAATATACAAAGCGAAATAATTCGTACTTGTATAATTTTTTCGCCGTTATTTTGGAAGAGAAACGGAATCGAGAAAAATGTCACACACACACACACACGATCGAAAACGGAGATTTCATCCCCTTTTCTTTTACACGAATGTATAATTTTCTTTCTCCCCCCCCTCTCTCACTCTCTCACTCTCTTTACAGTGTCTGTCTACACGATAACGGCCAATAAATTACATCCGTAACGGCTTCTTTGGGAATATTCGTATACGCATAGGCGCCTATTATATACGGAAGTTATGACGGTTAAACTCATCAATAATATAATACACGCCGTCGTGTAACCTGCGACTCGTATTGCGTATCTATACATACATACGAGCCATACGCACAATGGTACGCGTACACCAGTGCTACGACCGTCGCCGCAGCACTGCAACAGTCGGTGTATAAACGCACACACACACACACAATAATATACGAAACGACGAACAGGTGCCAGGAAGAAGACGATAGCACGTCGTCGGTGTACACATATTATATATAATATATACGCTGTGCTATATAATAATAATATTATTATTATTATTATTATTATTGTATTAAAACGACTCGTTACAGTATGCGCGAAGAGTATATAACATATTTATATTATAGTGGACATCAATTAACATCCGAAGCGAAAGCGACAGAGTGAGTGAGAGACAAAAAGAACCTGCTAGCTGCAGCGGGTAATAATAATATGTACACGGGATATTCGAACGGAATAACCGTTAACGACAATAATACGAGTAAAAGGCACCTGCTGCAGCACCGTCGGCGGAGTCGTATACACATAACGTGTAATGTCCGTTATAATTTTTCCGAAGAGTAACCGAAAAAAAAATAAATAAATAAATAAACGATTTAATAAGAATAAGGAGGGGAAAATATCGTTTTTTTTTTTTTTTTTTTTTTTTTAAAATTAACGATAACGGCTTTATTCGTCTGGACAAAAACGGCGCAAAAACCGTCCGTTTTCTCGTAACGTATACGGTTAGGTTAGGGCACTGCGCGTCTCGTTTCGCAGTGAACATGACAACGTTATATAATATTATTACAAAATAGCGCCCACGTGCATTTTAACGGTATAATAATAATAATAATTAAAATAACGACGAGACGATAAGGTTAAAAAAAAAAGGTCTCGTGCTCATTCTGTTACGCGCGACTCGTTATAATCCAATCGAATACGTTACTCGTGGAACACGCTAATGTTAATCTCCGCTCGCGCGCGTTTATCCGCAAAACACGGTACCGACCCCATTGGAAAAAGTCTGAAGTATAATTGTGTGTGTGTGACAGAACATTAAGACTCCGCGAGTATTTAAGAGACAAATTAATTCTCGTAGTCGTCTTCGGTCACGGACCTCATGCCGAGAGATTCGATAAATATTATTGTAATAACGCTGCAATAATCGCGCGCGCGCGCGTTGTTTAAATATCGTTTCGTATACCGCGCCGCAGAGATTTTAACGACTCTGCGTTAAATCGCGTATAGACCTACCAGCGCGCACATTAATACACGAGAATTATCCACTGTTGACAGATAGAAAGTAATAACCGCGTTCTGTAGGTTCGCTACGTGCACACGGGCAAACGATCCAACGGAACCGATAGAGGACCGCGCGCTGTAACACGAAAATGCGCATAAAATGTACAAAAATCGTTTAAACCCGTTTTACCGGAGGAAAGTACTCCGCCGGAGGCCACAGTCGCACTTTAGACACCAAATAGATTACAATATTATCTATATTGTGTTTTACTGTATTTTTTTTTTTTATATATCTTATTCTTAAGAAATCATAAGCTCACTAACTCTGATCTTTCCAAAAACATACAAAATACCTCCGTCGTCGCGTCAGATAATCGTTTTTAATTTCGCATGTTCCTATACAAAAGTATGAGGAGAAAAAAGAGTAAAAATCGTCTCAAAAGTACGATTTTTTTTTATCAATTGTTACGCGTCTATGACCCAGACACGTTTCTCCAACGCTCATAGGGCCTAAAGATTTTTTCCAACAGCGCGTATTTACACGAACTTATCGTGAGAGGAGGGCAAGCAATATGGTGAATATCAATTATAATTTGGGATTGAAGTTTTCCCCTTTGTAATGGAAATTTCGTTTTCTTCTCGCCCGGAATTTATTTTCCACGCTTACGCAAACAATATATAGGTACCATGAGACCGGTACATACTTATAACTCAATATGTTAAATTAATCATACACAATTTCAACAATACGCGAAAATCGGTCGGTCCAGTTTAATTTTTCCTACTGCACGAGAAATAAGCCAAACTGCACTTTAGAACAGTGGTTTCCAAACTGTTTTTTTCCATCGCCGCAAATTATTATTAGTCATTATAAGTCGCGGCACACTTTGGGTAAACGTTATCTACTTTCCAAATGTTTTGATTTTTTTTTAAAAAAAAAAAGTTCAAGTAATAGCGGCACACACCCTTTGGGAAACACTGTTTTAGAGCAATCGCCCTGCAGTATTTCGCTATAACAATGAGCTATCTGTATATTGTGTGTGTGTATATATATATATATATTAATAGTATACATTTAATTGCGGATTCACTCTCACCGTGTTCATATACAATTGCAGTAAATGCCGCTGCTGGTTTACTCCGTGCGGCGAGTTCTTTTTTTATTATTCCTGGACAAATTTAATCCTACACATTGTCGTACAGAAATTTCTTTCTATCGAAAAATCGAATATCTAGAAAACAATAGTTTCGATTTATACAATAACAATTAATGTCGAAGAAGTTTATTTGGGGACGTACCGATGTACAACAACCGGAGATTTGACTTTGTTTTGTTATTACCGGGATGACTCTTTTATTAAAAATTACTTAATAAATAACATATTCGATAAATAATATTTAAAATGTTTTTAGAAATTTCCTTTGACTCCCCTACCCCCCCCCCCCGGCCACGCAGAAAAAATTCGTATCAACGCATAATGGGACAGGAGATTGTAATATTAATATACGACGCGGACGACGAGTAAACCGTATAAGAAAAATCGTGTGGAAAATAAATTATTTCACGAAACCGTGTCAACCGTGACGAAGACTTATCTGAATGGTACGATAATCGAGTGAGTGCAGTTACGCGCCCGCGCACCATTTATTTACACGATAATAATGCGGCGCGACGCAAGGGACCTGGCGGCGATTGCTGCTGGACAAATTAGGACACGGACGACATTACAATATATTATAATATCGTAGTTTACGGTGTTATCGAAATCGAGCGTTTATTTAATAATACGCTCGAATTAGGGGGAGATTTGAACGTTCCACACACACCGTGGAATCCGACGATTTTTTTTTCTAAAATGTTTTTTTGGGTTAAGGCCGCGGCTGCTGACGTTCGCGGTATAAGCGGTTCGCGGCTAAGCGAATTAATATTCTTACGAGCGCGCGTGCGCGGTATGGATTGAAATTTTCACACGGATACGAGCGCGCGCGCGTTACTCGATGTATTCTTTATATTCGTATTCGATCATCTTCAGATTTCATTAAGACCACCCCCCCCCCACACACACACATATTAATTTATGCGCATTTTCGTTCGTTTGTCTACCTAACTCGTGAAATGTGAATTGCGATAATGTGTTCGATACGATATACATATATATATATTAAATTATTAAAATGTTAGCGAATATGTTCTAATATCATTAAGAGAAGCGGTTAGAAATTTTTTTAAATCTTGGCCGTCGGCACGGACAAGACAAATGCAACTGTATAAGCAACAAGGGAAAACAAGTAAATGGTATAATGTAGGACTATCGCACGAAAATTATATAATATATATACACACTTACTTCTAAATGCCGTAACAGCTTGTAAAAATTAATTAGCTTAAGCTGTAAAAAGCGAATTAATAGTAAAATAAACAATAGCTATCATAATTTCCCGCCGTGCTTTGGACATTTTGTATAATGCCTGGGCAAAGTATATAATTTTCCATATCGACAATTGAAAATTTACATTTTATACACACTGCCCGAGCATATAGTGGTTACAATTCCCGAATATGACCGTAACATAATTAATATCGTGCACTGTATAACGACAATTTTTCTTGTTTTTACTCACGACGTATTTTGTACAATCTCGTACACTATTCGTAGTGTATGCGAAAATATAAAAAACATTTCGTATTCGAATTAATAACATACAACTTCTCTCGGACGCGTATTTTTCACCTACACGTAGAAATTACTGTGTACGTGTTGTACTTGGTCCACCGGATTTAACCGTCCACCCAATATCTGATGTTTGTAAATAACTACGTGAATATACGACATTGGATTACACAGGAAGCTACCGTTAATTGTTTCATTTAAAAATATAGAATTTATTTGAAAAAAAAAAAAAAGGTATTTTATCATTTATTTCGAATAAAATGATTTTATAATATTAAAAAAACAGACTGATTTGAAAAGGGGGTAGAGCCTCCCGTGAATTAAAGTTTAAAAAACTATCTCACCGCCCTCCCCCCCATTTGAAAATTCTTTAATACTCTAAATGTATTTATAATATTCCTTCGTAGTATACTCTTACACAGTGCCGGAATTTAGAGAAAAAAAGTTTTTAGTAGAAAGTATACATGTATAGTGTTGAATTCTCGGTGACTCGAAGAAATTCCTAAGCGTTTCAATCGTATACAGGATTTGTGCGTTAAATTTTTTCGATAATTCGAATTTCTCGATAAGGTCGAAGTCATTAACCTATTAGATTCGTTGGGCCGATTTGTGACTCGAATTCTTCGGTATAATTATCGGGAATTACTGAGAAAATATCTTCAATAGTCTATTAAATCTATATTATCGCGTATACTGATGCTGAAATCGTCAACGGTATATGGACGTTCCGAGAAGAACACATATAACCGCGGGTCGAGTGAAGAATTAGTAATGGGATAGTGTGGACAATGTGAAAACGCTATTAAATGCTCAGACATTAGATGATCTATATAGAGATATTTTTGAAAACAGACCGAAATTCTCAACGTGATATTTTGAAAATCTCGTCCGGAAAAAGAAAACGAATCAAACTTACGACGGATATATTCGGTCAAAAATAAAATCGCGCAGTCCAAAATTGAACAAGAAAATTCGATTTTCCAGACTAAGAGCAGAACGAGGAATGTATTGATTTTACAATGGTGTGTTTTTTTTTATGTTTGTACTCGAAAATTCTACCAGAAGAATTGCTCCTATGTTTACTGGCATAATTTTTTTCGGTAGAAAATCGCATCCAGTTAGTACTTTTGAGAGACCATTTTTCAATTTTCTTAAAAGCGCCTAAAAAAAAAAATTTAAAAACTATTGAAAAATTACATAAAGACGCAATTTTGTCGAAATCAGTAATCGTTATTCCTTCGTAATTTTGAAACTAATTTTTATAAAAATTTGAAATATTTATAAATATATAATTTTATATTATATAAGGGAAAAGCAAATTTCAACAAATTTCTCTACGATTTTGGGTTATTTATAGCTATTATAAGTTTTGAGTTATTTAATTCATAAAAAAGGTTATCTTCAATTTTAAAGTTTAACAATTTAATAAAATGTGCGTCAAACGCGAGACGCGTACATTATTACTCCGATTACATATTTAAAAAAATTTGAAAATTTTCTGTCACAATTTCAAATTTCTCGACAAAGCGTGTATTATTTTCTGTGGTAAAAACTACGTTTGTCTGAAACTAATGATCCTATAGTCTCGAATATTGACCAAATATGTAACTTTTTACTATAATATTAACGAGAACAATTTTTGAAAAGTTTTCATCTACCTAGGTTTATTGTAAAAAATTATATTAAAATGATATTGTGTATTGTACAAGGGTAATTATAACAAATGTACTCCATACACGTTATACTATTATTGATAAATAATATTACGCGCCGTGAAGCTCCGCTCAGGATATTTTTTTTAGAATGCAATGATTTATGCGATTGCTTTCGAATTCATAGTAATAACTAAACTCTAAAATCTTTGTACGCAAGTGTAGTCCACTTGAGCGACATCCACCACAACGACCGGCCACGGTTCGCTACATTTTTTCTTTTCCCTTTTCACCGGCTCGCACCGGTAAAATCTTGTGAAGACAATAAAAGCGTATGGAAATACGGCGGTATACTTGCGCGCCGAGGAGTTTCGTTTAGAGAATTTACAAGAGGGGCCCTGGCATAGGCGTACATACATATTTTATTTTATCAAAGAAATGGCCTATAATATGCGTCAGTCCAATTCAATTAAATACCGGTGGGTAAATAGATGCCCTCGAACCCTTTAAAAGAAAAAAAAAAACCGTTATAAACCGAACGTTTCGAGAAATCGGCCGCGGACTCCTCGGCGGAGTCTTGTAAAATACATCCGACCGTTATGAAATAATAACGCGTCTGGCGCGTGAGGACGGACGCAGCCGTAGCAGCCCAACGGGCCGCCGCGCAGTCCGAAGTGCGCGAGAATATAGTGAAAAGAAAAGAAAAGGAAAAAAAAAATAATAATAATAATAATAAAACCTCGCGAATTTCTTTTCACCGGCCGCGGCGATGTATACATGCGCCGCGGCAACGCGGGGCACACCGCGGGCGATACAACCGGACAGAGCCCTTTTGACCCTATTTAAATTTGTTACATCCCGGGCGGCGAAAGGAATAAAACAGACAAAAAGAAGAGAGAGAAAGCGGAACATAATATATATATATATATGCTGCACTGCACGGGGGAGAAGGGAAGATGCGATACGCGCACGAAGGGACGCGGTCACTTGCTAGAATTATATAATATGCGTGCCGGCTATACAACAACGCCGGGCATAGGTCGCGCGCGAACCGTCTCACCCCGGAAGTTTCGCCGCAGCGCCGTGGCCGGAGCCGAGGGAGAACACAGTTGTGGGGCGAGCGTGCGCGCGCGCGCGCGCGATCAGCGAGGGACGAGCCGAGAGAGAGAGAGAGAGAGAAAAAAAAAGGGGGTCGGAAAAGGACACGCGGCGTGGACGCCTCGACGACGACCAGAGCGAAAGGGTCAAGTTACCTGTCACGGTCCCGCCGCGGCCAACTGGAGCGATTACACCGCTCTATATAGATTATATAGTTTTGTATACTTTCTTTGAATATACTATATGTGTGTGTGTGTGTGTATTATCTGTACGTTACCTGTATTATGTGTGCGCGTACGAATATGCAAATGAAAAATAAAAATATCCCCTATGGGAATCGGCGGCGGACCATTTATTTCAATATAATATCAAAAGGTAGGTCAATTTGCCGTATTGTCCCGCGGCCGCTTTTTCCCTCCATTACTTTCCGATCGAAACGTACGTTACGGATTTTTTTTTTTCTTTTCCTTCTAGTCTTTATTATACGACGCTCTCGTATTGTAATGTAATATTTGCGTTTATTGTGTATGCGCTGTTAAGAAAATAACGGCCGAACGCGAATGTCGTCGGCCACGGTTGTTGTTGCGGTGTATCGCGGCGATACGCGCGCGAGCCCGATGAACGCGACCGGGGTTTGAACGATTGGGTCAGACAGACAGAGCTTCGCGATTGACAGTCCGAAAGAACGTACGGGATATCCTGATTTGTATGAACTGTAACAAATGCAGCGTGACAAATATTAGCACATACGGTATTAGCTGGCCGATGGGCAATGAAATCGCGGTGAAAAATCGCTTGGGTTCGCGTGCGACGACAGTGGCTTACTTGAGTATACTAGTACGCGAATAGTTGTTAGTAGTAGCTTTTCGAAATCGGTGCGTTTCGGTAATATTACTTTGGGAATTTCATTACAATTATATATATATATACGTCTTGACGTAACTATATAATATAATAATTACGTACGCGTCAGTGTCTGGCGAAAGAATAGTTTCTCCAAACCGAGAATTATTTGAAAAAAGATGAAACACGATTTCTCCAAAAATACAAATACTCTAATTATTATTATTATTGGCTACAACCATTGGCGGAAATTGAAGGGGGGCTTAGTCCCCTCACAAAATTAATTATAGCCCCCCGAAAAATAGAGGACAATAATTCACATACAAATAATATACATATGGACAGTTTACGGATTTACGAGTAATGAAATGCGCGCTATGAAATGCAGTTAAATTTAATATATTTTTTACCGAAATTATTTTTTATGTTTTCTCCGGTTTAATGAGTTTTGAGTGTATGTCAATAGTTCTGTTCGAAATAATAATAATAATATCCGCTAGAACCGTCCACGGCCTGCACGTTTGATCAAAATAACTACTCCCTCCACCCCACGCCCTATATAACACGCGGCGTTATAATAGATTTTTCTCGTTATTGTATGACTCGAATTTTTTTTAAAATATTTCTCGTCCAAACTCTTTTCAAACGATAAATTTAAAAAAAAAAATATATATATATATAAAGTGGTAAATTTATACTGCGCACTATCATACTGCAACAGCAAATATACAATGCTCTTCGTATACACAGTGTCTTCGGATCGACCACTCGAGAGTATTAAAATCGAATTTAAAACGAATTAATTCGTACGCACATATACATATATTTTATGTGTACATACATATAGTAAATATACCATTATTATATCTCCCGCAGTTATTCTCGTCATTTTTGGGAAAAGAATTCATGCGCATTAGTCGTATACCGCGCTGTTCCGTACACACACACAAATCGTACATTCTATATAAGTGACGGTGTATACACACAAACACATATTATACTTCAGTGTGTATTATATTAAATTTGCCACGCCGTATGTATATTTACATACGGTTTATTTTGCGACAACTGACGTACTAATATTATATTTAAACGTGTTGAATCCCATAAGAACGTTTTCGTTTCTCGTACACAACGCACACAGCCTCGTACGACAATATAACGTCGGATTGTTTTCACGAGATCCACAGACGGAACGAACGCGGCGTGTGACTACTACAGCGGGATGTTGCAAAATGAAAAAAAAAAAACGCGATTGTAATATTATTTGTTAAAAAAATAACACTGACCTATACGGCCAGCTGCGGCGGGAACGAGGCCGGGCGACGATTTTCGTCCAATACACCGTGGGCGGCATTCCGAACCTACAAGTACTGTGGTACCCGAGAAATTTAAGAACGGTTTTTTTTTTTTTTTTACACATTTTGATATTCAACGAAATGTCCATTACAGACATTTGCAATCAGCGGTCTATTGGTGATAAATACGTTTCGGCAATATATAAATGCAATGAAAATCACTTCGTATACGTCTTTTCCGCGTTTTTACTTTAATTTTCCTCATATTGGTTTTAGACCACTTATGCTTTTCTCTTTATAGGATTAATTATTTCATAATATTGATTTATATATATATATATATATATATATATATATAAAGATTTAAATATTTTAATAATTAATTGAATTTTTTTTTTTTTTAAGAAAAGTTTGACTCATACGAATCTGGTTTTCATAAATCGTTTAAAATTATTGATATTTTAAGACGCGTATTTTTTTTTTTCATTCAATTTATATTTAATCGGTAAAACGTGTATTATTTATACGGTTCGAGACTGTTGCGATTTTCGTGGAGAGATTTACGTATTGTAATTGCAAATTATTAATATACGATTTTCTTTTTTACGAATAAAAAAAAGAAGATTAAATTTGGAGGCGCAGGTAAGTGCACAATGTACCGTTTCGATGAGGTGTCGCATTTATGATTTGGCTCAGGACGGCAAAACGACCAGCGCACGGGCTCTGTCCTCAGCCACGGACGGCGATATTATTACGTATGTTTATTATTTCGACAATATAATATACGTCTCGACGCTAAATCGAATATTGCACAACATTAGAGATATTTTTACACGCGTGTCAATTAAAATCAAATCAAACGTTCCGCGTGTACACGGGAGGATAGAACGTAATGACAATCGCATTACCTCTTGCTATTCGTGCATGAATAATACGTAGTTATTATAACACGCTCACTCGCGCGATCACTATTTTGGCCGTTCTTACACACGTGTGTATTGACAGATTTACTGCGGAGAACGTGTTTAAAATATATTCGAAAGGGGAGGGGGCTATACGAATCAGACACTGCAGATACAGGAGATCCGCAGGAATATAATTAAGGAAAATTATACGGAAAAAAATAGTATTATGTCAAGAAGTTGAATTTCGGAAAAATATCAGACGGGAATGTTGTACAAGAAAATTTTGTGCGGAACACGCGTGTTATTATACAGAAATGAAATCTTAAAAACGTAAATAATAATAATAATAATAATAATAATATATATATATATAAAATTGTACAATACTTTGTATAAAAATTTTCCGGCCGAGTTCCGTCCCAAAAATCAAACGTTAGGTTAGATTAGACCACGTTGTGGAAACACAATTTTTCTAATATTCTAACTGAGCATTAATTTTAATTTATTGACATATGCATGCGCGTACCGCAAGAAGCATAATATACCTAATTGAGTATACGAGAACAGATATTATACCGGTATTGTTCCCACTACGTTCTCACGATTCAAATGCTTGTGTATATTTCGATTACCTTTACAAAACTCCTTAAAAACGGATCGTTTTCTTAAGAACCTTAAAGAATCATTTAAAAAAAAGTCCTTCTTTTTGCCGCACGATGGAATCGGTATAAGAAATATTCGCCAGCTATATTTACACTGCACGTCACGCGTTACTGTGCAATATTTTTCTGCATAATATTATTTTCCAGTTGTGATATTAATATGGTCCTGCAGTATTCTCCCGAACTTTACAAATTCCCCCCACGCCTAAATATTTTGCCCGTTTACTCTCCTCTTTGAATGTTGATTTCATCGTTTGTATCAATCCCGTAAATTTTGTTCGTTCCCGCATGTTCCCCGCAATAAATTAAATAAAAGAAATTTAAAAATTTTCACAGATGTCTTTTCACAACTGCCGACAAATATTTCCGCGATCATTACACTCGGATCTAACTATGCTCCAGACATAACGCGCGGATGAGAAAAAAATATTTTTCCCGAAATAGTATTTATAACTACCGTCATCATCGGTCGGTCGATATCGCACGATGATTATTATTATTATTATTATATAGAATAAATGGTCAAACTCCAAAGACAGAAGATGAAAATATATAACTTATTGAATTTTCCTTATCCGCAGCTATTATTTTCACTCGGATTATTTGTTGATATTTATTTTATTTATATACGGAAATATTTATAGAACAAAAACAGAATCGATTGCAATATTATATTTTCGGACGAGTGTCTTGCGGATAATCACAATATAATATAATAACCGTCACGTACGAGTCCAAAACACGCGTGTGTCGTCGAAAATATATTCATATTTATATAAGCGAAAAAAAAAGTAATAATAATAAAATTCATTTTTCCCCATATTATTATGTGATAAAATTTTAATGACGGCCGCCGAGTTGAAATTTAAATAATAATTCAAAATTAATCATCGATCGATAAAAATATTAAATTTAAACGCATTATAATATTGTTTTTGATCGTTATTACAATGACAACTGCGTGTGTGGAATTCAAAATAATATCTGTGGCGAAGCGGATTTACTATACGCTTTTGCGCAGGCAACACTTTAGATAGACGGCGAATCTCGCGTATTACGGTTTTATACGTTTTTTCACTATATGAAACACTAGGTTTTAATCAGAACCTATTTGAGAAAATATTAGTAAAATTGGGTCTACAAAAAAAAAAAAAAAAGAAAGAAACGTGTTGAAGCTTACACAGAGACCGTAGCGGTAAATTTCGAGTATAAGCCAAAAATCACATATTTTCTTCTTCTGCGGTCGACAAGAAGGAAACATGTGTGGTATGTAAAAAATTTAAAAAATTATTATTTCGTCGCAGCTATCACGCATGAAGTCACCGCCGCCATCAGTGTAACTCTTCAAAATCAAAAGGACAATATATTTTTTCTTTTTTGCAATATATAACATAATTATTCGGTACGTTAATCGATGATCACCTGTATGATATAATATGCCATTATAAAAAACCTCGTACGGATTTTATGGCGACAAAAACCACTGCCACAGGAAATATAAATTTTTAATGACGACTTTTCGGGAGACGCGTTCTATAATAATTGTCTCCACTCCAAGAGATCTGGTAACCAAATGCCGCGGCGACAATGAAATCCAGACTGTCCGACTGTGCGAGAAATCATTTTGAGGCCCTTTAGTATTTTCTTCAAGATCAATACTGATACATAACTACAGTTTTACGTATATTTTTCATACTAAGACCGACGCATTACATATAAATATAATGTTTTTAAATAATATTTAATTTTTTACTATACCCACAAGTGTTTATAAAAGCACGCTGAATTTAACTCGGGTAATTTTGAAGTTTTTTTTTTTTTTTTTTTTTTTGTGCAATGTCTTTTACATTTTACCGGAATTTATAAATCTCGTTTAAATCATCGTAAATATCGGTTATTATATGATTTATCGGGGAGACTCGAAAGTTCGATATTAATCGTAATAATGCGATAATTCGAAGGCCCACGGGAGTGTTTGCAGTAGACCCGTGTGCGATGCACAACTCACACGCTCAGGCATGCTACGCTTTTCCGAACATAATATTATCGTGAACGAATTTCGCGCCGAGTACATTTATTTCGCGTTATATTCTTGAGAAAATATACAATATCATTACTACTCGCGCGCAGGATCGACGTAATAATATTAAATGAGGGTGGGGGTACACATACGGAAATATTCTTGTGCGTCTAAAAACTATCAATTACGAACACAAACAATGCCCCCCCCACCTTCCAATAATAATAATAATAATAATACCTACGACAATATTTCGACGATTCCCCGATATTTATAAATTATTATACGAATTGCCTAATCGCTCGTTCGTATTATGCCTATTATGCCCTCCCCCCCCCACGTATAAACAATTAACGAGTTGTTCATCTTTTCCTATCTCTTCCTCGTTGTCTCTCGCTCTTCTCGGAATTAACTCGTTTGCGGCGAAACCGGTAGAAATGAATAATTACGCCGCGCACATATTATTATATCGTTCGAAAATGTATTATATATATATATATTATATTTAACAGCGACGAATTTTAAACGGTCGTTAAATTTTCAACGTTCCAATATGTACGTAATATATATATATTTGTTAATATAAACGTCGCACGCGTACGTATCCGATAAAATAATATTATTTACAGTACAAATATTTTAACGATTTATATTTTACCTCGTCGTGTTCTTTTTAGGTATCTGCAGCAGCGGTGTACGGGAATATATTACGTTATCGAGTCATATTAATTCAATTAAATACCGATTATTATTATTGATTTGTCGGAGAGGGGGAAATTCGTGCAGTGTATTTGAGATTTCGACGATCGGTTTAGAAAGTTTTGCCGTCTATACGCGCGCGATACTAAACCGGTGAAATTGTATATAAAAAAAAAAAAAATACACACACCTACCTTTCCGCTGCACAAACATTTTTGTCATTGGACGAGGAGACACAACGTTTGGTTTTTTTTTTCTCCAGTCCGAGTACGGAATAATAGAGTGGATGAGACAATACATAAGGCGCCAAGGCGGTCGTTACATTACATATTATACTCACTCCGTGCATATAGGCCGTATGTTATTATGTATGTAAGCGAGAATCGTGTGTGGAGGGAAACGCGGGGAGATGTTTGTGTATAATTACGCAGCACGCGGGCACGTAAAAGATGGTCGTCCGAAGCAAAAAGAAAGAATGAAAAAAAATTAACCGAATAAAGTGGTGAAACGTGTATGTTTGTAGAAACGACGGTCGGTCGGTCGGTCGGTCAAGGTATGTGAAACGCGAGTAACGCTTGTGTGCTGCACGCACGTTCTCGTATACCGCATATATGTATATGGCCGAAAAAAGTAGACAATCGAAAAAACGGAAAAAAAAACCACTATATAAATCTGCCGAAAGATTTATATAAATAATTTATAGCTCCGTATACCGGCCGATGATGTTTCGATAATTTTTTTTTTTTTTTTTTTTGTTTTTAACCTTATCGTTCAAAAAAATTTATAATAAAAAATTATATGTAATATACGCGAATTCTCGACCGAAGCAAACATTTTAACGCGTACTTGTATGTACACTGCAGTTATAACACACACACACGCACACGCGCAAAAAATCGCATAAATACGAAATCAGAAATATTAACCGGCGTAATATTACACCGGCGCAGTAATTATATATTTCTTTTAGACAGGAGTTTGTTTAAAAAAAAAAAATACAGCGAAGAGTTATAAGTATATATCGAATTATGGTTTAAGAATACGTTCAAACTCGTTTTTAGAATGCGTGTTTATATCACTCGTTTGCTCTTGCCCTGCTATTCAAGTCTATTTTTCTAGTTCCTAAAATATTGTATATTCGCCGTAAACGATATAATATAGATAAATGTGCAACCCCGCGGGGCTGCGCGTATCTCGCGTTCGTAATATTATTTAGATCTCATAAAGTCCGTTATAGCATAGATTATTATTAGAACTCGTATAAACAATTCCCGTGCAAATAATAAAGAGGTTTCGCCCGAGTGGGGCGAATATACATCAGTATATTGCTGTAACATTGTAGTGAAAAAGTCGCAATATCATTCTTCGGTGCCGAACAGACAAATGTATTTTTCATTACGCCGCGCAGAATGATAATTCCTATATATATATATATACATAAAGCATAAATTACCGCTGCAACAACATCGGTGTCCCATGAGCAAGGAATTTCAAATTTTGACGGAGTGTATAATATAACAAACTCTGCAGTTTGTAACGACAATACGTCGTTGGATCGAGGACTAAATCGAATTAAAAAATACGTCACGCGTATTTTCGTGTGATATATATATATATATATACCTACGCGCGTAATATTCAATGTCATTACACATATTGTAATTATTAATTCGATATTTTCTATACATTTCTGCGTTGGAACGCGAAATTATTTTATTTTTTTTAACAATATATATATATTATAATCTTGCAGCGGCGTACAGCGCACAACGCGTTACATATTCCGTGGGTGTAGCGGTTTCTGCGAATATACCGCGCGTATCTGTATATATATACCGAAACGCGCGTGTGATATATTCGTGGATGGATTTAAAAGGGGACAGGCCATTTTCCTCTCCGCGGGCCTTTGTACGCGTTACAGTGGAGCCCATATTATATTTATACATTATTTCAATATCAACGGATTGTACGTACGGTATTGAAGAAATTGTTTTGTTTTTTTTTTAATCGTCTTTCATATATTATCCTCTCGGTGAGCAATTAAACCCGCCTGATTATAAAACGTGCAGTTAATAATACGTCTACGGAAAAGTGCCGAAAACAAGACAATAAAAAACAAAACAAAAAAAAAAACGAAAACAAATTGTCGTTTTATTATGTGTGTGTGTGTGTGTGTATATATAATGCGGTGCAGTGTATTTATACAAACGCGCGGAAAAACATTCCGTCTTAAACTTATCGGCCGTCGACACTGCGGTGTAACACACACACACACACACACACACGTATTTACAGGTACACACATAGCACACACTGTTGTAATATGTATACGCGCGCGAGTGTGTTTCTTTTCAAAATCAATATTGGAGTGTATTTCTCGTTGTCGCTCGGGTACACACACACACACACACACGATTTATACACCACACAAACACATATTACTCGCACACTTCCGTCTTACACGCGTACACAAAAACAACTCGTGTGTGTGTGTGTGTGTGTAATACATAAAATATTACACTTGCGCGTTTCACATCACTGCAAAGACTCGTGCGGCCAGTGTGACATCCGTGCGCGCAAGCGCTCCCGCGTGTGTGTTCTTATTATAATATACGCGTACGGCATAAGTCGTCGATACATATACGCGCGCGCATATAATAATATAACAACGAGGTGCAGGAAAAAAAGAAAACTGTTTCTCTAATAAATAAGAGAGCGCGCGCGAACGAAGGGGCCGGGTGGGGCGTTAGGAGAAAATCCAACGCGGGGCGCGTCCTTCCCTTACGAGCATAACTGCCCGGTGGGGGCTGTACCACCCCATCGGCGTCCCAACGCTGTGTCGCGCGGCACCCCGCCCGTTGCGCGCGGGGAGTCCAGTGTGACCGCGCGCCGCGGTACGGCGGACGCGCGGGTCACGCGGGTAACCGACGCGGCGGCGACGACGTCGACGACGCAAATCAATCGCGCGCCTGCTGTAGAGATCGGCGGCGGAGATTGGCGCCGCGGAGGGGAGGACTCGGTGAGCTGTGGGCGCGTCCGGATTGGTCGGCGACGCGTCTGTACCCGCCGCGTGCAACCTGTCCCGCTGTACGGTTAGCGCCGGAGGTGTACACCACCGCCGCCGCCGCCGCTCCGTTCCAACGTCGTCGTCGTCGTCGTCGCCGCAGTGCTGCTGCTGTGTCCGACGACCGCGCAGTGGAGTTTGCTCCGAACGGACCGTGACCATCGCGCTTGCGTCCGCTCTCGCGTACACAGACACACGCATACGTTTTCCGCGTCCGCGACGCCTAACCGTCCGTATATTATACACACACACACACACACAGCACCGCGCTAGACCAAAGTCTGCTTTGCAAGACAAATAAGCTTTCCCGGTTCCGAACGGTGGCGCGAGCCAACGTGCATTCCCCGAGGTGTCCATGAAGACGGCCGGTCACCGTAACGTCGTCGTACGTCATTCCTCGTGCACAGCCAGGTAATCGGAATATCGTTTTTATTATTTGTTTAACGATTATTCGCGCGTTCTCGTACAACGTTTGAAAAGGATAAGAAATACATTTTTCTGTTTTTCCTCGTCGGTCGCCGCCCGCCCCGGTATTTTCCTACGCGTTATGATCGCCTGATATTTTTGAAAAAAAAAAAGCCGTTTCCTCTGCCGCGCACGACAAACCGTCACCGCGGTGGTATATTTTTAGTTTTACGCGTTTTTCCCGTTTCCATTGCCGCTGCAAAGTAACGTAAAAACAGAATAATTGTGATTATAAATCGTCGCGCTTCCGCCGCACCACACGACACGCGCGGCGATAATAAATTCCAGACTAAACATTACGTAACGCATACAGTCAGGATCCACGATCTATTTTTCCTCGCATTTTTCTCGAGTCGAGTAAACCGCGCACCACCGCCGTTCACACGCATTTCGATAACGCAAAAAAAAAAAAAAAAAAAACGTGATTATACCTCAACAGCGTCCGTCCAATTTATTTTCGAAATATTTCTCTGCGTGCGCGTTTATAGAATTTTTGCGCGAATCCGTTTTTTTTCACCACTCCCCGCCTTTTATCTGTATTGAAAAAAAAAAAATTATTTTTTTTTTCTCGTATTTTTCAAATACGAGCATAAAATACTATCGCGTTGCATATATACATATAGTGTATATACATATATATATATACGTGCCTATACAGATAGATGATAGGCCCCAACTATTCCGTATACAGTCAATATATAGGACGATATTTACCTTATATTAATACTCCATGTACTAACTCTTTATCGTATTATAATATTGTGTTACTATGTACTAATAACACTAATCTGTCTTCGACGGCGGCAACGAGGCGGCATAACATCGGTCGGTATAATATAAACGTGCGATAATATCGATGTGTAGTAGACACATCGGTGGTATATTATCTCTCTCTATCGTTGTTGTGTACGTGCAGCGAGATGTTGTAATTCGGCATTTTTACAAATCATAAGAGGTTTTAGTTTTTTTTTTTTTTAATTATTTCACAATTCGCCAGTATGAAAAAAAATACGTCGCTATTCGTTTGAAATAATATTTAATACGACATTAACTGCAACGACCCCGGGGGCTGGGGCCTATACGCTTTTTCAAAGAAACGGATTTCTTCCGGGGTCAGAGATCGCGCGCGCGCGCTTATACAACAAACGGCTAATATTCGTAATATTCGTACCACGACACCCCTTTTTTGCCGGCCGGTTCAGGATCGCGCAGCATTCCAAAACTGGATATTTTATAATAGCAGCGTGTGCCGTGCGCTCGGTGATCCCGGCAGCGGGGCGGCAGATGCCCGCGGCTGATGTCGCGACGAAAACACGTTTCCCGCGCGTTATCCCGTCTTCGGCGCAAAAGGGGGCTGAAGGATGTACAGAGGAACACTCGGTGGTGACCTATACGCGTTCTAATATTAATAATAATAATAAAAAAACACCGACAACAACAATAGTACGTATTATTGTGACAGTGATGACGGCGGCGATGGCGGTAAGCTGCGCGGCGGGCCACACATACTTTGGCAGTCTTCTCTGCAATGTGCACGCAAATCCAATTACAAAACATCCGATAAACGGCGCGCCCCGCCGCCGACATTGCTGCAGTGCGTACGCGAGTCCGTGGTGTGTTCGGCCGCGAGAGTATTCGGCCGATCGATCGAACGATCGCCCGTCGACTCTCGCGTATATCCGTTAAACAAAACACGAAATACACCGTTTCGAAGAAATTACGGCAGTGTGCCGATCACACGAGCAGAGCAGATCGATTGAAATATATTATTTAATTAAAAACCCGATCAAGGCCTTATAGGAAAAAAAAAAACAAAATAGGCGAGGCGTGTGCAGAGAGAGAGAGATGGTTTTTATATATATATATAATGCGTACGAGAAGAGTGCAAGTGAAACGGCGGCGTCGTAGACAAACACTCGAAACACTCGTCGTCGTCGTCGTAGTAGTAGTTAAACGACGACGAAAACGAGGCGAACGCGCCGCGATAGATCGTCGTTGTGTGTATTGGGGGGAGCGTTCGATCGCGTTCGCGCGCCGCCGCCGTATACACCTCAACGGCGTTTCGTGTGCTGTGCGCAGCAGCCACGCGAACGACAGTGTTTTTCAAAAATAACAAACAACGGCACCGAGAAAACGGTTTTTTTGTTTGTTTGTTTTTTTTTTATTCTCGACAGACATGTTTTGTCAAAACAAAACGCGCGCGGTGTGTAATTGACCGCGCGCGCCACGGTTCCGCGAAATCCCCGCACGGCGGTGGTCCTGCAGACATCTGTGCCGTGCAGCGTGCACGGTTTTCACGCGCGTACATCTCGTTTTGACAGAGTATTTATTAGAGTTTTTTAAATGTTTCGGCGGCAATTGTTTTCAAATAGTATTCGATGATCGCGGTCGTCGACTGTTGCGAAGCGTGTGTGTGTGTGTGGGTACACGCATCGACGACAAAAAGGGCGCAGCTTTATTATTCTTTGTCGCGTTTTTCTATATATATATATTTTTTTTTTTTTTTTATCTTCTAAACAAACGTTTCTCGGTCGCCGCGCAATATACCGAAATACTATTTAGTGTATATTAGCTAAAGATAACGAGAACACACGCGCCCGCCTGCAGTAAACAGAAAGAGAGCGTTTTTCTTTTCTTCCCGTACGTATGTATAAAAGTGATCGCAGAAAATTATCTCTTCCTGTGTGTGCGCGCCGCGGCTTCTTTCCCAATCGATCCGTCTGTACGCGCGGTCTTTAAGCATACAAAACAACACAACGGATTCGTTAAACTCGTTTGTTATTTTTCAATTATTACACCGTCGTCGGTATATCACAAATCGGACGTATGTAATGAGGTAAGTGCGTATATATTTTTGGTAGAAATATTCGATGTGAATGTATTAACTACCAGTGTTAATAGACTTTGGTAAGCACACTCCTGTTATAGAAAATCAAAAAAAAATAAATTAAATTTTCCAAAATTTTTAATAATTTTTTCAAAAAAAAAACAACGCACTTTTTGTACTAAATATACAAATTAAACAAAAAAAAAAAAAAAAACATTTTACTCGCAAATTCGTGTACCCTATTTTAAACGCGCGTTTTATTTTTCTCCTGTGTCTCGAAACCGGATCAGTTGGGAAACGAACGATTTTGTATGCGTTATAAAATTCAATGTACTTCGCGTAGTATATGTTTGACGTATTCGTATATGTACAAGTCGTAACTGCGTGAGTATAGGCCGTAGTATAAGCGTCTTACTGTCGGGGATTTTGGTATAATCGAACGTCGTCGTCGTTTTCGTTTTATTTTTTTTTTTTTTTATTAACAAAAATATTTTCAAAAATCTTATTCGTATACTTTCATAATACTCGGAACTTTTAAACACTTAAAATCCGAACGCTTGCAGTGCAGCGGGTCGTATAGAATTCACATCCGCGCAGCAGCGGCGGCATACTTATGTTTATTATCGTTTATATTAATTAATATACACACACACGAGTATATAAGGAAAACGTGACTGATCTATCAACGGACAGCTCAAACCATTGGACGGATCGGGCTCAAATTTGGCGTACATGTAGTTATTATGACGTAGACATCGGCTAAGAAAGGATTTTTTTAAATTCTACCCCTGAAAGGGGTTTAAACAGTGGTTAGAACTTTGTAAAAAAAACCTACGGTTGCACGGGAAAAATACCACAAATTAGATACAGTTATACGTGTGTATGGATAACGAGATTTAGTTTCTAAAGGTTAAAAAAGAACAAAAATCTATTATACGTAAGCCGGGGAAAAGACAGCTATATTTGATAATATTACGTTTCACGCCTTAACACAGGGCGAAACTGTTGACGGGCGAAGCCGCTCGTGTAATTAAGTTAAGTGTATAGTCCGCGGTGATTATATTTTGTTGTCCATATCGTTAAACAACGAAGTTTGTAGCGTTCACGGCAAAATATTGAAAAAAAAAAAAACAAACCAATTCCAATACACAAAACATTTGCGTAAATATACGGCGGGATAATATTTATTATGTGTTCGTATATCGCGATAACATGACTGTAAAGTCGAGACGTTGTCCGTATATATTAGTATATATTATATGTGTGTGTGTGTTTAGAAAGAAAACCGCAACGATAATAATAATAATAATATCGACAATATTATAATATGAATCCGAACGCTTTCCATAACAAAACTTATACCATAATATTGTATTTTTCTCTCCGCCGTTATGCGAGTTATCAGTCAGAGATAAATAATGGCGGCGCGTTATCTTTATACTACTATATTATTATAGTAGTATTGTGAGATGTTAAATCAAAAAAAAAAAAAAAAAAAAAATTAAACGATTATTATAAGAAGTGTCGTCGTCGCGTTAAATCTGTATATCGAATTAAAAAAATGACGAAACGCTTTTGTATGTTTACCGTAATATTTAAGCGCGTGTGGATGAGAAGCCTCTCCACGTGCTTTATTCTTAGTCTCCTATATACGAGGTAAATGACGGGCGCGACAAGACTGTTTTTCTCGAGTATTTTCGTTGGTGCGACAAACTCATTTTTAATCGTGGTCTCACTCCCGGTCGCGCGCTTATTATATTATTATTATTGTTATTATTATTTGATATGCACAATGTACGCGCGATTCTCATATTTATTTTGTGTTTGAGACGTACCGCGCTCAGTTTTCGAGATAATCCCTCTTCTAATTTCCATATTCTTTTCAAAACTCTTTTTTTCTCTCTCTCTCTCTCTCTCTCCGTTTTATTACCGTTTGTCAAAGGTCATCGAGGTGCACACACGCGCGCTCGCACGCGTAAAAAAAACTGGTCATCCTTCTTTTTCCTGATTATTATTCATATTTTTTTTTCTCCTCTTCTTCTTTCGTCCCCGGAAGACACGCTGACGTACGTACCCCCTTTACGGTGGTCTCGAAACCGTTACGCGCGTTTTGTTATGCGTGTGTGTGTGTGTGTGTTACACCTTGTGGCGCGTAGCGTCGCGTGCATGTTCCCCTTTTGCTCACCCTGTGCATAAATCATCGTGCGGGAAACGTTTCCGGGCGTCGTCCAAGTTGCTGCGACAAAATATAATCGTCTCGCGTTATTTTATTTTATTATTACTGTTGTTGTATTATGCGTTGTAATATTATCGATCTCTGCATACAGTACGGGAATAACAGCGCGCGTGTACGCATTAGACCGTTCGTTGTGTAAATGAGATACATAAACAACAGCTCGAGCGCGCGCGTACCGTTGCGGTCTCGTTTCCATTGCGGATTCCGATTGCCGCCGGTCACGTTAACCTAATCGGCGGCGGCCGCCAGTCGTGGGAGCGCCCGCCGTCGCCGTTCAACGATTTTATGTCAATACTACGGATCGCAATAGGAATTTCTCGTCCCGGCCTTTTCGAACGATGAAATCGAAGAGAGAAACTCCCCCTCCCCCCTCCCACTTTCGCCGAAAGAAAAGAATTCCGTCGGCGCGTCTCGTCTGCTCGTCGCCGCGGCGGTGGACATCCATTTTAAACGATCGCCGTGTGTAAGAGACTCTCATCAACACCGTCATCGTTCTACGCGAAGAAATAGAAAAGTAATTTTCTAAATACAGTAGTAGTCTCCAGCTAGCTCCACACACATCAAACACATTTCCACAAGACCGCCGCGTGCACCGTCGTCGATGTACATTTTAACGACCGCAACACCAACAAACCCCCTGACCACCACCGTCTGACATGAACACCAGCTTGAAGCAGAAAAACACTATACAAAGCAAGGTTGTGCTATCATCGTCATGTACAACACTTGTGAGGATGCGTCGGCGTCCGGTGCTGCTGTGCGAACGGCCGCTGCGCTACAGGAAACGACGGTGCGGAAGAGAAAACAAACCCGTACGACAACGTCCTGCAGGCGCGCGATTATCACACTCGGGTGACGTCGGCGTCGTACACAGTCTTCGCGGGCGCGGTTGTACCGCATCGTGCGCGCACACCGGGTGTATCTATGTAATAATAACAGCTTCTATGTGTATATAGGATACGGCGAGCAGGTAACAATGCGATAATAATAATAATAATAATAATAATAATAATAATAATAATAATAATAATAAGAAAGCAACAACGTGCGCGTGGACCAGTTGCTCGACGCATCGTTGCGCGTACGTGCAGCATACGAGTATAACTGCGTGAGTATAGAAGACACGGAGAAAAAGACGCGTACAGGATGTGGTCCGGTCCGACGTTTTTTTTTTTCTCTTATATATATATATACCTGATGCCCCCCCTTCATCCGGACTGTTGCGCAGATATAACCCCATCACCGGCGTCGTTGTTGTACACACTGCACCGCACACTCGGTCCAGAAGCCGAAAACCGGATACTTTTCATTACGAACACGTAGACAATGGAACGACGGCGGCGGCGGCGGCGGAGACCCCATCTCACGCGCGCACATCGGCTTCTGATGACTCCTCTTCCACCTTTTGTCTTAAACGACCACTGCGGCGTTATTACCCGAAACAATATGTATATATATATGTATAACGATGATTTTTCTGTATATACATACAACGCATTATAATATAATCACGGACTGTGTGTGTGTGTGTTTCGGAACGACGCGACACGGTATATAAAAACGTCCGTTAAAAAACGACCGACGACGGAAACGATGAGTAACAATATAAATAATATTTTTTCCCAACGGGCGCACGCATTTTCAACGGCTAGGCGGCCAGAGGTGTGTGTGTGTGTATCGCATTCCAAAATAAATTTTTTTTTTTTTTTTGCGCCACCGTTATACAAGTATATTTACAAGTCGTAACATAATAATATATGATTGTGTGTGTGTGCGTATATACGATATGGGATGAATGGAAACGGACATAATATAACGTTTATAGAGAGGAAAAAAAAATCAAGATAAACGGTGGATCGAGAAGAGACTGACTATTACTACACAATAATAATAATAATAATATGTTACACGTGTGTGTTATTACACGACGACGTAAGTGTGGCGGCGACGACGTCCCGGTGTGAGACGACGGCGGCGGCGGCGGCGGCGGGTCAATTACACGGGGCGATAAAACGTCGTCGTCAGTGGCGCGACGACAATCGTCGTCTGGACATCAGGGCGACGGACGAGGTGAGATTCCGGTACAGCACGCGCGCCTCCTCTGCCGCCGCGACGGCGACGTCCTAACTGGTTTCGGCCCTCGTCCGGGTGGCGCGGCGATCGATCGATCCGTATTTGTATACACGCACATAATGCTCGATCGGACTCGAGTGACCTCACACACACACACACAACACAAAACTAATATACACGTTGGCGGCTGCGGTGACCTACCCTTTCCCAGTTACACGCGTGTTAAAAGATTTTTTTTGTTTTTTTTTTTTTTGTCAGATTTAACGAAATTTGATTTTATATCGCGGGGCGTTTCCCTTTATTATTATTTTTTTTTTTTTTACTACTTAGTTACTTACTGCCATGACGAGAATTCCCGTTCAAAAATATTTTTCTATATTTTACACGCGCTGCTAAACAAACGAATTACTCGAGAACACTGCGCGCACTTATTTCTCGTGTATTACTTCCCCCGTTGCCCTTCTATTCACGACTGTTCTCACCGGCAACGATGTCGTTTTTCTATTCGTTTGCGTACCCGTATAAACACGTACTACACTGTACAGTGTGTGTGTGTGTAGTAGCAATAATAATTTTCAGATTTATTTCGTTAGATAAATATGCGAGAAAATTGCTTCGTTTTCCGCACGGTGGTATAGGACAGAAACAAAAACGATATTAATCGTCGGTCGTCCACGCGTGGTGTATAGTGCGTTCGTTGCGCAAGGACGCGGGGAAAGATGATATTTTTCGAAAACAATATTTCTCCTCTCGCTCGCGCGAATAAAACAAAAATCGTTTATATCTGGTTTATATTCGCGTGTTCATATATATACGTGCTTTCCGAAATTTCACAACGAATTGTCCAAAACAAAAAACAATAATATCCAATCGTATTAAATCGCGCGGTTCGTATTTTTTCTCTGTACCGCGTTTGAAGACCGTTGTTGTTATTATTGTAATAACTCGCGACCTCGTAGCCTGGTCTCCGTGACCTACACGGGTTTTCTAATACTCGTCGCGTAACAACGAAGAATATTTGTCATTATTATTACTGCCGAATGTATCGCAGAAATAATACGTTAGGTTTTTTTTCTTGTTGTTGTTGTTGTTGTTGAAAATTCGTCGAAAAGTTTTCTTGTTTCTACACAACTTAATATAATCTCTTGTAAAAAAAAAAAAAAAAAAAAAAAAAAACAGACCACACGTTATTACAATACATACCGCGTGTGCAGCAGCAGTAGCAGCAGCAGCAGCAGGCGAACGGTAGAAAAACGAGCCAGCGATGTTAACCGCTGACTCGACGTGTCATTATTATATTTTATTATTCACTATAATATGAGTGAGTAAGTGTGTGTGTGTGTGTAATCTATACGCATGCGATTTATCGGTTTTCGAGTGCGTCTCAAACTACGTCATTATTTTATTTATTTATTTTTTTTTTTCTATACTTTTTTCTTCTCTCTGCACACCACGACGTGCTCCGTCGTGCGCTCGTTGTATTCATACGTTGTAATCGCGTTATTATATCCTTAGAGAGCGTACCTATAAAAATATATATATATATATAACAACAGTCTCCGTATTTACACAAGACACACGCGTCAATAAGAAACGCGCGCGACGACGGTTTTGGCCCCGCGGCGGCGGCGGCGGTGTCGCGTTTATATCCGAACCGACGCCGATGCGACGAAGAGAGGACGATCGCCACGATCACGTTACGTTTTTTTTTTTTTTTGTATATCATAACGAGTCATTTACGAGTCTCGTAACGTTTTTGGACATGTTTTCTATACGACACGCGTATGATATTTATGTGCGGTGTGTATAAAAACAATTTTTGTTTTAAACGACAAAAAGGTGTTTGTGTACCATTAGCATCTTTCGGGGCCTGTATATAACGTAGTAGTAGTAGTAGTAATAGTAGTAGTTACCTGCAGTACACGCGCGCGTATGTTATGTAGGTAGGTATAGTAGTAGTGGGTGTTGTTATCCAGGTGACTGTGCAGCTGTACAGCAGCAGCACGTGCCCCGCAGATCATTGCGCTCTCCGCAGCGCAGTAAACAGCTGCGTCGTGGCACATATAGCTGACATGTAATTATTATTAACGCATTGGTAAAAAAAAAAAAAATGTATAAAAAAATTATACTGGTACGCGCTATATATATATATATATAATTTTTTTTTTTTTTTAATTCTCCGTTTAAATTATCGTCCGGATAGACAGACAGACAGACAGGCAGACTCGGCCGGAGTTTATCCTCTACTGTTGCTACAACGTACAAATGCGGTTCTCGATCATCGGATCGCGACAATAATAACGTGAAGCGCGATAGAAAACGCCACGTGAAATAAAAAGAAAAAAAAAATTAATAACCGATTTGTCTCCGATATATCTATCAATATCCTGCGTTTTAAAATATGCACATCGCGTTTCACCTCACTATAACCAACACGCGCGCGCGCACAATAATTGATATACTTTCATACGTATTTAATAGAGAAAAACGGGGTCGGTATCGACGACGACGACGACGACGATGATGATGATGATGATGATGATGATGGAGTCGCGCCTACGATTTATGCGTTAATCAGTATTAACGAGAAGTCTCTCCCGCCCGCCGCAGTTTTATCCGAGGAAATGCAATAATTAGTAATTTGTTCGATGATTAATTGGGTACGACGAGCCAATAAAACGATACGAAAAATTGTAGTGTCGCGCGAAAAAAGAAAAAAAAACTGGAGGGAACAAACAATTTGACACCGTATACATTAAATTCTTTTGGTATATGTATAAAAAAAATAATAACGTCAGACAATATTTAAATACGTTCGCAGAATGAACGAAAAAAAAAACCATTTCCCCCCCCCCCCGGTTTTATTGTTCGTGCGTTGTGCAGTCGTCGACGTCGTCGTTCAATCGAAACTGTCGAACTGACAAATTTTTATTTATTTTTTTTTCTTCACGTTCCATTCAAATATACGCGAATTTAGTAAATGTAAACAGAAGCGAAAAAGAAAACACAAGGAAAAACAAAGTGAATGATGCGCGCTCAACAATATATATATATATATATATATATATATGAGACGTTTGACGGTATATTATAAATTTACACGCATTTCCAATATTTATGCGCACAATTATCGTTATAATAATAATAACATCGACGGACGTGCCAACGTGGTCATCATCAATGTTATTTTATTATTATTAGATATTATTATTATTATTATTATAAGGTGACGCGTATATAATGTAATCGTCGTGATCTATATAAAAAAAAAAAAAGATTTAAATATTAAGATACGCGTGATCGAGAGAACACGGAATTTGTTTTTCTTCTTTTTTTCGTTCTGTGATCGTGTGCAGCAGCAGCGAGTGCGATATTAAAAAAAAAAACCATTAAAACGTCATTATAGACAATTATAACAGTGGTAACCATTCTTATTTCATTGTACAAAGCGGAGGTCTTTTTCTACAGTAATATTATTATTATTATTATTATTATTATTATATTTGGTCATCATTCTCAACACTTTTATACTCGATTTATCTGCGCTGCTACAGTAGTGGCCCAAGAAAACAAAAATATATTTCGTGAGTCGTCCATTTATAGTGTCTACAGTCTGGCCTATGTATGCATTGTGTGCGATCAGCTGCGACGCTTTTATCGTCGATATTGTGTTGTACAACGGAGACGAATAAAAATATTCAATATGTGACGAAATTTTTTTTTTAGAAATTATTCCTTCTCCCCACGCCATAACCAATAGGAATTTTACAAGTATTTTGTGGAAGCGGGAAAACAATACAGTAGCGGCGTCTTTGTAGATCAGAAGTTTTCAAACTGTGAATCGCGAAAAATTTTTACATGATGGGTATGAGTTGAAAAAGAGATAACTATTTAAGATTCAATAGATTCGTTAAAAATGACTTTCGATCGTAAATATTTAACGGGGTTCTGCTATAGTTGTCTGCTCAAAAAACTAACAAAAGCTTTCCGCTAAAAGCTATAAAGACTCTCCTCAATTTTTCCAATAACATTATGAAGTCGGATTTTCGGTTACGGTTATAAAACAAAACAAAAAAAAAAAACTAAATTTCTATTGTTAAACTCATTAATGCGTTTCAAATTATCCGTTGTTAATGCGAATATTGATGCAGCTATTATATAAGAATATGTTCGTAAATAACCTTCATATTCAAATTATAAGTAATATTTCTAATATATTATTAATTATAAATCTGTTTTTTTTTTTTAATAACATTTTTTTATCTAAAATAAGTCAATTAAAAAAATTTATACTTCGTATTTCTAATCTATATAATTATTTTACTTCAGAATCATTTCGTCCTCGACGAGGTGTATCGGAGGCAAATTTTTACGGATTACCAACAAACATGATCCTCTTAATCGAACATTACATTTATAGTTAATACACAAAGGCTCGTCTGCAGCTTCTCTAAAACCGCGTGCGTTTTGTTCTCGTATATCCGCCCATCTGTTGACCTCGCATGCAAATCGTTTTTCGAACACATTTTTAACAAGTAAATCTTGCTCAACTGCAATAGTACGAATATTAACATTTATATCTTGTTTTCCAAAATTCCACCTCACCAACAAAAAAATAAAACGGCCTTCATTTATATAAAATTCGGAAACGTTTACTGTATTATACACATTTCGTGTCTTCGTGATAATTATTGTTCCAAATCCCCTGACTTCGTCGTTCACATTTATATATTATTATAGTTATATATGATTTTCATCCGAATTCGTTGATATATTCTCCGTTCGTTTAAATCAGTCCATTGAGTTGGAAAAATGTTTATTTAACATAAACGCATAATAGTAACATGCAAACGTGTAGTAAAAAAAACGAATGACAATATTTCAAAAATATGAGACCAGGTAAGCGAAAAACAAAATACAATTTTTTTTCAACAGGTTATTTTTAATTATTGATTACGCAATACGTGGACGCGCGCGTCAGTACACGCATATAATTGCATTATTTTCGATTGCCTCCCCACCCTTGTCTCGACGACCAAGGACACCCTTGCACGCAGTAGTAGCGCGCCGAAGTTAGAAAAAAAAATTCCGTCTGTCAATTCCAAAATTCAACCTAATTATGTTTTTCTTTAGACATAACCAATTTTTAAAAAAATAAATAAATACCGTAGTCGCGTATTACATTTTTGATACTTCTAATCCCTGTATGCGTGCAAAAAATATAAAATAAATACAACAACAATGATTCATTATAATATGATGATAATAATAATAATAATAATTTATTTGTCGATATTATTAATATTATCGACGGCAGTACTATTATTTTGTTCTATTTTTTTTTTTTTATACATTTGTATAAACAATTTACCGTGGTATATCTTATATCGATTTAAAATATTTCTGGAGAACGTTTATATTTACGTAAGTATATACCGTATGTAGTTAAATAGTATGTATTTAATGCGGTCTATACAATAATAGTTATGAATATAGGGCACGGATTTCAATATATTTGCGTGTTTTTTTTTTCTGAAATGATGATCTCCAAGATACAAAAATGTTTTAAGTACAAGTACTACTGTAACAACGAATTTTTACATTTTTCGAGGTTTTTTTTTAAGTTTTTAGGGTGTTTTAAACGTGTTTCGAGTAAAAATTATGAAATAAAAGTTCACCGTAAGATTGAAATATAAACATATATACGTACACGTGTTTATAATTTTATACTAATACAACATCAGGTATTAGTATAACCTGTATTATAATGTTTTAAATAAAACGATTCTCAATATACACTTATCTTAATGCGTCGCACACCTGCCGATTATTACACGCGTCTTTCATCGATTTGTTTTCTTATATCGTACGACAACATTGTTGATTTCGGTCGCGCTCGTGGCTATGCCAATTTTGTCAAAACATTAATTATTTAAAGCAAATTTTTTTTATAAAATTTTTAGTAGGATATAATTTTTTTTTTTCTGTAGATTTTAGATGATAGATGCAGCATTTTTTTTTTTTTTTTTTTATATATATATTATATTCGAATCCGAGCTACCACCATAGTCGTGAATTATAATGTTATAATCGTGTTTTTTAATATGTGCTGGAAGAAATATCGCAGTGCAGTAGGGGGAGGCGGAGGTATGTTTAAAATGGGTCACGGTTTTCCAAAAAAAAATGATCGAACCGTGTAGGCCGCCGCCAGAAACGTAACAGTCGCCACAGCCTTGTACAGCGCGTCGGCCGAGTAAAAATAACGGTTTTTGATGCTCAAGACGAAAGCTTCAAAGAAAATCCGTTAGAACAGAATCCGTGAGTCGAATTATAAAAAAAAAAAAACCGTTAAAACCGCGCCGGACGACACACGCGACTCTTGCGCCACGGGGAGAGGAGACGTACGCGTTATACGACGTTGTTTATATATTTGTCAGAAAGCAAAGAAAGAGTGGGGAAAAAAAATTCCGCGTGTTAAACATACGATTCAGTGACGTCTCGTATATTGTGTCGTCGATCAAAAAAAAAAAAAAAAAATAGTAAATAAATATTCGAACGGTGAGAGTAAAAAAAAAAAAAAAAAATAATAATAATAATCGTATACAAGAGAGACGTCTACTGTCGCAGCGATTTCTCGATGATCGCCTCGTGTCATCATATCGTACACAGTTCGATTCGCCGCCGCGTATAATACACTGGAAATATCGAATATAACGCCGCGAGCAGTGACACATTAGTGTTTCGTGCAGTGTGTGTTGACGAATCGTGCGTGTGTGTGTACACGCATATCGAGGAGGCTAAAGAGAGTTTTCGCGCTCGCCATTTTTAAAAAAAAAAAAAACATTTTCTTTAAAAGACTTTTCTCCTCCGGCTTACTTTTTTCTTTTCTTTTTAGCTTCGTTTGTAGAAAAACTTTTTTTTTTTTTCAAGCGATTGCTTTTTTGAACGCACGACGTGTACAAATATCGAATACGACATATATGACGCGTGACATCAATTTGTTTATATACGCATAACAATAATCCACACACACACACACACAAAACATACGAATCGAAAACCCGGTTTTTTTTTTTTTTTTTTACTACTGACCACAGCAGTTTTCTGGGTCGTACATATATATTATATGTGCGCTGTGCACCGACCGTAGTCGTTCCGATTTTCCAATCGATCACATACACGACAGTTTGTGTGTAATAACGCACGCCGGCGCGTTTTCTTTTCTCGGACGCGCGAACCACACGCGATCGTCGTTTTATACGAAAAGCTGAAAAAATCCGTTTTATACAAAAAAAAAATAAATGAAAATTCTCTTCGATGGAAACGTATACGTTGTATTATTATGGGAATACGATGACGGTTATACGTTTTTTTCGAAAGGTCGGCCATAATGCGGACGAGTAGTAGCTGGACAAGGAGAGGTTTGCGCGCGCACACGCACATTCACACGCACGCACGCACGCACGTCGATATAGCGACGGCGATTACGTCGGACGGTCTTGAGAAAAACTGGTCTTTTCCTCCCACCCACTCGCCACTCGCCGGTCGCATACACATACACGCACTGGCTGTGATCCGTTCGCGCGGAAGCGGCCGTGAACAAGTGGGTGGTGGCGAATAAGTGTATATAGTGGGAGAGAGCCGCGATTTAATTATATTACCGTCGAGACCGTGTGTCCTCCATGGCAGCAGCAGCAGCAGCCAAGCAGCGTGTGTTGTTGGTTCCCATCAATGACCAGCATCCGTCGCCATCTTTGATCACACACACACACACGCGCATACACAAGTCCGAGTAGTAGTTATACCTCTACCTTGGGAAAAATCCTGACCGAGTGTATAAGAAATAATAAGTGCCCCCCACCTCACCCCACGGAACATCGTCCTACGAGCGTATAATACGCGCGTTTACACAAATATGCGTGCGCGCTCGCTCGCTCGCTCGTTCACCTATTCTCTCGTACGGTTCACCGGTCCTGCTGGTATACGTCGTCGTATAAACCATACGAAGTTTTTGCTGTATATTATACGCAGCGGTGAGATTATTATTATTATTATTGTTTTTTTTTTTTTTTTTTAATTTTCCTTGCTCGCGTGTACGGCTGCCGGCGGCTTATTTATATGTGTATAATGCGAGAAATATAAAATAACGACGATATAGTATGTAATAAAAATAATTATAATAATAATAATAATAATTACTCACTTGTGTGCGCGCGTTCATCTCTAAATCTTAAAGTATATACGCGCGCGCGCGCGTGATTCGACGCGAAATCCGGAAGGCTGCCTATTATAATCACGTGGAATTGTGTATTATACGAAATACGCGATCCCACGATTATTTTACGCACGCGAAATTCGTCGAGTATTTGTACTACTAGTCTCATCCTATCGTTTTACTTATTTCATCTTTGCGTGGCTGATATGAAAACACCTCCACGATTTTCTCTAACCTAACCGGTTCGTTATAAACCATAGGTGGAAGTGGCGGATTTAGAGGACACACATGGGTACTTGGAAGCTGAAGTGCACTCGCCATTATTTAGCATATTAAACTTTATATTATTATTATTATTATTAATTACTTGGATATTAGATATAACGTGTCATTTCGATTATATTTTAGAGTGGGGCAAAGTTTCGATCGTCCCAATTCTAATATTTATCTGATTAAAACTATATTTTACTTCGTAATAATAACCTACATAATAATTGTGCAATGGCATAACAACATATATATATATATTAAATTTAATAATAAGTAATAGGTATATCATATTTCCATTAGCTACTACTGTATTTTACTATACTATATTAGTCTCGACTGACAACGAACAAAAACGTTTATCAATATTCCTTTTCGTGTAATGATGTTTTCTGACCGGATTCTAACCGGAGCGAGGAATATATTGTAATACAATGATGTGTTCTTTTTTATGTCTACATCCAAAAATTCTACCAAAAGAAACATTTTACGCAGTCATACCCGGTTTCCAGTAGCGGATCGCGTCTAGTTGGCGTACTTTAGAGAGGAGATGGTATTTTAGATTTTCTCGAAAGCGATTAAAAAAAAAAAAAACTAGTAAACTATCGAAAAATTACGTAAAAACGCGATTTTGTCGAAATCGATTATCGTAGCGGCGTACATTACTACTCAAAAAATCTTGTTTATAAACATTTCGAGTTTTTCGGATAAAGTGCGAATTTATTTTTCGTAAACGTTTATTCGTTTATTAATAATAAATAACATAATATATAATAAATAACATTACGCATTGCGAAGGTCCACTCAGTATCGTTTTATCGAATGATTTATCGCATTTCTTTCTGAAAATTATATAGTAATAACAATTGTATAACTAATAACAAAACTCTTAAATCGTTATCCGTAAATAATGTCAAGTGACATCCACAACACTCTGCTGACTTTTTTCTTCTTTTACGAAATATCTCGCGTTATTGCGATCAATATTTTAATATATTTTTTAAATCGCATAAGTAGATTGGCGTATAAAATGTGTATTACAATAAAAACATTTAACAATTATTTTCGTTACACTCGAGTTTACGCGCGGAAACTGTAATATTTCATTTTTATTACACATATAAAATTCAATTTCTATTCATTTAATGTAGAAGAATCATTGTAGACGTCCGTTTTTGAACGCAGAGCTGTGAATATTGGAAAACGTCAATCGCCGTTCGGGGAACTCGGTGTTATTTGTATACGGTTTCGAAACTCGTGTTTTGTTACGCGTGTAAACAAAAATAGCTTTTTCGCGATTAAATGAGCTTTAAACGAGTTCGGGAGGGGGGGGGGAAAGATAGTCGAATTAAAACTTTCAGAACTTCACCGGACGTTTGTGGATGATCTGTAGCGTTAGTTTTCCAAAGAAATTGTCGATTTTTAAATTACTTTTTGTGGAAATTTCTATAAGTCCGATAATTATTCCCCGCGACGATGTCCACCTGCGCGTATATATTTATTCGACGAATATCAATTTCGCAATGCGGTGTAATTGAGTTTTTATTCTCGTGTGTCCGGTCGCACTACAGTTCAACGACAATAAGTAACTAACTATTGAATATACTAATTTCAAAGTCTCATACACCGCGACGTTGTCTTTTCGAACACGCTCTTTTCGGTCTGTCTCTTGCAGGCATCTTACCGTTTCCATTTTTTTTTTTTTTTTTATCCGCGTTTTCCCTTACACGTTCGTCGTACAAGGGTTTTTCTTCTGGAATTTTTTTTTCTATTTCTTTCGACGCAATAAAATTTTATACTCGAGTAATTCGAAACAATATAAAAATACGGTACACGCGCGATATTTTATCAATCCGATAAAATCGTCCGCTGTGCGCGTTCAATATAAACGTGAGGAGGCTGTCGTTAAGTCGTTATCACCCGGTGTGTGTGTGTGTGTGTATTTATACGCGTGCGATGTGTACAAACACATACTGCGGCGGCGCTCTCGTATCCACACGACCGCGGGTGGTAACAATAAACGAAGAGACGGCGGACCCTCGGCGGCGCCCCGTTAAAAAAAAAAAAAGGGCGCCGCCACCCCTGCACGTGTACACGACATATACAATATACATATATGTCGTCGTCACGGCACATGCGTGTACAACACACTCTCGCGCGCCTCCTCCTCACCGGTTTTTCGCAGCTTACCTGGTCGTTATAAAAACCAAAAGCTAAAAAAAACCGAAACCTCCGCCCCGCCACCGACCGCGACGCGATTCGTTTCGCCCCTACGCAGCGGGTACAGCGGGGCAGCGCAGAGACGGTGTAGAATTTTGGACGGATTTGAAAGCCAGCAGCTCTATAATATCACGCACGATTAATAATAATAATAAAAACACGCGACGTGACCAACCGCCGCCGACACGAGACAGATTTTTTCAGCGCTCCGATAACATATGTATATATATATATATTTTTTTTTATTCCCCGTTCTTATTGTCGAAAACATAATTAAAAAAAAATCGGAATTAATAATTTTAATTCGAATAACGGCGGGCGGTGGTGGTGGTGGTTGACCACGGCGCGTATAGTTTCTGCCTCGCCGTATATGTATATACATAGTTTCGATCGTACGTCGAGATCGTAATATCGCGATTGATTTAATTTTTTTGTTTTTCTCCCAATCGGTTTGAAAGCCTAACGGAGCAAATAGGCAAAAGAGAAAGGAAAAAAAAAAAGGAACGATTAAAATAATTACTGTAGCGCCCCGCGTAGTATTTATAGTGTGTGCGCGGGGCCCCGCCAAGGGAAACCATATGCAGCAGCGTTTTTCGATTGATTTAATATAATAAAATAATATTGTAATGTACACCGGGCCGGCATTTGCGCGTCTATAAACGTTTAATAATAATCATAATAATAAGGTTCCAGCGTCCCTCGGGAACACACGCGTATGAAATTCCAAACCGGACCACCTCTCGTTCCTCATCCCCTTCACCAACGAGCGATAATAATAATAATAATAATACAATATATTATCGTTATTGGCGCCGCCGGTGCATTATTGTTATTAAAAGATTATTATATTGTTCGATTTGTGCTGGGGGAGGATGTGACGACGATAGAGAACCCTCGCCGTGCATTATAATCTATGGACAGACCGCATCACCCCTCGGCTCGTGGGTTTTTTCTTCCTCTGCCGTCACCGTGTCAAAGGCCAACACGACGACGTCAACAACGAAAACACACTCATCACCGTCATCTGTACACACACTCACCGCTGCACATAAATATACACCTCGTCGTGCGCGGTGTTTGCAGGGGCTTTTGCCCGACAGGTCCTCCTCCTCCTCCTCCTCCTCCTCCTCCGGTTTCTCCCCTCGACGACGATTACACGCCTCGATATTACATTATTATTATTATTATAATAAAATATGCGCGACCGGAGCCGCATAATAACGCGAGCCGGACTCCGTCACCAACGGGCGTATAATTATTGTAAATTATAATAATAATAATAATACGATTTGAAATACGGACAAACATATGAATCGACGTAATTTACAAAGGTGCGAAAACAATGGAGCACGCGATGCAACACCTGTGAATAGAGACTTATAAATAGAGAGAGACCCGTTGAAAGTATCGACGGTCCTTGATTTACCGGTGGTAAGTTGTTAAGAAGAAAATAGACAAAAAAAAAAAAAAAAACTCCCGAGTCGTCGTCGTCGTAGTCGTCGTCGCGATATACGAATATAATTCGCGCACGAAGATATTACCCGCCGCAGTGTTATACGCTTAAACTAGCCGTCCCCGTGCATTTCGTTGCCCGTAAAAAAATCGTCATCTCTTGTATTGTTCAAATTCTGATCGGCTCCTAAAAGTCGTAGCGTGATGTGGAATAAAATTTCTCAAGAATTGAATTATCAGGTGCAATAAGAATTTTTCGTATCCGACTGATGGTGGTAGTTGCCGGAGATTAGCGCGTTCAAAAGGAAAACTTCAACTTTGTTACATCGGTGGTATAGATTGATAAAAAAAAATGTACTGCTTTTCTCGCGAAACGGGACCATTAAACACGCATGACATTTACGACGGAATATCGAACGTTTGCCGATTCAATGCCCAATCTCCTAAAAAAATGTTTATCGAAGAAACGAAATTTCAAAACAAATTATAACAACGATCATATCGTAAACAACTTTTTTTTTTTTTTTTTTCTAAATAGCCACTGTCATCGAGGCGTTATTATTATTAAAAAAAAAAAAAAAAATTCCATTGTATACCGCAATGGAAATGTACGAGTATATAGTATTAACGGAATATTATATTAGCGCGATATTTTATTATTATTATTATTATAATTGTTATTATTTTTTTCAATACCCACATGCAAACACCTGCAGACACTGGCGGTTAAATTCATTATACGATATGCGTCGTCGTGTATACAATTTTCTCTCTCTCTCTCTCACTATTACTATAATAATAATCATCGCACCTTGCCCGTGGCACACACGTCGCATGGAGGTAGGCACGACGCCGACGAATGCCGTGAACTATACCCAACAACGGGTCGACCTTTTTTCTTGTGTGTGTGTGTGTGTACACACGAGCAAACGCGCTGACGCACAGTAATTGCGTGTGTGTGTGTATATGAGGGCGGTTGAACTTTTGTTACTCGCACGTTGCCATGCTGACCGAATGGCAAACGCAAGGTGTACTGCAGGTCGTCGCTACGGCGTTCTGCTGCTGCTCCTCTCCTCCTACTCCTCTATTACTACTCTTCTTCACGGCCCTAATATTATCTCGCTCGGATCAATACAATAATAATAATAATAATAATATATTTTTATTATTATGTAAATACGCGTGACGACCGTTGCCGTTGGTTTTCTTTATTTCTCTCTCTCTCTCTCTCTCGTTACTTTTTTTTCTTTGCGATTTTGTTTTTCGAAACGCATTATACTCTCTCCTCATCGTGCACAGCGATTCGCCGACACACCCCGTCTGTATGCGACAATATATATCTGTTTCAGGTTTTGATATGTCGTCGGAAATGTTGCGAGTGGACAATCTGCGACAGCGGTTGTTCTGCAATTCTGTGTTGGACGCCAAACGGGAGAGCCGATGTCCCGTGTGCAACGCCATGTTTTCCACCGCGTACAGCATGCGCCTGCACTTGCAGACCGCGCACATGGACTTGGAACCGCAAAACTTGTCGGGCAAATCGTTTTACCGCGAGTTCAATAACAACAACAACAATAACAACAACAACAACGTCATGATTAACAACAAGAACAACAACAACAACAACGCCGCAAAATCTCCGATAAAAACGGCGGCTGTTGCTGCTGCTGCTGCTGCTGCGTCCAATGAAAGTCCGGAACGACGCGCGATGATGCGCGTCGTCACGCCCGTCAAGTCTGCGTATTGCAACGGTGACTCGACGTGTAGCACGGACTTCAGCGACGGATACCCGTCGGACAAGGACTCGTACTTCGGCACGTCCTCGCCCAAAGACGACATCCCGTTGTCCGTCACGGGCAGCGGCAGTTACGTGTCGTCGTCTCACTCGTCGTCGGCCGTCAAAAGGAGCGCCGGCAATCACGGCGTGAAAGCCAAACGCACGTACGCGTGCCGACTGTGTTCGACCGTGTTCGGCAATCTGCGCGCGCTGAAGGGCCACAACTCGTCTAGCCACAACAAATCTACCAACGGGCTGTACGCGTGCAACATATGTGAGTTCGCGAGCACCGAGAAAGCGTCGCTGAACCACCACATGAAGGGGCACACGGGCGAAACGCCGTACGTATGCAAAAAGTGTTCGTACGCGTTCACCACGAAAGCGAACTGTGAGCGACACTTGCGCACCATACACAAAGCGTCCAACGCCGAGGTGAAGACGTCGATAATGTTCAAAAACGACGAGAAACCGGCGGCGCAGTCGACCGCCACCGCCACGGTCAACGGCGTCGAGACGATGTCGATATCAAGCGGCGGTTTAAAGCGGCGGCAAGAGCATCGCCATCACAAGACCGCGGCGATGGATTACTCACCGCCGCCGCCGCCGCCGCCGCTGCCACTACCGCCGCCGCTACTGCAGTACGAGTCGTCCGGGCAAAAGAGCTCGGGGGACGACGACAACGATGACGACGACGACGACGACGACGACGACGATGACGACGACGACGACGAAGACGAGTACGACGAGCCGTTAGACCTGAGCGTGAAACGTTTCAAACCGGATTACGACTGCGAACCGCAGGACCTGTCGATCAACAATAACAACAACAACAACAATAGCAACAAAAACAACAGCAAACGATCGTTGTCCGTCACGGCCGCGCCCGAAAACACGGACGACGATGACGACGATTACGATGACGTTAACGATAAACCGTCCGTGGCTTTCCGCGAACACTTCATACCGCACGGGCCTCCGCCCGGTTACATGGACATGACCGCCATACCGACGCCATTGCACGCGTATTTACTGAACGAGCACAGGATGTTCTTCAACGGGTGCATGTACCCGAACGCGGAACGGATGCTGCCGACCATTCCGCTCACCGTCGATATGATCCGCGCCATGCGCCTGCAGATGAACGACGCGCCGTCACCGATCGTCCAAGAAAGCCGCGCCGACGTCGTGACGCCAAAACCGTGCGAGATACCGGAGACCTGTAGCACCCCTGCAGCACCCGTGCCCGTAGTGACCCCCACCGCCGTGCTGCCGCCGTCCGCGTCACCTATGGCTGCAGCTGCAGCCGACGTCACCGCGCACCACTGTAAGCCGCCACCGCCCCCCAAAGATGCGAACGGACTGCGATTGGTGATGAAAAACGGCATACTGGTGCCTAAACAACGGCGGTTCCGTACGGACAGACCGCACGTGTGCGAGACGTGCAAACGGGCGTTCACGCTCAAGTCGAACCGCGATCGGCACGTGAAAAACCAACACCCGACCGACTGGCACAAGAAACCCAGATCGTTGTCTAAATCCGAACCGCAGTTCACCGCAACGGCGTCGGCGGTCTCCGTCAAACAAGAATACGACTCGTCGCCTATATCGGATCACGTGAAAATGGCATTGTCGCTGAAATGCCGGCAACCGCCGGTGCAGCAGCAGGAACAACAACAACAACAGCATCGATTACGGGCGGCCGACGACGAGATCAAAATGGACAACGAGGACGAGGAAGACGACGTCCCGGAGGAGGACAAATTGGTCATTGTGGAAGACGGCGGAGGCGGTGCAGATAATGGTGGTGGCGGCGGCGGTAAGCCGATTGAAGTTAAGGAAGAGTCGGCCGATTTGGCCAGTGTGTCCAGATTGCTGGACAACGCTTCGCATCAGACGTTCCCGCAGTTTACTAGATCCGACGAGGACCACAACGAAGCCACCAGCAGCGAGGAGGAACACAGCGAGGCAGCGAGTTATTCCGAAAATGACGGTTCTGGGTGAGTTTTTTCTTTCTTTGCTTTATTATTATACGTTTTAACTGAAATGGACATATAACAGACGCCGAAGAATTCTTTGTTTTTGACGAACGTGTTTACTCTTTTCTAGCACCAATGCCAGTGTGAACAACATCGACATAAATTTCAACAACGACAAAGACGAGAGTCGGGAGAAACGGAAGAAGGTGAGCGCGTACGCGGCCGCGCCCAACCGGGTTCTCTGCCCGTTTTGTTACTTGTCGTTCCCGTGGACGTCTTCACTGAAACGGCACATTCGCACGCACACGGGCGAGAAACCGTACCAATGCAAACACTGTCCGCTGTCGTTCTCGACCAAGTCAAACCGTGACCGACACATATTGCGTTTGCACTGCACGCCGCCCAGCAAATCGGCCGTCGCTACAGCGGCGTCCGACAACGAGACGACCGTCACCGCCGCAGCAGCCGTTTTCGCGGCCGACTCCAAAAACGTGTACAAGTGCACGTCGTGTCCGAAGACGATGTTTTCCAAACGGAAAAACTTGATAAGTCACATAAACCGAGTGCACTTCGACAAGAACGGCGTAGGCGGTGGTGACGAAGAAGAACGGGGAGGCGACGGGACGGACGACGGCGGGGAATCGGAACGGGAATACGCGATGGCCGCGGTCGTCGTGCAGGGCGGGAGCAACGGGACCGCCGCGTCCTCGACCACCACCACCACCACCACTACCACCACCACCTCCGGATCCGAGCCGTGTTTCAAGTGTCATCTGTGCGACAACAGCTATCCGGAGAGACAGGGCGCTCTCGACCACATCCGGACGAATCACGCAGAGTGTTACGAAATACTAGTGTCGCAGGGGGCCATGGACAACGACCACGAAGCGTCGGCCGTGAAACAGGACGACGTGGAAAATAGAAAGGTCGGTGTTTCTTCTCTTCATTTTTATTTTTATTTTTTTTTTTATATATATATAAAACATTTATTTGCCTTACTTTTTGAATTATAAAAAACCTCTGAAAATTATATATTCTTCAATCGTTCGTTCCCCGGTAAATATTTGATTTACTATATTTTCTATATACTTTAATTTTCGCTGCACGACCACTTCACATAAATTCCGTCTTTACTAAAAGATCAAATAACAGTAAAAGAAAATAGTGTTATTTATTTCTACACCAACGATATCGGAATATATTAATAATAATAATAAAAAATAAAAATTTAAAGATTTCTTCAGATCCGCGCCGTCATTGACGGCGTTAGAAGTGTCAAAAAACGTATATTAAAAAAAAAAAAATAATAATAATAATAATAAACACCCCGTTATTTTTTAAACTCTGTCGTATTTCGCGTAGGTGTTGTGCGCGTTCTGCCTGCACCGTTTCTACTCGGCGGAAGACCTGCGCCGTCACATGCGCACCCATACCAAAGAACAACCGTTCGCGTGCCAGTCGTGCAAGCGTCGGTTCACGCTTAAGCACAGCATGGTCCGGCACATAGCCAAAAAGCACGGCGGCGTGCACGACATTATTATGCAGCAACAATACGGCGGCGACATCGAACCGCACCGGCAGCAGCGGTCCAGGAGTTCGACCCCGCCGACGGCAACAACGGCGACGACGGCGTCCTGTACGTCGGCGGCCGTCAGCGGCCGCGGCGGTGAGGAGGACAACGACGACGACGACGACAACGACAACGACGACGATTGCGACGGCGGCGGTGGACACGCGGACACGGGTCTGATCGGCACGTTGCTCGGTATACGCGACAGTACGGTCATCGATCAGGTGTTGCAGACAAAGTCGCCGGAAGACGCGGCGAAAATGTTGGGCATCGTCAAGAACGACGACTGACGACGACCACTGTACTATCATCATCGAAGCCGAAGACCGCGGTTTTCGTTATACTAATCAAAACACAACCGCGCCTTATAACTATATGATATATAGTTATAACTATATATTATAGTTATAATTATTATATTGTATAATTTAATGCGTTATATACATATATTATTAATAGTAATATAATATGTACGCTCGGCTCCCGGACTTGACGTGTTCCGCCGTTACAGTCAATACGCGTTAATGTGTGCGTTTGAAAAATATTATATATATATATATATATTAGTTAATGTATAATTCTCGTGTTAAGTATGTAATATACTTCAGGACGAGACACTGGCTGACCGTTGGTGCCTTATTAAAAAAGAAATATTAATAATTCGTTTTAGTTCCGGTGTAACTAATATTATTTGACTTTTTTTTGTTTTACCGAGGTGTTATCGATAATAATTTATTTTATTCCGTACACACAACAGTATTGGTAGCGCAGTAATGTATAGTATTATTATATATTATGTATATTAATTGTGCTTTATAACGAAGTATACAGTAGTAGTTATTAGTGTGTGCCGCGCGGATATCGTGAAATTTGAATGAGAAAAATATGATATTTTCCTCCTGCCGCCCGCGATACTGCACCGATTAAATAAGAGAGTAATACCCGTAATAGTTTTTTATCGATATATTATCGATTTTCGGAGGGGGATTTTTTTTTTTTTTTACACTTTTATTTATTTTATTTTATTTGCTAACGTGTTCCAAACGTACGGAATTCGCGGTTTTCACGCTCGTCGCGCGCACAACGCGAATTTCATACTCGATTTTCGATTCTTTTTTTCGTTTTGGCAATTGTTTTTTTGTATCAGAAATTTTGTCAAAATTTTCGCTGTTTGTTGTTTTAAAACAATCTATTTTCATCATCGTCGCCTTGTCCTGTCATGCGGCATATTTATCTCCCGCTCACGTATTATAGGTATAGATAATATTATTTTCTTTTTAATAGTATATTAATTATTATTATTAAACGCCCGTCATCTCCGCAAACAAACGTACACGAGTGCAATATTTTTGACCGGCTCGATATAAATAATAATAAATGTAATATATATTACCGCTTCGTAATAATTATGATTTGTAATCTCTTATTATATGTATAATAATAATATTGTATTTAGAGTATTGTTCAAATGCACTGTATTCAGTGATTTATATTCGCTACCAAACGAGGAGAATCCCAGAGAATTAAATCTGATAAATTGTATGTATAGACACACGAACCAAACGTATGTATTGTGTGTACGTTTCGTTTCGTTTAATTTTAAGTACATATACAAATAATATATAACTACCATATTTTAATTCACTGTAAAGATTCAAAAAATGTTTATTAATTTTTTGTTTGTTTTCACACATTAACACATATACCCACCCACACACACACACACACACACATACACACAGACACGAGGGAGAAGATGAGACCGCATATAGCCGATTAGTAAGGCTACTTTTAAAACTGAAAAAAATAAAAATGTTTTAAATATTAATATATATAATGAACCACCAATAAAACAACAATATCATATTACATATAATATATGCATATTGTTATCTATATATTTAGGGGATAGTATTGTAATTTTTTTGATTTATAGACTTCTAGAACTGTTTTATTATTATATGAAATTATTAAAATTAGATTTTATCCATATCCATATATTATTGATATATAAGTATTATAATTATTTATGTATGTATATTGTATACGTATAATTTGTATACTATATGGTATATATATATTTTAAGCACTGTTTTATTCTTTATACATAACTATTATATTATTCATAAATATTTTGGGTTGCACTGTAATATTTGTTTGTTAAAAAAAAAAAAAAAAATTAGAAAAAAAATGTAGTCGAGCGAGAAACGTAGCGTATCAAAAAAAAAAAGAAAGAAAAACTACGTACTGAGCTATCGACGATTTTGGCCATAATATGTGTTGTATTCAAAATTAAAAGACGATTATAGATTAGGTTGTCTTATAGTTGTAAATACACACTTGTCCTTTTCTTCCTTATTTACAATTCCTTATTGTTATTCCATCGGACATCGGACAGCCACTATTAATGTTTATAATTTTTAATCAATTACACATTATTATATAAAAAATTTTTCCTCCAGACTGTCAGATATATTCGTTTTCTTTTTCTCTCTCTCACTTTTTGTGTTTCTTTTTTTTCTTCGTGTATATATATATAATAATGTGTAGTATTAGTTTGCGTATTTTTATTATTATTTTTCGTGGTTATATTATTTTATACAAGTGATACTAGTCGTTACATATTGGTTAAAGTTTGTCCCATTATTATTACTAATACTATTAAAATAACAGTTAATACAGATTAGCCAACGTCTATAATGTATATGTATATATGTACTATTATACATATATTATGTATAGGTTGAACTGCTACAAAACGATGTATACCAATATTATTATTTTCTCGTGTATAGAATTTAGACAGTGCTAAAGCAATATTAATCATTATTTGAATGGAAATATTATATAATATTAATTATCTCGTAGTTCTATTATGTGTGTTCGAAATTAGAATGATGTAAACGAAAAAAAAAAGCAATAATTTAAAAGAAAATCTTATGATATTGTATTTATTATTATTAATTTATAAAGGTTTGTTTTGAAAAATAAAATAAACTATATTCAGTGTGAGCGAATATCGTGTCTTTACTTATTTCGTATGTATACACCCTACACGCTATATTATATACACATTATTTCATAAAAAAAAAAAAATCGTTTGTTTTCGTAAGAAAATGAGAATTACAGTAATCGTGTAAGTGTAAATAATATTTACAGTAAACTGTACTATACATTATATTATTTAGTTTCGGAATAACATCGAGGAATCCGATTAGTTTCGGACAAGGTTGAATTACTAAAAAAAAAAACTGTCAGAAAAAAATTTTAATTCCAAGAAAATCTACATTGTCTAATTATATTATATGAAGATATACGCGAATATGCAAATTTCTCTTGAAGTTTCGTATTCTGATGATTTCATTAAACAAAAAAAAAAAAAAAAAATAAATAAAAATTCATATATAATATTATGCATCACTGACGAAATATTTAATTGTTTTAATTACATTAATGTATATATGTATATACATACTGTCATATTATAATGTATCGTATGACATCGTATAGAGTCATACGATACATTTATATTGGAATTCTCGACATTTGCAAAAAAATAAAACGAATGTTCTGAAAATTGGTATTTATTACAATATTATACAATTTCCTGTGTTGTCAAAACGTATTATAGTTTTGTATATATATTACAGCTGATTTCGAAGTATATCCGTTCAACAATATTTGCATACGTGATAGATTATATAATATAATATACATTAGGTATATTATATACCTAACCTAACAGTTAAAATTAAAATATAATTTTGTAATCGGCGCGTAAAAATTGAAATTTTCATACGTCAAATGTATATAATTGTTTTCTCATAGCGTCGCCAAGAAAGGCCAAGTGTAGTTGTAGGTATAGGTTGGTGAAGAAGTTTACACGTGCCAATATTACTATTAAAATGTTTTAAAACTCTATGATTATATAGAAATGTCGAAAAAGCGTTTAAAAATCCTTTTCAAATGTGTGTCTGCACCGTACGACGCGTAATGAATTTGACTCGAGCAATAGTGTTTCTGTATAAACGCGCGGTCACCGCTGTGTGTTGCACAAAATATAAAAAAAAAGAAAATAAGAGAAATAAATGAGTTCTTCTTTTACTTTTCCGTCAAGTCGGAAAACTAAAATTATTATTTCAACTTAAACGTTTATTGTCTCGTCAAATATCCAAGGGGATTGGCTTTGTGTATAATGGCACCGTTTAACGGGTACTCGGTTCATATCATGTAATGCGCATCATTCGAGAGCAATAATGACACAATAATCCGTCGTATACCATTATTATTTGTAGAAAATTTGCTTTTAAGTCATTTATCTGTGCGATAACACGTATTAAAGTATTACCGTCGTTTATAGCGGGAAATTCGAAATAAAAAACTAAAATAGTCCGATTTCGCATTACAGTAATTTAAATAAATCTACTATTTTGTATTCGTGACCTTCACGAGTATACCACGTAGTAACGCGCACTCCTCTCACCCAAAAAAACTGTTTATGATGCTTATAGATTTGGAAAAGGCGTGTGATCGAGTTGTAACGGCGTTAGAAGAAACTTGTCCCGAAGAGAGGTCGTACCGAATTCGCACTTTGACGAACACTATTGGGCTCGGTAAATTCAAAAGCTTTACCGAAACCCAAAATTGTAAATTAATTATGCAGATTGTACAAATTATGAATGAGTAAAAAAAAAAATATATATATGTACATTTAAAAGTGTAAGGAGACAATAATAACGAAATCCATAGTATTGCGGATTTGGATTTCAGATGCATTTTCCCAAGTATGTTTGTCATCTATATTCGTAATAAAACTGTATAATATAAACACGGGTGATTTTTTTAAACGATTAGTTAATTTTTATTTCTGTTATTATTTATAAAAGTTGGCCCTTCAAACATGTTTTATGTTGTACGAAAAAATGACATTAATTAATAATTAATATTATATATACGCCGAGTTGTTTGCCAATGCGCATTACGTAAGACGCCCATTAGGCTGAGCCATGGCCATCGGACCAATCAGTTATTTTAATTTATTTATATAACTTTTTTTTTTACAAATTTACAAGAACTTTAGTTATAATACGTATTTATATATTTTTTTAACTTAACTTTTTATTAAAACCATTTATGTGTTTTATAAACATCCAGTAAACTCGTAAAGTTATAAAGATATACAAATGCCAATAATAATAATAATAATAATAATAATTATAATAATAATTATTATTATTATTATTATTATTATTATTATTATTATTATTATTATTATTATTATTATTATTATTATTATTATTATTATTATTATTACTATTATTATAAAACATATGCCATGACAAACGACAATATACGATTGTATGAATAATGTGGAATATACAAATATAATAAACGTTTGGCAAGCTTACGAATTGCGATTTGTTAAAATTATTAATGAAAATAATTGAAAAGTGTTCATTGTCTTCTTTTCTTTTTTGCAAAACGTATTCAACTATTATATTATATTCGAATATTCTATTTGTGAATCGAATGTATGATTTATAATATATGATGTCTAGATTCTAAAATAGCCTAACCTTGTAATGTTTTTTTTTTTAAACAAGTATATTTCGGTCGTTTAAAATAATATATTATATAACGATATATTATATGCAGTATTATTTAATTTGTTTTTGAGCAAATGTATTTTGGCATCTTTTATATACGAAATTTGTTGTTTTTTCGTTTTAACGAGGTAACGTCGATTAACACTCTCTTATACATCATTGATCCACTTAATTATTAACAATTTCTTGTCATGACTCCAGTAAATATGCAAATAAAAAATGAATTTTTATTAAACGAGATGTTTTGCCTAGTTTCTCGTTGGATATTTTTTTTTGTGGCTTCGTGTGACGTCTTGTAATGTAATTACTTGTGAGTAATCCACGCGCAACGTCATTACTTACCTATATGAACATGATATTGAAATTATGTATTCTTATAAAGACGCGACGGTACACAATCCGTTTTTTGAAATAGACATTAAATCATACGGTTTTTGCAACAGCACTACCACTGTTATTATAATGGTAATAAACTCCTCGTAAAGCGTTTTCCAAGGTTATTGATTGACAAGTTATGATGTCGTGGATAAAGTATTGCAGTCGTTACGGCTCTACTACACTGATTCTAAATCAGTGGTTCGAGTCCATCGTTACGTGTGGATCATATATTTTCCAATCAATTTTATATCACCGCGAGTATAACACAGCAGATTTTACGCAATAACGTGTGTATAATGGTGGTGGGGAATTAGATTAGGTTTCATCCAGAGAATTTTATCCAAGACCACAAATTTATATATTACGTCCATGTAATAATATTGTATAGTTTATCAATTCGTTAATAGCAATGCAATAATGATTATTGTTTATAGTTGTGATATTAACACATTGAAATATTTGTATTAATTCCTTTTTACACGATTTCTAAACTACTTACATAACCCGATATTATGCGATAATATTGAAGCCAAGTAGAAAGTTATTTTAGAAAATGGCTAATATACATTATATTAAATATTAAAATATCGATAATGCGTACAAGTAAATATCGATTGAATCGTATTGTACTGAAGATCCCGAAAACATAATCGCTGCATATAGTACAATGACAAAATTATTTCTCTTCCAATATCTATTTCAGCATTTGAGACAATTTTTAAACGTTATATTTTTAAAATATTTTTATTTATTTATTTATTTTTTTGACTAGACTTAACGGATTGACAATGTTGGCAGTGTGCCACTGAAATATTGAAGAAGTGATTAATGAACTGACTAAAAATTCTCGAGAACTTGATTTTCTTATTTAACTCACATAAATTGAATATCTTCATTTTCGTTAATAATATATTGTGTTAAAATATTAGATATACCTTCCTCCTCTCGGAACTTCTGAATTCCTGAAAGTAAAATAATTATTATATATATATATATATATATAATTATAAATTGTTTTATTCGGTAATTACAATTATAATTATCAATTGAATTTTTTTTCATCATTCTGTCATTCTGTACACAACCGAATAGTTAACATTGCATTTCCATCGGCTTCTTCTTTTAATAAGAGACAAATTATTTCATTATTATTATTATTATTATTATTAATGTTATCCGCATTGCCCACTTCACTGTGAAATGAAATTTATCAATAAACACCTCGCCTTTAATCGTACGACTAGTACGTATAAAAAAACTATTTAAAGACGTAACGTCTTTTATGGTTAGCCACTGCAGTTTGGAAATCGTCTTTTAGGTTGTTCCTCACCAGTTTTAAAAAAGACCGATTTCAATTTCGGTCAAATCAAGTATACTAATCCTACTAGAAAATTTAACTGATTTAAAAATAACACATTATTTTTGAAGAGTTTACATTTGAAGGGTTTATATAAAACACTATTTACTATATGCAATAATAATATGTTATTTATAAATCGAAAGAACTACTGTTGAGGACCACTCTTTATCCCTGAGGAATCCTTGTCACTGACGACGGTATTCGTCCAAAATAAAACGCCAAGGCGAAAGCTCTACATTATTTATTATGTACCACGTGTCGGATGTGCGTCCTATTTTTAAGATTATGTTAAACGGCCCTTTTCGAACGTGTTGTTATATTATTGTAACTCGACAAACATACGCGGTCAACGAATTTTCCCTTTCGCCGTCAGTAATAATCATATTGAATCCGATTTACGAACATTAAAATAGCGCCGCAGCCTCGTGCGATGTGTTTACAGACAAAGATCGATGGAAAAAAATCTGTTTTAGAATCGCCTTCGTAGTGCCGTACAAAAAAAATACGTTTTTAAAAAAGTCTCGGTAATAAATATAGCACGTGGCCCGTCAAAGACTTTCGAGTGCGATACATCTTTTTTCGAGTTGTTCAAACAATATTTTTTTTCGCGGCAGACGTAATGTGCGCGGAATGCAAAAAAAAAAAATCCGTACGCGAAAGAGTGGTCCGTTTAAAATAGATTTACGATTTTTTCGAAAAGCGCTAATTTCTATAAATATACTCGCGTTTCTATACAGACGTAATATTACATACTTTCGTAATTTCCATTGGTCCGCGGTATACGCGTTGGTGATTTATAAACGCGCACAGATTTTCTTTTCGAGTTTTATACTCCACATCAAAAATTAGCGGGGGGGTATTTCGAATTTTTTTTTAAAAACCATATCGAGGCCGAGTTCGATAACTATTTCTAAATTCTCACCAACGACGGCAAGACTAAAGCTTGAAATTAGAATAGAAATTATCGAATTCTACTAATCTATTTAAAAACGACTATCAGAAACTTAGTATAAATTAAATTTTGTCCAGGACTCAGAACGGCGGTCGTTCCGATTCCAATTAGAAACGGCGACGGAGACGCAAGGATTGTGATGGAAACTTGAACACATTTTTTCACACTTAGCGTGGTAGAACATAAGAATAAGATCATCTATTGAAAAACAAAAAAAAAAAAAAAAGCGCGCAGTGTGTGTGTGTGTGTGTACAACGCTTTCCGCTCAATCGGCCGAATGAGTGGAGTTAAAAAAAACACGTCGAAATCGGATCAAAAAAACGTTTTTGGCAACTGTTCTCAAACGCGGAAATGTAAACGCCTTTTTTTTTTTTTCATGTTTTCGAATGTCGTCGTCGGTCGGTCAACCGTTGTGTATTATTATTTCGTTGGACCGTGAAATTGGTGTCCGCGGGAGATAATATTCGCGTGAACTTTTTTTTTTTCTTTACTTAATATTTTTCGTTACAAAAACAGGGAAAAAAAAAATGAAATAATATCGTCCGAAATCGTCCGGATCGAACGCGATACCGACACGTTCGTTATACTTTCATGCCGAGCGGAGAAAAAAAACCACTTCCCGTCAGAAGGCGCACACACGGTGGAGTGAAGTGCTGCTGCTGCTGCTGCGATATATCATTTAATGTATAACGGGCGTATACATAGAGACGAATGCTCTTATTTTTTGCCGACAACTCTTTCACTCTCTCTCTCTCTCTCCCGTCTCATTTTAACGGGTAATTAAATTGAAAACTAAAAATAAACGGACGCTGTGTCGGGACGGAGTGCGTGGACCGCGCGCATTATATAAATCGGAGTGTCGGCCGTACGGAGGGCACACACGTCGTACGTACGCGATCGCGTCACAACTTCTTTTCTCCTCCGTAGTATGTTATCCGTTTATGCACATCCCTGTCGTGAGTCCGAGGCCGAGTGAAAATCGTCGTTTCGACGCGACACACGACGAGTGACAAGTGATTTGCGTGCGCAAGACGGCCCGAGAAAATGCCGGTAAGAAAAGAAAAGAAGAAGAAAAAATAATAAATTACCGTTTTTCCCCCCGGCTTTTTTAACGGTTTTGCTTGAAACAATTCGATAATTTTACAACGGTTTACTGCCGTTTTATATTATATTTCAAAATACATATGATATCGGTACTTATAAATAGGTACAAAAATATTCTTAAACCGTTGTATTAATGTTGAAAAAAGTATTTATTTATTTTTTATTCGTATTTGATCTTAATCAGCATCAATCTGTACGCGGGAAATTATTATTATTATTTAAACGCAAACAATGTGATTTATGTAACGTCTCGCTATATTTTTGAGGGGCGATAGTTTGTGTCAGAGTCAGCGGTTTTTTAAATATGCTTTTCTGTGTATTCTAAATCTTCTCGTGCCACATCGTTTACATCTGTTTTACCTGAGCGCGAAACATTAAACGACATAATGCGAGAGATAAAAATTGAAAATAACTGTTTTAACGTATGATTTAATATTGAATTATCTACGGGCCACAATCAATAGCGGTTTTTTTATTAACAAAATTTTTTTAATAAATAATGCGTGTTGATAAACGTGTACAATGTACATTCAAAGCGGCACGTCGAGAAATTTCGTCTAAAACGTTTACGTGCGTATATAGTACGAAAACGACCGGGTTATTTATTATTATTTCAAACACGCAGCTGCTGTATTCGACTGCAGGTGTAAACGTTCTGGAAAATATACAAAAAAAAAAAAATAAATAAATATTATTATTATTATTATTTAAATACGAATAAAATTAACCTGTATATAATTATTAATAGTAGACGTTTTTAAACTGTATTTAACGCGTATGTACATTATTTCCGTTTCATCGTGCTACGAAGAATTTTTGACGATGTCAAAGACGATAGAAATGCCGGTAGAACACTCGCGAATGAGCTGCTCCCGTCTCAGGATGTCGCGTTGTTCGAAATTTTGCATAAAACCCCGTTTTGACTAAGACGATTCTAAGCGATCATTTATCAAGAAGTCGTATATAGGCGTTTTAATGTTTTGTTCGCGTTATGCAATGTACTCGTGTAAAACGATTATTTGTGTGAGTAAATACGTTTGTATTCAGTCGCATAGCGTCAGCGATGAAGGTTGGGTTTGGGAAAACGTACGTAGAATATTTCGGCGAAACTATTTTTAATGATAGTGAAATAATATGATTATAGTTATTAGTAAACAATATACAAACGTTTATTTCTGTTGAAATGTTTAATAATCTCAGTATTCTAAAATAAATCAAAAGCGCCCGTTCTCGCACTCGCATGTAAGTGTCTATAAAATTAAAATACAACGCGGCAGACCTCATTCATTACTTGTTGCCCATAAAAAGTTTTAAGCTCTGACAAAACTGCGAGATTTTGGTTAATATTCGGTGAAAACTTAAATATTCCTCTTCTAGAGAACGTCAGAGGCATCATTTCTCGCAAATTCGAATTTCTAACATCAGTATCATCATAGTGTTAGTAAAAAGTTAATAAAAATATGTTCGTTTTAAATAATTTTATTTATTGAATATAATATATGGTAGTAGATAGTATAGTTCAAAAAACGATTCGGTTATTCTCTAAAAGACATATTAATCAATTCTGTAGACGTTTACAGAATTAAAATCGAATGACATAAAGTCTCACAGTATTGTCAGAGCGAAAGGTCTGCAAACGATAATATTGTTTGGCACTTAGAGCCGCCTTAAACGAGAATAATTCACGGCCGATCTGCTACAAGATGAATTCGTTTGTTTCGGTACTTGTTAAGATGTACACGCATTTGAATTCAAAAATAACAACAGATTCTTATTATTGTACAGAATTTCAAGAGTTGTATACGCGAAGTCTTAATAAGAACCGTTTTTTTTTTGGGGGAACGATACTATTTTCTTTTTTTAAAAGTCGTTTTTCCGTACAAATAAGTGAAATATGTCATCGCTGTTAAATTAGATCAACGACGCAAAACGCACTTGATATCTCTTTCGCGGCTCGCGGACGTCCAAAAAGAAAAAAAAAACTTTTACAAACGATCATCGTCACCGATAATCTAACCGAATGATCACCCTCCGATCACTCCCAAGACTTATTGAAATTAAAATATTCTCGGTAAATTGTGCAAGACAAACAACACGTGACAATGTCACTGACCGGCAACGTTCCGTATAAAAAAAAAAATAATAATTTTTTACGATAATTTTTTCACATATTCCGTGCAACATCATCACTGACCGTCGATTTTTCTCGAAAAAAAAATATATCCCGACGCGTCGTCGCCTGCAAATTTATTATAGCCGGTAGTGTGAATTTGTTCACACTGAAAAAGATACTAATTTGCGCATACTATTGCGAGCAGCTATATAAAATAGCCGAGCGTATAAAGTACTTTTTTCATAAATCCCGTTTGCCAATTACTGGTACTCGATTTTTTAAGATCTTAAAATAAAACTCTTTTTTTTAAAAAAAAAAAAAAAAATAACTTAATCGTGACCGAAGGTGTGGTTCGCCAAGTTGATCAATCCGTTCGAGAAAACAGGCGTTATACAACGTCAGATCTTTCGATAAGATTTCCCGAAATTTCTCGAAGTATTCTCTACGCAGAATCGTGTCTGAAAACTTGGATTACCACAAGTTTCGTGCCCGTCATAATCGATTTGCGCCCTTGACCCCTTTCATTACGTAACGCATCACATTTTTTACATTCGTATAGTGCGAATCGACCATTTCGGTAAAACGATAAAATATTATAAAACGTTTATTGATTCGGAAAAATTGCGTTTCGATACTGCCGCATCATCCGAGAAGTTTTGGTAAAAAAATTATTATTAGTGCGGGTGGTGCAGTTGATTTTTTTTTTCTTTGCTCGGCTTCTGCGGCGTTGACGAAAATCACTCGCATGTCAGAAAAACAACAGAAATCCCGTTGATTTAACGTAGAGAAAAAAAACAAAAACCGACCGACCACCATAAGTCACGTTTAAAAATAACCGTCTGTTTCGAAGTTTATTTTACAGCGCGACCGTTTTTTATGACTTCCGAAATGCGTTAATCTCTATATACACCGCGCGCGCGTGTATATGTCACATATTGTTGTAAAAACTATTAAAAATATTGTAAAAACAACGAGCAATTTCTTCACCAAAAAAAATATTTTTTTTTTTTTTTTGAGATTCATTGTAAAGCTATACGTTTATTTATTTATACTGCAGTAGACCTGAAAATAATGAGATAAAAAATTTTTTTTTATGATAAAAACGTGGCAAGTATTTGACGATTGTGCGGAAGACGAACTTGCGTACATTCATCATCAAGAAAACGATTCAAAGGCAACATTTCAGTATTTTTTTCGGGTGCGCGGAGTTTCACGCAGGCCATTTTGAAATTTCACCCGAGAGCCATATAAAAAAAATATATGTACTCTCGTGTACATTATCCAGTTTTTAATTTTTTCCGTAGATCACGAGTCGCATTAAAAACCTAAAAAAAATAATAAATAACTGATTAATTTATGAAAACCAATAAACAAAAAAATAATAAAAACGAATATTTACGTGTGTGTTTTATATTTAAAACTTTTATACGAGCATAAATCTCTGAAAAAAAAAACATTAGCTACAGCTTTTTTTAGATTGATGACTGTTCTTTTGCAACATTATGTACCATATCATCAAAGCACGCCAAATGGCGACTATATAATCAAAAGCAATGCAGGAGCTACTATCCTGCATGTCCTGCTCGCCAACCTTGAATGACGCCCTTAAAACGATTTCGTATATATTTTTCCAGCATCGCGAATAAAAATAAGAGCTGGTTCGTAGTACCAGCAGCGGCCAAGACGGTAAAAAAATAAAATAATAACGACCAAATCGTTATCGTCTCATATACACGAAGTTAGAAACAGAAGGGAAAAAAAATTCGTTATAATTTCGGTTGGAAAAAAAAACGTTTGAAAAACACGTATACTTGGCCGGCACTCGCCTCCGCGATGCCAATTTTCGGCGCGCCGGTATACGAGTATATTTCAAACGCAGTCGACAGAACGGCACACGGCGCGTGCGTCACATCCGACGACTTTGAATATTATATAAGATACAATAACGCGTAATAATCGGTGTAAATTATTTTCATTATTATTATTATTATTATTATTTATACGTCGAAAAAGATGTGTCGTCAGAGGACCGCTAGTGTGTGACACTATTTTCTAATACGTACCGTTTTATTATTTTTCATTCGTCGCGAAAAAAATACGGAGTTTTATTCAATCGGATGCAATTTTTTCAACAACGTATTGCTACGCGCGCATTCAACGATGATATAATACATAGATATAAAATATACACGCGTGTAAATCTAAAAAATGTCGAGACTCAACGTTTCCGCGGTGACTTTTAAACGTTAAAAAACTAAAAAACTAACGAGATTATTCCATATAATCGTTTAAAAATAATTTTTTACGTACCTATATATTATTAACGCTGCATCATTGTTGTGAAAACTAATTTTTGAAAAAGGGCCAGTTTTATAGTGAAAGAAGATCATTGTCCCTTAGCGGATTATGTCTATATATATATATATATATATATAACCCAAAAACTTCTCATATACGAATATATAATATTAAAAGTAAAAAAGTGTTGGTAAAACACAAACGTGACTTATAAAAAGGAATGAATTCTCCAGGAAAATTTGGACATCCGGGCCAAGTTACTGGCTAAAGTTCATCTGTCTATAATCGGGCATAACCGTGATTTGGTTATGCGACGACGACGACAAACGAGTTTAAAATAACAATAAATTATTTAAATAATTAAAAATAAAAATTATGTATTTTACAACGAGGGAAGTAAAATTCTCGGGTATTTATCACGGGATTAAAGTGTCCCGAGTTTACGCATAAAAATCACGAGTTCGAAGACAGTGCAGTTACAATACAGCATCTGAAAATAACGACGTATAAATACTCTCACGCACATTTCCCAACTTGACCGCAGCAGCGTTTTCGGTTCTCGGGTAGTACTTGTGTAACAGCCCATCAAATAATATTTTATATGTGTTTAAAATGGAAAACGACAACGAGTAGTAAAAACGCCGAAAAAGAGTTATTTAAATAGGCCATTATCAATATACAGATTCATACCATCTCTACGGGGGATAGACACGATCGTTTTCAATATGTGATGTGCGACGAAATTTATTTTCAATCGGTTTCCAAAGGTGTTCGAGTAAATAATAATAGGAAAAAAAATAAAGGAGAGATGTATAGATCATCGTAATAATATATTATAACGTTGCATCGAAAAAATAATTTTATATATATAAAATATAAAACATTGAACGACAGCCAAAAAAGCGATTGTCTGTTTTCGTTATAATTTGACCGATCTTTTTATTATTTTTTTTTTTATTTTATTATTTTTTTAATGCGCGTTCATGAGCTGTTTAAAAATAAACTTGAAAAAAAACCGCGTTAGCTCAAAAAAAATTACTATCGTATAAAGATGGTAAATATATAAATCACTATACATTAGATCGTATTTGTATAAAATGTGCAGGCCCAAAACAAGGAACAAGATGAAGTGTTGGAGTGGATCGGTGAAGTGTTGGGCCAGACGATGCCGAAAAACGTGTCGTTCGAGGATCAACTGAGGGATGGCGTAGTGTTGTGTCATCTGATCAACAAGATCTGTCCCGATTCTGTGAAAAAGATACAGACCAAAGGCACGAACTTTCAACTGATGGAAAACATTCAAAGGTGCGTATACTGTTCTCGCGTACACATCATCGAGAAATGGTTTTCCAATAATATCATATAGTCGAGGTTTCTTAAAAGTTTCTTATATGACATTTCGATGTAATAAGCTTCTTATGTAATATTATATTATAAGCAAACGTTTGTCCGCCTTAAAACTTATGATCAGTTGGGTGTATACTTATGGTCTGAATTAATGCAACTTAATTTGCAGTCAGAAGGAATGGTGTGTTTAGGTTATGATAAAGTCGTATTACTTGTATGTGATTGTGCCACTGCTGAACACAATATGTGGATGTGAATGTGTATACTTGTACGTGCAAGGTCGGTGCTAAATTTAAAAAATGATCATCTGGAGATTTTATAAACGCCACTACTGAGTTACATTGATGACTCCTAGTACTCATCATACCAGTCGGTATCTATATCTTTTAAGATCGTATTATATAATTTATTCTTGAGCATGTAATTTTTGAGTGTAGTCCCGGGGAAATAGATATACGTAGGTAGTTAAAAACAAAATATATCAATCTAAACGTAAAACTTGTAATTATAGTATTATATTAATAGTAGAAAAAAAAAATAACGCGTCAGTGAAAAAATTCCAACTAATTCTGATGACCGCAGAGCGCAGATGACGAGACGTAGATGACGACAAGCCGATGTTGAGTAATATTATATTTTCTATCGCGACTGATATTCGTGAAAAAAAAATTGTTGAAATACAAGTGTATATATATATATATATAATGTGATATTCTTGTATAGCTGCAGTGGAGTGTCTTGGTTTTTTTTCAAAGTATGTGTTAGACATTTCTGTTAAATAATTTTTATTTTATTTTTTTAATACAGTCAATTATTTTTATAATGTTTTTTTTAAAATTGTGAAATCAAAAACAAAAACGTAAAATTATAAATAATAATTTGACATACCTCGTAAAATAATATATTCTTTGTATTTTGTTATACTTATAAATTTACTTATAACTTTTCATGGTAACCTCTAGAAGAATTTGTTTTTTTTTCGCTCAGTAATATTAATCGTTTTTTAATATTTCTTGATTTGAATTATCTTGTCGATTGTGCAGATAACGATTCGTTTTCTTGTCTGAAAAAATGTCAATCCTTGTGCAATATAAAAATGTTTTGAGTTCGAAATTTGAAAAAAAAAATACGAATTTCCGTCTCGTTGTGTTTTTTAATGAGATTTAGATCATTCTCGTTCGGAGGAAAACTCTCCGTTTCATTTTCAGACGAAAACAATACGTATGGCCAATAAATACACTTTATTTTCTTTAAATCATCCACAAATCCAATTCGTAATAGCGTAAAGCACATTTTAAAAATGTCTCCGACGATTAATGGATTGTCGTTACCTTCCCAATTTCACAATTATACACTAATATTGGAAAATAATATAAAATTCACGGGCCAAGGCGTTTCATCGGAAATTTACTGTATAAACATTTATTGCAACTTCAGGTAGAATGCTGAATCCGATTCGTCGGTGTATAGGAAACGGGATCTTGTTTGAAACAAAATACGAAATCCTGTAAATGCGACGTCCGTAGGCGGATATTTAGTCACATCCGTGGGGGTCTTAACATTTTTGATTTATCCATTAACGTAACCAGACATTTTTAGACGTTTCAACCTACTAGTGGCTACTCCTACTTTACACACATGGTAAACGCGAACAAAGTGGTTCGCGTTGCCCGCTGTAGCACAACCGAGCGCTCTGCTGTTTTTTCTTTCCGGGGGAAGTGAAAGTAGGAGGAAATCTTCGAAAGGCACCTCAGGAGGTAGTGACGGATTCGCCTACCGTCTAAAACTTCCTCCCAGGGTAGCAACCGTAAGGTTATACGGCCTGTGAAGAATGAAGTGGAAGAGGGAAGAGAACAGAGGATAGAAGGTCGATGGCCGCCACTTGGTCGTAGGGCGGAGCAGTGGAGGCGCTCGCGTGCGTCACGAGGCTAGGAAAGTCTAAACAAACTTTATCAACCCATTTTTGAAAACTAGCCTGGAATTAAAACATATCAATAATTCGTAATCAACACAAAATTAAAAAATACGACTCTGAAGCAGCAGCATTTACTGGTACCGGGCGTATGTTCTATATTATTAATGTATATTATAGATTTCAAGCTGCCATTAAGAAGTACGGCGTTCCCGAAGAAGAAATATTTCAGACGGCCGATTTGTTCGAACGCAGAAACATACGGCAAGTGACGCTCTGCCTGTTGGCTCTTGCGCGGATCGTAAGTATTTTATACTTACGCTTCGAGAAATCACAAACTACACGCAGACCTATTTGCTGCTTTCGAGATACTCTCTCCTCGTTCTCCTAAGGCCATATTTAGTGGAGGATACGTTGTTAAGTGAAAGTATTTGAATTTTTTGTAACTTTTAAAACGAATTGATTGTCAATTTTACCGGACGGCGTAGATCCTACATTATATTGAAGTGAATTTCTTTGTACAACGTTCATTTTATATATATATATATATAAAGGGAAATGTGGGTATAACGGGGTACTTTGTGAAAACGGAGTATGTCATTTTAGTACTGTAATTTGATGATAACGATTCTACCGCAGATTAAAGAGTTGAAGAGTGTATCAAAACATATTGTGATATTCAAACGTACATTTGTTTTTAAAGTTTTTAATTTTTTTCGTAGACGCAAAAACATCCGGAGTACACTGGACCGAAATTGGGACCGAAGATGGCGGACGTGAACAAGAGAGAGTTCACTGAAGACCAGCTAAGAGCGTCCGAAGGCCACCTCAACTTGCAGATGGGTTTCAATAAAGGAGCCTCCCAATCGGGACTTGGGTCGTTCGGCAACACCAGGCACATGTAAGATCTGCACCATTTCATGACACGTGTTCGCTTTATTATTTCGAAAAGAGAAACATTAAGCCTTTATACATCTTCGACGTTATGTTTTGTCATATACAAGATTATATCACACACAAGATGTGGTGTAACGTTATTATTTTTAAAAATGTTTAATACTATTTATTTTTACTAACAGAGATTTATAAAATAAGAATACAATTATAAAAAAAAAAAAAATTATTGGTTTTTTAATTTTCGTCTCTTTCTATCCTATTTGTGCACGTCACGATGATGAATCCCTCGGAAAATTCAGTAATAAACTGATCGTATTAGTGAAGCCAACGAGAGGTGAGATTGCAGCTGTACAAAAATTGTAAGTCATTCGCGTTTTATTATTAAAATTGTTTCGTTATATAAATGTATTAGGAGTATGTGTTATGTAACGAATGTGTTTACGAGCTGGCAACTAGACATTTTTTTATTTTTTTCACTAGCCACTTTTATCGTTATTATTATTATTATTTTAATTTGTTTTTTCTTTGGCCCGATTTTACATTGCTCAAAGTTCAGAGATGAGCAGTAATTTTAAAATGCACTTGTATCTCAGACAATTTAAGAAAAAAATTATGGTCTTGTAATTTTTTGCTTAGAACGTTCACAATATATGCTTATCACACAGTTTTGTATACATCAAACAATAATATAAATTAACATTTCGTAAAAATAATCGAATTTAACTAGGGACAAAAAAATTAATATACATAGATACTTTTATTTCGAGTTTTTTTGTTCATTGCCGTCAAAAATGTGGTGTGCACACATTTTTTGGTCTATACTATGGCGAGGTCTTTGACGGGTCAAGAAGAAAACGGTGAAAAGTCATAAAATAGTGACACCGTTAAATGTACAATGATAGTTTGACAGAACAATCGAGGATGATGAAAATAGTTGTACAGGTAGGTTATATTATAATGAAAACATTGTTCACAAATTGTTGTCAAATCCATATTATATTTATGTCTTTAATATTTTTCTACATAAACAATATTAATTCTTTAGATATTCTAATAATGGACTTTTGGATGATGACAAATACAAATTATTTTTCGCTTTTTTTTTTAAATTTTCTTCCTTACAATACAATATTTCAACTATCAAATCATCAACAATATTAAAACACCTCGTCGAATTTTTAATTTTTTTTTATATATATATACAATTTTATAATAAACATTGTGTTCTAATCATTATAAATAATACTATATACAAAAGAAGAAACATGTTGTTGCCCAAAATTAACGATACTTCTAAAATTATTATTGTTATGATATGCCGAAACGATTATTTAGTTAACCGACCGATTTTTGCATATAATTTATATTTTATAATTATTTATATTTATAACCTATTCAAGCATTAGAAAAAGCCAGCGTTACGCGAAAGTGATTGTATTGTTATTAAGCGTGCGCGGCTCAGAAATTTGTATAGAATAATAGGGATGAAAATACCGTATCAGCAAAACTTGAGACGAACGAGATGAAAAAACAAGCACTGCTATACTTAATACGCTTAACCTCGAGGACGGGTACATTTTGAATATTGTCTTTTTTTATTTTAGTTATTATTATTTTTTTTTTTTTGAAAATTATAAAAAAACAAAATCATTATTAAATACTTTTAACGTAAAGTTGGTTAACCAGTCGAAATATATTCTCCAGTGGAGTAGTGGGTAACAATTAAACATAGTATTGGGTGTAAAAGGATAAAAATAAAGTTTGGGCGAAGAACATTAACCCTCCAAAGTAGAATTACAATAATAAAAAAAAATAACCAAGTAAAAAAAAAGTAAATATAAAAATAATATTACAAATAATATATAAGATAAAAATTAACTGTGGAACACAAAAAGGTATTATAATATCCTTAAAATACATCAGTCGATGGATTTCTTTTTTTTTTTTTTTTGTTTTTAATATAACAATATTAACGTACTAACTTCAAAAATTGTCTACATTTACAAATTACAAATTAAATACGATCTCTACATGCAATTCCTAATTGTCAATACATATACATACAATATATATATATATATATATAACGTTGCAGAATACAATAATAAATAATAATTAACTGAATGGCACCCACTACGGATCATCAAGAATAGTAAGTATAATAATAGTAATTAGTGTGTAATAAGATATATTATAGCACCACACTTTGTTCGAAACGTGATCTTTTTTGATAAGTCATGAAATAATGTATAACATATAATTATATGTGTAGTTTTTTTGTTGTTTTACAAATAAAGTAAAAAAAAAAAATAAAAATAAAAAATTTAAAGTTAATGTTAAAAAAAATTTAAGTACCAAAAATATCATTAATTATAAAAAGTAGATTGCAACATGACAGATACATTAAACACACACACATATATATAATATAAAATTTTTTTACATTACGAGTGATGTAAGACGTTAGAGCGAGTGTGAGCAAAATGCGTTTTTGGAGACTAGATTTTGATGATAGACAACATAGACAGACAGACACTTGTGTGAGAAAAATTGTAAGTATCTAATATATATATATATATATATATTAATGTAATCTATACAGCCAACTAAAATAATAATAGTAATAATATTAAACTATGCGGTGGCAATGGTGCTCTGAAAACGCGAGGCAACCACGTGTGCGACACGATGCTCTCGTTCATATAACAGAATTTCAAACTGCGTGTTCAGTGTAAGTGAACACGTCAGGCCTGTCTCAGTCCGAATACTGATCAAATGATCCCAGATATTCGATAGCTGCCTGATAGCAAAACTGGTATTGTTCCTAAAAGAGAGAAAAAAAATACATTTATCAAAACTTAAATATAGATTCTTATGGGACGTCAATTCATATAAAATGGGTTTAATTGTATAATAAAAAATTATAAATATATATTCTATCTTTATTGGTTAGTAATAAATACACTATGCTCGTACTTCTGTTTGAACCATGGCCGGTCGTTGTGTTCTTAGGATTCGGATTGTTTGGAAGAGATCAATTACGCCTTCACATTGCATTCGCTCCAACACTATACTGAGTGATATGAACACGCCTGTTCTACCAACGCCGCCACTGAAAAGTGAAAAGAAATTATTAACAAACTGAATTTCCAAATTTATAATGTCTTGTTCATGATAAACAATAATTTTTGATAAAATATTTGTTGATGCGAGTATGTTTTTATTTTCTGAGATATCACTTATGTTACACATAGTATGTGCACATTACCTGCAATGGACGGTGATTGGGCCTTCTTGGCCAAACTGCTCTTTTGTCTTGTGCACTTGACCGATAAAGTCTATAAACCCTTCGGCGGACTTGGGAACACCCTGCTCCGGCCAGTCAGTAAACTGAAATTGCCTTACGGTTCGTGACCCATTGTCAATTGTATCGGTGACTTTAAATTCTCTGAGTATATACTGCGGCATATTGTACTCGGTGATTGGCTCAACGACAAACGTATCATACCGAACAGACCGTTCAGAAGGCCAGTACTGATAGCATTTTTCCTGTAGTAAAAAGACATATGAATGTAAGTCTTATATTTGTCATCTTATGATATGTCAGTCTTGTTTAAGTAATGTTTTTAATTCTCAATTTTTTTCTTTTATAGTACAAAAACGATATTCAAATGAAAATGCATATTAATCTTAAAATTTAATTAGTTTTGATTTAAATTCTAATTCAAGAATTGTTTTAACCAATTTTTCCGAATCTTAGGTCTTTGGATGGTGTACATATGATACATAATATAATCTTACTCTCCCCAATTCGTGCAGTTTGGTAAGCATGACCACAATGGTAGAGTTGTGTTCCCAGAGCATACGCCAGAAATCGTCGGTGGTGATCTGTAATGGCCCCTGAGTTGCGATATAGGCGCCTCGCTGTCGATAGCCGTCGATAAAATTGGCATTGATATAGTCCGAACCTTCCAGACCCCGAGACGAACCTCCGCTCAGGCACACTCGTGTGTTCTCGTACGGTAACAGATGAACTAGACGGTTTTTGGGTTTGTTTACAGGCAGGCTAGCGCTGATAAATCGACAGAATTCGCTTTTCACCAATGTTAATTTCTGTAAATACGGAAATCGTTAACAAAAATCGAGGTCGTCATATACAATAATAATACGATAAAAAAAAAATATTGTATACTTATCCATAATTGACTATGTATTATTACCTTGAATTCCAGTTCCATTCCGGTGACTGACATGCCAGGATCTATTTGAGACAAATGTTGGATATGTATGGGTAAATTGCGTACAGCCACTTCGGTATCACCACAAGTGACTGCTTCTAGGAGTGCATCATGTATGAATATGTATTGTTCTTCGGTCTGAAAGAAAACAAAAAAGAACCGTATTACAAATATAAAAATGATTAAAAATTGAGAAACACGAGCTAGCCGGACGAGATGTAGTAGTATACGGGGTGTGTACCTGGACCATATAGTTCCGTTGGGCTCTCAAACAAGTGACGTGGGCGTATATGTCGACACTGTGTTCGTTTTTGGCTCGTTCCAGCATTGCGTCAATCACGATGAAACAACCAGTCCGGCCAACCCCCGCACTACAATGCACGACCACCGGCCCCGAATCGGTCGGATTAACCGCACGAACGCGCTTCATGAATTGCAACAGTGGCGCTGGATGGTCTGGTACGCCGTGGTCGGGCCACGCGCCGAACTGCAACTGTTTCACCTCTCTGGTCTCCGGGTCATCGGTCCTGGTCATGTGGAACGAGCGTATCACGTACGTGGCCAGCTCCTGGACACTGACCAGCGTAACCGTGACTGGCCCATACGTCTGCGATCCCCTGGCCGGCCAGTACTGGTCGCATTTGACTCGGGTGCGTTCCTCCAGCTTAGTCATCATCACAATGGTGGACGTGCGTACTTCCCAGCACATGCGCCAAAAGTCACCGAACGTCTCTTGCAGCGGTCCCTGCGTAGCAATGTACGCGTTGTGTTTCCGGTAACCATCGCAGTAGTTGGCATTTATGTAGTCGCTGCCCGGCTGGCCGCCGTCCAGTGGCCGGAGTACCACCCGCGAATGGTCGTACGCGATCACGTTGGCATACCGGTTCTTCGGCTTGTTGACATCCATGTTGGAATGGTCCCAAGTGAACTGTTGTCCCGGTTCGATTGACTCGTATTCCTGCGAGAACTTGAAATTGTCATTGGCTTTGAGTTGGTCAATGTGCTGTGCCAGATAGTTGATTGGCACGGGCGGATGGGATACCATCGCAGGCGTCTGGAACTGCATCCGCCTCAACTCCACAGGGTCGTTGTTTGGGTGCGAGTTCCCACCGATCAGTGGTTTCGTAACGCCGGATGTTTCGCCATACTTGCTCGGACGACGACGCCTAAAACACACCCAATTCCAATATTATAATATACAGTTTTACACAAAATTCAAAATACTTTTTGAAAATCATTTTTTCGATCAACAATAATTTAAATTAATTTTAAACGATATAGTCAATGAGTCAACGATGAAATGTGTAAACATTTTTTTTTTTTAGGATCCAAAACATATGGGCAAAGTTAAAACGTAAATTCCTAACGTCATTCTGTCATACATTATAACAATTATTATGAAGTATACAGTAACCAGAACCACAATGTAAAGTTTGGCTACCTAGTTATTAGATAAGTAACCTCACTTAACCTAGTATTGTGGCCATTAAATAATAGTTCTATGCTATTAATTATGATTAAAAAAAAAAAAAATTAATACCATGTATATTTGAAGATGTTTTACACAACACTGTGAACAGTATATTAGCGAATGATATTTCCTAAATCACAAGTATTTGTTTTGTTGTTTAAAACAAGTGATAGGTGGTACGTTTTAAATATAGTTGTATATAAAAAAAAATTTTTTTTTTGTACTTATAATAATATATTAATGATGTGAACTAAAAACTTATATAACTTGGGATGTAAAAATATTTTAAAGATATTATTACAAAATTAATTTTGTTTTTCTAGAAGGATCTTCTATTGAACCGCTCAAATAAATCGAAATGTCTAGTTCAAACATTTAAAGTTATATTGGTATCGTCAATATTAATTATTAATATTTGCACATCGTAGTTTGATATTGATACGGTAAAATACACAAGCGCATAACCAATGTAAATAATTAAATAATAATTATTTGTATTACCGATTTCGCTGGTAATATTATTGCTCTACCTTGCCTTTAGAGTTTACATAGGTATCGAGTTGTGCCCGTTTTGTACACATAAGTTATAATTAAATATTTTTAAATGTAACTTTTGTTTTTTGTAATAATAATAATAATAATAATAATTAAACTTACTTTTTAACCACAAATAACAGGATCAAAGCAGCAGTGAGCAGTATTGCAGCAATTACAGGACCGACCAGCCACAACAGTCCGGGCGGAGTGGCACTACTTCTGACGCTTACGTGGTCATTTGACGATCCACTAGAACCCGTGTTGCTGGGTAGGTTCATATCTCGTAGTTCGGGTCGCTTGGGAACTTCTTCAGGACCAACTTCACGCATTTCTAATGACATGGGTTCGGAGAAAGGACTAGATGTATATAAATGCTGTCGAAAAAAAACGAATTTCGTTAAATTGTTACTTTTTGGAAACGTACAACACAAATTTCTAAAATAAAAAAACCGAATAAATATCAATAAAAATATACACGTTTAAGAATATCGATTGTACTGAATGTATGGGTGTAATTTACAGTAAAAGCTTTTTTCACAACTAATAAAATAACCATCATTTACTTTTTGCGGCGTGTCAACGAATGCTCGAACAAAGATTCTGTACTTAACGTTCTGGTCGAGTTTTCTATTTAAAAACCCGTCGTACGTCTCGCCATTGCCCAAATAAAAAGTCCAAGGTATGGTTCTGTGAGGGAATTTAGCGGCAATGTACGGTTCACCTTCGGCCAACAATTCTTGTTGAGACATATCCACTAACTAAAATTTAAAACGCAAATTTCGTATTAGTTATAATAATACATACATACATTTATCTATTCTGTTTGTAGCTAAGCGTACTTTTTGATTTAAAAATTCGTCTGGATTCATAAGCATAGTATCGGGATTCTCCGGAACGACTACTACATAATAATAGCATATCGGACCGTATTCTTCGGAAGCTTGAGGCAATATAACCTGATGTGAAAAAAGAAAATAAATTGATTGTAAATACATATCTTGAGACATACGCACGGATTAATAATACTTACATGTATTTTTTGCATGTTTACAACACCGAAAAAATCAGGCTTGACCATTGGCTGTGGCGCGGCCATTTGTGTGGTAACTGTTATTCTTGACGGTGGCCTATAGCTACGGTCCGACGGTATAGCACTGACATTCACGGCATAACTTATGAACGGCGATAACTCGTCGATAGTACTGGACAAAACGTACTTGTCCAGTTCTATAACACGAACCGGTACTATTTGTAACTGTGTAACGCCCTGCGAATCTCTAAACTCTTTGATAGCATTAAACGAGATCTTGTAACCGATCGGATTCAATTTGATCGGAGGCGACCAAGACAACGTCATGCTGTGCGTGCTGACTTCTGACGCACGCAAGTTCAACGGCACCTCGTCCGGTTTTACGATGACAGTGATTTTTTCCGATAACCTTCCAAAACCCTATAAAAGCAAAATATACGCGTGTAATATGAAAAAAAAAAAATAAGAAAAGAAAAATAGAATATTGTATTCACATTGTCGGTACGAGCAGCTACGGCAATGGCATACTGCGCTATTTTTTCGAGATTGGCGAGATCGGTCGATTCGGTGGCGGGAACGTCTTTGATGTTCCACTGGTTCAGATCCTCGACGGCCGTCATCGTGTAGTAAACGCGATAGCCGTTGATTTTCACACGTACAGGGACGGCTTCCCACCATACCTGTATACTCTGATCGGACGTCGCGACGGCCTTAACGCCCATCGGCGCTCGCACCATTTCTCTGGTTGTGTTGATGGTCATACGAGCGCTCCACGGCCCCTCGCCTTCCGCGGTCACCGCTCTAACGGTCACCACGTACTCGGTGGCTTCTTCCAGCCCGGAAAACACCGCCTACAAGAATAGACAGAAAACGCAATCAAACGAAAATCTTGCGCCGCGTGACAAACAACAACTGTTCAAATCGTTTTACTTTTTTCAGAGTAGTATTCCTGTGCGTGATGGTCGACTGATCGATTTTCTTGTGGAACTGTACGTCGTAGCGGATGATCTGCCCGTTGCGGTGTTCGCGAGACGGTTCGTCCCACACGACGCATACCACGTCGGGCGTTTGGAATTCGTACGAGACGTTTACCGGCGGACCGGTTGGCGGTCCTTCCGGAGTATTGAAGTACTCGGTGGCCTCTTGGCCGAAACCCACTTGGTTTTGACCGGATATGTGGAATTCGTATTCGACACCTCGTTCTGGGAATAATAAAAAAAAATATACATAAAAACCGAACGAATTAGCAGCGTTAATCGGCTCTTATGGGAACCTCTTATTTACCGAGGTCGGGGATGCGCCTCTTATTCTCGGTCAACATGATTTCAAACATTTCTTGTCCTTTGATACCGTAACGTAACTTGTAACCCAAAAGTTCGCCGTACGTGTTCGTCGGTCTGGTCCATTCCAGCTCGATGTTGACTTTCGGTTCTCTTTCCAACACCCTGTCAACCAACGCGCGCACACACACACACACACATACAAACACGGGAATTTAAAAAAAAAAAAAAAAAAAACGTAAGCAAAAGTATTTTTATATATATATATATATTATGTAATATTATTATAAAAATGGTTATTATTTTTTTTAATAGTTCGATTAGTACTTGAGGTTAACGACGGGCCTGACGGGTACGCCGCCGGGTGTTTCGATTTTCACCGGATGACTGCGATCGCCGTCGCCTTTGCGCGTGATGGCAGCCACTTGGAACGCGTACAGCGTGTCCGGCTGCAGCCCGGTCACGTTGCTTTCGAGTGCGTCGGTCACGTCGAATCTCAATGGCTCGTTAAGCAACGCATTACCCTAAAACACACACACAAACAATGAAATAATCGATTTGTTTTTAATCGAGAATTTAATTTTACAATCCCTTCTCCCTCCCTCCCGTTCGTGTGCGTTTTCGAAAAAAAAAAACGCAATTAAAATTGTTGAAATTACTCGACACAATAATAATAATAACATATTACATTTAAAAAATTGTTTGTTTTTATTAAAATAAATAAAAATCCCTAAAATATGTCCCGAACAAACACAAAATATAACATTTTTTTTTTTTTTTTTCGTAAATCGTCGACCGCCAATGCGTTAAAATATGTCGAAATGCGGAAGAAAGAAAATTTACGAATTATCGTATATTTTTTATCCGCGAAATAATCAAACGCATTTCACGTTTGCTCGTGTACATGCCAAAATAATAATAATTAAACGCGTATTAACCGTAGAAAAATATTACGGAAAAACTGTTCAAAATCATATATAAAATAACGTTGAAATTATTTTTTACAATTTTTATTTGTCATAGAGGACAAAAAAATTAAAAACCGAAGAGAGTACCTCAGGCTTGGCTTCCTGAACGTGTATGTGATATCCTCTAATGATTCCGTGACGGTCTTCTTCAGTGGGAGGTCGCCATTGCACGTGTATTGTCGTCGAATTAACGGCTTGGACTTTGACGTCAGTAGGAGGCCCTGGCACTGTTATTATACCACACACATAACGTCGAGTTAGATATATTTAGCGTATACGAATGTTTTGTTTTTATTCTTTTGAAACGTTACGCAAACAAGCAAACGGTAAAAGGAGATTAGTAAACGTTCAATTCGTTTTTTTCCATTTACAAAAAAACCGTTATACACTAGAATCATTAAAAAAAAAAAGAAAAAAGAAGTAATAATAACGCGAAAACGTAAATTCATCGTCGTCGCGTGAACGAACGCGACGGTTTCGAATTGAAACTAGTGTATATTAAAAAAAAAAAACAAAAAAGAAAAAACAAACGGATTGCTGTTTAAATCAAAAATCAAAATCTTAGTAGGTAAATAATGAAAAATAAATCGGGGTGGTTACACTATTAAAAAAAAAAAATATATATATATATATATATGTCAAACAAAACGTTTAGGAAAACTAAAAACATAATTCAAGAAGGATTATTTATATACTTGTATACCTTACGTGTCAAAATTCAAAAACTACCAAAAAAATAGAAAAAATATATTAAGGATTATTATTTTAGTTACTGTAAAAAAAAAAAAAAACAGGAAAAAATAAAAAAAAAATGTATCGTCGAGCTAGCCATCGACGATCACTGCTACGGGGTGAGAGAAGTAAAAAAAAAAAACCTTATTGTTTTTGTCCACTACGTTTTTTTTTTTTTTTGGTTGCGTTGATGATGTGTACTCACTATTCAATTCTGGACGACCAGATCACCGGGGAGAGACAGACACAACAGTTTCGCAAAAATAGTGCGAAATCGTACCAAAAAGATACAATAAAAAAAAAAAAAATACTTTTAGTGTCAAAAATACAAAAAACAAAAAAAAACCGTAATATTATACGTGTGTGTAAAAATTATGTGCATATATTATATATATAAAAAAAAAAAAAAAAAAAAAATTGTCGAGCTGCCAAAATACAAAAAATATGTGCAGCGTTCCCCGAAAGAATTGAAAAAGAAACGCGTATATAAAACACGTATAGACGCGGTCGGGGAAAGATTTTTCTCTCGTTTTTAGGAGACTACGGGAGAAAACGTCGGAGAAGGGAAAAATACCAATAAATAAACGAAAGAGAAATACAGTAAATATACCCACGAAAAGTGTGCGCGGATAAACACGAAGCGCGTCGACATCGATCAGCTTTCTTTTTCTTTTCTTTTTTTTTTTTATTATTCGTTGTATGCGGTGATTTTTTTTTCAATATAAGTGGTTTAAAATTCAAATATATATACGAGTACATATATATTACGTTATTATTATATGCGTGTAATCCAAGCGATGTGCATTAAATTAACTCGAAGTATAATATAATATTTATAAAGGTGCAAACTAAATGTTAGTTGGTGCTCGAAATTCAAATTCTGACCCATAACTTTATGCTCGTTTGTGTGTGTACGTAGGATATAACTTTCCGCTCTGCGTATTATTACATATATTTATAATATATTATATAAAATTCGCCAATAACGATCACCGAAAATAATAATAATAATAATAAAATAGAAAAAAAAAAATTCGAAATTAAATTAATAAAAGTATAAAAAGGACGCGTGTGAAAGAAATACATAAATGAAAACTATAAATTATAATAAAAGCGCGTTGATAGTTTTTTTTTTTTTTTTTTAATTCTTTATCGTTAGATGATTATTTTGTCTTTTTGTCGTCGAAACCGGCAGTAAATAAACGCAAATTTAATATTTTATACGTACGGTTTTGTAGTGTTATATGTATGCACGTACTTTTGTAGGTATCCGAGACATTTATTGAAACAATATTTTGCACATTATATAAATACGATTTGTGATATTTTATTATTAAAAAAGAAAAAGTAAAATGTTTTTTTTCTTCCGTGGTATAAAAAAAACCAGTTTAATTACATTATCAAAACGTCCTATTTCCAAACGTTAATTATACATAATAATAATAATAATAATATTAATAATATCATAATAAATATAAATTATGGAAAACGCGTAAAGACATGATATTTTTGAATATTTTCAATGTTTAGTAAGTTATATTGTTATAGTAAAGTTATATTGCTATTAGCTTTTCGAAAGTGAAAATTTTATAATTGAAAATGAAAATAAAAAAACTTTTAATAGATTTTTGAAAGTACAACGGAAATATTGAAAGAAGCCCCCTCTCATCCGCATTATTCAAACGCGTACACCTCTATTATATAGGAGAAACGCAAATTAAATACAAAATTTTTACAATTTTTATACTTAGAAATACGCGGCGAGTGATTTATTTTTAAACCCGTGTCTTCTGAATAATATTATTAATCGTTCATATATATATATAAATTGCCACGAAAAAATTGCGTCATTCTATATAAATGCGCGTGCATATAATTTAACGAATTAACAACAAAGTTGACGCGCGTTAACGAGTATTTTCAAAGAGAGTGACTTTTCTAGTTAAGTAAACGATATAACATATTAAACGTATAACTTCTTATAATTGTTACGTTGTAACTATTATAACTCCTCGTTAATGCGCGTTCGACGACCTTGTTATTATATTATTTTGCCAAAAACCGCAACGTTTCCGCGCTGAATTATTATTATTATTATTATAATATTACCAACAAGATCCGCGGTATACGTAGATAACAATTAATAAGTTATATTACATACATTACGATTCGTTTACGATTGATTGAATTTTCGTACTCAACGAGGGAAAAAATACGCGAAAACTCGAGACAATTATAGACGTATTATTTTGACGCGCGTGCCGAAAAGTTTTGAAAAATATTATTATTATTATTATTTATGTTTCACCAGTGAGACGACTATATTTCGCCGCGGTTATCCCACGTGCACGCAGTTCGCGACTGCAGATAAACGAGCGCTTATATTTATATTTTTATATACTTTTACGACACGATATTTCATTTTTACGAGTAATATACACACGCCACACACTATAATATATGAGTTCGCCACCCTTTGGCGGACGTCTAATAAAATTGACGAATTTTATTGACGCGTGCGCGTTACATCTCATCAAAATATCGGACGGTCATAAAAAGAGCGGAGGAAAAAAAAATCAAATTTCGTAAATAAACGTTATTATTGCTTTACCAATATTGGAATTATACGCCAAACATACGACGATCGAGGGGAGGGTAGGACGCGATAAAACGACGACGAGTTTAACATTCCGTCTGCCGAATATAAAAATATATTTTATTATATAGCGTGTAAGTTAAAGCAAGTTAGGGAGGGCGGTGGTATCAAAAAGACCACGCTTAAGAATAATTAATTTCTTTTTTTTTGTAGTGAGTACCTCCTAACTAAAATAGTTGATAAACCGATAATGGACGTACAATTGTAACAGTATAATAAATTTGGCGAGTAAGTATAGAGGAAAATATTAGAAAAAAAAAAAATCACTCGGCGCCACTGAGTTATAAAAAAAGACACGCTTTATTTAGGGGCGGGCGCGATCAGTTCATCACGTACATACACACTACGTCATTGGGTTCACAACAGTTATGGGTCAATAATATTAATTAAAGTGAGATGTGGTGCGAATTATATTTATTTTCGTAAATATAATATAACATTCTACTGTGCGCTGTGCGTTGGAAAATAAAAATAAAAACTACGAATAATTACACCGCGTTACAACAGAAGAGGGGATTATATTGTGCCGTGTGCCTCGTCGTCACGAGTACATATTATGAGTGTGATTAGAACACGAAAAGCGAAAAGACCATCTCTATACTATTACCCGCGTATAAAACCAATATTGTGTACAATCGGCGACCACCACCGGCGCAAAAACAACAAAATTATTCTGCTCCGCCAAGCGCGCTACAGTTCCGTGGTTATTTAATAAATCGCATACACCGGCACCGGCGGCGTATTTAAGAAAAGGATCCGTATTAAACCGCCTCCCCCCTAGGATTCCTAGGATCAATAAACATGTAATTGCGAATTGGTCAATTCGAATATATATATATAATAATATTCTTAACGTCTTTCCACACGACCGTGCGTTATGGTTTAGAAAATTCAAGAAAATTCACTTTTATAATAAATAAAACGTTAATTTTTGAAATACGCGTAAAAAATATATGCCTAAGCCGAAGAGAACTTCTCACCGAACTCTCCGGGGGGGGGGGGGGAAACGGGAAGTTTGGAATTTTCATTATGAAAATTTTCTCTTTTCTGAATCCAATAATTTTGTCGAAATACGTAATACGTTTTATTTAATAATATACTGTTAAAAACATTGTGCGAAACGCATTTGTTACGCGGTGGAGAAGTTTTTATATGTTTTAACGTACGTCCCCGCCTCCGTTTTCCTCTAGAGAGAAATTCGAAACGCGCCCACTGTACGACGACCACCACGTCGATCGTTGGGCAGCGGCGGTGCTGCGTGTCGATTGTAAATCGACGATTTTTTTTCAAAAATGGGGGGAAAAAAAAAGTCCCGTAAATCAAAACCCGCCACGCGTGGCTCTTTCACGTGACCGCGCGCCAATGCGCCAACAATCGCGATGGCACACGATAACGGTGAGGGTAAACGTACAAATATTTATGCGAGCGTAAAAAAATGAAGAGTAGTCGGGGGGGTTATAGGAATCACCGCCATCATTACAACTTGGCGGAATAGGAAAAAAAAACCCCCCCGTTGTTACCAATAATGCGAAATTATAGTAGTAATAGTAGTAGTAGTGTACACACCGCCTATAAACAATATATTATCCATTAATCGTGTTATATATATATTGGAATTAAAACAACGCGACATATTTGATGTGTTCCTCTTTCCCAAAAAAAAAAAAAAGCAGCGAAAAGTTATTTTGGCTTCATTAGTGTGTGTGTGTTTTGATTGTTACACGTGTACAGAACATGTCGTGTGTGTGTGTTTTGTATTAAAGTGCTCGAATTGTGGGGCGGTAGGGGAGACGGACATCCTCTCCGCGTGTATTATTATTATATTGAAGTGAAAAAAATTTCTCGTTTTTTATTATTATTATTATCTATCGGCAGAACTTTTGTTATTATTTTTTAAATTTTCTCAATTTGAGCACTTCAGATTATTATGTATTATATTATGTGTGTGTGTGTGTGTTGTGTCTTGTGCGAGAATGCTTACCGTCTTCGCGAGTGCGAACCGTAATCGGATAAGAGGACGGGCCGTCGCCGACGGACGTGCCGGCCAACACCCACACCTTGTACTCGGTCCACCGTTTTAGGTCTTCCAGCGTGTACGAAGTGACGTTTTCCACCCGGTACGGTTCAGCTTCCGAGTCCGACACGCCGCTCTCCGCGGCCATTACCTTGTAGTAGATTATCTGCCCGTTGCTGCGGTCCGACAGCGGAGGCTGCCATTGGACCAAAATCGACGTGGGGCTGACGGCCTCGGCGGTCACGTTCTGCGGAGGCGCTTCGGGCACTGCAGTGCACCACAACGACACCACGCGGGACCAGGTGTGTGTGTAATGTGTGTGCGTGCGTGCGTGCGTGCGTATGCGGAGTAGGTGGTACACACACGAGTACGCATCGAGGGAAAACACAATAACAAAAAAATCGTTGAAGAAATAACAAAAAAAAAAAAAAAAAAAACAAAACAAAACGAAAAACGAAATAATAATAATAATAATAATAATAAAATAACATTATAAATAATAATAATAACAGATATACTGTACGATATCCGTAAAAGAGAAAATAATCGTTGTGTGGGGGGGGGGGAGAGGGAGAGAGAGAAAAAAAAAACGAAAAAAAAAAAAAAAATAATCGAACGTTTGTCGATAAATCCTCTCGTTGTAATTGAGTACACGATCGGGGCGTGTGTGTGTGTGTGTTTTTTTTTAAACCCGCTATTACACACACTGCACGGGGGATGACGATGGGCTCTCTCGCGCACAACGCATTTATTGGATTTATTTTATATGGAAAACCAACGTGTAATAACACAAAATCTATAAATATATATATATATATATATATTGTGTAATATGTGTGCCAGTGCATATTCTAACGACATTAAAAACGCTCTAAGCTGCGTCCGACTATAATACTCTCTTTCTCTCTCTCTCTATCTGCTTCACGCGCACAATACGCGAAACGTAATGTACATACACGTGTAATCGTCTCCGCTTCGTCGTAAACAGGGCTAGGAACGTCCCGTAGCATTTTTGTATAACCTCCTCCTCCTCCTTAACTCATCCCGATTCCGGGCGTCGCAGCAGTGCTGTCGTCAAATTTCTTACCTACCTCTCTCACTCACTCTTCTTCATCACAGGCAGAAATAAAATATTATTCTTACCCGGTCGAGTCGCTAGATTTTTTTTTTTTTTTTTTTGCTTTTCTTATAGTCACATTCATTTACAACAGACGCGCGTTATAAGGCGGATTTTTTGATTTCTCACGTTTCCAAAAAAAACCTACAGTCTCACACTACCCTCATCAGCTCTCTCTTATCCCCTTGTATATCGCGACATTCCGCCGGTATTCTTTTACGGCACTCGGTCTGGGAACTTTTAGAGCACGTGTTTATACCCTTAGAACAGCGGTATCACAAACCGGTAAGGGGTCTTTTCGAGAATTTTTTCGGAAAAATTTTTACATAGAAATCGCGCCCGGGGAAGCTTTTATTTACTTTATTGACTTTACTGACCATAATCGCGGTCATATTATGCGTGATTGATCTCCTGGTTCTTTTATCACGTTAAAATAACGCTATACTAGCATTTGTTGTGTCTCCGTATGCCTTCAGGAGCAATATAACAAAATCGCAGTATGCGCAAACATCAAATGATTCGGTATATTATAAAGTCCAGATTTTCGGAGTGGACAAAGGAGAATATTAATTGAGACACGTCGTTTTTATATTTGTTCGATAGTATATAAGTAGTTAAAAAAAAAATAATCCGTGAAAATTTGTTAAACTTTTAATTCTCTATTCGAATACATATATATATATATATATATATAAAGCGATATATGAAAGATAATATTCCCCTCTATTGATTCTAAAAAGTTGAGCATTTTAAAAATAATATACTGAATGGTGTACGTTACCGAAAAATGTAATTTTGCCATATTACCCACGGTAAGATAGACGGAGACAACAAATACATATGGTATTCATTTATTTTTAAATAAAAATATAAAAATTATATTCGTTATGAACAAAAGTATTTTAAAACTTGTTTCTTTGTCCTCGGTAATGTTATGTGGGTCGCAGTGATGAAAAAAATTGAGAAGCACTGTCTCAGAATAATTTTAAAGCAAATAATAATATTTGGTTTTCGCTAACCTATACATATTTACTTTGTAAAGAAAAAGATATTCTTTAACAGAGAATCGACCGATATTTTTCTTTATAGAAATTGACAATTTTCCTGTATAATAGAAATTTGTTTTTTTTCTTTTTACGTTTATATTACGTCGGGAATACAAACGAATATATATTTTTTTACTCAGAATTTCAAGATAACGGGGTTCTTTTATATTCTATTCTAATATATAAATTAAGTTTGATATACATTTCCTCCCCCCCCCTATCATTTCGACGTTCCGTTATTATGATATTTGTGTACCGTATTATGCACAACTAACCACGGACCATTCTCGAAAAGCGTCATTATGTTGATGAGCCAAGGAAAAAAAAAATGCTGTAACTCTTTTGAGGAAACACATAATTTCAACGAATTTCCTCTCCTTTCCGTATTTTTTAAAGCTCCGAGGTTTCCTCTGTCAACAGTTTATTTCCACGCGTCGGCACAGCGCGTGCTTGTGTGTACCAAATTTCGCAACGTCGAATAAGCTAATTTCATTTGTCGCGCGAAAAATTAAGAAAGCGGTCCTAAAAACACATTTAATTATATTAAATCGCCCTCTCCTCCCCACGCCGCTCTCTTTTGACGGCACCGTCGCCAGTTACAGCGGCGTAACTTTTTCCCAAAAGCAAATCGCCACGACGTCTACGCGGCCGGAAATTATTCGGAATAACATTTCTCATTCTTTTTTACGTTTTTATAATACGTAGAGAGAGAAAAAAAATAATAATAATAAATATTATTTATCGACGAGAAACTTGGCCGACGCGTTTGCTGTTGCGTTGTATATAGATCTGGACGTGTGCGGGCGCGTATTATTCCTGCAGGCCGACAATAACAATGAATATCGTTTGTGAAATTTTTCACGTACGACAATGACATAACCTAAGAAAAAAAACCCTTCCGTTTCCTAACGCCCTTCACCAGTCTATTACAATTCCTTCGTGTCGTTACGTCATCGTCACAACACGCGTTGTTCCTCATCTCTCTATTAAAACCGTAGTCGTCGGAGCAGCTCAGCGCGATCGGCAAACGTCACTCGTGCATATTGTGCTGTTTATTATATATATATATAAAAAAAATATATATTCTCTTTCCGTGCATAAGTATGTTGTGCGCTCTATTGGTATTTAATAATAATAATAAAAAAAATTTTTTTTTTTAATAAAAATATATTTATCGTGTGTTTTCACGCGTTTTACGCGTAAATCTCCTGCAACAACTCCTACCTGAGTTCCACACACACATTAAACACGCGTGGCAGTAGTAGTAGTAGTAGTAGTAGTCGGTAGACTTTCGAGTTTTTCGCGGTTTCTCGTCAACGACACAACACTTACCGTATTGTTTGGTCAGCACTTGCGTCGGCGGCGTGGGCGCTCCTTCTCCGCGTTGCGATTTCGCCGCCAGCCACACGTAGTACAACGTGTTCGGGTACAGTCCGGTCAACAAGTACGTCTCGGACACCGGTATCCGCCGATGGTGTTTCTCCTACGCAATCGTACAAACAAAACGCGAAAACGGATTGTGTTATATAGGCGTGGTATTAAATATTCGTCGCGACAATATTGTCTGGTACGTTTACGTGTATACAATCACTTGTTTGGACTATGAAAACTTCATAAAAGAAAAAAAAAATCAGTTTTTCTCGCATCTATTCGCGTTGCGCCCACTACCCGCAACGCGAACGTATTATTCAAGTGTATTAGCCCGTCCCCGGGACTCGTATAAAACACGATGTTCGCGTTCGAAAAGGGACGAAGAAAAATCGAAAGCGTTTTTTCGATTATTGCAGGTCTATGCGCAAGTAATTTCCATAAATATTTTTGTATGTAAAAAAAAAAAAAAAAATTGAAAATTCTATACGCGTATCTGGCGATACGGTAAATTATTACATAAATTTATACGATGCCGCGCCGTTGTAAGAAAAAGTAGTCTACTCAACAACGTATAACCGCACTGATTAAATATTTAATCGATGATACAACACACACATATATAGTGTACATAATAATAATAATAATAATAATAATAAATTGTACGCATTGCAGCGCGAATTTGAAAACGCTATTGCGCGAACGATTAATATTCGTTTAAGACTCACCTTGGCGTACGTATCGTTCCAGTAGAGTTCGTAGCTGAGAATTTGTTCGCCGACTTGATTGGGTTTGGCCCATTGAAGTCCAATAGACGTTTCACCGATTTCACTCACGCGTAAGTCTCTGGGTTGACTGGGCACTGAAACAAATATTATCGATTAAGCGAATTCAAATAAAAATTTAAAAAGCTTTAACACTTTAAATCGAATTTCTCATATATACATGATTACAATAGTCGACATAAATAAGACAAGACAGAATGAAAACGCGCGTAAAAAATAATTCCACGATAATTGATTAATAATTATTATACCTATACGCGAGTGGAGAGAGAGAGAGAATAGAGATTTCAGTAGGTCGGGGAAGAAATTATATTAGTATAAGCGGCAGTCGAAATATTTGTAATGTGAATTGGTAAAATTACTGCTGTCAAACTGTTGATTTTTCAAATTTATGATGGATCAACGTATCACACACAAAAAAAAAAAAAAAAAAAAAAAAATTGGTTTTTTTTCTTGACAATTATTATAAAGTATAAATCGTTTTTTCTCCACAATTTGTCGATGATATTTACCAAAAATATGTCTTTTGTATATACATTTATGAAAAATCGTATTTTTCTTCGCCGATTTAATTAAACGAAACGTTTTCTTCGTTTCGCGTATGTCCAGCTATAGTCGATACAATCCGACTCGGCTACAAATAACGTAGTAAAAAGGACTGTATATTTCCGAATAAACTTAATACTTTCTGATCGCGAAATCAACGATTTAATTACAACATTTCCGAAAACAAAAACGCTATTACGCGAGCTGCGCGTGACAATAATATACTGCCGAGTGAATTTAAACACTGTACAATACACACTGTAACAGCACCCGATTTGTGTATTCGGAGAACATTTTTAACGGCTCCGTTGTTTTCTACGGAGAATTTCATCGAAAATTTCACACGTCACTGCTGGGTGAGAGAAGGGAAAACGTTAAAAAAAAAAGAAAAATTTACATATACGGAAATTGTCCGTTTTTGCAACCCCCTCCCCCCGTTCCCTCCGCACAATTATAATAAGTACGCGCCACTGATACCTCCTTGTTGCATTTTGACTTGGACGGGCGACGACAGAGGTCCGGGCCCGACGCTCGTAAACGCTTGCACTCGTATGGTGTATATGGACAGTGGCGTTAGTTCGTTGATGGTTGTCAGCTGATTGTTGTCGACCACCATTGTGTTCCACGAAGACAACTGTTGGTCCGGATTCATCGTGTAGTACACCTTATATCGCTATGGACACACACAGATGATTATTATATACACTGGACAATATAATATTATATAGTGGATGAGGGACGTTATGAGTGATCATCATCATGCTTGGTATTCCGACGTTCTTATACCGAACTTAAACAAGTAATAACCAACAACAAACATCGACGTCGCGTTTTCGGCAAATCGTATTTTCGACCTAATAATATTTTATAAAAGAGTTTCGCAAGCGATGAATCGAAACGAAATTTTTTTTGTAACGATACAAACAAACATATAAGTTATGAGCGACAAAACGCCAATTGTCGCGGCGAGCCCATATTTTGTTGTAACGAATAAAATTATTCGTTAATTTAATCACATAGTTTTTTCTTTGTTTCGGTCAACGCATTATTTCCAATCGATTATTTTTTTTAATCGACTTTTAACCATTTTCAGATTCTGAGCGAAGCGAATCGGGTATTACAATGATGACGTTTCGGTTTTCTTTACGTGTGATTAATTTTAGTTAAATACAAATTTTCGTCAAGAATGAAGTTCCGACGATCAAGTCATGCGTTACGTTCCAGTATATCTAGTTGATTTACATTATAAGAAACTTTTTGGTTTTTTTTTTCGTTGGAATTTCTCGGTAGTTATCCTACGCGCAATAACCCCCCCCCCCCCCGGCAACAATTGAAAGAAAAACTGTTTTCTCGATACATTTTTTAAATGCGATAAAAAAAGATTCTCGTTAAGCTATTTAAATCATGAAAAAAGGTAATTTTTCTGGTTTTAAGAGCTGAAAATCGTATACATCGATTGACAATCCAAAATCAGAATTGTTGTAACACTGCTTTTAAATTTCCCGACAAAGTGTGTGCATTACACCGAGGCACAGAATCGTTTAATCGAAAAATCAATGTTTTCAAACTTACGTTATATTCAATAAACAATAGACTCTAAAACGTAAATCTAATAGCGTAATTTATTTGAGCGACGTCCACAGCATCCAACGTTCGCTATTATTTTTTATGCTGCTGTTAAGCGAACTTACGAATCCCCGGTCATTGACTCTGGACGCGTAATATAAGGTCCGATTTTCGCGCAGTCGTGTATGCGCAGACGAACAGAGTGTGATGTATAATATTATAATATATATATATATATTTATATGCGTCAGTGTACTTACGATCACTTGACCGTTCGGAGTTTCGGGTTCTTCCCATTGTATGACCATCGTGCTAGAGCTCAGCAAACGCACTTGAATGTTTCGGGGAGCGGAGCCGGGCTCTAAATGAAATACGAAACACAAACGTCAGTCGGATGGGTTGGGTTACCTAACCTAAAACTTAACCTAAGCAGCTAACTTAACCGGACTCTAAATCAACGGCATAAAACACGGGGCGTGTAGTAGTACAGCGACGGAATTCATTTTCTTTTTTTTTTCTTTTTCTGTATGTTCCAAACAGAACCGTTTCCTACGCTGTTACGACGCGACGGTTAATTATATTCTAATTTATTATATTATTTCTATTATTTAAAGCGCCGTGTTACACGCGGTCTCGCGCACCACACCGTTTCGCGAATGGCACGTCGACAAAAGCTGGGCATTTCTTTATTTTATATATTATGCGGGGAAAAAATGTCATTTATATAAAATATTACGGGAGAAAAGAAGAAAACTACAACGTTTCTATATTATTCATTATTTTGCACAAATTTCAGTCGGAATTCTATTTTTTTTTTATTATTCCTTCGTAAATTACAGTTTTAATTTTGTAATTTTTTTTTTATTTTACTATATATGTAGCGTTTAATCGAGTAATAATAATAATAATAATCGTATTAATTAATGTAATATACGCGTGTATATGTGAACACGATGAACGATATGCTGAATTAACCGAGAAAATTTCTATACGAGTAAACAGGCACCGTGTGTAATAATATTATTTTTCCCCTTTTAAAAGACGAATATCGCGAATTATATGATTTTTTTTTTCTTTTTAGTAAAATATTTTTTGTTTGATACGAGAGGTCTGGACGTTTATACAGTTAGAAAGAGAAAATTTTAATTTATAATAATGTCAATAAATAAAACGTATAGAAACATTCAAAGACAAATAAACATCCCACGTACATCTACACAAATCAATAGAAATATTAAAATTCTCTCGATTGGATAAAACCCCGCGAGTACTTACAACAATAAGTACTTTACACTATATACTCATCGAACCTTGCAAACTCCGGAGTGTAGCATATAAATTACTTTTTTCCACTCCCCCTTCTGTTACAAAGGAAAAGTTTAGATTAAAACACGATTCTTGCAAAGTGCGATGATATAGCATCGTCGCACAGTAACAGTTTAAACCGAAAAAAGAAATTAGTAAAAATAAAAATAACGTTTATTTCAATTTCGAATTCGCGTTAAAAATTCAAAGTTTTATAAAGTTGAAATGACCGTGGAACAGCTTCTTCGAATTTTTATCGCTATAAGTTACACTAATAAAACAATACAAGCTAATCAGGCGAAACGAAAATAATATTCCAATTAAAATTTAAATTATACCACGAGAGAGAGAGACATATATACAATAAATAACTTTCAATTTATTAATACGACAAAATGAATGTATAATATTATTACAAGCTCAATATGATTGATTAAATACGCGTTTATGAAATACGATATTAAATTATCATTTTTAATATATTGGATAATATTTGAAAATTATGATTTACCGTGCCCAGTCAAATAAATAATAATCGTATATAAATTATGACTAGATATGAATGAGAAAATACAGGTATACACGCGTAATAAAAGTAAGCGAACGAATAACAAGTATTTTAATTATATTTTTTTTTTCAAATACGGAAATTAATTGAAATTTAAATTATAATATTGGTATAAACAACGATCTATTTTTCTTTTTTTCAATTATGGTAATTTCATAAATTATTTTACGTATACTGCAACTGATCATGATCACCCATGATTCGTGGGAAAAAATTTAATGTTTTCGTAAGAGTTCTTTTTCTCTTTTTTTTTTACTAAAATTATTGTTATTTGTTAAAAAAAATACTCGTTACGAGATGAACATATATTCTATGTTTTGACTGACTACACATGGGGGAAGGGGGATTAGTTAATTATTATTTATACGTACTATATTATAAATATAAAAACAACGCAATTATATATATATATATATTTTTAATCAAAATTGTTTTAAATTTAAAAAAAATTATATATATATATTTTTTTTTTAAATATAAATTTCAATGTTTGGATACTGAAATAATACAAATTTATTAGAAATAATAAAAATGCATTGTTCACTTAAAACAGAATTTTTTTTTATTATCATTAAATTAAAAAAGAATTATAAATATCGAACATTTCTTATTATAATTTCAAGTCCACGTCCACATAATCGGAATGAATTATAATGGTTCTATATGTGCGTGTTTAGTCCGCGAGAAACAATAACTTTTCGCGAAAAGGAAATTAATTTTAAGGAAATCGAAAAAGTAAATTTGAAATATTATCGAAGCGTTATTAAGCTGTAAAATGTAATGATGTGTTACTCGGGGTAAATAACAACGAAGAAAATACAATAGTTTCAATCGTTCGTTTTCTATTATAATTTCTACCGTTCGTTAATGTACACAAATGATTGTTGTGTATCGAGAAAATTAATAATGTCGTTGTTAAAAGCGTGTATATTATATTGTACACCAGTGGCGAAACGAACGTAAAATATCACAATAGTAGTAACTATATTCTACGACGAAAATCTATTTCAATTAAATAAAATTTCACTATTCAATTCTTGTAAACTACACCGTAACTCGTGTATTCATTTAGACACCTTACGGTCGTGTGCGAGGACTTCTAACTTGTATATGGCTAAATTTAATCTGACCACGCTCATCCCTTGCACCGGCCACACATCACAAAGAAAACACACACACATATTTATATATATGTATGAGTATTTCAATACTTTTTTTTTCTGTACAAACTTCGGAAATAACTTCTTGTCAGTGAGTTCGTAATCGAAAACCTATAATATAGTATATATGTTTCGTGAATTGGGGACTTTTAAGGGTATTTTATACAGCAACTATATTTCATCAAGGGACTGTTTTTAAGTAAAGGACGATAAGTATTACGAAAATATTATACTATACTTTTTAAAATCATTAAAACAACATTCGATTTTTTTTTGTTTTATTTAAAAAGAAAAACACGATTTAAGTGTTAGGTCAGATTAAACTTAACCTAACCCAGCGCCCCAATCAGTCGTATTATATTCTTAAAATATCAAATTTACAAAAGGCTTATAAATAATAATACATTGTTAGTTACGTATTTAGCACAGTAGCTCATTTTCTTTTATTTTTTTATGTCGCCTGCACACCGTACAGATAAACGTTAATTATTATAATACCATATCATTGGGTTAATATTATATAACATTTTTTACTAAATTATTATTACGATTACGTTGTGTTCCAGTTTTATAACGATGACGCGTTATGATTATTAATAATTAATGGCGTCCACACAGACACACACACACACCACCCGGGTGGTGTTATTAAAAATCGAGAAACTACCGTCGTCTCTCAATTGTAAACGTTCGTTTCGCCACTGCAGTATTCTATATAGAAAATATATTAATAAATAACGGGCGAAAAAAAAACTCTACCCGAGATATTTTACTTAGAGAAAATATTATCTATGACTTACTTGCACCTTCACCAAAAGCAGATAGGTCCGCTAGAAGAACAAAAAAAAAAAAAACAGAAAAAGAAAATAAGAGCGAGCGTATAATAGCGTATATCGCACTTAATAGTATAAAATACAAGTGTAGATGATTTCAAAACTTGATGTATGTATACATACGTATATATATATAGACAAAAAAGCGTGTTATTAACAACAATAAGTTAAGTGTATTCAATAGCCCGATAAAATCGGACGTCTACGATATAATCTATAACTATATAATATGTGTATAGTGGGTGCCGTAATCCCAAAAGCTTTCAGACTAATGAAATAACAAAAAAACAGCGAATATAGTTCTCAGTCGGTGTAGTTGAAATTTGACGCGCCCGCGCGTTGATATTATTATTATTATTAATACTATATTTTTTCCGCGTTATAATATAATATCGCGACGACGCGGGCGTTTTGTCATTCAACTAACTCTAAAATATTGTACATAATATTATATATTACAATATATTTTAATATGTGCACGTCGTCGCGCTTAAATTTTAACACGAGACCTTTTGAACAGCGGACATCAACGATGCTGAAAAAATTAACGTGTTCACTATATCCCCGAGATGTCGGCCAATTACAGTGATGCAACTAATATTAATTTAATCGACGGGCGTCGGTGGCTTTGCCGGGATTTTAAAATTGATCTGTTATTGAAGAGTGTACGTTAAGAGAGGTTTCGTTGTATGTAGAATTTTTAATTCTAAATTTACACGTATTGCAATCGTGTTTAAAACGCGCAGTAGTACATATAACAGCGATTTTTCACAGACGAGGAGTTACAAAAATAATAATGACAGTTTAATCAAACGTTTATGCTAACGGCGGCGCGGTAGCGTTTGTGGATGAATGATATTTTATATCTAATACGATATAATCTCGGTAGAGCACGCTCCAGAGGCAACTGAATTACGCGCCCCCATCACCTTTGTCAAGAATATTACTATAATTGATCAGGTCTCGGATTCAAGAACATTTACTATAATTATTATTGAATAAATCAGAAAACATAACAGATCAATAGTAAATAGTTACAAATCATATTTATGCATTAACTATTCCGGGTGTAGAAATTCTATATTGTGCATTCGAAGCGCTTTAGAATTTTTACTGCTATTTTTCCAGTTTTAGTGCTATTTTTCTTTTTACCTTATCCGCGTTAAATTTTAATTATTTCGCGTCTTTCATAAAATATATTCGTAGCCTTAAGAAGGTAAAAGAACTTATCTGACCCTCACTGCCTCGTATTCATTAGACGATATACTTTATATTATAAACTATTTTTATCGTCGTATCTCGGATAGTGTGCGCGAGGACTTTTACTATTTCTACGTCATACATATGATTTTTTTTTCAATTATATTATAATACACATTTCAGTACTTTTTAATGTTATAAAATCCGAGCCCTGCTAATTAAAGCACATATTATATAAAATCAACTTTTCGCAGTCAAAGGCAGATTATATTATAAATATATATATATATATATATATATATATATACAGCGCGCCAGACGTTTTATAATATAAATTTCTAATTTTAATTATTTGTGTGTACGTTTTAATAATAAATGTTATAAGATAAATATACGAGTATATATATATCGTGGTATATAACACGCCTGTACCGTTTCACAAAGTGTTTATACGTATATATAAAGGGGTAATAAGGATCGGGGATAAGAAGCTGTGCGCGTCGCCTTTATAATTCCATCAGAAAGATCGTTCAAAGGAGTTGAAGATAAATTTTCAAATTTGGAACATTGTGCGCGCAATCAACGGCAAAATGTATTAACAAAATCGGTTTGAAAAACGAACAATATTTCACTATATTTTTGGTAAATTTTTCTTGTTTTTCTTTCTTTTTGCTTACGGAATTAAATGTTTTTGAAAAAAAAACCATTTTTTTTTTTTTTTGTTTCCATTCCCATTGGGAATTTGACGTATAACAGAAAACGTGTAAAAAACAAAATACGCCGGTAAAAACGCGTTAATTGTCAGCAGCATCAACGCGAATTTTACGCGCGCAATTTTCACTCGAATAACAATCGTTTGTAATAAAATTAACTGATATTATTAAACTGATATAAAATCAAAACGTATATTTTTAGTAGCCGGCGCAGTGTTTAAGAGGGAATATCGACGTACGTTAAAAATAATATAAAATGTATACGTACACAAGACACACGCGCGCGCGCGTAGCCGACAGCGTTATACAGTATATATATATATTATATCTACACGTTTAATAGGAGCGAAAGCGGTGCTTTTAAGTTTCCAAATCAGTTATGCATAAAGGGGTTTGGCACATTTGATGTTGCTTAAACTCTCGTACAACTTTCATAATTCGAAATTATATATACGATAATATAATGCGTATAATAGTAACTTCTTAACATTAAACCCGTTTATTTTTTTAACCCCGGTTATCCGAGAATAATCTAAAAAAAAAAAAATCTATTTTTATAATACATACGCGTGTATAGTGTACGTGTTTAGCGGTTAGGAGTAGGAGAGGCGGTAGGTGTTCGCGCGGAAGTCGACTAGATTTTATAATCACAAATTATATTTTGAATATCTAATAAAAAAAAAACGCAATCTTATCGATATCTCGATCAAACGGGAACTAATTTTTTGAAGAAAAAAAAAACGCATAATATAATATTCGTATAAAAGCGCGAGCACCTAACACAATACGTTACATACGCGCGCGTTCGGGCCGATTTGATGTAAGAAGCCCGGAAAAAAAAATCCTATTTCAATGATTATACTACTACAGAGTTTTATTCAAGGAATACATCACTTCAAAAGGATAAGGAGGGATTGATTTCACATTCGCATATCATTATTATATATAGTGACGTCCGTCGTATACGTCTTGTTTTATATATATACCGCGAGTATACACACACACACCGCGAATTTAGTTTTATGTCCGTTATTTTCAACGTTAGTATTTTCGAACCGATATTTTATACGAGGAGATGGCGCAGAGATATTTTCGGGCCATCCACATGCAATCGGTGGTGGTGGGCTGCGGTGTGCTAATAGTTTTCGACGTTTATTAACTCGTATACAGGAAGACTGAAAATTCGGTTATCGAATAATTTAGTTCCGCCGCGCGCGCGCGCACACACACACACACGCTATTGAAACTTGCGTTCGTAATTTTCGTAACTACTGCGGGTTAATGAGCACAAGGCGAAAGGATAATAATAATAATAATAATAATAATAATAATGCAACCGCGACGCGTGTATGCCTCGTGAAAACGGCTGTTTTGCAGAATTCCAAGAGAATTTTTTTATTCATTATTATTTTATTTAATTGGAAAATTAAAAATCAAGTGTATACCATTGAGTGTGCGCGAAACATTGGATATGGCCACAAACTGGCTAAAAACCCGCCTTTCCGAAACTCGGTTCAGAGCTCGGGGGTTTACGCCGAGATTTAACTGCGAGGCCAGCAATACTGCGAACGGCAAACTTACGAACAAGAAAGACGATACGTATGTTTCGGTACGGATAAATTTCGAATACTAAACGAATTTCTACACGTTCCGTCACTTATACCGAAGGCGGAGGTTGTTCACGACGATGGAGTAGACTTTCGATTCGCGAAGCCGACCACGTGAAGTATTCGATTTCACGAAAATAAATTCCCCCTCGTCCGACGTTGCAGCAGCAAATATATAAATCAAACTTCATGCCGTTAAAAAAAAAAAAAAATGCGTTTGTTCGATTTATTAGCCGGTCCGCTCTACTAGCAGTTAGGTATTAGACTTTTTACACGTTTGTGGGAAATTTGAGACGTATACAAACGAAATGAGAATTTATAAGACGACGAATCGGCCTCAAAATAACATTTATTCGTATTCGAGGGAATGCGGACGGTGGTATCGGTGGGACACGGTTTAAACAGTAAATGATTTCTTCTGCAAAGAAAACGATACTGACATTAACTGACAAGTCAGCAATAGGTTATCCGTCGATTTTTTTTTTTTTTTTTATGCGTGTATATTCGAAGAACGTCGTGTACAGCAGAATCGTACCCGACGTACCGATCGTCGAAAAAAATCAAATCGTGTTATTTAATTTTGTTTCAATGATTGTTTTTCATTTTAAATCCTTACACAATGATGAGCTCTTCGGAAAAAAATTTAAATATATTTTTTTCCATCCTTTAATGTCGATTTTTCTGCATCGTCCTGTATAGCACGAACGCACTCGATAATCTATGAAAATTGTGCGTGTGTGCGTGTATAAAAGAATTTATTGTCTGTACACAATAATCGCATGCACACACGCCATTGACGACGGGGTGAAAACGTCATCGTCATCGGCATAGTATTATACATAATATGCGTACGAATATTATGTAATTTCAGTTAATTACGGTAAAACGATTTCAGCGGAAGACGAACGTACAGTGTGCGATAACACTTCTATTCGCACGTTCGCTATACTATTGCACACACACATACAATTGTCATGTAGTGTGTGCGCAATGGAAAAAAGAGGAGAATTTGCGCGTTTTAAGTGCGAAGCGTACGACAATACACGTTGTTATTATTAACCTATCATATGGACGAAAAAAAGGAGAATGTTAAAAAAATGGCTGTGTTTGCTGTAGAGAAGGGAGGAGACGTAGAAAAGTGTAATTTTTCTTTTGGGTCTCGTATATATTTATAAACAAGCGTCACCAGCGTGATAAATCGACTAACTGCGTGCGATTAACCGAAATAAATGCGAGTTAAAAAAAAAAAAACTCTCGATTTTGGACGTCAGCTAAAAAACTCCTCGAAACAGCATTTTAAACCCCCCGCCCCCACCAATATTCGAGATTTCCAACAATGTGTTTTTTTATTATTATTATTATTATTATTGTTATTAATTTTCTTTTAATCGATGTATGGCTAATAAAATGAAAACAACGGTTATGTCGTATTTCGCTTACTTCACGTGTTTATATAAATCAAAAACGAAAATTTTCAACGACTCTTAAAAATAAAAAAAAAAAAAAAAAAAAAATTGCTTCCTTTTTTCTCTCTTAAAATTCACGGAAAATATGCGCGTTTTACTCTCCATTCGGGTTCGTTCAATTCAGTAGTAAATGTGACACAAGCACACTTCGTTTTCACTATCTTTTTTGAAGTGTCACAATACAAATACGCACATTAAAAATTAATAAAGTTTTTACATTAAAAAACAAAAACAGAAATAATACGAGAACTTTGCACGAATATAATAACATCAAAAGTAAGACGGACTCGAAAATTTCTGATCGTCGTACCCGCTCACGCCGATCCCTGCGTCAAAAACACGTATTATATTTCGGTGAAAAAAAACTCACCGCACGGGTATTGGCAATAATTCTATTTTAAAAGTCAAGACGACTGTAATTAAATGCCAGTTTTTACGCAGAAAAAAAAATTAAGTTTTTTAACACGAGCGAAGTTTAATGAAATGGCGACGTCACATGGTGGTGTGGAACAGGACAGGTAGTGTGTATGAAGAGTGAGAGAAACGAAGAAACTGTGACTGGGCCAGTGGCGTAACTACGAGAGGTGATGTATCGACCCCAGACCCATTTTTTTTTTACCGTATTTACTCGTTTTATAATTAATAATTATAAAATTATAAATAATTTATTCATATTGTTGGTATGAAAATGAATTGAGACAATGTACCGTGTAAACTTTTGGTCAAGCGAAATCGTCTATAGATAATATTAAATAATATTAAAAAAAAAGTTTTCTAGATTCGGAGTTTTTAATTAATTACTCTCCACGCAGTTAAAATAAGTACTGTAAACGCCTAACTATATAGACTTGAATTTTTAAATAGTAACATTTTTCTAAATATTAACGCAAGTGTATTAAATATTTTAATATTTATACGACCGACATATTGTGTTCTAAGTTATATTATCTTATGGTTTACCTTAATGCAAAAAATTACAAATTATGCGAATTGAATTATAAAGTACAATATTATTAGTGGGGAGATTATACTACCATATTGCCTAAAAGATTCCAGGAATAATTCTGACAGTGAAATAAAATAATAATAATTATTATTATTATTAAAATAAATGTTACAATTCGTACAAATGATTGTTTTTTCTTCTTTTTACCGCTTGTGACAAATATCCATATCACCTCTCACGTAACTGTTCTAGTTATACCATTGGACTGGAAGCTATTCGCCGCGACGCGTGGGTTTGAAACGAACATATCAAAAAATAAAAATATCTCGGTCGATTGATTAAAAAATATACATGTATATAAAAAATACTCTCGTATTGACAATTGAATACACAAAATAATAATAATAATAATAATAATAAAAACTTTCATTTTTTTTCCCATTTTTTTACCGTTTATAATTCGTTTTTAATAACATTACCCGATAAATAAGGATTTTTTTTTTTTTTTAGGGGGCGGACATATACTCGCGATATTAAATTAATGCGACGTACGACGACAACGCGCATCAGAATGTAATCGACTAATGTAATGGGTCGTATAAAATAATAATCTGTGTGCGTACGAAAAATATTACTACTCCAGCCGAGAGTCTAACATAATAATACAATGCCGATTATACGTGACGTGCGGCGAAAAAAAAAAAAAGAACAGCAATGTTCGTATATTTATTTATGTGTGTGTAAAAAAATGCTTGTGACGTTCTCGTCGTATATAAACTAAAAACATTGTCTCAGAGACGTTTATGAATAATCGTGAAAACCCCAATAATATACAATATACGAATCCTATAGTAAACGCGTATCTATTTATAATACGAGTATTACGATGAAGAAAACTATAAACACTGTTATTCGGCTATATAGGAATATAAAAGATGTTAGCGTTCAAGAAATCAGTACAGTATATCATACGAGTATAAAATCAGTCGGTTTCAAAACGCTGCGCGTCTTATTGTCGCTTTCGACCACCACTCTCTAGCTATTCGTTCGAGCGGCTGCGCAGTTCAACGTGCACAGGGTGTCATGAAAGAATGGCCGCTTTGGTCTTCCTCTAGGTCGTCTTCCTAACACTTTCCCTTCAAATAAGGGAATGTTCCTGATGAAATTGTTACGTCTGATAATATACGTCCAATCAATCTGTCCTTCTTTTCTCTAATACCCTTTCGTTAAATACTCTTCGCTCTCCAATTCCTTCTAAAACTATTTCGTTTGATTTTCTTTCCGTCTGGTTATTTTTCCTCCACGTCCACATTTCTGCTGCCTTCAATTCGTCTTCCTCATATTTTCTTACGGTCCACGTTTCACTTCCATAGGTCAACATACTCCAAACAAACGATTTCACAAATCCCTTCGTTGTTCCTCTATATAAAATGCGCGCGTTATAAACGGCTATTAATATTTTTTACTCGAATATAATATTTCTTTTAAGTGTACCCGTATACGTATATAAACGAGATAAATTGAGAAGTTTAATTAAAATTAAACCGCGCAAATTATTCGGCCCCAAGTCTTTTTTTTTTTTTTTTTATGCGACAACAACAAATACGAAATTATATACGTGTAATACAGAGTTATAGCGCGTGCATATTTTATTCGTTGAATATCGCCGTCAGACGTTTTTTTTTTTTCGTTTTCAGTATAATTTTCTCGTACAGTGTATTTTTATGTTTGTTATCAATTAATTTTAGGCTTGTGAAGGATTACGCGACGTACAGAAATCAACCGATACGGCTGAGTGAAAAATAATAAGGAATAAACGTACGAATTTCTGCAACACACTAAGTGTATCCTACCCGAGAGTATAATATAATATAATCGCAATAAAAACACTGGCTTATTATATTTTTAAGTGTAAAAAATAGAGACACGGAAGCGGAACACTTAAAAAGTAAAATTCAGAGTTTATCCGCGCGTTTCGCACTTCAAACAATATCTCCCTATAACACACAGCGGTTCTTAGCTTATATATATATATACTCGTAATAAAAATATGTCTTTGGACATAATATTAACATAATATGTCACAGCGCGTAAAACGAGTAAAATTTCTTCTTATTTTTTTTTCTTTTAATTTATCGAATACATTATGTACAATATATAATTGCGCGATATGTACAAAAATAAACAGAAAACACTAATGGTTATACACTAAACGGCAGAAGGAAGAGATCACCACACATCAGTCGCGTGTGCTATATAAGTGGTATACATTAATAAACACACTACACAGCAGTGAAATTGACGGTGACAAGAGAAAAACAAAAAGTCGTCAGTACAAAATACGGTGCAAAATCTAAGTGTCGAGTAAAAAAAAAAAAAAAAAAAAAAAGAAGTGCAATCAAAACACAAAAAGAGTGCAAAACATCAAAAAAAAAAAAATACAAAAAAATAGTGTACACATTTTTGAATTTCAAAATATTCGCGCACTTACTTAGATAAATAATTTGTTTTTATTTTTTTTTAACGAAATTTATATTCCGCCAAAAAAAAAAAAACGCCCGCGTGTTCAAATCGTAGCATGAAATACACATAAAAACAAATATGTAAAATAATAATAATAATTTTTTTTTTTTTTTTGAACCGTATAATATGAAACGCGTTAAAAACACGATAACGCGGCATACGACAGATAAATAAGAAGAAGAGCGCGAGCGTTGCCCCGCGCCCGAAATCGCCTCTTTTCACCGTAGAATTTTTCGTATAGAACAAGAACAACGCGCGTTTTTGTCGTTCACGCGCGCCGAGCGGCGGCGGCGGTCGTCGTCCGTCAAAAATTAATTAAAAGCACGCGACGGCGGCGTCGGGCGAAAAAAAAACCACCGCCGAATATAAGAATAATATTTTCGGGCGGGGAAAAGTTTAAGAATTAAAAAAAAAAAAAAACCCCTCCTCTCGCGTTATCACCCACCGCCGCCGCATTAATTAGTTTTCTAATTAGACCGCGGGAAATTGACCGTTTTGAAATTTCGCCATTCTGTGGAACTGCGCACCCCCCCCTCTCCCCATATATACCACCGACCGAATAACGACGCGCGTAGTGTTTTGTTGTTGTTGTTCTCCTCCTCCTCCTCCACCTCTTCGTCCGTCGTTAAAACAACAATAGAAGACGGCGGCGGTTTTCGATCGTTCGTGGGGGGGGGGGTGGGGGGGGGGAGAAGAGAGAAATTTTTTTCTCTCTAAAATTTCGTTTATATAAACAACAACAATCGAACGAATACATTATAAATAATAAATACAGGTTTTTTTTTTTTTTTATATATATGTGGTGTGTGTGTATAAATAATGTGATAAATAATAATTTGAAAAACCATTATCGTAATGGATTTTCGTCGTACGGCGTATTTATTATTATTATTATTATAAACTGTTCCGCGGGACGGTATTCGCGTTATCGCGACGACCACCAGCAGCAGACTAGTCCCCCTATCCCCTCACATTCAAGACGGGGAGGGATGATGACGTACGAGCGAAATTTCCAAAGAAAAATCGGTCGACGAGGAGGGGAAATTGTTGTGACGCCGGTGTTGAACGCCACGACGAGACGGGGGAGGGCATTTTACCTGTCTCTCCGGTGGTGGCCACGATTGGCGGCGACGGCGGCCCGTGTCCGAAACCGTTGACGGCCGATATGGTGAACTCGTATTGGGTGTACGGGCTCAGCGGTCGTATCGTGTAATACATGGTTACCACGCCGCTGATGACGCCCGGCGATTGGGACGCGGACCGCGGCTTGTGCGATATCGTGTAGTACTGTATGTCGTCCGGGTTTGGATGCGACCAGCTGAGTTTCACCGACGTGGAAGTCACGTCCGACACTTTGACGTCGATCGGCGCACTGGGCAGCGCTGTAAACAATGATTTTTTTTTTTTTTTTTTTTAGAAGACATAGATAGCTAAAAAAAAATACGCAACCCAAAAATACCGAAAAATTACATGAAAACGCGATTTCGTAGTAATTTCCAAAAGCGTAATCGGTATAGAAACTTGAAACATTCGTCTCAATTACGTAACTTTATACGTTATTATTATGTTAAGAGGAGGGGGGGGGGGTAAATTTCAAAAACTTTTCTTAAATTTCGGACTATTCATAGCAAATCGAATGTTTCGAGATTATAAATACGGTTATTTTTTGTTATATACCCCGAATATTACGCCGAAGCCCCGCGCTTTCCAATAAATATAAAAAATAAATTATCGAAATCGGATCATCATCACTCTGTCCGCGAAAGCGTGAAAATTGTTTTTGAGCTAAAAAAAAACATATATTTATACGTAACACGCAAAAGAAATGTAACTTTACCGAAGATCGATTACTACGCAATATTTTTATTTTTTTTTTTTAAAAAAAGATACGTGTGTATTAATTTTAACGATTTTAAGACGTACTCGTAAAAATAAGTGTTTTCTTCGTAGAATTTGTTAAAAAAAAAAAAAAAAATTGCCCATTTAGGGTTTAATTTAAATATTTGAACACACAATGATTATAATTATTATTATATTGTTTAATACGAGTATATATTATATAATTCCAGCGCACGGAAAATAATTAATAAATTGAAAACGACTTTTTCGTAGAATCCACTCACATTGAACACTTACCGAAAGTATAAAAAAAATAACACGCATTATATTATTGTGTTAAAAATTAAAAATTATTAGCCGAATGCCCTTCTTCTCCATCACACGCCAATGGCTGTACGCGCTGTCCGTACAGGTTAGGCTTATGCGGAAGGAAAGATATCGCATTCCGGATGTTTATAAAAAAATAAACCTCGTTTTTTTTTTTTGTAAAAAAAAAAATCCTGACAGCCGTTATGGATAAACGGATAGAAAATATTTTCAGATAATACGCTTTGTTCGCAGAATTTGTCATATAATAAACGTTGTTGTACATCGCGTTAAATTATATTATACCGCGAGTATATTATATATAGAAATACGCACCGAACGACCGAGTGCTTATAAACGCATGATTATTTTATTTTACATATTTCTGCCGAGTCCCATTAGAGGCCAAGTTACGCGTAAATCAATTGAAGTCCGCGGGCTTCGGGTGTTATTACGTTAAATATTCATCGGACGTTTTATTTCGGCGTATACATTTGCAGTAACGCTGAACGGTTTTAAAATTTCATTTTCGTGAAAAAACAGTCGTACTGCGGCGCGTTTGTGTATATAAAATAAGTCAACACTGAAAGCATTATTAATAATATCAATAATATTTTCGCGAATAAGTACGGTCGGTGGCAAACGCTGCGTTAATATTAAAATCCGTTCGGTAAAACACCCCCGCCGGTGACGGGGATAATTCGACATTTTGTAATCGAGTTTGTATCGAATTATTTAAGTACACGTTTTTTTTCCACGTCTTTTCAAAGATTAACACAGTTTTTTCTTTTTATAACGCGTACGGGTGCCGTTTTAAGTTTTATTGTATCCACTAAAATATTCGTTTTCAAAAAAAAATATAATAATTGTAACACTCGAATTCTCTACCGAAGAGTATTCTTCTTTTTATTTAAAAATTACAAATTAATACGCGCCTCGCGAATAATACGAGTGATAATAATAAAAAAAATTCACATTAATTTCCTCCGTACGAGAGAATTGTGTACTCTACTACACGTTTACATTTTATTTATTCGATCGTATTAAAACTGTTTTTTTTTTTTTTTTACGAAATATTTACATTTGGTCAAAAAAGTAGTGTAATTGCAAGCCCTATTATATAAATTGTATTTGCTGAAAATTCTTTTCCGCCATAAAGCAAATACCGGCGGCGGTGGAATTTCTACAGGATAAATGCGCGACGGTCGACAAATACACACAACTGCAAGGACCGTATGTGCAGAGTAACTCGCGTAGAGATCTATTCTGTACGCATTCGGGATGAAGGGATTAATGGTATTATATATATATATATATATATATATATTATTATTATTATTATTATTATTATTATTATTATTATTATTATTATTATTATTATTATTATATGAAAACCTGCCAGTCCCGTGCGCTGCGCTTTGGCAACGTATAACATTATCGCGAGGCCACAAAAGTCGGTTACCGTTTGTAATCGGTTTCGTGTCGGGTCACAATACAGAATGTCTACTGCATGTATACGACTATATCTGACCACCGCAGTCATCACCACGCTTGGAAGGTTAGGACGAACGATTATTATAAAGCACTGAAGCGACCAGTGGACCGCAGCAAAACAGAGCCCCGGACGAAATTTCGAAAGTAAATACACCAAGAGCGAACGTTAAGTACAATATGACAATATAATATATATATATATAGACTTTGCTTCGTGTAAAAAAATTAATTCTAATATTCGTAATAAACAATTTTTTTCTTTTTATTCTTGAAAAAAATATTATTATTATTATTATTATTATTATTCTTTTAACGATATCGTATTGCACGGAGCCGAGTTAAGCGTAAACCGAAAATATTATATCTCGCCATAACGCGTAACATTATATCACTTGACGAACACATGTATTATATTGTTAAATAGAATGTGTTTAGAATATTGTTGAGTTTGGAATTTTCGTGCAAATTATTTTTGCTCCATTGACTACAATACACTGGTGGTGTGACGATTTCGGTTTATTTACATAATCCAGCTCAATGCGATATTGTCGATAAAAAATAAACGAATGAATGAATGTATGCGATTTTGTACACTGGGGAGGTTTCGTTTCGATAACGTTAATTTTTTATTTTTTCAAAACAGAATTATATAAACACCATTGCCGCCGTTCTTGCGATCAACCCTTAGAATATAAACCGCTGTTTTTTTTTATTTTTTTTTTTACGAAACTCGGTATAACAACCATTATTATGTTGCGATTCTCAGTGGTAACACGAATGGCAGAACTTACGCGATAAGTGTGCGAGCAGTTATCGATTGTTAGAATATTGTTGTTGTCGGTAAACATTCCATGTAATATACTTCGATTCGTCGGGGAAATGATTATTATTATTAAAAAAAAAAAACTCCTTGCGCACTATTTTCTAGACCGTTTAAGAATATACCGTCATATTATTGTATTTGAGGGGTGGGAATTATTTTAAGGTAATCGTAACAGTCATTTTCATAATTTATCCTTCAGACGGAAACAGTAGGTAGCCGCCTCTTCGTATTATTTTTTTTCTCGAAGCAATTTAGATGATCATGATTACGTTAGGCTGGGTTGAAAAATTCGAAGAGACGACGGGGACGGCTCTTAAAACGTAATCACCACCGGGAGGCCACCGAATTGTCGAGATCGTCAACGGCTGCAGCCGTTCGGTTTGAAGAGCGACATTTACTGCTCCGCTCCACCAAGATTACCCGAGTTAAAAACTCTGCGGATCATCATTCGAATAGTGTAAACCACCACTCGCTCTACAACGATTACCACCGAGTGGAAAATCGGAATTCAAGAAGAAAAACTGCAAAGATTTCCACGGGGACGTTGCAAATGTTTGGGGGTTCGTTTTCAGGAACTAACGACCGCCGCGTGTCCGGCCGCCAGACACTGAAATATTAAAAAAATTCGAGTTTTTTTTTTTTCATTCGGGAACCACTAATAGCGTATAAATCATTTTCGACGTTGAAAAAAAAAATCGGAAACGTATTTATTTTTTATTTTTACTCTTGTGAGACTTATTTCACAAGTTGTTGCCCGTTCAAGACCCTGGCAACAGTATTAGACACGCGAAAACCTGCGCGCACTCGGCGGCGGCAATATCGTGCGCGTATACGACTCTAAAAGTCGGTTTTGTCGTAATCGGTTCCGTGTCGGGTCTCGGTGCGGTTCGACAACATACGTATATTATTATTATTATTATTATGCGTAAAACGTCTACGGACGCCTTTTGTGTTATATCCATACGAAATCAAACGGGAATAAGCCACCGCAAGCCGTGGGGTTTCGCGACGCAGTTAAACACGAGAGAGCCGACGGGCGGAGAGAGATGAATTTCGATAAATAAATACCACACAAGCGCAAACAAACGTTTGTGTATCGTGTGCCGGGTATATAAAAGGCGAGGATCAGTAGTATAATATTATACACAGCAGCAGTCAGTACATAGGTGTATTATTTATATTATTATTATTATTATTACATCGCGTTAAAAATACAAAGTCGAGAGAAACGTTTAATAAATACACAATTTGACGGGGCGCGGCGTTATCCATACAAATAAATGTAATTTTACCGAATGAACACCGCCGCCGCCGCCGCCGCCGCGCAACGCAATGAAATTTATTGATCTAAACTCCGTTTAGGTGTTGCGGCGAACAGTTTGGACGCACAAAATGAGATTCGTTCGATTTTTCTTCACGTGTCAAAACACTATTATTACGTTATTCATTTTTTTCTTTTTGCGTTAAGACTACGGGTGTTTTCCGACCACACTTCGTTATTCTCGTTTGTGTCCAAATTTTTTTCACGCCGTCCTACGGCGACGTTGTATTTATCTAACGCGACAGCGCAATAGTAATCGTACATAACGTATTTCGAATAATCGATAGTACGTATTTGTCGCGCGAGTATATTATATATAATACGAGATACGACGGCTCTCATACGATAGGAGTTTACACTAACTTGAAACACCGCGTTTATCTCTTAACGAGCCCCAAGTTCAGCCGTATCTCTCCATCGAATAATCACACTTTAGTGTTTACAGGTGTAGATTGTGCGTGTGTGTGTGTGCACTGGCAGCACAACAGGACGCGGGTTTAATTAGTGTCGTAAATCCTTAAAACGCGCGGCACACGTGCGGTTAGGTTATCTACCGAAACCGACGAGACGAGATGTGTGTTCGCCGATAGTGACGGTCATCAATAATAATACGCGAGAGGAGCACACACGCTTTTTTTGAAGAGGGGGGAGGGAGGGAGGGCAGGAAATATTGTAAACCGCGAACTTACTCAAAACTTTGATGAAAGTCGTGGCTTCGATCATGCCCAGAGACGAGGCGGCTATACAAGTGTAATTGTCCGACACCTCCACGTTGGTCAGGTTCAACACGTTCCTGCCGACCGGCAGTTTGTCTTCGGGCGACAACTCCGTCGTTTTGCCACGGCGCCACTTCACGTACGGCATCGGCGAACCGATGGCCACGCAAGCGATGCTGATGTTCTCGCCGACCTTTACCTTCTCCATTGTAGGCGGAGGAATGGAAAATTGCGGCGGCACTCTGCGAACTGGGGGGAAAAAAAAAAACGACAAAACATGAGAACGATGCGAAACTCAAATACGCGTCAAAGGCAGGAGAGAGAGAGAGAGAGAGTAAGGGGAAAAAAAATAACCGGCAATTTTATTATTATTATTATTATTCTAGTGCGCGGTCGTTAAAACGATCGGTTTTTTTTTTTTTTTTTTTTTGTACACTCGCGCGTTATAAGAAGAGTGGAAAAAAAAAATTATAAACACACGCAACTGCGGCAGTAAACGAATATCGTCGGCGGCATATAATTGTTTAGGGAATTCGGGCCGTCAATAAATTATTATCGATTACGAAAACAGCAGCACTTAAGCGAATTACCACCACGGCCGAAACCGCTATCAGGCCGCGGTGTGTAGGTGGTATACGCGCGCGGGGACGACAACGACAGGACGAAACGTTTTTTTATTTTTATTCTTTTTTTTTTTTTGTCGAGGACAACAACGCCGCCGCCGCCGAGTATTCAGAGCTATGCCGCCGATTCGAATAACTCAATTATCGTAATTGTATGGCATTTTTAATGCGCTTTAGGAAATTTCCTCTTGACTCGCATACGACGCGGAGACCTGTCTGGAAATCCGTCCGAATTGATCGAGAAAGTTTACGAAATTAATATGCAAACGACGCGGCGTTCCGGAAGAGGAGTATACGACGTCAAAACTGAATAGAACAAATATACACTCTGAACAGGAGGACAGAGGACACTAAAATACGTTATGAAAAAAAAAAATAATAATAATAAAAACAAAGCATTTTTATATTTTTTTTAAAACGGCATGTAAACCGTATCCGCGCGTAACACAAGACGTATTAACTCCACTTTACATATTACTCGTATCGCGATGCTGCATTACATCGCACGTTTTAACTGGACGACGTCAAAAGTCAATACTTATTATTGAAATCAGAAAAAAAAAAAACATCGGACGTAGTTACGTTTTGCGAATAACTATTATCGGATTAAAACGATTTCGAACCGAGGGGAGTATAGTGCTGCAGTGCAGGCCACTACACAGTGTAGTTATTGATGTGCTCGACATGCGCGAGGAACACGATTATTATTATTATTATTATTATTTAGCGCACGTTTTTAATCTGCGAGAACAAACAAACGCGTTATTTCTAACGATAATGATGAGATAGCTGTAAGTACACACAAAACCGAAACGATATTAGTTCGATTAAATTGCGGTAAAATTTCGGAATTCGATTCATGACGCGACCCCGTCGCAGCGGATAAATTACATAATGCGCGCACACACGTTTTATGTCAATATACGAGCGAATTTTACACGGAAATATTTACTATGGGAAACAAATATTGACTTTTTTTTTCGTCGAAACGCGTATGTGTAATAAAATATGAGAAACATTTTCGTATTCAACAAACAGCAATCAATAATCAATATCAATTAAAACGCTTTAAAATTAAAAAGGGTAGCGAGCCGTGTCGGCTATTTGTAGTTGTCGCTCCAGGGAAATATGCTTCAAAGATTTTTAGCGTTTTTGTTCCTGCTACAGAATTTGAAAGCAACGCATTATTCAATAAAACGATTATGAACTTCGGTGTAAAATACACTTTGTCCGGAAATTTATAAAAGATAATAATAATAAAAAAAAAATCGTGATTGTACAAGATTTATTAGAACGTCGTATATACAATGCGTAGGCCCTTAAAACGGAAAATTACCCGTTTATTTTTTTTTAAAACTCTTAAATAGATCGACGTTTAATAAATCGCTCTAAAATAACCCGAAATCGAAACTTTTTTTTTTTTTAAACTGTTTTACGTTGCAAAAGTCACGTCATGTGTTCCGGTGTAAATTTCGAGATTCTGTGTGACTGGAATTTTCGAAAAAGGGCTTTGAAAAAATTAAAAGTTTTATTGTAAAACCGCGCGTGCGACAGATTTCTCGGTTCGCTGAGAATCTAAAAACGAGTATTTCTAACGCCTCCTCCGTTTCCGTTAAATATCGTCGAACGATAGAGAATACGCCCGAATAAACTGAAACCGGCAATAAAAACGTTTTAAACAATTAAAAGAAAAAATGTATAAAACAATTTTTGTTTTTTTTTTTTTTTTGTACATATAAAACTACTGCTGCGCTATAATATATCGCCATTACTCTCTCTCTCTCTCTCTCTCTCTCTCTTTCTCTCTCTCTCTCTCTTTCTCTCTCCTGCCACCGCCGCTGTCGGCCATTCGCTAGCAACAACTATTGCAATGTTACTATATAATAATACGACTGTTGCCAACAACGACTATAATACCTATACGTATACATTATATATTTATAGTGTCGCACGCAATGTTCTGTGAAATTACAAGGTGTTTTCGGCAGGGCGGAGGAGGGGACGTTTCGAAGTGAAACGATTTGTTGCTTTGGTAAATCGAATCGTTGGCGTCGACCGAAAAAATAAAAGGGGAAAAAAATCGTACATTATACGATATACTGGTGTGATTTTCCACCAGCGAAACAGTCATTCAGAGTGACCGTATTATGTGTATGTGTATTAATGTGTATGTAGAAATTTAGAAAACGAGTCCGTTCCCCGAGTGACCACTTCACCTAGAACTACAGCATTCTACACATAATATATACTTTTATAAAATTTAAAAAAAAATAATACCGTAATACATACATTATCGACATTTCAAAATATTAGAAAAACCTCCTTCTCTCGCCGTTTAACATAACAATTTTTTTTTTTTTTTTTTTTTACGTTACCGAGTTTATGACGGTTTGATTAATCATAATATTTTCATGCGATTCTTCTCGAACGTGTACTCGGCACTATGTTTTTAATTTATGTTTCTCTAGAGAACTTGCGGCGTTTAATAATGTAAAGAGGAGGAGGCGGTGCTCAGAAAGCAATTCGTATGAAACTATATATATATATATATTGTATATAAGTTTTTCAAACAATAATTGTTATAGGTTTTTGTAAATAAAATAATTTCTTTTCGTCCTGCTCTCAAAACAGAAAATATTATTTTCCATTGTCGCATTTATTCCGTGAACATTTAATTTCAACGGTAGGCAGACGAGAATGTTTTATCGAAATATTTTCTTTTTCCAAAGGATATTTTGAACACACGCCGCCGTAAGATAGATATCTTCGACTTTAGAACTACTTTTCTTCCATTCGTGTGTATCGAAACTTTTTCTGTTTTTGTCCCGCAGATACATCAGATTTTGAAAGTCAGCCCGTGCAGTATAATATCTAATTCTGTGACATTCGTATACGTGAACTTTCGAAATTGTCTTGGTAAAGGCAACTCCATTTTCCTTCATATACGTTTCAAGTAGAACATTTTTTTTTTTTTTTTGTTTCTTTGTTTTTTGCTGTATAAATTTTTCGTTTTATCATTATAGAATAATAAATGTGACCTGACTTTAAATGCAAAAAAAAAAAAAATATATATATATAGTGATAATAGTAGGGGAATCATTGTTTGTTTTTTTCTTCAAAAATCACCATTGGATTCTTACAAATATTGTACGAGAAATAAACGGGTACTCGCTCCTCCTCCCGAGGGAAGTCTATTGGGACTGTAACTGTAACGGGAAGGAAGGTGTTTACGCCAGAATATAATTATATTTTTATTTAAAGATCCAACGCCTTTATTATCGCTTTCACTCGCCGTCACGTAATTTTGTATAATCGTCGTTGTATGTCATCGCCCGTAATTATTATTATTATTATTGTTATTTAAAAATATTAATTATATTTATTATTATCGTATTACGTTCGTTACCGTCGCGTATTTTAATATTCGCCGTCGTACCACCGTTGTCGAAAAAAACCATCTTCGCGTTCGTATAAAATTGTTTCGAAGTTTTTGTCGCATGTTTCCCGTACATATCAATCCACGCGTTTTATTTCGTAAAATTTAGTCCTTAATTTTATTTACTCTAATAGTACGTTGTATGAAATTTATATTAATCAGTTATTATTTTATATTGTTTTGTATTGTTCGCCGTCACATTAAACAGCTGTCACGCGTTTTACAAAAATCGTTTTCTGTGGCTCAAATTGCCAAACGCACTAATGCGTTTTTAGTGTTTAAGTTCAAACAATCACTATGTGTGCGAATCCTTCACTTTTATTCAAGTACAGGTAGTGGCTGGCCAGCCGGTCGGCGTTTATGTATTATTATACCTACTGTGAGTGTCTACTCTAATTTTGTGTATATTTATCAATCGCTGTTACGACATTTTATATTTAATTTTTTTTTTTTTTTTTTTTGTATATTGTTATATTATTTTGTTAAACGTAAAGGGTTTGAACATTGTACAAGAGTGTTTTTTTTTTTTATATTATATTTATTTACTTATGAATTTAGAGAGATAATTAATTAATAATAATAATAATAATCTATACGTAATGTCTTCGACAGGAGGACTGAACGCGAAAAAACGGGACGTATGGTCGGTCAAAAGGGATAGTGAAAACACGACGGCGTTCGGTTCTTTAATTATTATTTTACACACCGCGGTCGACACGCGCGCGTAATAATCCACTTAGGGAAGGGTTTTACCGCGCGTCGAGAACGTTTCCCCGCCGGGTTTTCCGTAAAATAATCCTTTTTTCGGGTCGAAACGGACGCGTTTCCTTACATGTCGCCGCGGCCGCCAGTAAACGTCCGCACAGGTTGAACACACGCACGAGTGAACACACATACGAAAGGGCTTAGGGAAATTTGAAAACCGAAACGCGTCCGGGGTACGCGCGCGCGACTAATCGTTTGTAATACCGTACGGTCCCCGGCCCCGGCCCCACCAACCGTGCCCTGGATGGGAGTGGGGCGCTATATGATTCCGTTGCGTGTGGCGGTAAGCAGCAGCGGTCACACGAGGGACTGGACCACCAATCATAAAAACGTTAAACGATTCCGTGGCGGGGGGCTGGGTTTACTGACGACACCACTGCGGGATAAATGAGATTCGAGACCGTCGTCGCGCCGTGTCATTCGACGACGCTGCGAAAATCCGACACGCATTAGCGCCGGTGTATGTAAAACAAATTGTAAATCCCTGTAACACGCGCACACAGGCGGTACTAGTATTGTTATTCCGAATGTAAATCCTGCGTCTCTAAAGGAGCGAAATGAATTCAAAAAAAAAAGATTCGCATTTTTCCGTAATTTGTTCACACGTATACACACGGGCTGTATAGAGAAGAAACGCGAAAATCGCCAGTTGACAATGACGGGCGTGTGCTGGACACACCATTGTCGGTGATGACCGCGAGTTTCATTGAATGTCGTTTAGGAGAATTCGTGGACGTTGGGACCGCGGCGAGACGAATTCCGTTGTAATTCAACGTTTTTCCATTGGGAGAATTTTCGTGACACGAACCCGACAACGATGAAACGTCGCGAACTCCCGCTATTCATCCGAAACACGGTTAGGTCACACAATACACATAAATCAGACTGTTCAGCAGCATTCACTTGCTTTATGAAACACATTTATGTATCATTATTTTGTGTACGATTACAAACGTTTAATTGTTTTCTCTTAAAAAATAACATATTATGATAACAACGACTTGTTTAAAAAAATTTTTAAATTTAATAATTTTACTCGTGCAGTACAGTCCTTTGTTTTCATTATAAAAATATATAACCTCTATTTTATAATCCTCTATTTTACTATAATCAATTTTTGAGGGGACTAAGTCCCCCTAAGCCCCCTTCCGATATCCGCTAATGCCGACGGGCGTTCTAAACGAGGATCGTCAACGACTAACATAATCCAACCACTTTAGAAACGTTTATACGCCATTATCGTCGTAACACCGGAGCTACTACCCAGCAGCTCACACGAACAGTGATCGCACAAGATTCACAACAGAGTTTAACACGAAATTTTGCGAATGTCAGTAATTCAAATAACACCACGCCGCCACGACTATACGACGAAATAAATGGCTGGACTGCAGCGATAAACGACATTCTGCCATTGCGTTTTCAAAACTCGGTGAATTTTAGTTAATTTTTATTTTAACAATATTATCGTTAACATATATACGTATGTATCGTCTACTTTTATAGTTCGAACGACTCTTTCACTCTCTAACGTCGCACTCCGACGCGCATATCGTTTTACGACGCGTTATTAGTATATGCACAATGTGTACACAATATATACACGCGAAAGAAGTTTTTAATAGGCAAAAGTTATACAGTTTGTTACGTCTATATCATATTCTATGCAAAAATTAACATGTCTACACCGTAAACGAAAATCGGTATTGTCGTGTTTATTAAACGCGCGTGAACTATTATGATACGTATAGAGAAACGAATAGAATATTAGTTTATATTGAAGAATTATAATAATAATAAAAAAAAAAAAATGATTAGCCCCGTATATACGAACATAAAACAAATAAATATGAATTATTCGAGAAGTATAAAAAAAAGCGTTAACCGTTTTTTTTTTTTGTAATTTTTTTTTTATTACGCATAAAATAACAGATAATTCCAACGCCGCTGTATACTATAAAACCGTATTAAAAGCAAAAACCGTTTAACGATAAATTACGTTTTACATATTATACGCGCGTTTTTATGTTACACACACACACACACACACACACACACACACACACACACACACACACACATTACAACCACCGATAGAAAACGTCTTAAGGGATATAATTAATTTTTCATTATATTTTTCTCGGCTTCGCGCGCAAGAAAATATTTTACGAAAGGAAAAAAAAGATACTGAAACACTGTTCTCGTCATTATATTATTATAAATCGTCTTCGAAGTTTCGAACGGATAAAAAGTACGTCTTAATTTTTAAATATTTTTTTCATATCAATTATAATTTCGAAATAATAAAAAAAATGGCAATTTTCAAATATTATAACGATGAAACGCTTTATTATTATTATTATTATTATTATTATTATTATTATTTTCATCGTTGAATGGTAACGTCGAATGTAAACGAACATTCGACGGATCCGAATAAACTGTTATACCGTTAAAAGTTTCAAGGAGTTGCATAACAAAAAAAAAAAAAAAACAGCACACGTCCCGTCACGGAGAGATATAATTATTAATCCGCGGTTTAAACTATTTACATACACACAAATTAAAAGTTTTATGAAATAATATTATTTCACGAAACGATTGTCTTTTGTTTTATTTCTCTAACGACGATCAAATGTAATTCGTTAGATATTTTTTAAACGTAAATATATATATATATAAAACATTTTATCAAAAATAGTATACGAATTGAAATAAAAACTATAACTACTGTGTATATACATATGTGATACGTATACATCTCTCTCTCTCTCTATAAATATATATAAATATTTTTTTTTTTCATAAAATTACACTCGTGAAATTGAAAACAAACCGTAATAATACGTACGTTATAATATATAATATTAACGAAGGGATTGCTTGGTAATAGGGTTTGTTGTACACAGCATTGCAGGTGGTAGGTAGAGGAATCAACGGTCTAGTGGTTTTTTTTTTTTTAATTTTATTAATTAACACGCGATCGGGCGCGCACTCAGGGACCGCGCGACCGCTCTTGTATAGTGTAACCGTGTATAGGCTGTGTAGTAGCGTCTGTCCCGAGTTCTCGTTTTAACGTTTCGTTTTTTTTTATACTCAGAAAACGTATGAACTCGCGAAAAGAGGAGAAGGATACGTGCGCGCACCGGAATCGGTGGTCGGAATTAATTACGACGAGGGTAGTATGACGACATTATAAAACACGTGTCGTCCTCCACATCGTCTGTCTGGCCCTCGGGGAGACAAAAGACCCTGCTTCTTTTGCCCGGCACTAAAATGTATCCAATACGCAAAAGGCCGGGCCACGACGAATTCCATAACCGAATATGTATGTACACACTCGTACGAATATACGAGTATATATTTAAGCAATGGGCGACACACGCGTGGTAACGACGGGTTGTTTTCTTGAGCGTTTTTTATACGTCGAAAATGTTACGACGTCATTGATAATTAATCGTATTATAAAAGATATCGCGATAACAGCGTAGTTATAATAAGATGAAAAGCCCGGGGATTGATTCGAATGAAAATCGCGGTGCGAGTTTTTTTTTCCGTGACGTTTAAAAATTATATCGAAAAAGTCTATTCGCCGACTAACAACGTTTATATAACCGTATTTAACTCGTGTATTGAAATAAACAAGACGGCACTGTAAACAGGCCTTGGCCTGCGTGAAATTGGTGGAAGGAATTATCGTTGTTGTTGTTACACCAGCTGTGTACTGGCCCGGGGGAGGAACCGATTCGCAGCCGTTCTGATCCACGCGTGGTGGCTGCCACGGTCACCTTCTGATATTGTTTTTACTTTCGTACGACATTGTCGGGGAAAACGGAAGAATACGACGGTATGTTTTAAAGGATTATCGTTAAACGTAGCGTTCTGTGCGTTACACGGAAAATGGCACACGAATCAACAGACATTTACGTATAAATATTTTTTTTTTT